>CM061534.1:128641012-128824153 GCA_030545055.2 Neoaliturus tenellus
AATCCAAAGTGCAATCTCCCACTGTTTATCTTCTCTTAGGTGTAATGGTGGAAATAGTGAACTCCTCAAAGTTGACGATGTGCCTGTAACTGTTACAGTACAGGAAGACATCTTATAGTTGACTGACGCTTGTGGCTAGAAAGTCCAAACATAAATGTTCCGCCTTACTGATGTTTCTTCTTTTGTCTTCTATCGTAATTAAAATACACTTTTAGGCACTGAACCGAAATATTCGTACAATTCTTTGGAGGTGGAAGGTTCCCAAAAACTGTCAAAATAAAACACAGAATCGGATAATTTCTTGTAACAAACCAATGGGGTACCAGCACCATGGAATATCATCAAGATTTACGATTGCGGCTTCATTTTTTCCAGATTTTTTCCGGCAACCCGTTCCGCATAAACACACCTCTGAAAAAAGGTATTTTTAACATGATGCATAGCGTTCAAGCTCCTCGTTGTTCAAGGCTTTATTTGGCAAAATTAATTTGTTGTTAATTTAATATGCATGGTATGGTCTTAGGTATAATCCTTTTCCGTTTGACTTTTTTTAGGACATGTTGAACACCTTTTCCTTTTACGATTATTTTCTTAGTAGTGCTACTTCTCTTCCTTGTGCCTCCACCGATGTATTTTTCCTTCGTGTTATCTTCTTTTCCTCCTCCTCGACCCTCCTCCAACTGCTGTTTTGGCTTTCATAGCTGCTGTCACTGCTATTTGCAGCTGCTCGTTCCCCAAAACTTGCGTCACTAGATTTTACTCTCTGCCAAGCTTTTTCAGCAAGAGCTCTATCAGCGATTGATCTTCTTTCCGAATCTGAGTAATTTGAATATGCAATGTCATGCGCTTTGCAGGCTTCGTCTATTTGTTTATTCCAGGATCTCCCACGGGCTAAACGCTTCCGTAATTTCGTACCCGACCACAGTATTGATAACCTCCAGGTAAATGTAGCTCTATTGGAAGTGCGTCGATAGCTGTATTTATTAGTGCACCTGAAGGTAAAGTCGCAAACGCTTTCTTAAAAAGACTTACTGCTGAACTAAGTGAGTCCCACCTCCTCTTCTCATGAGTGACGGATCACTACTAAATGGCTTCCTTCTATGCATGATAGTTTTAACGTGTTAGTTCCTTAGTGGTCAGCAACGTAATGATTTTTCAAGAACGCTCTTCGTATTATATATTGAATTTACACTGTTGTTAGGGGTTTCACTGCTACCTCCGCGTGAAAATGATGCGAAAGGATTCCTCCCAGACTGTAATTTATCTATTTTTTCATAAATATCTTTCTTTAGTTGTATATCTCTTCCAAAACAAATATTCTATTTACAACATCAGTATCATTTCCGCATTCGCCACATTTATAATTTTTTATATATCTTTTCATCAAACATTTCTTCATTATTCCTTGCAATTTAACGTAATGTATGAATAATCCCAAGATTTACTGCTTCATCCTTAGAAATGGGATTTGCAATGTTGCACAAACTTTTCCCTCTTAGATCATAGTTTCCATCTCTAGTCAATCGAATACCTTCACCAGGTGGACCCCTCCAAACCTCTCGGGACAAAGAGCCTTTCATGACGACCGAACTTGTCAACACTCATGTTTAGACTGAAACCTTAAGCTATGTATCCCCTAATTTTTAATTCTTCAGTTAAGGCAATCATTTCATTATCCAGCCCGTTATGTCCAGCCTGAATAGATTCATATAATAACCGCATTCTGTCAACGAGCTTATTCACATTATTATAATATATGATGTTTGGTATCATAGGCAGATTTCATAGACATACCTTTACCTTTAGCTTTCGAAGGTTTTCCTCTAATATTAGAAATAGCTTTGCAATTACATCCTTGTACATATCTGATTTTTTTCTATGAATAGGTGCATTAGGAGAATAACCTTTTCTATGGGAATCAGTTAACAAACATATATTTTTTAAATTATTTAAATCCTTTTTGGAATATTTATGGGGAGACGACTTAAAGATCAACTCAAACAGTCCAGCGGTGCCTTTAAGAGTTTGATCTTTTACTTTAATATTATCTTTGTCATCCACCTCTATCACACTATCTCCATTCGAAGACCATCTCTATCCATGCGAGCTCCATATACATGGTATCTTGACGGTTTCCTTGCCCCATGTAGCATTTTAAAATATATTTTCGTGAAAGAGGTCCGTTGTTCCCAATTTCTTTACTTAAAATGCTGATATTTGTAGGGGAATCTGCTTCTTGTAAACTGCCTACATCTTGAGTTTATACATCTGATTTACTGCTTGCTTCATCTCATCTTCATCCTCTTTTTCCAATGAATGCGTTGACCTACTAAATAATTCCGAATCGATCTCTGAGTTGTCGGTTTCTGAAGATGAGTTTGCTTTAATTACTGGTTTTTCTGTTTCTATTTCTTCTTGATCCGTAAATTTAGATATGATAATTTTTTCATTTATTTTATTCAGAGGATCTACAATTGGTTTGAATGTTTCCTCTAAATATTTATTTCTAGCCACTAATCCTTCTTTTAGTAACAGGTGTTTCTTCCGTATAGAGTCACTGAGAACTTTTATTTCACTAAGCAACTCCTCCTGATTTGGCATTATTAGTTTCGAGTGTTCTCTACAACGTCACAATAATACTGAAGATTATACATGTAGATGTTAATGTAATAAGACAAATTTATCGAAACCTAATCCATAACGACCGTATTCATAGCCCTCTCTTTATCCACAACTAAAAATCCAAACTTTTCTTTCCATGCTCTCCCACACAATTCTCTAAACTTTTCAAATGTCATATAAGCACCAATGTGGTCGTTGTATATGTGTATGAGATTTTTTCATCCTGTTTGAAACTATTAAGAAGTTGACATTGTCCCTAATTAACTGTTTTGGGATTTTACTGTATGTCTGACCAATGTAAATTAGAGTCGATATGATTATGCCTTCCCATAGAAAAGTAAGTTCTTTATTCGGTCATGATTTTCAGAAGAAACATCGTCAAAAATAAAAATTGAATACGGCTCGGCATTGTTGGGCTCTATGATCTCACTACTTGCGTCAAATTTATACAATGAGACATCGGGGCACATCATTCATAATCTTTTCCATAACAGATATTTTGGTTGATTGAGAGACTTGGAAAAAATATATACATTGTTAAACTTAAACCGTTTGGCTTTGTTATTAAATGAAAACAACGTTGGTTTTCCCACAGTTTGAAGGTCCCCTAATAATACATCTCATTGTGTTGGGCAATAAAGTGCCATGCTTACTTACTTCCTTATCAAAGATATCCGATGTCAAACAATCAATGTCATTGACGTCAAGTCTATCCTTTTGATAGATGTACTTCCATGATGTTAGTTATACTTGAGCAGTCTATCCGAATGCTGCGACCTTACTGGTTTTTCCATTTCAAAGTAAGTCCTTTTGATCTATCCAAGTATCTTCGGTCTTATTAAATCCCAACCATCTCACTAAAAGCTTATTACCTCTTTTCCTTAAAATCTTCTCAACCAAATAAACGCTACCAGTGTTAGATTTTAACAATTCGTGGCCATAAAATCCCCCCTGCAATATTTCTCCTTTACTATCCTTTAAAATGTATGTTTCTGGAAAGGTTGGTTGCACTCGATGCACTGTGAAAACTTCATTTGTCCAATTGGGTAGGTATCCTTGGTGAATATCTGTTTATATTTACTTATTCTCATCTGGTCTCCAATGGAAATTTCAGAGGAGGCTTTTTATCTAACCGTGGCGTAGTATTTTCCTTTATGCGTTTCAAAACTAAAGATTCATTTTTTTGTTCACTGATTTTGGTTTCATACCTATAGTACGATGTTTTGTATTGTTGTAATCTTTGATTAGAGTTGGAAGAATATTAAACCACACATAACTTCCTCTTTCTGAAAATTTCTTGTACATCAATTTTTTCAATGTGCGATTGAAACGTTCTACAATGGAGGCTTTCTTTTCACTAAAAGTAGAATAGTGATTTATTTTATTTTTCTTCATCAGATCAGAAAAATCTTTGTTAAAAAATTCTTTGCCGTCGTCTGTCTGTAGATGCTTTAACGTTTTCCTATTGCTTGCAGTACCTTTCTCATAGCTTCCAGTTACCGAAGGCCCATTTTTATTTTTAAGGGGAATAGCACTGGCAACCTTTGAAAAACAGTCAATAACTGTTAAGTGTATTTGAAACCTTTGTTTATTCTACTGTATGGTTTCATTTCTACAAGGTCAGCTTGATATAAGTCATTAATACCCTTCACGACCGTTGATCTGCTGGAAAATTCCTCGAACTGGTTTGTGAAGTTCTTCAACTATGATTTTTCTCTCGTCCATTGGTCTGCTTCATTCTTCGTCCATTATACAACTGAACGATAATTGTAATTTCTTCAATTATACTGCATTTCAAAAGTCAAATTGATGTAAAAGATGAGTTCAAGGTCATCCAATTCAAGTTTTAAAAAACTTTACAGTTTTAAGTCAAATTGATATAAAATTATGAGTTCAAGGTCATTCAATTTAAGTTTTAAAAACTTTACAGTTTTACAGTTATTCTTTACAGTGCAATACAGATTTTGTGGATTGTAAGTTTCTTTTTTGAATGTCTTATTCAATCCATTTCTGTTAATGAATAGTGCCCATGAGGGAGTGTGTGGATCTTATTTTGAAGGATCACACGCTTGTCGTCTCTGGCTGACAATGACTTCTTTTTTACAGTCATACTGTACAAATTATGCTTAAAACTCCGGATGGTGTTGAAAGTTGCATTGTACTCAGCTCCTCTAAATAAACAAATATAGTATTGTTCGAATCTCATGTTCTTCATTATATAATTTTTTTTAATTCCATTTGCCTTTTTGATGATTCCGGCTTCGTTTTCATCCACCATGTCCATGTTCTGTCCTGCATGTAAACATCCTTAAGGCATACATCTTTGACATAAGTGCTACAATTTCTTCTAGGGGCACACCAGAAGTTTCATCTTTAAACTTCCTATCACCTTTTTGTTACGCAGTTGTCATAGGTTGGATGGTTAATGGGGTAGTCTGAGAAGTCAAAGGAATTCCTGTGAGGAAACACTCTGAGGTCTTCATACATGTCGAGTGTCTTGATCCAGTAGACGATCCATCAGTGTCCATGTAGCATATTCCAATTTTATCCCCGTCCGTAATAGGAAACCTTCTTGTTGTAATGGAAGTCATACATATGGGTCTTTGAAATATCGAGTATACACATTCCTACATAAAGAGGTCGATCCATGACAACATTGGTTTTGTCCATGCAGACTGCTACAAGATTTTCATTAATTACAATAGAAGTTTTGAAGTTAGGCTTTTGAACTAATTTTAACATTTTCTTTTTGTCAGAGACCAGTTTCAGATTAATGTGATTCCTTTTGTTTTCGAGACATTTTCCATAAACTGCGTTATTCATCAGTTTATAAAATTCTTTATGGAAATTTGATGTTGCAACAGCTCTTCTTGCAGTATTAGAATCAATATATTGTTTCAACCAAGTCCTTTGTGTAAATTGAAGTACCCGATTAATTCTAACAGTTTTTATGCCCAGTTCAATCGCTTGTCGCACAATCCAGTAATGTGCTATATAGTTAGTTTCATTTTCAAGTGTTGTCATCAACTTGGGATGTTTGCCTCCTGGAGGAATCTCGGGTCCTTGGTAGGAGAGGAAGATCATAATAATGGTCGTGAAATTCTGTGGATACTGAATACCGTTTCTGTGGTCGTGAAGTCCAAAATGTATCCAATATCATTGAACTTTGGGATGTTTACGATGTCTCCTAATACAGTAGGTTCTACCCAGCAAAAACCACTGTAAGGCAATGGTATAGACATGGCATAACCATATAGGTTATTGGCGTCAAAGTAGCCTAGATATACTGAATCTTCTCTTGGATTATAATTTGGAAGATGTTTGTTATTAGCTTTGACATAACGAGTAACTGATTGTGTTAGCCCTCCTCGAACACATCGTCAATCATGAGAACCATGTCAATGTCCGTCAAAAGTTGGAGTTCACATTTAGTTCTTTCATCATTGCCTGCCATGCTAATCCCGGAGAGGTGAAAATAATAAAAACAGTCGAGTCCATAAGCTTTCAAACAGGAATTTCTAAACTCCTCCTTACATCACAAAGGAGAGTTACATCAATCTTCACATAAAAATCACTGTAATCTCCGAGCGTAGACATGTTAAGTTCAGTCCATACCTTAACAGCATGATCATAATCCTCAGGATCTACTGGTGATTCATTGAGTTTACTATAAAACATTTCTGGTGGAGGTAGTTCGGTCTCGTCAAATCGGGCAATGGAGTCTATGTAGTCGTAGGGAAATACTCCTTTCCTTAATACAAGCTGCAACATATCTTCCGAAACAAGTTCCTCGTTTCTATCAAGTCTCCTCTTTCCAAATTCTTTGAAAGTGCCATCAACTGAAAGGCATAAATCTTAATGAATCTATGAACCTTAATTTATATTTTTTACTTTCTTCGAAAAGCTGATAAATTTTTCTGTAGTTTGTGCCAATACATCTATTTGACCTTTGTCTCGACCAAGCTCAGGGATAATAAAGTGAGCGTCGTATCTACTTAGGTTGTGTAATACAACAGGTACAAAATTTGGGAGTTTGAAATTGATGTTGCAGGCGTTGCAGGCAGCTCCTCTAATAAGCGCCTGTCAAATGATCATGGTCATGAACCTTGATGTTATCTCAGTAAACTCCTTTTTGCACAAGTAACAAACGTTCTCCATTAAATGACACAGTTCTTGAAGTGGATTCAGAGTTTCCATTGGAACGATGTGGCTATAGAGGGTAGATACCTTTTCAGCAATAATGTACAGATCGTCAACAAATCGTTTTGCAGGCTTCCTCTCCCCGGTAAAGTTTTGGCCATGTTGGAATACCATAGTGCTGGAGATGTTCTTCGGAAAGTGTTGATTTTACCAAAAGACAATAGCTGTTTGGTTAATGTCTTTGATATTTCCACTGTCGGGTGCATCGGGATCTATATTTTCTACTGGCATCAACGAAGATTCAAAACTGCGTATATGACTATTGGTATTCGATATTGGTGATGTATGTTCTTAAACTTCAGAACGAATTTCTCGTGGTAGGCAGGATAACCTTTACTGCCGCATGATCTCCACAAAGCTTAGAGTGTTCTGTCAGCCAACAATGACCTCCTCTAATAAAAGGGATATTTTTAAAACAGAAACATCTTTTACAAACTGTTATTTGACTGTTCCTTTTGGTAAGTTGTTTGTGAATCAGTTTATTAAAATCTTTTAAATACACATAATGTGAAACATCACCATCTGTTAGTAGCAATAAATCTGTATGATCTGCAAGTTCCCGAGTCACTACTTTCAAAGGGTGGACATTGTTTCTACTATCGAGTCCAAAAACATTAATAGATACAACCTGGATTGCGTTTTTTCAAAACGTCCTATCTCGGCCAATGACACTGGGTAGCTTAGCCATTAAAATTATACCTACAGATTATTTCTTGATATCTTCTATTTGGTCGTTCCGGTTGTTGGACACCTTCATTCACTAGATGTTTTGCTAACATAGAATATCTGAAGCATTCATTGTCATTGTTTTGAACATTGATGCATGACAAAGTATTTTTTATCTTTGCTGGCAGTGGAATATAACTGCTGCCACGATCTCCGTATCCACGGTTATGAACGCGTAAATCCAGATTGTTAATGCTGAGCAAGGACCATCCAGATCCTAGAGCTTCGTGTTCCGTTATTTTGAGTACCAGTTCCTGCAAACATTCCTCAACAATTTCATGTATATTTGAGGTCACCATGATACTGCGGTTTCTAGAGAGAAACTCTCTGTTGGGCAGTTCTCCTTCAACATTATTAAAAGTTGCATCTAATAGCAATCCAAATTTATGAAATTCAATCGGTGGAGTCATAATTTAGTTTTTCAACAATGATATCCTTTACAAGAGACAGGAAATTTCGTAGTTCAAGCGAATTGGTATTATTTATTCTATAATGTCGGACAACACCTCTCTCAAATGCTTCCACTAAAACTTCGACTCCCAACGTAGAATCTTGACTCGGAGTTCCTGTAGTTGAAGGTTGAGACGATTCATCAGCAGAATCCATCACATCTTCTCTTGGGGGTGCAGCTTCACCGGCGGTTCCTGTAGTCGAAGGTTGAGACGATTCATCAACAGGATCCACCACATCTTCTCTTGGGGGTGCATATGCGATGACACTTGGCCTGTTCTGCTCCGTAGATTTTCGACAAGGAAGCGTACAAAATCCGGATGGTCTTCACAGTCGGACGGTGTATTTTCCGTAGCATTATGATAAATTTCACAATGCAATACATACAAATCTTCGTTAGAGAAATCTTCATTACAACGATAGCAGTAATACATCATAGTTTGAATGGCTGTTCACATGCCGCTGTATGCAGTTCCAGGAAGTAGGAATGAGAACCAATGCTTGAATTTTCTACTTATATATCAAATGCTTACCTCAGCACTAAATTCCCTATTGGTTCATTTTTGCTGACATCAGCACCTTCGATCTCATTGGCTCATCAAATTAACCTGTGAACATGAATGTATTTTTAAATCATTATTGCACGAACCTTTCTAGTGACAACATCGCAATGGAGCAGCCTATACAGGTCCCTGAAATATCCTCTACTACACCCACCTTTTCAAATATTGCCTACGGGGAGGCAAGTCACCGGTGAAAATCAACCCATTCAAGTTCATTCTGTAACAAGCAGAACTAGTATAACATCAAGAGAAGTGATCGCTGCGTTAGAAAGATTAGTGGGAGCAGATTATTTATCAGATGAAGATGCTAACGCAGAGTAGTTACGCTCCATAAGGTTTTACTGTGTAAAACCTATACAAAAACAGCCGTTTTCACGGCTACCAATTTTTTACTCGTTAGTAACAGCAGCTTGTAGCAAATATAAAATAAAATAAAAATATAATATGAGTTAGCTTAGCAAAGTCTTTAAACGATTGAGTTCTATGATGGCCTTTAGAAAGGCCGTTTGAAATAGACTAAAGTCTAACTATCGCTTAAGTATGCGACACCATCATCATCCTCCTCATCGCTGCAACCGTCAAATAGTCTCCGTCTGGCATCAGGAGCATCAGGTAGAACAGGGGTGGTGTTTCCCTCGCCATCTTCGATCAGAAGGAAATATTCAAAGCTGTCGGCTTCGGACTCCGTGACATGGTAAGCAACGGTCAAATCAATGAATTCATCAATGTCCGATGCGAAAGATGATGTTTCAGCTTCATCGAAGTTGCTGAAAACTTCCGTGTCAACATGAGGATTTTCGTCTGGCATAACAATTACTTCCTCATCGACCTCATCAAACTCTTCATCTAGCACATCTTCCATCGTGTCTTGCAGTCACTTCCAGGTGGGAGCATGTCAAGTGGTGCCATGGTGAGTAGGATGAGAATGAAAATGGACCACAACATGCGCTTAAGTGCGACCCACGTACCGTACAGAATATACTGGTAGCTTCTTAAATCGCATACCATTTTATTTTGCTGACCTACTCAAATAAGTAATATTTGGTGTGAGCAATATCTCTCAATAGAACAATTCATTGGGAAACAGAACACAGAAACTTTTTTAAAAAAGTGGTTATTAATGTTAGTTTGTTTTGAGTTCGTTAAATCTTTTAATTTAAAATCATAATGTCTTTTGTGGTCGAAGACTAAAGAGGTGGCACTGATAGTGTCAAAACGAGTGAATGTTTGTTTGAGGAAATATTTCTCAATAAAACAATTCATTGGGAAACAGAACACAGAAACTTAAAAAAGAAGTCATGAATGTTAGTTTGATTTGGGCTCGTTAAATCTTTTAATTTAATATCATAATATACTTTGTTGGTCAAAGACTAAAAGAGGCTGCACTGTTAGTGTCAAAACGAGAGATGGTGGTTATAGTGTCGAAACGACAAATATAAAATTAAATAAAATACAATATAAGTTAGCTCAGCAAAGTCTTTAAACGATTGAGTGTAATTGTGGCCTTGAAAAAGGCCGTTTGTGTCCGCCCTCAGATGTTGTGTGAGGTGATGCCGTCGGTCCGCAGACTGTGCCCTTACGGGCATTTGATGATGACGATGACCCGGCCGCTGATCTTAAGTAGGCGCCGAAGGTCTTTCAGCACCGCGGACTCTAGAGGCATGTCATCCTCCAGAGGAGTTGGCGGGACCCACACCCCAGGTTCCAGCAGCCGGAGCCGGACTGTCTTCCCCGCGGGGGTTCGGCCGCGATGCTGTCCAGGTCCTTGGCGACCAGAGCGATGTCCGATCGGTCCCGGACTTCTCTTTGAAGGTTGGCCCGCTGGCTCCATGGCCATCGGGCTATGTAGTGGCTCCTCGCCGTTTGGTAGTGGACGATCTCGTAGACCATTTTCAGCTCATGCAATTTCATTCGAATGGTACGCTTAAGTACGACCCAACGTACCGTACAGAATACACTGGTAGCTTCTTAAATCGCAAAAGCTATGCTGATTCATCATTTTATTTTGCTGTCCTAATCAAACTACTAATATTTGGTTTGGGCAAATATTTCTTAATAAAAAAAATTCATTGGGAAACAGAACACAGAAACTTATTTTATAAATTCCTTAAAAAGAAGTTATAAATGTTAGTTTGTTTGGGAGCTCGTTAAATCTTTTAATTTAATATCATAATGTACTTTGTTGGTCAGTTTAAAAGAGGCTACACTGATAGCTGCAAAACGAGTGAATCAAATGGTGGCCTTGAGAAAGGCCGTTTAGGACCAGCTCCTCCAGCTTAGTCGGACTCCCACATCGGCGTTGCTTTTCGTCCCTCTGTCTTCGGTACATTCTTTTTAAACATTAAATATGACCCAGTCTTGGGTATTGGCATCATGTATTTAGGCAGTCTTACCTTTCTAATTTTATGTTCATCTAGAAAGATGACCGATCTAGGCTCTTTGCACTGTTGCAGAAGTTTATACTTCTTCGACACCTTCAGTCTTTCAAATTTTGTACCCTCAGCGAACGGTTCCAAGTCGAAACTTGCTTTGGATCTTGCCGCACGGTTGTGTATGGAGCACAAATCCTCGCCCAGCCTGCAGTACTTGCCACACGCCTCGCCCTTCTTCGCTCCTCTCTTCAACTCGTAGGTACACCGTGGAGCGTTCTTCACCCTGGGCGTCAACCGTATTTTCGGTGTACCGGAGGTCGAACTTCCCGTCGAAAGCTTGGGGTCAGTCCTTCTGATGTAGTCCCTGGTCTCTTCATCTGACGACTCCGAGAGGTCGGGACCAAAGTTCAGTGGACGTGCGATGTACTTCGGGGCGCTCGATGTGGGAGCCTCGTCTGCCGGATCGAAGATGGACTTCTTTGGCAGGATTGCTTGCACAGCTGCAGTAGTCTCTGAAAGGTCCATGTCTCCTCGCTTCAGTGGAATCAAGAGCGAATGGAAAATACCCTAAGGTACAACACCAACGTACCGTATAGGATAGTTAAGTTGATGAAAGACTTATAATTTTCTTTACTCAAACCTTAAGCGCATTTGAAAAAACTATGTTGACCGAAAAATTAATGAAATTTACGGTCAAAATACAGCATTAATTTGAGCCGGTATCTACTTGGCATTGTGATTATTAACACACGAGGTGCTGCATTAAAATAGTAATGTAACTACTGCATTAGTGCTCAAACGACTTGAAAATCTGGTGGCCTTTAGAAGGGCCGTTTTGTCCAGGGTGGAAACTAGATCCAGTAGGCGAATCCGTTTGGATAGCGAGGGTCTTGGCCTGGCTCGTCCTTCTTCAGGAACCTAGTAGAAGTGCTGGGCCACTCCATTGATCTCGGCAGCTGGACCCTCAACGTCTGCGTCGAATCCCTCACGAAAACCAGTCGACCTGATGTCTCGGTGTACAGCATTTCGTAGAGGCCTGGATTGAGACGCCACAGCCGGTGAATTGGAGGTGTGGAGGAGCTGAACCGAGCCAGTGGAGATGCAAACCTCCGTTCCAACCTTGCCAGCTTCTTCTTCGGAGTCGTTGACAGTATTTCAGCCCAGTATCTTGGATAGGCGTGACGAGCTCCCACTGTCGAGTCATCTCAGCCAGAATCTCCTCCACGTCCGGCAAGTCTGCCCAAGTCACCCGCTTCTTGTGGACCTCGCCGTCAGAATTCTCGCTGGCCCTCTTCAGGATCGTGCGAGGAGCAGAGGTCGTTCCAGTCTGGTCCATCTTGGCTCTTCAGCGGTGCAGGAACAAGTGAAGGGAGCTCGACAAGCTCTCGGGTTTTGTCAACTCGCTCTGGCTTCCTATTGGTGCGCATGAATTACACTTACTCAACATTTTTTCCGTGGCCTTTAGAAAGGCCGTTTCAAATGTCGGGAGGAACGGGAACCAAATACATTAGAACAAAAGTTTTCATTTTTCATTCAAAACATGTTTAGCCCGGTGAAAGTTCTAAAACAGTATTCTGTACGGTACGTAGCTAAGGGAAAAAATCGAGTGATTTTGACCGTGATGTTTTAATTTTTTCCGCCAATTTTTACAGAACATGGTCGTACATTGTTAGGGGAATAAAATAAAGTAGTTTGACCACGATGTTTGACATCTTTCCGCCAAAGGTTAAGGGAGACACACAAACGATTTAGACCACGACGATTAAATATTTTCCGCCAAATATTTTGTGTAGATGCGGGGTTGTAGTTAGCGCAGTAGAATAAACTTATTTTGGTGACAAGGTTTGAAATATCCTGCCAGCTTCATCGAGTTCATTCATTTTGACACAAAAATTTGCTTTGAGTACGGTAAGTAATGGAAATGGCCCTACAGCAGTGAAGTATCCCGCCAAAAGATATCGTGACCGGTGAAATTTACAAAACCGATTTCTGTACGGTACGTAGTAAGGGGAACAAAATAAAGTTGTTTTGACCGCGAAGTTTAAAAGTTTTCCGCCAAACATTATTTATTACGGTCGGGCATCGTCAGGGGAGCCAAATAAAGAAGTTTGACCGTGAGGTTTAAAAACTTTCCGCCAAAGGTTAAGGAGACGCATCCCTTTGTGTCACTATGATGGATAACAAATTTACAACAAGTGTAACAAGTTCCCTTGGTACACTTTTGTTGACTGAAATCGGTGGTAGTTAGTTGACAAAAAATAATGTGTTTAGAGCTGAAGACTAAACATTATTAATCCAAAACTTTGTGTCTTAAGTTGGTAGCAATAAGGGGGTCGATAAAGCGGTTTGACCGAGACGATTAAAAGTTCTGGGCGAAAGTAAGTGAGTAAAGTATCGTGTTAAATAAGGAAAAAGAATTGTATGTTATATTCATTTTTGTATAATAATAATAATAATAATAATAATAATAATAATAATAATATATTGCACATCGAATAGTCCATTAGTTTTCGGATACGAATTATTTCAGCGTTCGACTTGATTGCAAAACGACTAATATTGGTGGCCTTTAGAAAGGCCTTTTTGTGGTATCAATTAAATTAAACTGATATCCACTTAGCGGTGACTCGCTGGCTCAGTTGTCCATCCGTTGGCACCCCAATCTCCAAGTACGTCTTCTTCGGACTCCGATGTGGAAGAGGTACGCCAGTGGGTAATGACGTTTGCACGACGGTTCTCCCCAGAAGCAGCAAGGCCACTCTCTCTTCCGCATTGAAGTCCAGCAGACAATAAGGCCCGGGCTTGAGCTTCCACAGGCGGTGGAGTCTTGACTCCCGGAAACGGTGATTTGGGCCGGCATTGTTCACTGGGCGTGATGGGTGAAATCGGCCTGCCTTCCGTTGTTGGGACGACCCCGGGAGCCGGAGCTGAAGTTGGTCCCGCCTGCAGAACATATTTCTCCGCGTAGTCTCTCTTCCCCCCAAGAATTTCTCGAAGAAGACTTTCGGCACTCACTTCGTAGGAGGAGATGACAACCCGCTGAGGCAGAACTGGAGTGGGTGACGCCGGCTTGGTCCTAGTTCGATTCCGCACCGGAGATTTGGGGTTTTAGCGGGCAACTGAGCAAAAAAACTGAGCTGGGCAACTGAGCTGGGGTGGTTCGTGCCCTCCAAGGCATAACCACCTTCTTCGGCCGAGTAGGTTTCCTCAGAAGCATCGGCGGAGTCTTCTCTGTGGCTGGCATCCTCGGGATCTGGCTGGAGTGATGAATAATTCCGCAGCGTGGCAGTGGGGTAGTCTTAACTCTAGCTCGCTTCTGATTGGCCCAGCCACTGAGCCAATGAGAGACGTCGATTTCTCGCTGAGTCAGCGGAAAAGTTGATACAACCAGGAGCTGCTCACGCCACAGCATCACTCTGGATCGAGCCGTCACGGAACCATCCAAGAAGCAGCTCCGACCTCTCCGGCAGACTTTTGGGACTCGGCGGACACCATCGGAGACACCGGGCATTCGGCGTTGTCTTCGGAGAAGGGCATCCCTACGTGGTATACCGCCTCGGAGCCAAAGCCAAGCGTGCACCCAAGCAGGTCAACTCGCTTGCGCCGCTCGATGTCTACGGAGGTTGCCGTCGAGTCACCGGGGTTGAGCGCCGCCCATGTACCGAGGAATGTCGCCGTGCCTGGGAAAGACTACTAGGTACTTGGACGAGAATTTTCGGAGCCGCTGTGAGACGTTCCCCTGGGCGTCAAGATCAGTTTGATCACGGGACCGTTTGGTCCCTTCCCTCGTTTGCACTTTGCCTCGGCGCTTGCCTTCTTTACTGTCCTTTCTTTGCATGGCTTTTGCGTGGGTTCTTTCTTATTTTTTTACTAACTAACACTCAAGGGTACTTAAACTATGTTCCCTTACCTGATTCCTATCACACCCCCCAAAAACAAACATACCCGGGTGGTTCGCGCAGTGCGGTTTCTGCGGTCCCCAACACCTTGGTTCACTCGGTCGGCTGGCCTGCCCATCTACGATGAACTGCCTCTATACTTGGCTGGTCGGCTGGCATGTCCGCTACAGTCAAGTTCCTTTTTTTTTATGTCCCAAATGACCTTGAACATGTTTGAACCTGCCCGGGGAAAAAATATTAGTTAAAGTCCGGAGAAACAAAATAATTATTAGTGACGGACTAAATAATCAAAAATGTCGGAGACTTACAGATGAAGCCCGCAGTAAAAAATGTTGAGAGAAAGCCGAAACGGCCTTTCTAAAGGCCACGGTAGTAAACAGGATAAATTAAATAGTTCAGAGAGACAAGTGAAATGATGGTGTATAAAAGAATAAAGAAACTGGTCAGAAAAAATAGAATATTTGCATCAAGTAATTGTTGTTAAGCGGAGTTTGTAGATAAATAGAAAGGGGAAGAATGTTATTTATTGACCGGGTAGTTAAAACGGCCTCCGTAATTTGTTGAATAAATGTAACATTATTATAATTGATGAAATAAACTATGTATTCGTGATAGAAAAGTGTAAGTCATTAATGAATAAAGAGCAGTAAAATATAATCCTTGTAAAATAATCCCAAGTAAAACGAATTATGTTGTGATCTAGTCTTCAGCCATTAGCAATTACCGCCGTTTGCAAGTTAATGGGCGAAGGAATTAAGCCTTACTAGCGTGATCGGCGTAACACCCGGGGGGTTTGGGCCGGCGAAGCCCCCCCAATCAAGGGGAGGGGCCTGGGGGGGCGAAGCCCCCCCCCAGCGCTTTTATCTTATCTTATCTAAGATCTAAGATAAGATAAGAGATAAGATAAGATAACAGATAAGATAAGATAACAGATAAGATAAGAGATAAGATAACCTCCCAAGAGGGACCACCCAAGTCTAAATTATAAAAACTGTTTTTCTTCCTTTTTTTTGCAAAAAAATTGTAAATTCATGTAGATTATCATTTTAGACAATTATTTAACACTTTTTCATCATAAATAAACGTAAAATAAAATGAAAATTAGGGCTCTCTGGTCTCTGCTTTAAGTTCAATAGCGTATTAGTGACGTCACACCACCACGTCACACCCGTGACGTCACACACTCCACCTAGTCACCGTATGACGTCACACATACGTCATCACACGTCACAAATACGTAACCACTGATTAAAAACTGCTGAATTCGCGTTTGTCCTGAAACTCCCAAAATGCCTCTACTGCAATTGGTTATATAAGCCGATATATACTCAGGGCAAAATTTGTAGCCTTACGTGATTCAGAAAGCTCTATACTAAATTTGAAAGTTTTCTATTGCTTCAGTAATGTTTCAAGTTAAAATGAACATACATGCACCACCTTTATTGTTAAAAGTAGATATAAAAAAAATTTAAGTTATTTATGCTCGTATAGATAGTACACAAAACATTGGTACTACGAATGGAAATAAAAAAAT
Organism: Neoaliturus tenellus; assembly: GCA_030545055.2. Lineage (NCBI taxonomy): Eukaryota > Metazoa > Arthropoda > Insecta > Hemiptera > Cicadellidae > Neoaliturus > Neoaliturus tenellus. The sequence goes on from CM061534.1 coordinate 128,657,379, forward strand.
AATAGCCCAGTTTGAAGTTTCAATGACGGTCAAAGTATCTCGTAGGTACATTTTCATTTTTAGTCACAGGAGATTATGAAATAGTTTTGAATCTGGCTAATTGAATAGTCAGAGTGTATGCCCTGCATAGTGAATGCCAGGATGCACAGAAATCCTCTTCATCTCTCATATTTTAATGGATGATTCAATTAAACTTCTTTTATTCGACTTAAGGCAAACGCTTAGTTTTTGATAACCAAATTTTTTACGTAAGCTTTATAAAAGCTTTAAATGAGAATGCAATACTGTTTTTATTTATAATGAATTTTATTGATAAAAATGTAAGATTTTATGGAGATGAGCGATTAGAGGTTTTGTAGTCAGGCAGGAAAGCGGGAGTGTTTCGTCAAACAGAATAAAAAATAAGATGACTACGCTAGTCGTCCCATCTCTAAAGGCGGTAGAATATTTTACAGTTTTACTAACCTACTTAAAAAAAAAGGTCTTACAAAATAACCAGTTTAACTTACCATTAAGCAGCTAAAGTTACTTTTATTGGAAAATTGAATTGATAAAACCTTACATAACAAATTAAATATAACAAATTAGCAAACTACATAAAATAATAAGACAAATTCGTATATTATACCTTTTTACTCAACTGCTGTATTCTCTAAAGCTATAAAATCTAAAAAAAACTTGTTTTAAATTTTCTGCATAACCAGTTAAGCTATTTTAATAATAAAAAATACCAAAATTTTCGTTTTTTTAGATATTTTTAACGGATTAAGTTAAAATTGTAAAATATTAAAAATTGAGGGTAAAAAAACAATTTTTTAGCCTTTTTTACCCCTATAAAATACCGGTCACATGGTCTGATCATGCTGGTTTTCGAACGTAACTTCATGAATGCTGCCCTACACAACTCTGTACCAAATTTCATCAAAATCGGAGCAATCGCATTATGGACACATAAATGAATTAGGACGAATGGTAATTTGGCCTCTGGGGACCTAAAAAAATACACCCCGTCGCAGCAGACCTGCGTACTCATCGAATTTCCAAATGAGTAATATTAATTTTGACCAGATAAATCTGTAAACAAAATTTAATCACATGTTCATAAATAGGGAAATAAATGTCTACCTATTATCCTGATAAATAAAGGATGCAGGTATGCTGCCATGGGGAACCCTAAAAGTACGTTTAGTATACAAAAAAATTATCTCGACCTTAATGAAGTCATAAGCTTAGTTTCATCTATATCTGTCAATAAATAAACAAGTTTGCCTATTTTCCATATGATTAAGATGGGAAAAGATTATGCAGGTTTGCTGCCATGATAAGCACAAAAACCAAGAATTTTTGCCATAAATAAATTAAGCTCAACCAAATGAAGCTAAACACCAAGTTTCACCCAAAAATATATCTTAATAAGTGAAATATTAACAAATTCTTAGCCTGCATAAGATTAACATTGGAGCCCCAAAATACAATGCACTGTCTTTAGACTTTTTAATATCTCGGTAACCAATGGATAGAGCAAAGCTTCAAAATACTAAATTGTGTTTTTTTTTTTTTTTTTTTTTTGCTAAATCCAATAGTGAAAATAAAAATTAAATATTTTTAATAATTATATATAAAAAATGCAAAAACCCCATTTTTGGGGAATAAAACCTCCCAAAAACTACCCCTTCCGGTAAGTCGATATGTCTGGTTTACGAACTCATCCGAATAAACGTAGGATTACACATCTCTACCAAATTTGGTGTCGATCGGACCGTTTTTACGAGAGTTATCGTGTCTGGGGACACATACATACATGCATACATACATACATACATACACATATATATATATATATATATTTATTTATTTATATTTATATATATATTTTTATATATATATATAATTTAATGACTATTATTTTTGGTCTCTGGGCATCTCAAAACGAAAAAGTAACGTGGTCCCGGACTAGTAAGTCTCACCGTGACTAGTACCGTAATAGCGTATTCCCTTAGGAAAATCCGCTTAAAATGATTTTCTTCTCAAAATCCATTCAATAAAGTACCAGAAATTGAAACTCTGCCAAGCGTTGTAAAATGTATTCTGATAAATAGTGAAATAATAAAGTTCACTTCCACTAAAATAATATATATATATATAATTAAAACAAATTGGAAATACCCGCTGATCAAATTTAAAGTACGTTGATCAGCGGTTGGATAACAAAATAAAAACCCTTATCATACACAAAAAATGAGTCGTAGTTCTACTTAAATGATTCTCAAACAAGGTTCTTCTATCGTCTACAGTGGTGTTATTACTAATTGCTTAATGGCTTAGCTTATCTAAATATGCCGATGTTTTTTCACAACCACATAGTGATAGTGGTTTTAATTTTAGCTTTATAACATCTTTAAAATATTTCCTCTTCACTAAACTCATTATACCGTATTCATTATCTGATCCATTAAAATTATTCTTCCTCTCATGAAATATTTTAGTTTTCATAAATATATTACTGGTCGAATTGCAGTAGGATAAACAAACAAAATTTTTAAAGTTGCAATTGCTTTTAAAGTTTTTTTTTTTGCCATTCTTTAAATAATTAGGTTGGTTCCATATTACCTCCAGGTAATATAAGTTCAACCTAATTTGGGCTGGATATCTTGCAGAAAAATATATATTTAAGCGAAACATCTTAGAAACCTTATCCGTCCACCTTGTAAACTTGCCAATATTTGCTTGTCCACATCCGTATATTGTATCTTCTGTCAGGCGAAAGAGGCCCTCGTGCAAACATAGGCTATATTATATCGGCGCACGTAACCATGTTTTCGTACGGTTATGTATAGTAATTTGCGCAATGATCGTAGGACACTTGTAGAACCTTTGTAAAATTATTTAGATTATTAAGATTATAAATAATGTTCTAAATTATGGAAGACCTGTAATATTGGATTCAATATAATTTTAAATTAATACCACAAATATTTTTTTAAATTCACCAATAAAAAATATTGATGGTATTAATTTGTAATTATATGTAAATAATTTTGTAACCCTTGTTCTTATAAAAAGGGAATGAAACGCTATTTGAGGTGTTTTTACTGTCTTTCGTGACTGATTTAAAGATACAATGCTCTAACATTTTAATAGTATTAGTTTATATTCAAATTATAAATTTTCTCATAAGTACAAGACCACTTTGAACACTACTCTGGACTGTGTTATAAACTTAATAAATACAGTACGAGAGAATTAGGACAAGTGTTTATAAAGGCATAATATATGTTAGTCATTAAACAAAATATTATTCGCATAGAAAGTGTACGTTAGGTTAAAATTAGATCCAATCATAATTCCTGAATATCACAACATCCTGGGGATAAAATGATATTCATAAAAAATCTAAGCCAGAAATAATAATTTTGATATATTATTTCTGGATTTAATTCTTTCCTTATATCTTGTTCCTTAGTAATATAAATTTCAGAACATGAAATTAAATCAAATATGGTGGAGTGAAAAGACGTGAAAATGATATTACGAAGAGTATGAAGATGGATGAGATATTGGATTCTCCGAAAGATATAAAATTGGATCAACTGAAATGGATATAAAAACATTCTTTCTACAAGTTTTGCTTAAAAATAATATTTATTTACAAAATTGTAACCAGAGGCAATTTTTCAAGGGGTTTATTATGTATAATTTTTTGGTAGGTCATTAGTATAACCCAAATTAACCAATCTTCCTTCATTCTTTTGACTTATTTGAGAATTGTTATCCAATGACTTTGAATTGTTAAAGGTTAAAAACAGCAACATACCGTTTCTAATGTCACTCATCAAGCCCTCACTTCTAATTAAACGATATCGCACTGAATTTTCTATGGTTGTTGTAATCTATTGGGTGCATCAATAATCTCAATTAACACGCAAACTACCACCTCAAAAAACCCAAATGTTTTATTTCCTTACAAAACATGTGTACCAATTGACCGAAAACTAAGCAAGGTAGGACTGCCCAATATAAAATAAATTAGTTTTTTACGCAATGAACCACTTTAGGGAGTTTTGGGAGAGAGTTTTGGAACACCCTGTATGTATGATACATATTATCATAATATCGTTTAAAGGTTATTAATAATTATATGATTCTTATTATATTTCCACTAGATGTAACATGGTGACGTGGACTGTAACTTCGAAGTAGAATCCTCTTTTTTTTGTCTGTAATAAGGATGTCTCTGATCTCTTAGGGTAATTAGTGTAGTAAAATTAGTCGGGAAAAATGAAATAATTTTTGGAAAGCTAATTTCTTTTGAAATGTGTTCTATGGCATCCTCTGACCTTCCTCCGAAAAGTCCCCTGATATGCCATGTGAGGATCATGCCCAAAAATGAGGGGTTTGGCCTATAAGGAGTTAAAATAAATTTTGATATTAAGCATACTAAATTTGATTACATTCCAGAAGGTTTATATATATCAAATTAAAGGTCTTAAAATGTAGAGTACAATGCCGTAAACCCGACCTAAATATAACGGTCGGGAGAAAAATGGCAGACGTTCGAAATTTAGAATAAAATAATATTATCAAAACTTTGAAATGCAATAACTTCCGACATATTTGACCGTTTGGGGTCTGGTTTTTGGCTATGAACTCTCCTTATTAAGACCTTTAAAATGATATATAGCATGGCTATGGACTAAGAAAAATTTTTCAAAACTCCCTCTTTGGGACGTCCATGTAGAGGGTGGTTCAAGGGTAATATGATGGGCATATGTCAAACTATCCCTATTTGCTAAGGTAGTTGTACAAGCAAACGTTTGCCGCAAACCGAACCTCAAAAGGTCAAGTATTTTGAATATTATTGCATTTTTAAGCGTGAAGATTAAAATTTGGTTTTTATTCAAAGTTTGACAGGCTGCCATTTTTGACTCAAGCAACCTTTTGAGGTGGGGTTTGCGGCATTAAATTCTACTACTTAAGAGCTTTAATTTGATATACATAAACCTATTGGTCGACGAAAGACTTATTTCTGACTCCACGAGGGCCATCCCATCATTTTTAGGCATGTTGCCCACTGGGGATTTCAGGGGACTTTTCTGAGGGAGGTCAGGGGATGATATAGAACACATTTCAGCAAAAATTGGCTGTCCAAAAATTTTTTCATTTTCCAGCCATATTTTGGCTTAATTTTACTACACTAAATATTTCTAACCTAAAAACGTGCCAAAATTTCATATTGAAAATTTCCAAAACTCCATAGTTAACTATACATCCGACATTTTGTATTTTTATTTGAGACCATTTTGTTGTGAGGTTAAACTTGGTATAAAATGTTTTAGACAAAGGCATAATTGAAGGTAAATAATAATTTTTTTTTACAATTCATATCTTCAAAATGGCGGATGTTTAAAATCGTTAACCTTAAATTGCATAAAAACTACAAAAGGTAACAAATTTTATGTCATTATGTGTTTTTAAAGACATTTAATGAAAAATTCAACGATGTTTAAATTATGGAAACTTGTTGAAAAATAAGCAAGATAGAGTGATTTGAATACAAACAGTCTATTCTGAAAACTTCTGAGCGGGTTGCTGCGCGAAAAGCGCGATCGAGGTCCCAGTTCAACAATGGGTCTCGTACCCAAACTGCTCCCGCACAAGCGGTACCGCTGTGACTAGCCTTAGTTAAATCGCTATCTTGCTTATTTATAAGCCGATCTCCATAAATTTAACATAGTTAAATTTTGAATTATATTTCCTTAAAAAAAAAACACACCATAAAATTTTCTACTTTATGTTGTTTTATGCAATTTAAGGTTAAAGGTTTTGAATCAATTTTGAATAATAAACTTGGCATAACTTCGCTTCAAGTCAAGTTTTATATGTTATTCTATGCTTAGGCAAATCTTAAAAAAAGTTATATACCCTTTATTTATCAACATATGTCTTTAAAAAAAATTTGACGGACCTTTACTAGGTAAGTAGTACATAATATTTCTTTTTAAAATCAAATAGCAGTAAACCTATACACAACATGAAACGAGAGGGAAAGAGAGAGAGAGAGAGAGAGAGAGAGAGAGAGAGAGAGAGAGAGAGAGAATCACGAGATTATATATTTGGGTAATTAAACAAAAATATCCATGGAGTATACTCAGGTCTGCTGTGACGGGGATGTTGTATATTTTTAGGCAATAGGCATATATTTAGGTTGACAAAAGATAGATGTTTAATATTGTCCACGTTATGTCATTGACATACATTTACATTGACATCCTGTGTTATGTATTATTTCACAATAATGACCCTGTTAGACTATAAAATTGTATATTAAGGTATAATTTGGTGTTTGTCATTTCACTAACGGCGGCATGCACTTTTAGCAGTCGGGCTCGTTTAAGTTCGTGTATCTGTATAGGATTATCGGGTAGTGAGATCGAAGCCACCTCTGCCGCTGACAGGTTGTGATTGACATCTATAAATGAACAATGTTGATCAAATGAACCAACGTACCTACGATAATGGAACAAAACCTTTTAATTGTATTTATTGGTAGGCCCTAATGATAGCGAACTGACGTCCATGTAATGTTTTCCAAGGTTATGAGAGGTTGTCCTACTTCTTCTCTGACCAATCATCATCTACTTGTTCTTTTTTATTTGTTTATTTTTATGTATATATAAACTAACGCTCTTATATTATATAATTCAAATTAATTTCGCTTACCAAATTAATAACCCAATGCCAAAAGGCAAAATGTTGTTTCATAATCTTCTCTTTGCGGTTCAAATTGTCAGCATAAGCATTTTTAAGGTAAGCACGCTAACAATTAGTTTGTCCAAGCTTTAGTAATTTTAAAACTTCATTTTAAATAATTTGATTAAAGTTTTTAAAGGTATACATTTTTTCAAACCATGGTTGTAGTAAAAAACTACCCAACGAATAGAAAAATACGTAAAATAAATATTCTTTACACTGATGAAATTACTATACAAGCGGAACTATTATCAATGAGTATTTATCATTCCCTTACCCAAAGAGATACAATTTCTGTATAATACCTCTAATATAATCTTCTAAGATAATGTTTTGCTACTTGGCATGAATTCAATTACAGAGAAGCATAATTAATTACCTTAGATTTTTTTCTGGATTTTAATGCCTATTTAGGGATCTTAATTCGTCATATAACCTTATGATGAATTAAGAGACGGTCATATAGAAAATAATCGAATTAAAAAACTTTCATATTTGTATTAGCATATTTGTAATTTTTCATAGTGATAGTAATCGTAACCAAAGAGTATCAATTCATTATAACACTGTACATAACATTTAAAATAATTAATTCATTTGTGTAAATCAAGTTCAATCAAGACTTGCTTTTTTGGTACATAGGAGTATATTCTAAAATCTCTAGCAACAAACAGAAATAATCAATTTTTACATAAACATATCATTTTTTTGGCAATTTCCACATATTGCTTGCCTATGTGCCAGGGCAATAGTTATTACTTTTTATTTCTATGTGAAATAAATATAAGATTTCTTTAAATAGTCTAATGAAATCCATTTTAATCATTCAGTACTAATGCGCCAAACAATTACATTTTCTACAAGATTTTATTTTTAATCTAAAAATATAGAATGTTTATTGATATATTAATACTAAATCAAAATATGTACAAAAAAACACTTGATTGTAAATAAAATGTAATATAATTTTAGGAAAGCATTTTTCAAACAACATCGGCTGAAACACTAAATATATATTGCATGTATATTGGTCAAAATTATCAGTTTTTAAGTAGGTATAAGTTTTTGTAAGAAAACTGATTTATTTAAGGCGTGACATTCTATTGGTCTTTAAACTGATGAAACTGATAATATTGATGAAACTCTTCAGTTTTAGTTAAAATAATTTATGAAGGCATCTTCAAGCTTCCATACTTATTTTGCGAGGGAATAACCTGACATTCCGAAAGGTATCACGTTTAACTATATAGTGCTCTGAATGTAATAGTTGTGAGCTCATACTGTACGCTTCTGGATATTATAACTTTAAATAAAAGTAAAACATATATTTAATACTAAAAACTAGGATTAAAGCGAAACTAAAATACATTTGAATAATCAAAAAGGTAGAAGCGCTATAACTTGTAGAGAACACACCTGAGTACTGCTATAGACTGCCGCTCCTGCCTTGTCTCCAAGGGTTTGAGGCTCTTATCTCTACATCTAAGTTGGACCTTGCTATTGCCTTATATGGTTATGTGCAGCTACTGCCTACAATCATGTTTATTCTTGATCTTGATAACTAACTAAATATTCTCTTGCTCAGTTAAATAAAATTATTACAAGAAAATACTTCTTTATAACACTATGAATAGGGCATACAATAATTATATATTTAGAGTACAGTATATGTTACCAACAAAAATGTATAAGTAGTTTATTCAAGCCCTAATATCATTCCAGATTGAAAAGAATCCCTACATAATTACCATATAACTTAATAATAGGTTACAATACCTTTACGTCTTCAATCCTAAAACATTTGTCTTCAGATGACTAGTTTCGGGACGTACGTCCAATTTTCAATTCTTGCGTCAAAAGTTAAAAAACACTGTCAGTTTTCGTCAAATTTAAAAAACACAAAAACACATTACACTTACTACACACAACACGGACATAACGAACATACAGAATAAAAACATTTAATCGCGATTCACGTGTGGCCGGCCGTTATGTGGCCGGCGTTTGTTTATTTTGTATGTTAGTTATGTCCGTGTCGTGTGTAGTAAAAGTAATGGTTTTTTTTTGACGAAAACTGACAGTGTTTTTTTAACTTTTGACGCAAGATTTGAAAATGGGTCGTACGTCTCGAAACTAGTCATCTGAAGACAAATGTTTGTGGATTGAAGACGTAAATGTATTGTAACCTATTATTATTTATTGTCATCATCAATCCAGGGTTCAAACATAAATATTGAATACATATAACTTTTATATTAATTGATCACACAATCTTTTTAAGCAGAACACCATAGTAATTTTACCATCAGTAACATTTAAAAATTCAACGTAAATTTTAAGAAATTCTGGTAAAATTATATTTGAATATTTTTATGTCTTTGTCTAACATTTGTGATTTATTATAATTTGTTAAAATTCAAATTTAATTAAAAATATGTCAACAATTTACACAATTCGATATAAAACAAAAAGCATTATTTTCAGTAGCAAAGTTTTATGATTATAGATGAACCTAGCTACAAACAAAGAGACTACAACATTTAACACAGGCGGGGATCAAACTGCTCCACCTACCCAATGTATCACAGTAGTGCTTAGGGTTATCTGTTAGCCCTTCTATATTTATTGCCCAATTTGTTGCTCTGAATTTAGTAGGTGAGAGATTTTAACACGAAAGTAAATCCAGGAGATAGCAATTCCTTTGTAGTAAGGAAATTCACTGTTATTTACCTTATTCATTACTAATAAATAGACATAAATTAGTAAGTGTGATTAGGAATAATTTCTACATTTTCTTCGTTGACAATAATAATCACAAATTATTAATTTTGTAATTTTCATAATTCAAAAACATTTTTAAACATTCTAAAACATGCCACATATTATTAGGTATATAAATATCAGGAGGAGGTTGATATCTTGATGCTGAATAAGTTTTATTGAATCCCTAATACTGAAATAAAATACAAGATCGTAAAATAAATTTTATGATATATATTTTGGTAATTTTTATAAACTAATATTTTGAATAGCTTTAAGAAAGTTTAATAGGTCACGTATACTATATTATTCCGATAAATTTTCTAGTCATCCGTACCTATTCAATTAGAGGAATGTCGAATTTGCATTAGATAACGAAATTGACATTTTATCAATGAGTCAGTATATTTTTACTTTCTCCCCCTATACCATAGTAAATAGAGAAAGTATTGTTTTCGTCAAAATTTTCGAATTTGAGTTGTTGGTGGATATATCCATTTTGGTTCAACCTGAGTCCAAAAAAGTGGTTTTCGGAGTGATGTCTCTCTCTCTCTCTCTGTGTGTGTGTGTGTGTGTGTGTGTGTGTGTGTGTGTGTGTGTGTGTGTGTGTGTGTGTGTGTGTGTGTGTGTGTGTGTGTGTGTGTGTGTGTGTGGACAGTGTCCCCTATATTTGTGGGGCCAAGTGTGTGAATTTCACGTGATTATGGGGCCTTCTGAAATTGCGGGGCCATACACACGGCCCCATAATTTATTTTGAGATAAAATTCTACTTTTTACTGTTGAAAAAGTCAATAATGGTTAGTTTAGTAGTTTAGGTTAAGTTAGGTTAGGTTAGGTTAGTTTAGGTTAGGTTAGGTTAGGTTTTTTGTACGGCCCCACAATTTCAAATGGCCCCACAGTACCTGTCAAATGCACACACATGGGCCCCCAAATAGGTGTGTAATCCCAAGGCCCCACAAATATAGGGGAACAAGACTGTGTGTGTCTGGATGTATACAGAGCTAGAGAATGCCCCAATCGTCCGATTTTGGTGAAATTTGGTACGTAGGTCCAAAACCACGATAATTACGGGCGTTTTTTTTTATTTTTTTTTTTAATTTTTGATTTTTAAGGGTAGTTTACCCCAAAAAAAACCCTGAAAAACGTGAAAAATCCAATTTTTTCAAAATCGGCTCTAACGATTTTGATTAAACTTTTGTGGTTTATTCAGAATAAAATGCTGAATAAAATGACACCACCCGCATTTCCGAGAAAATGTGCGTTCAAAAGTTATAAAGTAAAAAATGTTTCAAAAATCAATTTTTTTGGATTTTTAAAAAAGCTGTTATTTTGAAATAAATTTTACTCATTACCATTAAATTAAGCTCAAAAAACTAAATAATCCAGTACTTTAAATTATTGCTCTATGTCAAGTGGTTGCGGAGAAAATTCAATTTTTCGTTTAGCGGTAAACGCAGTACGTTGTTAAAAGTCACAGACGCGCGTAGGGCAATAGGGTCAATCTCGTGCTGCTCAGCTGTTAGCTATCTGATTGAGCCATCAAGACATTAATGTTTTGAGGCTTTTAACACCTTTTTTATATTGTTGGGAGAAAGTATGTGTCAGTTAACTGATACCGTTTATTATCTTGTTTGTTATTCCTTTCACTAAATACGTATTTGACCAATTATTCAAAGGGAACTATTAATAATGTGTAATCTTAGTTTATTATTTCAAGTGTGTAGTTTTGATGTAGTTTATTATCTAAACAGTTTTTTTTCTTTTATTATATAATATAATTACTAACGAAATAATGAAATTGTAAGTAGAATGATATTTCCCAGTTAAAATAATTAAAGTATTAAATAAAATACAGGAAAGTTCTTGTGATCTTCCAAATTCAGAAAACGATTTTGTTTCCTTTAATAACCTTTACAAATTGCCCTAAACTACAAACATATGTATAATTTGAATGGTTTTTAACATTTTATACAAGATATGTGGATGTAAAAAAGTGTCATAATTATAAAAAATATCGTTAAATAATAATTAAACTGGCATACAACTGTTAGTTGTATAACAGATATTATTTATATGTCAGGCAGTATATGTCATTGAGTAAATTCAGATTAACTTATTGTTTTTCATTTGTAAAGGAACTATGATAAATAAAACTATAAAAGTTTTTATCAAAAAAGGAGAAAAATAAATACCACATTATTTGAAATAGCTGTGACACATCTCCTTTGAAAATAACTCAACGATGCCTTGCAAACTTAGCTTATTAAAACTTTTAACATAGTTTTTGAATGATTTGTGCTAAGCTTCCTTTCAATTAAACGATTCAACCATTAAATGTCTATACTTTTGTTTAAATTAAAAGCATTAAGTAAATATTCTAATCTTTTCATTAGAATTTTTTTAGGGATTTAGGTCAAATAAATGTAGGTGGTTACAATGTAGTTTAGTAACCAAATAGCCAATTAACTACTTTTAAATGATCTAAAAATGACAACGATGATAAATTGATTTCTTTACAAAGGCTTACTCCTTGACAAGCCTTTTGTGAAGGAGTAAATTGATATACTTCACTATTTTTAATTATTGGGTATCATGTACAGTAGGGTGGAGTGAAAAAAATGTATGTCCATTTTTTTTTAACGGGTACCCCTCAATGACTGTGTATGGGTCTTAGTAACAATCATGTAAAATATTTATTTTTTGTGTCATTATCTTGAGTCTGCACATTAGGCTTAAAATTTTGAATTAATTTGAAATTTTTGAATTTTTTGAATTTTTAATTTTTTTACCAAAAACAAAAAAAAATCTTTACGGGTGGTAACTACATAGTAGAAAAAGGCCCTAAATATAAGCAGGATTAATTAGAATGATTTTAGTTGTTCGTTTCAGTCTGCACATTTGACCTAAAGTTCACCAAAATGTCTGAAATTTCTGATATTTACAATTATTTACACTATCACTTATATTTTTAAATATAATGTGTGTATCATCAAGTCACGTTTTTAATGATCAGTATATAAACTGATAATTAAATTATTTATAAGACTAGAAAGTGATGTATAGTTCAATGATGTAAGTGACGGGCCGGGCTTGGTGTGACTCATTCTGCAGCGCGCTCATTCGGGAGCGTTGACCTTGGTGAAACAGACAAGTTGTGACTTGAATATCCCCCTCTCCTCTCTGACTGCATTAGTTGTGTTATGACAGTAAGAGGGATAGGTGGTTTATTATATTTACTCCTCGAGTTATATAAAATCGAATGCTCTAGTTCAGTGTTTTACTGAGTGTTTTTGTGCGTTGTGTTTATCACTACGTAATGGCAATCCCTAGAACCCGTGACAAGGATATACCTCATCCTGTCTTAGGCAATGGTGAAGATATGGGTGAGTCTTTGCTTCCTACCCGTAGAGATGTTTTAAAATACTACAACTATGTTTGGAACAATGAACAAATCAAGCAAAACGGCAAAAACCCTAGTTTTTTAGAAGTGTCCAAAATAGTTGTTGACAAGCTAACATTCATATGGGGGAAAGCTTCAATCCCATGCATAACCTCTAAAACGATTTCAGATTTATTAAGAAAAGAAGTTGACTCACTTCAAAAACTCAACAAAACATACAAACGTGACAAAGATAAGGACAGTTTTAAAAAGAAACTAGCAGATTATAATAGTAGAATTGACGCACTTTTCGATATTAGTACATGTAAATGCAAAGACTTTCAACTTTGCAAATGTGATCCTGCTAAGAAGGTTCCAATACTTGAACGGGAATTCTTGAATGATCAGAGAACTGTTCGGAAAATGGCGATCGGACGTGTAGATGTCAAAGTTACATCGGCAAACAAAAAGAAAATAGAAAGGAAAATGATAGAAGAAGAAAGATTGTCTAAGAAACGTCGTGAGGGACAGGACATCAGCTCGCACAGCACAAACGAGGATGCTATGGACTTACATTGCCCTCTACAAGAAACGGATTGTGTTCATGAAGAATTGGAGTGTGTTTTAGAGGAACCAGTTTCCGTCCCTTCATCATCTACCTTCAAAACTACTCAAACTAGGCTCAAAATACCATCGTTTTCCCGAGTATGTGATCGATATGGCGTACCTGATCGCGCAGCAGCAGCTTTAGCCTCTGCTCTTTTACACGATGTGCAGTCCACTCGGTCTTTAGATAATGTTATAAATGATGTTGTGATTGACAGGAGTAAAGTAAGACGCGAGCGAAACAAAGCTCGGCATGAAGTTGTAAACAAGGAAATAAAGGTAGAAATACAGGCTTTATACTTTGACGGTAGAATTGATGACACTCTTCGTATTTTGAAAACAGACGATGGCAAAATGCACAGATCAACTGTGAAAGAAGATCATATATCACTAATTGAGGAGCCCAATTCGAGATTTATAGGTTACACAGTACCATTGTCTGGGAAAGCCACTGACATTGCTAATGCTATCATCCATTACTTTTCCGAGCACAATCTTACAATGTCAGAAATAGTTTGTATTGGTTGTGATGGGTGCCCTACAAACACAGGCAAATATAATGGTGTTATCCGCTCACTAGAAGAGAAACTTGGTAGGCCTCTGCAGTGGGTGATCTGCCAATTGCATACAAATGAACTTCCACTACGGCATTTGGTGGAAAAGTTAGATGGACCTACTAGCGGACCACAAGGATTTGTTGGACCTATCGGTAAAAGTTTGGCAGCTTGTCACACATTGAAAGTAGTTCAGTTTGAGACCATAGAGTTTATATGTGATACAATCAATCGTGGTGAGGAAAAGGGGTTGAGTACTGACCAACAATACCTTTATGATATTTGTAAAGCTGTTTCGAATGGGAAATTATCTCAAGAATTAGAAAACAGAGGTCCAGGAAAGCTGTCCCATGCAAGATGGTTGACTACAGCTAATCGAATTTTAAGATTATACGTGGCTACAGAAACTCCATCGCAAACATTAAAAGAGCTGGCTACCTTCATCATAAGGGTGTATGCACCTAGCTGGTTCAGAATCAAGTGCAATCGAAAAGTTTGTAGTGGGGCTCAAAACTTGTGGGAAACCATAAAGAGTTGCGGTTATTTGTCTGAAGAAAATCAGAAAATTGTCTACAAATGTATCCAAGACAATGGATACTTTGCTCACCATGAAAACATGCTCATAGCTATGTTAGTTGACAAAAGAGACCATATAAAGAAACTGGCCTTAAGACGTATCATCAAGGCCCGATCTGAAAAACAGGTCAGCAAACCATTACGACGGTTCGAAATCCCGAAAATAAATTTTGGCGCATCAGAATATGTTGATATGATTGCTTGGAATGATGTAGAAGTGACAGAACCACCTCTCACGAGTCATTTGACAAACCAGGATTTGCAAAGGTTACTAGAAACCAAGAATTTAAACATGATATCTGAATGTCCTCTCTTAGAACTCCCGTCACATACTCAAGCGGTAGAAAGAGCCGTCAAAGAAGTCACTGCTTCCTCAAAATTGGTGTGTGAACATGAGAAAAGAGAAAGCTTAATCAAAACCAGAATGCTTGACAGGAATATCCGTCCAATATTTGACACAAAGAAACAATTCAACTGCTAAGGAATTTTCTTAAAGATGTAAAAATACATGCTCTCATGGTTGGGTGGTCGGGAGGGCATGGGTGGGGCTCGAAGTGCAACCACCTCCACGTGGTGAGTCCTGGGTAGTTTTATATAAACTAGCGAAGAGTTGCACGGTGAAAAGGTGACTGACTAAGCTACATAAACAAGTTTTGACATCAAAACAAGAAGATATCAGAAATTATTAAACATAAAAAATGTGATAATTTATGAATATTTGGACAAGATTAATCCTAATTTGCGGAGATAAAAAGTACTATTAGAAAGTTTTTATTAAAATCCTGTCTATATTTAAGGATTTTTTCAACTATTTAATAACAACCCATTCGGAATGTTTGTTTCAAGTATTAAAAAAAAATTTTAAAATAAAATATTTTTTGAAAAAATAAAAAAAACTTTCAAACTTTGAGTAAAATGTGCAGACTCAAGATGATGACCTAAAAATTCAATATTTTACATAAATGTTTCTAGGGCTCATACACAGTCACTGAAGGGTACCCGTTCTCCCCAAAAAAATAATGATTTTTTTCACTCCACCCTAATGTACAGTATTAAATTTTTCAATTAGTTTGTTTTATTTATGTGAGAGTTTGTAAAAATAACACAAACAAAGTGCAAAATGGACATCACACATTTGCAATAATACGTTTAGTGGATTTTAAAAGTTCGTTTTTAATTTAGTAGAAATTATGGTTGCACTGTAACTTACAATAAGAAATTGTTACTCAGTATTTAAAAATATGCAGAAACATTATACATGCACATATATTGTAGAATAATTACTTGTACATGAATTAATGATTCTTGTGTATCATGTCAGTGATAAAAATCTGAAAGATACAAAAGACTTATCGTTGTTTTAACAGGCAACGGATTCAATCGTAAAAATAATTAGGGTAACAATATAAAATTTGATTACTTAAATGTCTTGGAATGTTTCTCTACTTATTATTTACAATATGACAGTTTGGGAAATCCACTAGCCAATCCCAGGCGTGGTCTAAGAAACAACCAGCATTTCGGTGTTGGGGTGTCAGGGGATGGGTGGGGGACCAGGAGATCTGGCCATTAGCAAATTTGCATGAAGATTACATCAGCAGAATAACTTAATCGCAATACTCAACGTTTCTTCTATACTAATTTTTCATGGAAACACTCTGCATTATGTTTTCGATAAAATTCATTATCATTAAATTTAAAAAGATATCCATAGTGTGTACATTTGTTCATTTTCACATAGACCAACTATTAACATATAACTTATCAATATGGAACATATATCATTATATCGTTTTAATGAAGTGATATGTTTTCATATTTAGAATATTTCCCGGGAGTTCTTAGTACAGTATTCTCGAGTCGACTATGGCTACGAAACATACACCTAAATGGAATATATTGGTGCAAAGTTACTGCCGTGCATAATTATGCATGTGTATGTATTTCCTTACCATGTCCATGTATGTGTGTTTTTTATTAAATATATTTTCATTATTTAACATCAACATTGAGTGTTTCAACAATTTGATCGTCTTCAATTTTTCAATGTGGCCATGTTACAAACATTTTGAGACCAAGTTGCACGTTAGCAGTAACAATATGGCCTGCGATACATGACAACCAAAAACCAAATTATAGATTAATGGTTTCGGAACTTATGTTGCATTTGATTCATAAAATTTTTTATTAAATGGTCAAAATTATTGGAATGTATTGACCATTTTGGATTAGCATCCATCAAATTTGGTTACAATTTGTTGAGCGCCCATGTGAGAAATAAAAAAAGTTGAGATATTTTTAGGGTGAAGGGTAGTTTTATATCATGTAATAATGTTTTTAAATCGATTGTGGGCTTTTCACCAAATAAATATTGTTATTTAAAACGTATATTTGATATTTTTTTAATGATATTTTTCTTTGAAATACCGATGTAGATTTCATTAGTTGGAGACTCTTCAGTTCAGCGCTTCAGAGCAAATTCACAACCAATTTATTTTCGCTCTATTGAACCAACAAGTGTTTGAGACAGTTCATTAGGACGAGCTCAGTTTGAAACATTTAGAGCTGTTGCATACCATCTTGAAACATTTAACCATGCTTTGAAGCACAGATGCAAACATTTTAAACCGATACTGAAATTTACATAGATATTAACATTTTAAAACTGATACTAACATGTAGAGATACAAACATTTGAAATTGGTGGTAACGTGTACAAATACTGACATTTGAAACGGATACTAACATTAGAAAATGATACTAACATTTAGAGGTACAAACATTTAAAATAACAGATTCTAAAATTCTCTTAACGTATATCAGACTTTTTAGTTAGTGAGTTTTCATTAAAATCAAAAATGTCGAAAAACCCTGACTGAGAATAGCTTTTAAAACCATTGATAAACATTTTTTGTATTTAATTATACAATAAGATTCACGCTATGTAAGAATGAGCATATTCAGTTTGGTTATTTACAAAGTCAATTTTGATTTTTTTATGATTAATTCAATATATAAAATAGTTTTTTAAGGTTATTTTGTGTTAAGCTATGGAAATGAACTTTATTATAAGTTTGTTTAACTACCACAGCTCCTAAGGGACTATTTTTAATATAGCCTATGATAATGTAGGCCAATTGTCTACGAATTAATTTTACTATCTAAATACATGTGATCAAATGTAAATATCATAGTTTTGTACACTTTTTTTGTGGCAGTGCGTGTAACAAAGGCAATTTACAATACCTGTCACTCGTGCCCACTTAAGATTTTATTTCTTCTATTATGTCTATCCCATTTGACAGGCTTTTCACCAGAACTTTGTAAACACTGTCATACTGTCATACTATAATACATATATGGAGTTTTATTGGCAAATATGCTGGATTTACAAAACCAACTCTTCCTTCAATATTTTTTTATTTCAATAAAGCTCCAATTTGAATATGTGAAAAATCAATTCATGAAATAGTAAAGCTGTTATAGTTACAATCAATAGAATTTTTTCGTATTAACACGTAAATAATTTTATCTTTATTTTTCTAATTTTCAGGTGTAAGGAAGTTATAAAGTTAAATTCCTCCACAAGTTCCTTCGAGTCTTGTCTCAGTAAATACTGTTTACGCTAGAAGCTCGCCCGAGCGAGACAGCGACAAAGTTAGACTGATGGTGGGGTACGTTTACCGTTTAATGCAACGCAAAGCATTATTAAACTGTTCTAAAACAATATTATTATTATTCTACCATGGGGTTTCTCAATATTAAGTTACTAGATGGCAAATAATTTGCCATCTATTTTGATTTTAGCTTATCACTTTAAACGAGATAAAGACAAGATATTATCAATAAAATTTATATGTAACAGTGATTCAATTTTACGTTTACGTTGTTACGTTTTGTGCACATTGATTCCCCCCGGCGTTGTATTATATTTTAAGACCTTTAATTTGATGTACCTTCTGGAATGCATTTAAATTAGTATGCTTAGTATCAAAATTTATTGTAACTCCAAGTGGGCCAACATCCCATTTTTAGGCATGATTTTTTATTGGATTTCAGGGGACTCTTCGAAGGAAGGTCAGGGGATGTCATAGAACACATTTAAAAAGCTATTGGCTGTCCAAAATATTTTTATTTTTCCCGACTAACTTTACTACATTGGCACCCAACGGTGCAGATACCCCTCCGTGGTGCTGATGTTGTAACTCACATATGGAATATGTCCTGTTTATGGAATATTATACGGCGTCTCGTTTATTCATGGTGACACACTTAAAATAAACATAAAGAATAAAATGTATAGTAATAATTTAGAAATTTTTGTGAGCCAGCTTTATATAACTAATATAAAAAGCTATAATCTCATTTCTATACTCGACTTTCCTGGGACGAATTTTTTTAAACAACTGTAGCCAATGAAGTGGATATTTTAGTCGTAATCATATAAAACTTAGAATTAATTACTATTCCTTCATAAACAAAACCACACGCAATTGTTCTGTTTTGTATTTCGCAAAATTCATTAAAAAATATAGATTTTTTATCCTTATTATAAACATTCTTAATATAACTTTTGGTTATGTAAATTTACTAATATACAGGGTGTTACTGAACAACCTGGAAATATTTTGTACAGTATATATGTTCCTTAGGTCGAGACAGTAAAAAAATCACATAAACATATGTCCTAAAATGCTTTGTTAAGCCACTAGCCGCCATTTTGTTTTTTACACCTAATAATTTTTATTTCATTGACGGTTTGTTGTATTGAGTTCATATTTGGTATGAATATTTATGACACCAATGTCCATTTTCAGGGAAAAATTTATATTTCTCCGATGGGTATTTTCAAAATGGCGGCCTTATTAAATTTTTAAACTCAAATATCTCAAAACCGGTAAATTTTATAAAAATTTTACAAGAGACATAAAAGTTACAAAATAAAATTATCTAACTAATGACACCAAGGTTATAAGGATTGAACAACATATAACGGAGTTATTGTCATTTTCATGCATAAACCATTTAAATGCATGCAAGTTAAGGTTACTTTTGAAGAAAAATTTCAATAACTCCGTTATTTGTTGTCATATTCTTACAAACTTGGTACCATTGGTTAGATAGTTTAATTTTTTACCTTTTTTTATGTTTATAGTAGGTTGATAACATTTACCGATTTTAAGATATTTGAGTTTAAAAATTTCAAATGGCTGCCATTTCGGAAATAGTCATTGGACAAAAATAATATTTTTCCTGAAAATGGACATAGGTGTCATCAAGGTTCATGCCAAATCTATACTTATTTAATACGCTAAGGGTTTTTTTGTCTTGAGAACTCCTCCTACAATTTTCAACCGATTTTCAAGTTTTTGGTGTCGTTGGATAGGGCTTAGTATGTAGTTGTTTCCGCCAAAAATTGATAAGAATTGGACTGAAAATAAAGGCGCTATTCACCTTTGAAATCTCTAAACTTCCCATTTAAATAACATTGCGATTAAATAAAGCATTTTAAACATCTGATAATAATCAGCTGTAAATACGTGTTGTTTTGGTGATTAAAGAGATTCACAATACAATATTGGATTGGTCGGATGTAATTGATTTAGAGCTAGAAGTAACATTTGTATTGCATTAGGAAAAAATGGCTCGATTTCGAGCAACACATATACTAGTATAAATTTAATACAACAAACCGTCACGTAAATAAAATTACGAGTATTATGTGTAAAAAACAAAAAGAAGGCTAGCGGCCTAACGAAGCATTTGAGGACATATGTTTATATGACATTTTTTATTGTCTTGACCTAAAGAACACAAATACAAAATATTTCCAGGTTGTTCGGAAACACCCTGTACATTAGTTACGTAATATCTTTGTGTAAAGTTTTATGCTCTTTAAAACAATTGCTTACATCTGTCGAGTTTTTTTTTACAAAACAATCTATGAGGATTAAATGCTGTAAATTTATAGTCCAGTAAAATTATACATTTTAGTATGCAAAAGGTCGGGTAGTTCTGATTTTTTTTTATATGTTGTTAGTTTTGGGCCTATTACATAAAATCCAAGTTTTCGACCTCGAGGTGCGACCGCGCGCCACGGGGCGCGCCACTTGTTACAAAAATATCAAAATTTTTACAAATAATAAGTTCTTTTGGTCAGTGGCCTATATCGCTAGCGAATAATTTTATAGAAAATATTACATTATTATCTTAAAGGGGGATAAAGTTGTGACATTGTAAGCCCAACAACACATATGTAACGTAATTAATGACCGAAATAAAGATCTTCAAACAAAATAACTAAATAGCCCAGTCAAAATAGGTTCGTGTCGGAAGTAATTCCGCGGGGTAGCTGAATTTTTCAGTTAATAGACTTTGATAAGGTGTGCATTTTCCCAAACGTCCCGAAAAATCCCTCTTGAGATTTTCGCCCTACGCCCCTTTAAAGTTAAAGTTGCAGTATGTTAGAAAATCAACTACAGTTTCGTTAGGGGAAAAGCAATCAAAGTGGCGTTGCTTTTACTTTGTTCCAAATAAAATTATCTACAAAATTTGTCATTACCACTTATTACAAAAACCTTAAAGTTTTGTGGCAAAATCGACACAAACGTAAAAAATTGATTCTTTTCTTTACATCATACAAAAAC
Organism: Neoaliturus tenellus; assembly: GCA_030545055.2. Taxonomy (NCBI): domain Eukaryota; kingdom Metazoa; phylum Arthropoda; class Insecta; order Hemiptera; family Cicadellidae; genus Neoaliturus; species Neoaliturus tenellus. Next base: position 128,678,651 of record CM061534.1, read on the forward strand.
CTTCCCTTACAGCTCCTTTGTTTTAAGTTTATATGTAAAACCGTAAATGTGATGTTTGAAGAGAATTATTTTAGCTTTACAATGATATATAATATCACTTTGTTCGGTATGAGGATAACGAGCAATATTGTATTTTATTTTATAGTGACAGTGAAAAAATCCTCCGATCTTGGCACCTTTTCAGTACAGACATTATTGAATTTTAATGTCTTTACCTCTTATTTTTTTATAAGGGAGAGTAATGGAACTTAAAACATCCATATTTGGCCTTTAGTACTTCATTTTGTGGTAAAATGTGTTTTTTTAGCCCCAATGGAGGACGGCCCACTAGGAGTCACAAGAAAATCTTAAATGTAAGCATTGGACAATATTGTACCTCATATTAAAGTTCTTACTTAACAGAACACAATGCCGTAAACCCGACCTCAATCGGACAACTGAGCCGGAAATGCCAGGCGTTTTAACTTTTCACTAAAATCTTTTATAACAATTTCAAAATTCAAAAACTTTCATTGCCTGCTAATTATGACTCGGTTATCGGTTAAAGTGGTTTGGAAGTTGAATAAGAATTTTGGGGAGATTTCCAAGATTTAAGTGGCATATTTACAAACAAATTATGGCTCCAGCATCACCGTAGTCTTTGTGGGTATCCATCTGATGCCGACTCAAAGGCTACATACCTAAGTGTCTAGGGTAGCTCTGTAGCCTATTAAAATTAAATTCTTACAAATTTACTTTATGTTCTTCCTTTCTTAGTTTCATTCATACGTTCTAGTATTATGTATCGATAGAAAATAAGATAACAAACATCATAAATATATACAGCGTTTGCTTTAAACAACTATATAGAGGAAATATTGAAAAAACACCATTTTAATCAATCTTTGGGAAATTGGTTTATTTTGATGGTTTGTATTTCGGTCATTAATTAAGCTACATATGTGTTGTTGGGCTTAAAATGTCACAAATTTATCCTCCTTTAATATAATAATGTAATATTTCCTGTAAAATTATTCACTATTAAATTATTATAGACAAAAAATTGGGATTTCCAAGAATTTCGATATTTTAGTAACAAGTGGCGCGCCCCATGGAGCGTGGTCGCACCTCGAGGTCGAAAACTTGGATTTTATGTAATGGGCCCAACACTAACAACATATCAAAAAATCAGAACTACCCGACCTTTTGTACAGCAACCCCGTATTTACTGACATATTTACTGGACTATTACTGAAAATGTTAATTTAATTTTAACAATTAAAAAGTTAAAACCAGCCATTTTGACACTGTGACAGTTTTGAAAGATTTAATTGAATTATAAGAACTCCACCGTTTAGTTGAAAATCATAAATATTTTTGCTCTACTATTTTTTTCTGGCCAATTACATTATTATTCAATAATATTAAAACTATTTTGAGATATTTTCCCAAAACATTTCTTTTACATTATTAAGTTTTAAGGAGAATGACAACTGAAACGGTAAAACAATGTTTCTGAGAAATTTAGTGAAGAATTGACATCATGTCTTTCAACACTTCTAAGGACAGAATGTTTTCATCTTAAAGACTTAAAGCTGCTTATTATTTCCAAAGTGCCATTCAGTTTTTTATTCTTTTTTTAAGACCATTTACAATATTATGATTTTAGCGAATTTCCCACAGGGAATAAGCTATTACCGTAGGTCTCATGGTAAGTCCTAAGTCCGGGACCATGTTACTTTTTCGTTTTGAGGCGCCCAGAGACCAAAAAATATAGTCATTAAAATATATTATATATATATATATATATATATATATATATGTGTGTGTGTGTGTGTGTGTGTGTGTGTGTGTGTGTGTGTGTGTGTGTGTGTGTGTGTGTGTGTCCCTAGACACGATAACTCTTGTAAAAACGGTCCGATCGACACCAAATTTGGTAGAGATGTGTAATCCTACATTTATTCGAATGAGTTCGTAAACCAGACATATCGAACTACCGGAAGGGGTAGTTTTGGGGGGTTTTGTACCCCAAAAATGGGTTTTTTTGCATTTTTCATATGTTATTTTTAAAAATTTCAAATTTTTATTTTCACCATTGGATTTAGCTCAAAAAAAACACACACAATTTAGTATTTTGAAGCTTTGCTCTATCTCCATTGGTTACCGAGATATTAAAAAGTCTAAAGACAGTACATTGTATTTTTGGGCTTCAATGTTAATCTTATGGAGAGTAACGATAAGTTAATATTCCACTTATTAACCAATATTTTTGGATGAAGCTTGATATATAGCTTCATTTGGTTAAGATTCATCCATTTATGGTAAAAAAATCTTGGTTTTTGTGCTTATCATGGCAGCAAACCTGCATACTCTTTTCCCATGTTATTCATATGGAAAATAGGCAAACTCTTTTATTTATGGACAGATGTATATGAAACTTAGTGTATGGCTTCATATGGTTGAAATAATTTTTTTATGCTAAAAACCTACTTTTAGTGTTCCCCATGGCAGCATACCTGCATACTCTTTCCCTATATTTATCTTAAGGAGAATAGACATTTTTTTCCCTACTAATGAGCACGTTATGATATTTTGTTTACAGGTCAAAATTAATATTTATAATTTGGAAATTCGTTGAGTACGCAGGTCTGCTGCGACGGGGGTATTATCTTCTTATATGAACTTATGATTCAATATTTTACGCATAAATTGGTAACTTTTTTCCCCATTTTGATTAATTAAATGCAATTTTCTTTTAACTCATGTACTCATTATAACCGAGTGTGGAGGTTATTTAATTTTTTTTTATTTTAAACCAACAAAGTCCACTTTGTTTGATTCCAAGACAAAGATCCTTAAAGTTTTGTAATGTATGTTTAGAGTTAGCCGCCACAGTAGTAAAAAACAGCCATTAATTGAAATATTTTATATTTTTCTCTAAAATAAAGTTAAATCCCCCATTCAAGTTTTCTGGAACTACTCTAGTTTACGAGATACCAATGGTGGCCACCTGGCACCTTGACTTTAAGCGGATAAACGGCTAAGCTAATCAAAATAATACTAAAAGTAAAAAGCCTTAAAATTTATTGCTTAATCCAAATTGGTCATATAAAACTCGGAATTGGGAATCTTTTTTTTTATCTAATGTGGATTTTTAGTCTAAGTCGTTAATAGTTACAAGCTAAGGCACATGAAACCACCAGGTAAACAATTGTTTTTATTTAAGAGCGATTTGAATATCTAGAGGTTCCCTAAAAAGCTATTTTCATTTACCGTAAATCATAGGGCAGTTTTTATTTTTGTTTTTAACATACTTTTTTCAATTAAGTTTTTTCCAAAATGTCAATTGACAAAAAATTTGTTTAATTATCCTTTTAACACTATTCAAATCTTTCAAAAAAAATTATTTCTAAACAGATTTCTTCGTCTATTACGACGTTATCAATTTGTGGGCTTTGTATATTTTACACTATCTATGATAGAATCTGTTATTATTTATTCAACAAGACATTCTCTCTGGTTTGGCTTGAAGGGTCTCCATGTTTCCAGTTGGACGAGTTTCAATATCCGGTTTACCAGTGCTGCAGTTTGCTGGTGACTACAATTCTACAATTGTACTTACAATTAATTTTAAGAATTGTATTTCTACAATTCTTGCTTATAGGTTTTATTTTTTTCTCATCAAAACTATTTTTTCTGTAAGTTTGCGGCTAATCCTAAATGAAATTTACAATTCATGTAGAATGTATATATTTTATGACTGATAATCACGAGACTGGATACTCTAACTACTTCATCACTAAACCAACAAAGTCAACGAACTGTGATTGTAATTTAAATTTTTAATCAATTATAACCATTATATATTTCCCACACCAAACTGCAGTTGTTTACTTATAAACCAAACTGGGATCCCCCACTGGGATATCCCCACGGTGGGATTCGCAGAAGCATATCTCGGCTTCCAAGAATATTCTATTAGGTATGATCAGAGGCGGATATGCAGTAATCCGTGATGCAATATACAGTAAAGGCAGCGTAAATAGTTTATCTCTTGTGTGACAGCGGAGATTTAATCTCTGTGAGTGACGCACCACTCATATTTTGATATCAATACTGCCATCAACAGCGCATGCGAAGCTGATCTCAAAGGTTTCAAATTTTGATAATAAAACAAACATTTTCGCAACCAAAAACTGTATTAGTTTATTTATTAAATTAAAAAGGATTCGCCGAACGTGTGTTAGCTAAAGACAAAAGTCAATGTTATAAGTCAATGTTGTAGCTTCACTCTTTTCAACGATAGAAATTGACAACATTTCAAAATAAAATTAGTTATAGTTGACATTTAAATATGTCTAATACATCTTACTGATTTCAAATAAACAACTACTTATCTCCCTTATAAAAACCAATTTAAATTTAAATAAAAAAATATTTCTTAATATTTTTTTAGAATGACTCAACTTAAAATTTAATATATTAGGATATTTATTTGAGTAAACATAAAGTTAATATACAGATTTTACAAAAAAGGGAAGTTTTCTATTTTTAGAGGAACGAATAGTAGGATTTTCAGTTTCAATAATCTTTAGCTTGTACAAATATAACTTGTACAAAATATAGGTTAATTTTACCCGTAATCCAACACTCGTATAGTCATTCGTCATTACAATGATAATAGCAGCTGGGAGTTATCATACCAGTGAAGTATTGCAGGAATTGAAGGATAACCAAGAAAATATTGTGAATAGGTTGATTTTTAGATTTATTTCTATTGTCTACAGGTTGCGACTCGCCCGGTTCAGGGTCATGCTGCGCTCCGAGTGTGTTCCACCTATCGGACAGTATATCCAAACCTGCCGATCTTGTGGTTGCTGGAGTCATTCCTCTCAAGCTCTTGGCAGGGGAGAGGAAGGCGATTTATCAGAGACAAGGCGAGATCGGCAAGGATACTGCAAGATCCGAGGGGCGTTCCCGAACCTTACAGCAGTAGCAACACAGCTGGGAGCATGACACCCGATGACGATGGACAGCGCGACTCATCGAGCGGCTCTAACCATGGGTGGAAAGGCGACATGGCTAGTTGGACTACAACTTCACACAGTTCCTGACAGGTCACAGCTATATCAAGTCGTACCTGAACTGGATGGGCAAGACCGTTTCACCGGACTTCATCTACTGCCCGGGCGTTCCCGACGACGCGGAACACACCTTCATCCCCCGCTGTCCGCGTTGGGAAAGGCCCCGCCTGGAAGCCACAAAAAATTGGCGTTCTTTCGGTGGATACTGTCTGCGAGAAGATCATGGAGGATGAGAGCAACTGAGTTTGTTCAAACACAATTAATAACGGAGCAACCGCCTAGAAAAGAAAACCGATCTAGATCGAAGTGGCCCAGACCCCTTGACCGAGTGACTAGATAAGGAGCGAGCCCCACTTGCGTAAACCAAATTTAGGTCTATATTGACGTAATGCTATAAACAATTCCAGGTTAGAATTCATAAGAGTAGAGACCGTGTTTTAGTGGGTAAACCCGTTTTTAGTGGAGTCCAACACTACAGGCTATCCAACTGCGTGGGTAACTGAATCTTTCCTGTCTCTTCCTTTTAAAAAAAAAGTTCTTTAGGTTAAGGGTAGTATTTCCTTTGAAACACTGTAATTAAATAAACTACAACCTCAATTTTTATTTTTAAAATACAATAGAGAGAATTGAAAATATATAATAACTTTTATACCAGAAAACTTATTTTTTATATTTTCTTGTATATTATTTTTTTGTTTATTGAAAAGGACCGATGTAGTTTTGGAATCAGCACGTAAAAAGTACGCTTAAATATTTATTTTAAAGTTTGTAAAACGTTCTAAAGCTCACGTAAGATTAACCCTCTCTAAACATTTGGCGAATGATAAAACATTACATAACCCTTCAGTTGAAAGCTGCTGTAGAACGGGAGTGGCTCATACATTCCCAGCTAAATTTAATAGAGAATTGTAAAATCACTTCAATCGGTTTGAATTGAAATTAATACCATTTTGTTCATTTATATATAATCTTTTTCTTTTTAAAACATGAAGTATCAGTAAAAAAACTCTCATTTGATTTTATTTATATAATTTTGTTATAATACTTTAATTAGACAAAATACTGTAATTGAATAAAATACTGTAAAAACAGGTTTTGCTTGTTTACATAATATTTTCTATTTTATTTTATAAAGGGTGTTTAAATAACGTGACTGGCTATGCATATTCATATTCAATACATAAAAATAAATCGTAAATGTTAAGTTTTTTTTTTTTTATTTCGGCTTCGTATAGCCGTTATCTGTCATTTTGTTTTTTTATACTAAACAAATTTTATTTCTGTAACGAATGGTTGTGTTCATTTCATATGTGGCATAACATCAATGTTCATTATCAGAAAAATAAATATTTTTCCTACGTGTATTTTCAAAATGGTGGCCAATTTTATTTGTTGAACTCCAGTATCCAAAAACCTATCTTTATCAAAATTTTACTTGAGAAAAAAAATTGCAAAATAAAATTATCTAACCAATGACTTATGTTTTTAATGAGTTGACAACATGTAATGGAGTTATTGAGTTTTTTTGCATAAAACATTTATTTTCCATTATAATACATTCAAATTTAGGTTAATGAAGAATAAAAATCACAATGACTCCTTTATTTGTTATCAGATCATTACAAACTTGGTACCATTGGCCAGATAATTTAATTTTTCAACCTTTTAGTTTCTAGTAAAATGTTGATAAAATTTACTGGTTTTGAGATATTTGAGTTTAAAAATTTAAAATGTCCACCATTTTGAAAATACACGTAAAAAATTAATTACTCTCCTGAAAATGAATATTGATGTTATAAAAATGCATGCCAAATATTAAATTAATATATCCATTCGTTATGGAAATAAAATTAATAGTGTAAAAAAACAAAATGGCGGATAGTGGCTAAACGAAGGAGAAATAGAAAAAAATCACATGACGTTTCGATTTATTTGTATGCGTAGAATACGAATATGCATAGCCAGTTGCGCTTCTTTGAAACACTTCATAAGTTACTACAATGAACTATTGAAAATTTACCCAAATAACAACTGTTTTTACAAATTTACATCCGGAGTGATTATAAACTGGTCTGTGCTGTATGTGAACTGATTTTATTTTCTACTATTATTTTACTAAATATCGTGATATACATACAAAGTGATAGATGCATTATTGTGATACAACAGCCATGCATTGCATAGTCACATGAGTTGCTTGTGTTCTCCGGTGAAACATACAGGGTGGGAGATTAAGCCCGCCTTCGCTCCATCCGGATTCACAAGAAGCAATTTCCTGCTCGTGCTTTATCACACAAGAGAATAGCTGAGGGTTTGGAGAGATTGTTAAAATATTTGGAGCAATAGGAAATTACAAGTGTTCAGTTACACGATGCAAGGTAAATATTTCCTTTGTGCATTAGTTTAGTGTTTTCGTTTGTAAAACACAAATATCTATACTTATTTTAATACTCTAAGGCTTTTTTAAGGCAATTTTCAACCGATTTTCAAGTTTTTGTTGCCGTTGAAAAAGGGTTGGTCTGTAGTTGTTTCTAAAAAAAAAAAAAAACTGTAAAAAATTGGATTTAAAGTAAAGATGCTATCCATAATTGAAATTTTCAATTAACCCTTGTTGAGGGGGGGGGGTTTAGAGGTTGAGATTTTAAAACATAATACAATGTTAAATTTTTTCGAAGGGCCGTGGTATTAAACGATATAATTCAACATCATACTTTTTCCAATCTTCATGATAATCAAACAATAAAACTCACTGTATGAATGTAGAAAAAAGTCTTTTAAACTGGAAAGAGGAATTTTTATTACAATTTAGGTATTAAAGGTATAAAGGTGAGATAGACAAAATAGAATGAATATAAAAAAGATAATAAACACATTATAAAACGTATGATATTAAAATAAATAACTTTAGCCAGTCAGTGAGGCAAGACAGTCAGTAAGCTAGGTTAGCACTGAACACCCCTTTAGAATAACATTTGGAATGAGTTGGGCGTTTGAAATATATGTTTGTGTACAGCTTTAAATTAGTGCAGTGTTTTGTTCACTGATGGTCACAATATTGGATTAGACTGGAGTAATTGAGTTATTACCCAAAATAAAAATTTTTGTAGAATCTAAATCAAACTCTTCGATTTTGATCAAAAAGTATACTAACTTAATAAAATTTAAGTTGTAACATAAAAAATTATAATAAACCAATATAGCCCAAGTTTCTATTTGTTATACAAGATTCATACTCCAACGACATTCACGCGTGTCTCAACTATATCTAGTGTGGGCTAGAGGCTTCAATCAAATTTAACACTTCTTACAATTTGGTGTTATAAAAATAAGGTCGTGTTTTGTGTTGCGTAAAACACTTCTCAATATGACTACGCATTTTTTAATAATATATGCATTTCAATGGACATCATGGAGAGCATCCAGAGTGTGTAATGTCGGCCTAACATGGCCTGTATCCGATGATGATGACGTCATTTTATTTATAGGAGTATTTTAAAATTGTCCTCCACATGTTGTTAACCCTTATAAGATCATTCTACATTTTAAAACGGAAAATTTGTTTAATTATAATTTGTTTATTGCTAAATTGGCTTAATATTTTTAAAATAAACCTATCGAATATCGAAATTAAATCGAATTAGTTTTTCCCTCCGAATGGCAATAACTGATGGATTTGAAATTTCAAAATTTACTAATTAAATTTAATATGGACTTCAATAATTAACTAGCTTTAACTAATCTTAGTTAATTTAAAATTATGAATATTATGAAAACGGGATGATTGATAAAAATAACAATCTATTTTTCTCGCCCTGCCTTCACCCTCTAACTTGGCGGAAATACTAAATTTCTGTTCAGAATATGACAATATAAAAATGTCCGATTGCTAATAGTAATGACTTAAATATAGTTTAACTTTAAAGTCTATCAAATTACAATTCTTTGAATTCAAAGCCAATATAATCAAAGTCTGATTTATAAATTAAACTTTAATGTTGCAGGTTTTATGGTTTAGAAAAGTTGATAAAAATTAGTTTAAGTCCACCAGTACGGCTGCTCGTGGTCAATTTTTATAAAGGAACACAAACAGGGTGGCTCCAAAAATTGTGGTGTGACATAAAAGGTTACAGCATTCAACATTGTGAAAAGAATGTTAATCCAACGTCATTTAAGTATTCAAAAAGGTTAAGTAAAATTTTGATAAGAAAAGTTGGAAGAATAATTTGTTTTGTTGACAAGCTCCTACTCAAAGGAAATACCTGTTTACATTTTTATCTATTAATACTCTATTTAAGCAGGCCCCTAAAGTGTTTATCCCTTAAGTATTGGTCTTAGTGTTCCATTAACAGCTTTAACAAATAATCCTCCTCTAAAATTGTTCACTTTATTTTTCCAAAATTGTTTTTGTGAAATTGAATAAAAGCTTTCCCCAAATAGAGACTTGTTCCTTAAAGTAAGAAACATGCTCCATGTTAAAAGATAAAAGTAAAATATTCTGAATGTCTTGTTACAAATCAATCAAGGTAGATATAGATGTAAAACACAAACCTAACTTCACTGTGTAGAAGGAACTAAATACAATTATTTTACTTGTCAGTAAGTGCCACTGTGTATACCTGAGGCACTGTACAAGAACAGTGTTTACGGAGCTGGCTAATAGGTTGACGAGCTATCAGCAGACGGATCTAGATGAGTAGTAACTACCGTAGCCTCGAGTGCCGCGTGACGACGTGCCATTGCGTGGGCGGGGAGCGTGACCAAGGCCGACCTCTTGTGGTGACGTCATAGTTGTACTGCTGCTGCTACTGACAGGGCTACAAGTAGACTACGTGGAAACACGCTCTGAGAGAAGGTTCATTTCTGTATTGATGACGCTAGATGACGATTTTGATCAATTGGAGATTATTTTCTACCTATAAAGAATGGTAAGTATTAAATTAGAGCCTGCTAATTAGAGTGGCGTAAGATAAAAAACCAAAATACTAATATGGTTATTGTTTACCGAAAATGTAGGTAATCAATCCTTAAAGTGTTTTATTGTTGTTGGGTCATACTATATTAAAATTTGGTCATTGACTGGCAAAACGAAACATCCAATGTCTGCATTGGAAACACAGTACAGTTGTGTTGGATATAGTCTAGAAACAGAAATTAGTTGTACTATAAGTTGAGCAATGAAACAGGGGATTCCTTGAACTGTGGTTTGTGATATGAGCGTTGTGAAAACCCATATCAAACATTTTTAAGGTTCAAGTTTAACAAATATCTTGCAGACTAGCGTATTAAATAACTCGGGGCGTTTAATATTTTGTTATCTTTACAGTGGATGTGTTTCAAACTAATTACAAACAAAAACTGACAACCATTGAAAAAATGGTTTTTTATTTTACTACACTGACCGCTGCTGAAGATGACTGGCAATTCCTTAGAAACGCGTTCAGTGTGAAGATAACAAACTATATGATACCTCAGGCTATTTAATACGTAAGTATTAATCAGGACTGTAGTCTGCAAAAAAAATTATTATAGTATTAAATATTTTTCAATGTACCAAAATTAACCGTTTTATTGTGAATTATATACTTTTAATGAATTATTTCAACGAAAGAAATTATTGCTTTGGATAATTATTCCTTCAAGAATGTTTCATAATACATAATAAATGTACCTAAAAGGGAAATTATTGTTTAGCAAACAGAACTCATATAATTAAATGGCATGTTATGTTTGGGTTAAAAAATCTTTTTCAACTGAAGACTTAATCTTTGGATAGACACATTTGAATTATCAAGCAATATGCTGCAGAGTTTAAAAAGCAGATCATATTTTATAATTTTTCAAAGGAACATATGTATTGAGTACATACTAAATGCAAATAGCTTTTGAATGACAAACAATAATCATATTTGTATATATTGTCACTAAGTTGCTTAGTAGACACAAGCACAACTTGGGATGAATATAATGACGTAAAACAAACTCTTACGCAAAACTTTAATGTAACTTAATATTCTAATAACTTAAGCTCTAAATATGATCACAGAATCTTTCTTTAACTTTTTAAGTAATTATGTTATAAATAATATAAACATATCTTCAATACTTATCCTCTGAAAATGTTATGATGATGATTATATTTAACTACAGCTTGATAATTACTTTTCAGTTTAGGTGAACGTTTTATCTTTCAACTAGTTTGTGTGTTTTTATGTCAGATAAGGTTATTATTATTATTATTATTATTTTGTAAATTAATAAAATGAATATTACTCTCTATACAATTTCACTAACTTCATTAGAGAAAAATCCAGTTTGAACTTAATCTCATAAACCTTACATAAGAGTTTTGTTCATACTTAATTTAAGTAAAAGTCTGTCTTGGTTTAGGCCTGATTTGTATTTGATACTTTGAGTGAATAATTGTTATAATTATATTCCATTTTCATTAGTTTTATAGCCAGGTCCTATTGCAACTCGGGCATAAAATATGTCATACAATACGAATATTAAATTACAGTTCATTTCATAAGGGACCATTGTTTTCCAACAGAAAGAATGGATGGCCCAAGAGGCCACCGGAGCTTTATTGGGTTAGTTCTGAATGACGGCAATATTTGGCGGGAAAAATACTCAGCTGATTGTCCAGCCGGTTCGCAACCGTATCACGTAACATCCGCAAAACACCGGATACTCCTCCACGGCGAGAGCCACTTTACAAAGTTACCTGGTTTATAGTGTTTGAACTCTTTTCAGTTTATACAAAGGATTGAGTTCGATTCTTTTTTCATTAATATGACAAAAGTTAGGTAATGATATTTGGTTTTATGTCTTTAAAAAAATTTTGTTGGATTTTCATAGTGGTATTTCATTTTTTGTCTTTATTTTTTACCTTTTGATTCTTGAATTTTGAAACACAAAACAAAACATAGAAAAACTAAACCAAAAAGTAATATAGAATTTATGTTAGGTAATTGTTATTATCAGGAATGATATTACATATGAAAACATATTTCTTAGTAACAGTTAAATTTAAAAAATACTTTTTTTTAATAATTTGGATTAACATCATTGTTAATCAAACTAGCAATCAACCACTTGTATTCAATATAATAGAATACTATTGAACTGTAATATTTAGAAATTATTGTTTGCTATATTTCAGTCGTATGGCTGGGCTTCTACAATGTACTTTATTCTAAAGAACTAAAAATTTAAGTAACAAACATATGAAACAAAATTTAACTTAGTAAACGATCATTTACTACGAACTATTCTTAAAAATGCTCACAGGCAGTGATGTTTCACTAGCAAAGTAATTGTTATCAATTAACAGGAAATTTATTTTATAATCATTTTTGCCACCTAAAAAGATATAAGTGTAGGTTCTTTGGTTGTATCTAGAAAATATAAACGACGCTTATTGCACATGGAGAGAGCTAGCACCATTGCTTGAGGCATCTTCTAGTCCTGTTAAACTTCTCAAGAGGAACAACCAATCATCCAACCTGTTTTGGTTTTATATATTAAAAAGTTTCAACATCTCAAACAAATCAATACATAAATTATATTCATTCTTTTAGAATGTAGGAAAACAACCAAAACTTAAGACAGTTTTGGAATAAGAATAAGACTAAAAATATGAATAAGAATAAGACTTCTTAGTTGTTTTAGCCCTTTAGCTAAAATAATAAACGTAAGACAAGATTAGTTACAAAATCCGTCAAAGCAGCTCGAATAATTTAGAAAATTGCCAGGACATGTTTCGATGTCAGTAAATCATCCTCAGCTGCCGACGTGAAGTTTTTTCGGCTCTTTGGTCTTATCATAGCGGATAAAAAATAAATAAATAATTTACGTACATAAATGTGCGTACATGCAAACTTTATGTGTGTAAATTATTCATTTATTAATTATCCACTATAAGGCCTAACAGCCAAAGAACTTCACGTCGGCAGCTGAGGATGATGTACTGACATTGAAAAATGTCCTGACCATGTTTCTAAATTATTGAGCTGTTTTGACGGTTTTTGTAAGTAGTACCTAAGTCTTACAAAACTATCTATATTGTACTTGAACATTGTCTCTGAGGACTATGAAAGAATGTAAATGTAGAACAATGAAATGCCATGAAACTACACACCCAAGAGCCGATTTAATTGCAAAAGGGATATGCCTGTAAATCCTCAAAAATACTTTGACCACTAAAAAAAAAAAAACAAATAATTAGAATAGGAATACCCTTTTTTAATTAAAATTCCCGATCAAAATATCAAATGAAATCAAAATGAGTATGGGCCAACTCATACTGACTATTAAGACATAATCGAAACGTACGGGTGATGTAAAGCTCTCAAATCATTGCTCTACTACTATTAAAAACCCAATAAAAAATTCAATACCCATCGGTTTGAGTTGAACCAAATGCACCAACATCTATTTTGGATATGGCAATGTAAGGTAAAATTATTTCCCAAACTTATGAAATCACCAAAGCAGGAACGAATTACGTTACAAAAAAACTAACATTCGCACCCTCATTGCACTGCCGGTGATTGTGAGTGTACCGATATGGTGTTTGTAGTGAGTGGATCTGTGGGTGGCTTGTGCGGTGGCCGAGTGGTGCTGATCCTGTGAACCACATCGCACTATCAGTCTCTGCACCACCACACTTGGATGTTTGCCAACGCCTCTCACTGTCGGGCTGTGGTTTTGGAAACAAACAAGCACCCTGACCGGTGATCGTTGCTTCAAAATGTTTCGGATGAAATAAACATTATATATCGGGTAGTATCAAGGAAAATAAAACCTAAACTCCAGTCGGTAATTCCATTGTTGGAAAATATGATGAGGGGAACTTGTATGTATTAAACAAATTTTCGTAATGAATAAGTTTACAAAATTTCTTCAAAGGGTTGCAAATAATATTGAGTGTTTTAGTTAATATTTACTATGAAAGAATATTATATTTTAAATAAGTTGGGACAATTAAGGTCAGGAAGTTTTTTTTTTATATTAACTATTTTTTAGAGGCTCCTAACTGGACATTCAAGACAAATTAAATGGCAAGTTCTTGTATGGAATTTTAAGTTTCGACGGATTTTAAATATAAATTTTACAAGCTGTTGTGATATATGTGATGTATACTACATAATAGGAGAATCAGTGTAATTATTGACATAGATAAAATTTTCGTTTAAAGACAGTAATGGTTTGTGGTCCTAGGTTCCAATTATCTCTGATATTTTTTCACTTTCGTTATCTGTTCTTCAAGGTTGGTACGATTGGTGTTTTCGTTCACAATATCCTCAGGTTGGCATGACTGGTTGTTCCCCCATATCCGTCTCCGGTCACGCCTTGGCCGTGGACGCTACCGTAGTCGCCGTCGCGGCCTGCTGGTCATGGTCCTCCTGGTGACTCTTGGTGGTGTTCCGCCGGAAGAACGGCTCCGGGTATTCTATGTCGGCGCCGACCCCGCTGTGGCCGTTGTAGGCTGGGCGACGCCTCGTGTCGTACTCCGAGCCCGAGGGGTAGCTGCCCCTCTCGTCATCGTAGAACCCGCCACCCCCGCCGCCTCCTCTGTGGACGACGACCCGTGGCCTTGGTCGTGACTGTGGTGGTCGCGATCGTGGTGGTCGTGGCTGTCGTGGCCGTGATCATGACCGTGGTCGTGGGAGCCTCCGCGACAGTCGCTGCAAACAATCACATCACGTAATTACAACATGAGCATTTTCATACATGATTGTTGTTTTATGGTGAAGCTGCTTTTACTGCACAAAATATTTCATAATCAATTGTTTCTCGACTACTCCTGGAATTGCAAAATTTATTACAAAGTGGTTATAGTCCTATTCTCATAATTCTATAAGGTTGTCGGTTCAATACCAAAACAGTTGATTCAAGACCTATGTGCCATTTCTCATTGAACTTTTGATTCTTTGATTTTGGTTTTTTGACTTTATCCAACGTAAGGTTGAACAAGGTTAGGTCCTAGACCATTCCCTGTCACAATTGTAGAAAATCTCATTGATGTCGAAAGACTTACATAATAACAAACAAAAATATTAAGTGACGTTGTACTACCATTCGCCTATTTGGTAAATTGATCTTCGTGATGGTTTTACACCTTTTATTTTTACCAACGATGTCTAAGCAAAAGAGCCAATCCAAACAAAACAATATGACCTCTTCTATATGAGAACTGAGAATATAAAATTATTTAATTCTGTTATGACCTTAAAAACATACACTATTTTATATAAATCAATTGCTTATAAAAAATTCAAATCTCTTAAAATATAATATTAAAAGATAATACAGATACTTGAATAATTATTTTAGACCTATTTAGTTTCATTACTTTACAAGAGAGAAAGTTTTATTAGAATCCTTGAAATATACGGTCCCTGGACTGCAATATCTTCTTAGCAGAACAACTGAGACAGTGAATAATACTACGGTAGTAAAACTTTTGTCCCAAGTCAGTAACATAGAGGCGAGAAAGGAAGGAGATTTTAAGGTAAATGGTAGACGGAATATTGGCAAACGTTCAAAACAAATGTGACGCTCCCACTTGTGAGTTTAAGCTAAGGATCATTTGTCACTGTTTCGCAAGTTTCAATGTAGCTTCAAAGTTGTTTTATATTAAATCTTCCCTAGTAATATTTTTAGTTCCCTTCATAAAATATGTTGATAACATATTTCAATTCAGGATTGAATGGCGTGAATCGTTACATTATTATGTGTTATGAAGTCTGTAGGCTTATATGTTTAGTGGAAATACACGAGTAAATATTAACCTTTATAGCGTACAGTACCGTAAGCGAATGAAGTAAACGATCGAAAAGAGAATAATAAAAATTACATTAGTGATTGCTTTTATGATGGCATATTTCTAAATTAATACAAGTAAATTAAAACAAAATTTCATTTAAGAACAGGTTACTTTATAATGTGTAGGTTATGAAATAAAATTGAGATGTTTTGTCTCTCTTTGATTTTCATAACTTTTCCTCTGTCTTCTGCCTGAACAGCGACCATCCATATTACGCTAGAGCCTAATAAATTACAAGCACACAAACAAAAACACCAACAAAATACAATTGAACACTCACTCCTTGTACAGAGGCCCCTGTCCTCCTCCACCCCAGCTTGGGCGACTCGGCTCATTGTAGCTCCAGCTAGACCCTGGAGCAGTCGTAGGAAGTCCATAGTTCCATTTTGAATCTTGAGGCTTATCGTGTGCCCCGTGATGGCCATGGTCATGTGGGCCCTGGTTCCATGAACTTCCATGACCTCCTCCTGAAGCCGTCGGACCCTGACCCCAGGAACCACTCTGACTCCATCCCCCTGGCCCGGTCGGTGGTTGTCTCCATCCCCCTGGCCTTGATGGTTCTCGCCAGCCTGAACCTCCTTGGCTCCAGCCTGATGAAGCAGAGGGTTGCTGCCAACCTCCAGAACCACCAGATCCTTGACTCCAACTACCCCCTCCGCCCCAGCCTTGCCCCTTTGATACTGAACTCCAGCCTGTGCTGGGTGGCCCTTGTTGCCATCCTGGGTCCGGTTGTGGTGACCCAGAAGATGCCCATCCTGGGCGACTGACAGGAGGGGTTTGACTCCACCCTTGTGTTGGTCGAGACCATCCACCCCCGGCTCCTTGGCTCCAACTGGACGTTCCTCCTCCTTGGCTCCAACCACCCCCTGTTCCTTGGGACCAACCTCCACCTTGCGGGGAGTTTGTGACCATCCACCCTGTGGAGATGGTTCACGCCATCCAGTGCCTTGAGGTGGAGACTGATTCCATCCTTGTGCTGATGGTGGACTTGACCATCCCGACCCACCTTGACTCCAAGATCCTCCCATTCCACCTTGCCCTCCTTGCATCCATCCCCCTCCTTGACTCCAGCCAGGATTCCCAGGTCGCATTAAATCCCATTGGGCTGATATAGGGTCACGAGGCATGCTGTATCCCCATTGAGAAGGAGGTCCCTTACTATTCCAAGACTGAGGATCCTTAGGTTGGCTGTAACTCCAACCTGAAGCGTAACTAGCCCCATTATAACCACCACCTCCTCCTCCTCCTCCACCAGTCCAACTTCCACCTCCTCCTCCTCCACCAGTCCAACTTCCACCTCCACCTCCTCCACTTCCGCTCCAACCTGGTCCTGTACTTCCCCAACTTCCTTTTTCATGATGACTATGATGACCACCAGAGCTTGGCCCAGGAGGACCTCCAATCCAGTTTAACACACCTCCAGTAATCCTGGTTGAATCGTCCCATTTACCTCCTCCTGTAGGAGGCTGCCCTTTTCCGGCCCAACCCCCACCTCCCGCACCGCTCCATCCTTGAGTCGGTGGTTGGGACCATCCTCCACTTCCACCTTGTCCTCCACCCCATTGGCTGCCACCCCATAGTCCACCCCCTCCACCCCCTCCCCCACTCCACTGCCCTGCACCTCCCCACTGTCCTTGTTGACCTCCCCAGCTAGGGTCTACAGGTTTGATGCTACCCGTCCACGAGCCTTGCGGTCCTTGCTGCCCTCCCCAAGACCCTCCTTGCTGTCCCTTCCAAGACTCTTTTCCCCATCCTGGATCACCTTTTGCCCAACCTCCTTTGCTCGCCAACATCATCATCCGGTACGACCACTCCGGACTGAGGTTGTCGTACCCGTTCCCTCTATACTCCGGATCCCTGGACGCCGGGGAGCCACAGCGAGTGCACGGCTGTTGGTTGATTGCTCCTTGAGAGTCCCAGTTGAAGGACGACACTCCACCCCCTCTCGTGTCCCATGAGCCGACCCCCGGGGCACCGTAGTTGCTGCTGTACCGGCTCATGTAGTACTGGTCACTGCGGGTAGGGCGGTATAGTGTGCTCTGGCTGCCACTGATCCCCACGCCGAGCAGCAATATGACCAGCCATTTCTGAAACAACGAATCTAAATCAATTGATTCCAATCGAACCCCCCTTGTAATGATTCTACTATGTACTATGTACTTGTAATGTTACTATTATAAAATCGTAGCCTAAGGCAGAATATAAGATAGTTTTTTTTTATCATTCTGCACGAAATCAGTTTGTTTTTTGTCCTCTCAATTGTACCAAAACCGTTTCTTTATTGCCCTAGGACTGAAAAATCAGGTGGAGAATTTTTTAGGTCCTAGTAGTAAAAAGTCTGCTGTTTTATAAGTATATTATTATTCATTTATTAATGTTGAGGAGCAGAATTTTGAAATACCAACGTTTAAAGAGTATTGTTTGTAAATAACAGAAATGTAAACACTGCATATTACTAACTTTGTAAATATAACCTCGAAAACATAACTTTAATATTTTTAACGATCAAAAGTATAATTTCGCATTATGATAAAAAACGTTGTTCATCACTAAGAGCAAAAGTGTATTTTTGATGCTTAATCGTTTTTAAAAACTCGCTGCACCTCGTTTTAAAAACACGATTGCGCACCAAAAAGACTCACTTTTGCTCCTAGTGATGAAAACCACTATTGTTTTGACTCATACTTTGAACCCGTGCTAAAAAATTACGTACAATAATGAAACCCGATGTTTGTTTCAATTTATTTATTTATTTATTTCAACGGTACAACCATTTTCATGAAGTAACAGTAATAGACAAGCAAAATTAATGAATACTAACAAAGTAGGATGATAATGCGAAAACTACACTTTACATATAACAACAATAATTTAGCTTCTAAACAAATAACTAAATATTTACGTTTACATTCTAAAATTGTAGTGTTATTATTTATAATATGTCGTTTTTATTGCCAGCCAAACTTTCCTTATTCCTTAACAAGCACGCCTTCGGGTACTTCTTGTTCTGACATTATTTTCCATCCCAATACACTTTGCAATGTTGTTTGACGCAAATTGCATGGAACAATTGTTAAATGGCGAGAGCTTGTACCCACTCAAGTAGAAAAGACAAGTAGTTAGTACGCTTTGCTTGGCGTTAATTTGTGTCCCGTCCTACTAAGGCATTTGGCAGTGTTTATACCTTTGAAAATTATTTGTTGATTTCATTCATTTCATTATTATCATAGTAGAACTAAGAGCACATAAAGGTTTATTATATAAATAACAACACAGATAAGATTTAAATATATTTAATTGAGATGTATGAACAATATTAAGCATGAAGGCTACTTCAAATATCATAATAAATCAGTATTGATCTTAAGCTCAAAAACCAGAACAAATGGCGTTTCGCTATTATTATACTATTATAGGTTAAAAATAATTTTTCAACCCAATGATTTAAGTCATAAGTCTACTTTATTCTTTCAAGATACATATTTGAACACGTCATAAAAAGAAAACAAATGATATCTATAAAATAAGAGAAAAAGTACAGTGATCACCAGGTAAAATGTTTAACAGCTTATGTCACCAGACATCACTTATCAAAAGAGACATAATTCTACGAAATGTTCTTTTAATTTTCTTTTGAAAGTATGAATATAGTTTATTTCTCTTATTTGGAGGGGAAGTTTATTATAAATTCTTAGACATGTATAATAGGGTCCCTTCTCATGGTTCCCTTCTTATTGATTTCCATCTAATGTACGATATCGATATGTATTCAAGTTTAAACATGTTCGTTAATTGGGTTATAAATGAAGTTATAAATTTAGACAAATATCCAGCTAGATTGCACAAAAAGGTTACAAACAAGGTTTCGCCTGAAGAGGTTGGTAATGTCAGAAAGCACTCAGGTCTTCCGAGAGGGAAATATTTCCTCTGAAGCTCCTTCAAATTGTTTTGAGTGGTCTTAAATTTAAGGACCAAGACGAAAATATTTTAAAACAATTCAGGTTGTTGAGTTATTGTAAACTAAAAATTTGATTTAATAATAAGTACTAAAATATGTTGAATAGTAAGTTTGGGGGTACTCAGCGAATTTCCAAATTAGTAGTTTTAACTATGACCAGAAAAACCTGTCAACCAAATATCATCACAAGCTCATAAATAGGGGAATAAATGTCTATTCTCCTTATGATAAATGTAGGGAAAGAGTATGCAGGTATGCTGCCATGGGGAACACTAAAAGTAGGTTTTTAGCATAAAAAAATTATTTCGACCATATGAAGCCATATACTAAGTTCCATCAATATCTGTCCATTGTTAAAGGAGTTTGACTATTCTTCATATGATTAACATGGGAAAAGAGTATGCAGGTTTGCTGCCATGATAAGCACAAAAACCAAGATTTTTTACTACAAATGGATGAATCTCAACCAAATGAAGCTGAATGCCAAGTTTCATCCAAAAACATTGGTTAATAAGTGAAATATTAACACATCCTTAATCTCCATAAGATTAACATTGGAGCCTCAAAATACAACGTAGTGTCTTTAGACTTTTTAATATCTCGGTAATCAATAGAGATAGAGCAAAGCTTCAAAATACTAAATTGTGTGTTTTTTTTTTTTTTTTTTTTTTTTTTTTTTTTTTTTTTTTGAGCTAAATCCAATGGTTAAATAACTTCTTGATTAGCATTATACGTGCTGGTAATGATATTCAGGTTGAAATAATAAAACGTCTTCCAACACTATTCGATATATTTACACTTATACTGTATATGTTTACAGACGGTAAATATATATATAAAAGATCTTATAATGGCTATCGATTTCGACCAGTCACACCGGTCATCATCAGGCCAAATCAGAGACTACACTTTTATGATCCATATTGCATTTTTCCATATTGTTTTTCCATATTGCATATGGACTATAAAGTATATATATAGTCTCTGATTTGGCCTGATGATGACCGGTGTGACTGGTCGAAATCGATCGCCATTATAAGATCTTTTATATATATATTTACCGTCTGTAAACATATACAGTATAAGTGTAAATATATCGAATAGCGTTGGAAGACGTTTTATTATTTCAACCTGAAAATCCAAAGGTAAAAATAAAAATTTAAAATTTTTAAAAATTACACATGAAAAGTGCAAACAACCCATTTTTGGGGTACAAAACCCCCCAAAACTACCCCTTCCGATAGGTCGATATGTCTGGTTTACGAACTCATCCAAATAAACGTAGGATTACACATCTCTACCAAATTTGGTGTCGATCGGACCATTTTTACGAGAGTTATCGTGTCTAGGGACACACCTATATATATATATATATATATATATATATATATATATATATATATATATATATATATATATATATATATATATATATATATATATATATAATTACAAAAAGATAGAAAAAATGAAATGAAAAAGTTTTTGCTAATTTTCGTTTTTAATACAAACGTTTTCAAGCACAGAAGGTAGAAAGAATGAATTTGAATAATAAACGAACAAACCAATAAATAAACAAACATTAACATATGATTTTGGGCTATGCACAATTGATTTGTTTTTACTAAAATTTTAAACAGGCAATTAGAAATGAGATAAATCAGATGTGTTGAGTCCCAGTTATTTCAATATTAACTATCTCAGATTCAACCCGGAAGGAGCCTTGGTCTTTAAAACCAACTGGTGTGCCAATTCAGAATTTCGTAATGCCAGTTGGATGTTTTTTGGGTTTTGATGTGGTTTAATTTTATTGACTGCTTTAAGTGCAAAACAGTCTTCAAAATTTTGGTTGTGGTGAACAGCGTGGTTATAAATTGGTTTCCTAATATCTTTGTGAACCACATCAAAACGATGGCCAGTCATACGAACTCGGAGGGAGTTCGATGTCTGACCAATGTAATCTTTAGTACAGTGTTTACAAGATAGTTGGTAGATCACATTGTTTGTTTCACAAGTTGATCTATTAACTATAGCGAGGTACTCTCAAGTCTTATCCAATTTAAAGATTCGGCCTGGGAACCGGAAACCTTGGCACCTGACCATCCAGTAGAACAGTTTATAAATATGATCACTCTAAATCTTGCTGACCCTTCATTTTTTTATAATCTGCCGACAACAAAAAAACCTTACGACTGCTGAATTCAGCGCAATAAAATCACTCAAAACCAACAACAAAATTGTGATTCTACCTGCGGACAAAGGAAACAGTATTGTTCTTCTTGACAAAGTTGACTATATAGCTGAATGTCATCGTCAACTCAATGATACGTCCAACTACCAGAAACTAGAAGAAGACAAAACTGTGACCTTTAACGAAGAAATACAAGAATTCTTGGAAAAACTGGCCCAAAGGAAAATTTATCTCCAAAAACTATAGATCTGCTTACTCCTAAATTTCCAAAGACTCCAGTTTTTTATGTACTTCCAGAAATCCACAAGCCTTCAAGACCGCCGCCAGGAAGACCTATAGTGTCAAGTATAGGATCACCAACAGAAAGGATCTCTGCTTTTGTTGATGAACATCTACAACCGTTGGTGAGGAACCTGCATCCTATATAAAAGACACTAAAGACTTCCTGGACAAAATTTCAAATGTAAGCCTGCCTAATAATTCTGAAATTATTCTTGTAACAGTAGATGTTGAGTCCCTTTATACAAATATTCCCCACGACGATGGTCTGAAGGCTGCCAAATCTTTTCTTAACTCTAGACCCATTAATTCAAAACCGTCAACTCACTTTTTGGCCACTCTCATTCACATGATTTTGACTATGAATAATTTTAAATTCATGGATGAAAACTTTTTGCAAATTAAAGGTACAGCTATGGGTACACGGATTTCCCCCTCATACGCTAACCTCTTCATGGGTCTAGTAGAACAAAACTTTTTATCTAATAGACTTTTTTCACCTCTTATTTGGCTAAGATATATTGATGATATCTTTATGATTTGGCAGCATGGCATGGATAGCCTGAAACAATTTTTACAAGAACTAAATCAATTTTGTTGTTTGAAATTCACCTGGAGCTATTCTACTAAAACAGTAACGTTTTTGGATGTTGACGTTTTTATTGATGAAAACCAAATCAAAACTAAAATTCATGTAAAAGAAACAAACAGAATGCAGTATCTACATTATCAGAGTTGTCATCCCATGTACATGAAAAAATCCATTCCAAAAAGTCTATCCATTCGAGCCAAATCCTACTGTAGCGACAGCTCTGATTTTGAAAATTATATATCAAAATTGAACTCTGCCTTTATCAATCGAGGATATCCTAAAAAATTGTTAAGTAATCAGTTCAAAAACCCTAAAAATGCTATCACAAATTCAAATTTCAAAAATGATCCAAAGTTTATCACAGAATATTTTCCTGGGCTTCAAAAAATAAACAGTGTAATGAAGGCAGCATTCAATATTTTAAAATCCTCCCCCTCAACCGAAAATTTATTTTCCAGACCACCTCGTGTCGTTTTCAAGAGGCCACAAAATTTAAAGAATATGTTGGTGAAACCCAAAATTCTAAATTCCAGGCCACAAAATGATTTGGAAAATAATCACGGATGTGAACCATGCCACAAACCACGTTGTGGCATTTGCAAAATTATGAGTACGTCCACTGACTTCAAAAGTAGTGTGACAAACAGAGTTTACCTTATAGTTGGTAGATCAACTTGTGAAACAAACAATGTGATCTACCAACTATCTTGTAAACACTGTACTAAAGATTACATTGGTCAGACATCGAACTCCCTCCGAGTTCGTATGACTGGCCATCGTTTTGATGTGGTTCACAAAGATATTAGGAAACCAATTTATAACCACGCTGTTCACCACAACCAAAATTTTGAAGACTGTTTTGCATTTAAAGCAGTCAATAAAATTAAACCACATCAAAACCCAAAAAGCAACCAACTGGCATTACGAAATTCTGAATTGGCACACCAGTTGGTTTTAAAGACCAAGGCTCCTTCCGGGTTGAATCTGAGATACTGTAGTTAATATTGAAATAACTGGGACTCAACACATCTGATTTCATTTCTAATTGCCTGTTTAAAATTTTAGTAAAAACAAATCAATTGTGCATAGCCCAAAATCATATGTTAATGTTTGTTTATTTATTGGTTTGTTTGTTTATTATTCAAATTCATTCTTTCTACCTTCTGTGCTTGAAAACGTTTGTATTAAAAACGAAAATTAGCAAAAACTTTTTCATTTCATTTTTTCTATCTTTTTGTTATTTTTATATTAAGTCGTTTGACAGTTTACAATCAAGTAAATATATATATATATATATATATATATATATACATATATATATACATATATATATATATACGTATATATATATATAAATTTTAATGACTATTATTTTTGTTCTCTGGGCACCTAAAAACGAAAAAGTAACATGGTCCCGGGCTTAGGTCTTACCATGAGACCTACGGTAATAGCTTATTCCCTATGGGAAATTCGCTAAAAAACTATTTTTTGTTTGGCAAAACAATAAGTAATATCTTATTTTCATTACATGATAAATATTTAACAATTAAAATTGTTTTAACACAATTACTAGATTGCAATTTTAGTTCATTTAATTTCAAGACATTACAGATTAATTTTGTAACATATAAGACACATTTACATTGTTTCTTTAACTAAGTATAGTTTATCAATGTTTAAACCTAAGATTTTCAGTTAGTTTGATATGTTTCTGGCTACTTTTTGGATCAATTAATAATATGGGATCCCTAGCATTTTCATCAAATCTTTAACCACTTTAAATCCATCTTTTAACCATCTTTAAATCTTTAAACCACTTAGTTATCGATTCCAAACAACCATTCTCCCGCTATGAGGACTGTTATGCAATGCCGTTACCATTGCATTGCATTGTTAGATGGTCGCTCGTGCGAGCAGGGCGGTGCCTCTTAGATAGAGGACATCGACAAACACGTACTTCCGGTTGGTTGTAAGGATGTAAATCGAAAAGTGCAACGCGTGTTATATGATCCCTCCGTAATATAAATGCCAAATAGCTATAGATTCATTTTTCAGCCATATTTAGGACTATATAGACTCCATTTCTCTCAAAATCTGTTTAAAGTACAAGAATTTAATTAGTGGGAAAATAATAGTAATTAAAATAAAAAATTAATATATAAAAACTATTGTATAACTAAATCAATTATGATAAAAATACAATGAAAGTTATTTTAATACAATTATCAAAGTCAAACATTAAATTTTAAAGACAATTTTAAAGTAATCAGAAAAAAATTCCTAAAATAATTTTTGTATAAAATATTAAGTATTTTATGTGAGATTTTAATTTTGTAATGTCCCTTGAGAATCAACCGAAAGAAACCACTTTTAAACGATGCCCCAAATGAGCAAGACCAAGGCAATTAGAATATTCTAATTGCCTTATGAGGAAGACTGTCAATATATTTCTTAGATCAGCTGCGGCAATACATTCCTCGTAATAAAGATACGGGATTCATTATCTACTATATATTTGTCAAATACCACTCACTCACGTATTAGAGAATCTCCAAAACTATAAGGCCTAGAGGGTTAAAACTTGGCATGGACGTTCATCTTTGCTCAAAAACGCTCACTAAGAAACGATTTTGCAAAATTCCGTCAGGGGTTTGCCCCATGCGACTTCAAAATTTCGTTACAATGTTATTCTTATGGGGGATTTTTAATATAAATCAAGGCAACAACGAATCTCCAAAACTATAGAGCATGCAGGATTGAAATTTGGTATAGACATTTCTTTTTACCCATTAGTGCTAACTAAGAAACGGTTTTACGAAATTCCTTCAGAGCTCCGCCCCACACGACTTCAAAATTTCGTTACAATGTTATTCTTATGGAGCACTTGAAAAGAAACCTAAGAAACAACGAATCTCCAAAACTATAACACCCACAGGGTTGAAATTTGGGATGGAAGTTCCTCTTTGCCTATAAGTGCTAACTAAGAAACGGTTTTGCAAAATTCCTTCAGAGCTCCGCCCCACACGACTTCAAATATTTGATGTAATTACTGTTGAAGATGCAAAGCTATCAGCTGTTAGTGAAATATTAAATTAAGAGAATACATAGCCATGTGACATTTTTATCTCTTTGTAAACAATTTAGCTAGTGTAAAAAGTTAGTACAATAAAAGGTGATGACGAACCTTGGACTGTTAGAAATTTAGAGTACTTTCGTCCCTCATAGGGTTCAAACTATTCCTGTCTTTTTTCTGAATTATATCCTTTGCTATGAAAGGGTCTATCGCAGATTGCCGCAATATACAGGGTGTCACAAAAAAGTGTCCCTGGCTATACAGGACCTGATTCTACATGCAAAAATAATTCAAAAATAAAGAATAACAATTTTTGGATTTCGGCTTAGTTTAGCCATAATCCGCCATTTTGTTTTTTATACATAATAATTTTTATTTCCGTGACTGTTTGTTGTATTAAGTTCATATTTGGCATGAACCTTTGTGACAGCAATGTCCATTTTCAGAGAAAAAAATATTTTTGTCCAATGTGTATTTTCAAAATGGCGGCCATTTTAAATTTTTCAACTCAAATATCTCAAAACCGGTAAATTTTATCAAAATTTTACAAGAGACAAAAAAGTTGACAAATAAAATTACCTAACTAATGATACCAAATTTGTAAGGGTTTAAAGACAAATCATGGAGTTATTGAGATTTTTCTTCTAAAATAACCTAAATTTGCATGCATTTTAATTGAAAATCAATGCATACAAATGCATTGAAAATCAATGCATACAAATGCATTGAAAATCAATGCATTGTTTTTATGCATACAAATGGCAATCACTCCGTTATTTGTTGTTCGATCCTTACAATCTTGGTACCATTAGTTGGGTAATTTTATCTGTCAACTTTTTGTCTCTTGTAAAATTTAGATAAAATTTATCGGTTTAGAGATATTTGAGTTTAAAAATATAAAATGGCCGCTCTTTTGAAAATACACATCGGACAAAAATTTTTTTTTCCTGAAAATGGACATTGCTGTCATAAAGGTTCATACCAAATATGAACTTAATACAACTAACAGCCACGGAAATAAAAATTAATATGTACAAAAAACAAAATGGCAGATTACGGCTAAACTAAGCCGAAATCCAAAAATTGTTATTCTTTATATTTTAATTATTTTTGCATGTAGAATCAGGTCCTGTCTAGCCAGGGACACTTTTTTGTGACACCCTGTATACGAGCCTAAACCGTCAAACATGCCACTGATAACTGGGATAGGCTGCACGTTTATTTCATGACAAGAGAGTGTCTGCCTTATAAAAAAAGGTGTGAATGGGGTGAATCTATGATGTCGAGCTCTTATAAAATTACAGCCGTAATTATGATGACCAATTCGAAGTGTTTATTAATAAAAGATAAAAAAAAACTGTTAACTGGCAATGGCAATACATAGGACAAGCAGTGAATATAAAAATATTCAAATATACAGGTCAAATAACCAAGGGTCAACAACGAATCTGAAAAACCATACTACCTAAAGTATTGATAGTTGGCATCCACTTTTCCCATAGTCGCTCACTACAAGATGCTTATGAAAAGCTACTTAGGGCTCTATCCCACAGAACTTCAAATATACTTTCGGGTCTATGGCGTTAACAATTTGGCATGGACGGTCTTCTTTGTTCATAGGTGCTCACTAAGAAACACTTTTGCAAAATTACTTCAAGGCTCCGCCCCACATGCTTTTGAAAATGCTATGTATCCATATAGCCAATTTAAAGACAATTTTAAGAGACGCATCTCCTAAACTATAGAGAATGCTGGGTTTAAATTTGGAGTGATCTATTGGTCCATAGGTGCTCAATAAAAACTGTTTGCACAAATCTTTCAGGGCCCCGCCTTACACAGAACCTCAAAATTACTTTAAATAGAGCTTACGGGGTTGAAATTTGGCAAGGGAATTCCTCTTTGTTAATAGCTTTTTACTAAGAAAGGGTTTTCAAATAATTTTTGAAGCTTTAGGGGTCCTCCCCACTGGAGTAAAAAATTACTCTATGGCCTGCTGGATTGAAACTTCACACGGTCGTTCCTCTTTGCTCATCACAGGTAGGTACTAAGAAATGGTTTTGCAAATATAGTTTTTGAAGTCCTTTAGGGCTCCACCCCACAGGACTTAAAAATTACTATAATGATTCATCCTTGTGACCAATTTTAGATGCGAATCAAGGAGAAGGAAACAACGGATCTCAGAGACTATATGACTATAGACCTTGTAGTCGGCGTGCCCTTATCTCATTGGTGCTCACTCTGGAACAGTTTTGCAAACTTCCATTAGATTTTCGCCCCATTAGGATTGTCTATTAGGGTTCCGGCCCACAGAATATTCAAATTACCAAAAATCCTACGGGATTGAATTAATCGTGGATTTTCCTCTTGGCTAACAGGTACTCCCTAATAAAAGGCTTTGTAAATATAGTTTTGAAGTTCTTAAGGCTACGCCCGACTGGACTTAAAAAAATACTCTAGAGCTTATACCGGGGTTGAAATTTGACACGGACTTTTTTCTTTACTAATAGAAGCTCATTAAGATAAGGTTTTGTGTAATTCCTTCAGGGCTCCGCCCACACTACATCAATGTTCCAATTGAATTAGAAAAAGATTGAGTTGCTCTTTAAAGAGATTTTATTACCTACAAAATAAACTCGATCACGGGCGAAGCCGTGACGGGCAACAGCTAGTAGTTTTATAAGAAAGAGTGATAATTATAAGGGACATAATAGCCAAATTCTAATTTGATAAGCATAGGAAGTTTGTGAAGTAGTAATATATCATTTTGGTTAATGCTGTGACTAAATTGGAATCTTATAACCACCGTTGAAGAGAAAACTGATATGAAAACAGTTTTAAATGGGTTTGAGATATTTTACAGTAAAGGATTATTTCAATTTATTTTAAATGTAATGTTTTCTATTTAATTTTAAATACCAATATTACAAAAAAGATTCTATTATAAAATTAGTTTTAAAGTAATGTCTTAGATAATAAGTTAACGTTAATTGTATTTTTTTAATATCTTTCCTTTTAATAATTAAAAGATTATCATCATTATTAATCTATACATTTAAAACAGTAAGGTAAAAAACTGGAGGGTTCCTCCGAGACTTCTACTGAGCCGATTTACCTGCGGGTTGTACCAAAACAATCGTTTTCAGTCCTATATTACCAAATTTTATTTCTATTTAGTACCAGGGGAACCGAACTTAAGCTCGGTAAAATTATTACTTTCTTTCTCATAAAAAGCTCCATCGCTCCAGTCTCTTGCCCTCTTCCATTTTAAAGACGTGCTTGTTCGCTTCGCTCAATCATGGTCGAAGGGTGCTGTACTTTAATATAATTTTCCTAAACCACAGGTCCAACATTTTTAATCCTTTGAATAGTTTGTCTGAGACTTCTACTGGACTGATTTACACCCAGTTTGTACCAAATAAAAGGTAAAATTATCTATATTAGCAGATTTTATTTACTTTGACGTAATATTATTTTCTTTGAAATATTGACATTTTCAACCTTTACAATATAGTTGTTTGTGCTTCTAGGGACTAAAGTAAAATTTTTCTCCCTGAAGCGAGACAATTTTCCTGAGGGAGAAAAGTACTTTAGTCCCTTGATGCACACAACATTTTTCCTCCACCTACACGAATAAAATTTAGGCCTAATAGGCCTACCGTAGATAATTTAACTTTACCTTCATATCCCTTGCTCCGTCAAGCTGATCAGTCACATCAACATAAAAAACACACAAGGTCGGCCATATCAATTTTAAAGAACACAAAATATATATATATATATATATATATATATATATATAATTTAAGCCTAGTCAAAAGTTTTACACTTATGTTTTGGACTTCTTAGGTTAATAGCCTACCCAAGCGAAATGTAAACAAACACCTACACTGCCACGGCCATCTCTAGTACTAGAGATGCTGCTCACCCACTGCTGACAGAATGGTCAGCAGTGAGTGAGCAGCAGCTACAGCTGCTATTAGTCAACAATGTCAATGAGTAACGAAACAAATACAAGTAACAGCTGACTGTGGCTCATGTTCTTTTTAATCTCTCTTTTAATGTTACTCTTATGTAACTAACTTTAGCCCCGTGGTACGAAAATACTTGAGTTTTCCCTAGGTAGAAAGATTAGTATTCAAGTCACATGGGATGGAAATTAGTACTTTACTACTCTATTCCAAGGAGTAAAATACGGCTTTAGATAGTAGGTGGAGGAAAAAGTTATTTTACACGCTTTCAATCAGCTGATTGTACACACACGAGTTATTTTGTCTAAATACAGAGTAGAAAAGCAAACGATCAAGAAGGGATTTGGTTTACTATGGTCAGTACCTAAAAACGTATACAATTGTATTGTATTATCCTTTAAATAGACAGAAAAAATATTACTTTTACCTATCCTTTTTAACCATACAGATTTATAGTTAGTGTATCAAAATGTAAATCAATTTAAAAAAATTTTTTTTTGTACTATGCTTATACCTAAAATGATGTAAAACAGCTGATTAAACTTAATTGGAAGGATATTGGAACTTAAAAACTACTTAATTTTATAAATGTTTGGTGTCTTCTGCTTGAAAAAAAATAATGGGGCTATATCTGTCCACTATCGACGGGCAACGACACCTCATAATTATTATGATCATTACCTTAATAGTATTCGTAATTAGTGAATTGAGTAAAAGATACTAAGTTAGTAATTAATTAATGCTCGATATCTCGTGAAAATAGTTTTACTTTAATTAATCAATCAGTGCCTCAAGTGTAGGGCAGATTCAGTCACACCGTACTTGAACGCCCATTCCACGGATTGAATGGAGGGGGGGGGGGGGATTACAGCATGGCGGGCCGGGGAACAATGAGATGTCAGTTTCGTATGTTAATCCTCCTACAGTCTCATATCCCCTGTAATCAATGTCAACGTTGAAACCGTCACATATGCGGCTTTTATTGCCAGCTACTTTTATTTTGATTTAATGCCTCTTCACTACACAACGTCAAAACTAGATTATTGTGATATTTTAAACTTATTTACATAGATTATTTAACTAATGGAATTTAGAATAACTAATTTTGTCACTAATTAATTTTTATTTACTTTTCGTGATATTTGTACATTATTGGATGATAAATAGCTCAGATATTCTATAGTAAATAGCTAATACTAACTTTATAAATAGTTTTTTTTCATATATACAGTGTGTTTATTTTTTTATGCTCACCATTGGGATCTCGCAAACTATAAAAGTTACAGCAAAGGTCAAATTAGCAAAGTAGTGCGGAATTATAAGCTGAACAAATTGATGTGTAAGAATCCCAGATAATTCTACTGGTTCGTTCGCTGTGCTCGAAAAACTGTTTTTTGCTCAAAACTTCTTTTGCCTATTACTTTGTTATTCGTTGAAATACAAAAAAAAAACTTTTTAGATAAAACTTTACTAAAATTTTACTTAGATTCTGAATATTAAAATTAAATTTTTTTACTTCAAACGGTTTTTGAGATATTTTAGACAATTTGATTATTTGTAAAAGAAGTATGTATTTTTTTCATCATCATAAAAAAGAAATAATTTTTCTGATCACGAAAATACCAAATATGGCGTATTTATTTATCAAAATAATTATTTAACTATAAAAGAATGTGAATAATAAGAAACCCTGAAATGCTAATAATGAGGATGCTTCTAGCATGCGGTGCAACAATGGTGTAAATCACCTGTTTTTAATTTTGTGTTTCATATTTTATTGCTTACATTGTTGATCAGCTGTTTACCGGCATCCGCCGTTCCCTTTAACAGCTGATTTACACCATTGTTTTATGGGAACCGCGGATGCCGGTAAACAGCTGATCAACAATGTAAGCAAAAAAATATGAAAAACAGCTGATTTACACCATTGTTGCACCACATGCTAGAAGCATCCTCATTATTAGCATTTCAGGGTTGTTTCGTAATCACATTTTTCATAATTTAATAATTATCATGATAAATAAATAGCCTACGCCATATTTGGTATTTTCGTGATCAGAAAAATTATTTCTTTTATATAATGATGAAAAAATACACACTTGTAATAAAAATAATCAACTTGTTTAAAATATCTCAAAAACCGTTGGAAGAAAAAAAAATAATTTTGATATTCAGAATCTACGTAAAATTTCAGTAAAGTTTTATCTAAAAAGTTGTTTTGTATTTCAACAAATAACAAAGTTATAGGAAAAAGAAGTTTTGAGCAAAAAACCGTTTTTCGAGCACAGCGAACGAATTAGTACAAATATCTGGGATTTTTACACATCATTTTGTTCAGCTTATAATTCCGCACTACTTTGCTAATTTGACCTTTACTGTAACTTTTATAGTTTGCGAGTTCCCAATGGTGAGCATAAAAACATGAACACGCTGTATATTTATACTCGCCTACGGCTCGATGGGGGCTCCGCCCCCATGCCCCCTTAGGGGGTTGCCCGTATTTGTTAATTGCTCTAAGTCTTTAAGTACTGAACAGGCTCGTTGGGGCCTCCACCCCAACGCTATCCTCGTCTTCGCTGACTTGGTTTAATTAGAAAGTCTAAATCATTTAAGATATTCTCTTGATATTTAAAGTTTAAATTGATACTTTTGAATTATATATTTCATGAAAAGCTCGGGTTATGTGTGTGTAGCTGAATTTCAGGCATCTATGTGCCATAACAGTAAACGAAAAGCATTCAAATAGATCAATTTTGTTGAAAGAAATTAGATTTTGTGAAAGTACGCTCCTTTTTGAGGGTGAAGGGGGTGAGATACGCCAAAGTGTCACAGGACAAAACTTGTAGGACGTCTATAATGTAATAAAGTATTGGCATACTATATTACATATATCGATGAAGAGGTATATTTACCAGGTTAAATCGAATTACAAACACTTTACATGAAAAAATGTTAAGAATTTTGTGATTTTACAATTGTTTGGGACTAAACTTCGATAGAAATTGGAAAAAAGCTACTACTATAGAAATAACCTGTTGAGGTCATTGTAGAAATAGAAATTCATGCATATATGTTGCATATTAGTAAAGAAAAATATCAAAATTTCGCAATTTTTTGAAGAATTTTAGAAATTTTGAAAGTAAGCCCATTTTTAAGGGTGAAGGGAGTGAGATACGGCAAATTTCACCGGAATAAACTTGTAGAGCGTCTATGAAGGAATATCATAAGTGCAAAACATATAACGAAATGGCAATACATTTACTGGGTTAAAGTGAATTACAAACACTTTACATGAAAATAAAATTAAGGAATTTGTGGTTTTACACTTTTTTTTACTAAAATTTGATTGAAATTGGCAAATAACTACTACTTTACCTTTCAAGTTGATAAGTAAATAACCTCAAACCTTTCAAGTTGATTCACGCATTGTTTACACCAGTTTGCACACACGAGAGCATCACAGAATACGAAACCAAAAGCCAAAGACCTCTGAACTGTTTGTGGAAATTATGTGTAACTTGAATATGTATATATATTTCAATGTAGTTTAGTCAGTCGTTATTGTTGTTTTTATTTCATAATTTATTTTGTTAATTCTTTGAATATTTATTTTATGCTGAATCTACATAGCTGTAATCAATTTAAACTTTAGGTGCCTGCCACTGCCGCCTTAGATTTTTTTTGCATTTTATAGACTTTTGATAAGTACAAAAAAAAAAAGAACTGTGTGTTAAAAAATACAAGAATGTACACTTTTTGTTACCACTGGACCTCGCCGACAAGTTTTTTATGAAACTTGGCGAGGCCATGCATGCTTGTAAAAACGAAATAAACGTTTTATTTGAATTTGAATAGAAATATCTGTTTGAGATCATAAGTTCAGAATTACATGCATCCATGTTCCATAATAGTAAATAAAAATATCAAAATAGCGCAATTTTTGTGAAAAAAAATTTTGAAATTTTGAAAGTACGCTCCTTTTTAAGGGTGAAGGGGGTGAGATACGGAAAAATTTCACATGACCAAACTTGTACACCGTCTAAAATAGAATACAATAATGGAAAAACATATATCAATATTGTTCTATATTTACCAGATTAAATCGATTTACAAACACTATACATGAAAATTTTTCAAGAATTTTGTGTTTTTACGATTATATTGGACTAAACTTAGATTGAAATCCTCCAATGAATGATACTATAGTTAGACCTATATTAGGGCATAATATGTGCAAATTTTTGTACATCCATGTGCCATAATAGTAAATAAAAATATTAAAGTATCGCAATTTTTGTTAACGAATTTTCAAATTTTGGAAGTACGCCCCTTTATAGGGGTGAAGGGGATGAGATACGGTAAAATTTCACAGGACCTAACTTGTAGAACGTTTAATTCCCAACCAACGGTTTTCCCTCACATTTGAGCTAGGACCTCTCGTTCAAAAGTTATAGCCAAAATAGAAAACCCTTACATATTCAGATTATTCATGTAATCCCTTTTTATTTTTTTGAGTGGGTTAAAATTTGAAATTTTTCCAATTTGGAATTTTTTCTTTGGTTCTAAGATACAAGTAGTGTGTGAGCCAAATTTCAAATTTCTAGCTCATCCGGAAGTCCAAAATACTTTGTATACATGATCAGTCAGTTTCACATCGGGTTGTATAGTTATTAGACTCGCCTACGGCTCGATGGGGGCTTCGCCCCCATGCCCCCTTTATAGTTCTCTCTAATTAATTAAAGTTTTAAACTTAATATCAAACACATAGCAAAGCTAAGCACCCTAAGATAGTCTAAGCAGCTAGAGATTCGCCAATATGTTTCATGCTTAAATATTTTGCTGGTGTCAAAATATGTCTCTTAAAAGACCCGCTTCTTACATGTTACCATCAGTTTGGAAGTTAAAACTCAAGAAGAATCATCTGTGTTGGGGGGCTAAAAAATATTTTATAAAATCTCCTAATTCGTTCATAATTTATAAAGTCTCAAGGGTTACCAAATTACAATTTAAATCGTTAAGATCGACCTTGAGAATTGGCTTCAGATTCGTCAAAATGTTAAGTCCAAAAATGTAGTTCATTTCAAGATACGTTTGATAAAAGACCAAGTTTATTCCCTATTACTAAAAGTTTGATTGTTCAAACTTAAAGTATAAAAACCGTCATTTCATAATAAGATGCAAGTAATCCGAAGGTAAAAATTGAAATTGAAATTTTTAAAGTACTACCCCTTTTAAGGTTAAGGGGGTGAGAAGCTACAAAATCTCAAAGCTCCGGGCTTGTAGAGCATCTAAAAATAATATAATCCTGACAAAACATATATCAGTTTGGCAGTACTTTTACCGGGTCAAACAAAATATAAAAAAAACTATAAATGAAAAAAAGTTAATAATTTTGTATTTTCCAATTTTTTTACAATCTTAGACTGAAACTGGTCAATAACTGCTTCTATAGTAAGACCTAGATATGGTCATAATGTATACTAAATTTGTGGCATGTATGTACCATAATAGTAAATGAAAAATATTGAAATAGAGCAATTGTTGTGAAAGAATTTCGATATCGTAAAAGTACGCCTCTTGTTGAGGGTGAAGGGGGATATACTGAAAAATCGCAAAGGACCAAACTTGTAGAGCGTCTAAAGTAGAGTGAAATACTGGCAAAACATACATAAATTTTTCTGTATATTTGGCAGAATACAGTAATTTACAAACACTTAAAATGAAAAAACGTAAATAAGTACGTGATTTTTCAATTTTTTGGGGACTTAACTATAATTTAAATTGACCGCCTGCTGCTATCATAGTAGAACTAGTTGAATCTATAATATGTACAAAGTTTCAGGCATCTGTGTTTCATAATGGTAAATAAAAATTTTTAGATAAACACATTTTTATGAAAAAATTTGAAATCGTGAAAGTACGTGCCTTTTAAGGGGGAAGGGGGTGAGATACGCCAAAATATGCACTGACCAAGCTTGTAGAGCGTCTATGATAGAATATATTAGTGGCAAAACATATATCAATATTTCAGTACATTTACCACGTTAAAGTGAGTTACAAACACTTTACATGAAAAACTGTTAAGAATTTTGTGTTTTTACAACGTTTTTGGGATAAACTTCGACTGACATTGGCAAAAAGCTACTACTATAGAAAGAACCTGTTGAGTTTATAATATAAATAGAAATTCATGCATATATGTTACATAATAGTAAATAAAAATAATAAAACAGCGCAATTTTTGCGTAAACATTTCTTAATATTTAAAGTACGCCCCCTTTTAAGGGTAAAGGGGGTGAGATACGCCAAAATGTCGCAGGACCAAACTTGTAGAGGGTCTATAATAGTATATAGTAATGGCAAATTATATATCGAAATAGCAATATATTTACCAGGTTAAAGTGAATTACTAACACATTACATGAAAAAATGTAAATAATTTTGTGATTTTACCATTTTTTCGGACTAATCTTCGATTGAATTAGGGAAATAGCTACTACTATAGAAAGAACATGTCGAGGTTATAATATAAACAGAAATTCATGCATATATGCTACATAATAGCAAATAAAGATATCAAAATAGCGCAAATTTTTCGAAAAGTTTTAGAAATTTTGAAAGTACGCCCCTTTTTAAGGATGAAGGGGGTGAGATACGGCAAAATTTCATAGGACCAATCTTGTAGAGCGTTTAATTCCCAACTAACGATTTTGCCTCAGAATCGAGATTGGACCTCTCGTTCAAAAGTTACAGCGGAAATAGTAAAACCTTACAAATGCGGGTTACCGATTTCCACCCTTGGTAATTTTTTTTGGGGGGGTTGAAATGAAAAATTGTTGGATTTCAGACTTTTTCCAGGGGTATCAGATCTTAAGCCACCCGCATGCCAAAAATCATGTTTCCAGCTCACCCGCAAGTTGTGTAGAATTTGTATGGATGAGTGAGTGAGTGAGTTACACATGGGGCTGTATATTTATAGGACTCGCCTACGGCTCGATGGGGGCTACGCCCCCATGCCCCCATTTGGGGTTGCCCCGAATTCTTAATTGTTCTAAGTCTTAAGAACTGAACAGGCTAATTGAGGCCTCCACCCCCAACTCTATCATTATCTTCGCTGACTTAGTTTAATAGTTCAGGAAGTCTAAAGCATTTAAGATATTCTCTTGATATTTAAAGCTTAAATTGATACTTTACTTTTATATTTTATATATAATGCTCATGGTATGTGTGTGTGTGTGTGTAGCTAAATTTCAGGCATCTAATTGTCATAACAGTAAATAAAAAATATAAAAATGACTCAATTTTTGTGAAAAATTTTTGAAAATACGCCCCTTTTTGGTGAAGAGAGTGAAATGCTACAAAATCTTAAGGGCCGAGCTTATAGAGAGTCTAAAAAAAATATGATGCTGACAAAAAGTATATCGGTATGGCAGTATCTTTACCGGGTTTAACAAAATCACCAAAAAAAATACATAAAACAGGTTAATAATTTAGTATTTTCACAGTTATTTTTTGATTGAAATCGGTCTTTGGCTGCTTCTGTAGTAAGAACTAGATATATTCAGAGTGTATACAATATTTGAGGCATGTATGTGTCATAAAAGTAAACGATAAATATTGAAATAGAGTAATTTTGGTGAAAGAATTTCGATATTGTAAAAGTACGCCCCTCTTTACAGGTGAAGGGGGTGAGATACGGCAAAATTGCATAGGACCGAACTTGTAGAGCGTCTAAAATAGAACATAATACTGGCAAAACAAATATCAATATTGCAGTATATTTGGCAATATAAAGTAATTTACAAACAATTAACACGAAAGAATTTTGTGTTTTTTTTCAATTTTTTTAGACTTAATTATAATAAAGATTGGTCAATGGCTACCACTGTGGTAAGATCTAGTTGAGACCATAATATGTACTAAAGTTCAAGCATCCGTGTGCCATTTTAGTAAATAAAAAATATTAAAATAACGAGATTTTTGTGAAAAAATTTGGAAATTTTGAAAGTACGCCTCTTTTTAAGGGTGAAGGGAGTGAGATACGGAAAAATTTCTCAGGACTAAACTTGTAGAGCGTCTAATTCCTGACCATGAATTTTTCCTCAGATTCGAGATAGGACCTCTCGTTCAAAAGTTGCAGTGTATTTAGAAAAGCCTTACATACTGTAGATTTTACCATGAAAAAATAATTTTTTAAGGGGGTTAAAATTAGAAAATTCAATGTTTTGGGATTTTCTATTTGTATTGGCCATACAAACTAGGTGTGTACCAAATTTCAAGTTTCTAGCTCATCCGGACTAAAATTACGATTTCTATATTGGACCAGAACCCACTAATCGCCACTACTTATGTTCACAAAATTGGGAAAAAGTGAAAAATGTATTTTGAGAGTAAACGGGAAGAGATACGGCAAAATATGTGGGGATCAAAATTGTAGATATTAAAAAGATCTATCAAAATTAACGTTGAAAGTTTTTTGTAGGACCACCCGTTTAGTCACTAGAGCCCAAAAACCGAAAACGGGATTTCATTAAAAACGCTCTGGAGGCTTAACGGTGTGAGATATGATAAAAAGTCACAGGACCAAAATTGTAGATAATTGAATTCCCTATCGTAGTATTGTTCTCAGATTTTAGATAGGACGAAGCGTTTGGCCGCTAGAGCCAAAAAACTAAAATCACAATTTCAGAAATCCGCCATTTTGAATTTTTTTAGTAGGTTAAAACTACAAATTTGAAAGTTTAAGATTTTACACTTACCATTGACCATTCATTCTAGACGTATGCCAAATTTCAAGTCTGTAGCTTAAATAGTTACGTCAGAAATTCGTATCCCATATAAGTGAGTGAGTCAGTCAGTCAGTTACACATGGGGCTGTATATATTATAGACTCGCCTACGGCTCGATGGGGGCTTCGCCCCCATGCCCCCTTTATAGTTCTCTCTAATTAATTAAAGTTTTAAACTTAATATCAAACACATAGCAAAGCTAAGCACCCTAAGATAGTCTAAGCAGCTAGAGATTCGCCAATATGTTTCATGCTTAAATATTTTGCTGGTGTCAAAATATGTCTCTTAAAAGACCCGCTTCTTACATGTTACCATCAGTTTGGAAGTTAAAACTCAAGAAGAATCATCTGTGTTGGGGGGCTAAAAAATATTTTATAAAATCTCCTAATTCGTTCATAATTTATAAAGTCTCAAGGGTTACCAAATTACAATTTAAATCGTTAAGATCGACCTTGAGAATTGGCTTCAGATTCGTCAAAATGTTAAGTCCAAAAATGTAGTTCATTTCAAGATACGTTTGATAAAAGACCAAGTTTATTCCCTATTACTAAAAGTTTGATTGTTCAAACTTAAAGTATAAAAACCGTCATTTCATAATAAGATGCAAGTAATCCGAAGGTAAAAATTGAAATTGAAATTTTTAAAGTACTACCCCTTTTAAGGTTAAGGGGGTGAGAAGCTACAAAATCTCAAAGCTCCGGGCTTGTAGAGCATCTAAAAATAATATAATCCTGACAAAACATATATCAGTTTGGCAGTACTTTTACCGGGTCAAACAAAATATAAAAAAAACTATAAATGAAAAAAAGTTAATAATTTTGTATTTTCCAATTTTTTTACAATCTTAGACTGAAACTGGTCAATAACTGCTTCTATAGTAAGACCTAGATATGGTCATAATGTATACTAAATTTGTGGCATGTATGTACCATAATAGTAAATGAAAAATATTGAAATAGAGCAATTGTTGTGAAAGAATTTCGATATCGTAAAAGTACGCCTCTTGTTGAGGGTGAAGGGGGATATACTGAAAAATCGCAAAGGACCAAACTTGTAGAGCGTCTAAAGTAGAGTGAAATACTGGCAAAACATACATAAATTTTTCTGTATATTTGGCAGAATACAGTAATTTACAAACACTTAAAATGAAAAAACGTAAATAAGTACGTGATTTTTCAATTTTTTGGGGACTTAACTATAATTTAAATTGACCGCCTGCTGCTATCATAGTAGAACTAGTTGAATCTATAATATGTACAAAGTTTCAGGCATCTGTGTTTCATAATGGTAAATAAAAATTTTTAGATAAACACATTTTTATGAAAAAATTTGAAATCGTGAAAGTACGTGCCTTTTAAGGGGGAAGGGGGTGAGATACGCCAAAATATGCACTGACCAAGCTTGTAGAGCGTCTATGATAGAATATATTAGTGGCAAAACATATATCAATATTTCAGTACATTTACCACGTTAAAGTGAGTTACAAACACTTTACATGAAAAACTGTTAAGAATTTTGTGTTTTTACAACGTTTTTGGGATAAACTTCGACTGACATTGGCAAAAAGCTACTACTATAGAAAGAACCTGTTGAGTTTATAATATAAATAGAAATTCATGCATATATGTTACATAATAGTAAATAAAAATAATAAAACAGCGCAATTTTTGCGTAAACATTTCTTAATATTTAAAGTACGCCCCCTTTTAAGGGTAAAGGGGGTGAGATACGCCAAAATGTCGCAGGACCAAACTTGTAGAGGGTCTATAATAGTATATAGTAATGGCAAATTATATATCGAAATAGCAATATATTTACCAGGTTAAAGTGAATTACTAACACATTACATGAAAAAATGTAAATAATTTTGTGATTTTACCATTTTTTCGGACTAATCTTCGATTGAATTAGGGAAATAGCTACTACTATAGAAAGAACATGTCGAGGTTATAATATAAACAGAAATTCATGCATATATGCTACATAATAGCAAATAAAGATATCAAAATAGCGCAAATTTTTCGAAAAGTTTTAGAAATTTTGAAAGTACGCCCCTTTTTAAGGATGAAGGGGGTGAGATACGGCAAAATTTCATAGGACCAATCTTGTAGAGCGTTTAATTCCCAACTAACGATTTTGCCTCAGAATCGAGATTGGACCTCTCGTTCAAAAGTTACAGCGGAAATAGTAAAACCTTACAAATGCGGGTTACCGATTTCCACCCTTGGTAATTTTTTTTGGGGGGGTTGAAATGAAAAATTGTTGGATTTCAGACTTTTTCCAGGGGTATCAGATCTTAAGCCACCCGCATGCCAAAAATCATGTTTCCAGCTCACCCGCAAGTTGTGTAGAATTTGTATGGATGAGTGAGTGAGTGAGTTACACATGGGGCTGTATATTTATAGGACTCGCCTACGGCTCGATGGGGGCTACGCCCCCATGCCCCCATTTGGGGTTGCCCCGAATTCTTAATTGTTCTAAGTCTTAAGAACTGAACAGGCTAATTGAGGCCTCCACCCCCAACTCTATCATTATCTTCGCTGACTTAGTTTAATAGTTCAGGAAGTCTAAAGCATTTAAGATATTCTCTTGATATTTAAAGCTTAAATTGATACTTTACTTTTATATTTTATATATAATGCTCATGGTATGTGTGTGTGTGTGTGTAGCTAAATTTCAGGCATCTAATTGTCATAACAGTAAATAAAAAATATAAAAATGACTCAATTTTTGTGAAAAATTTTTGAAAATACGCCCCTTTTTGGTGAAGAGAGTGAAATGCTACAAAATCTTAAGGGCCGAGCTTATAGAGAGTCTAAAAAAAATAT
Organism: Neoaliturus tenellus; assembly: GCA_030545055.2. Lineage (NCBI taxonomy): Eukaryota > Metazoa > Arthropoda > Insecta > Hemiptera > Cicadellidae > Neoaliturus > Neoaliturus tenellus. Next base: position 128,720,223 of record CM061534.1, read on the forward strand.
GATGCTGACAAAAAGTATATCGGTATGGCAGTATCTTTACCGGGTTTAACAAAATCACCAAAAAAAATACATAAAACAGGTTAATAATTTAGTATTTTCACAGTTATTTTTTGATTGAAATCGGTCTTTGGCTGCTTCTGTAGTAAGAACTAGATATATTCAGAGTGTATACAATATTTGAGGCATGTATGTGTCATAAAAGTAAACGATAAATATTGAAATAGAGTAATTTTGGTGAAAGAATTTCGATATTGTAAAAGTACGCCCCTCTTTACAGGTGAAGGGGGTGAGATACGGCAAAATTGCATAGGACCGAACTTGTAGAGCGTCTAAAATAGAACATAATACTGGCAAAACAAATATCAATATTGCAGTATATTTGGCAATATAAAGTAATTTACAAACAATTAACACGAAAGAATTTTGTGTTTTTTTTCAATTTTTTTAGACTTAATTATAATAAAGATTGGTCAATGGCTACCACTGTGGTAAGATCTAGTTGAGACCATAATATGTACTAAAGTTCAAGCATCCGTGTGCCATTTTAGTAAATAAAAAATATTAAAATAACGAGATTTTTGTGAAAAAATTTGGAAATTTTGAAAGTACGCCTCTTTTTAAGGGTGAAGGGAGTGAGATACGGAAAAATTTCTCAGGACTAAACTTGTAGAGCGTCTAATTCCTGACCATGAATTTTTCCTCAGATTCGAGATAGGACCTCTCGTTCAAAAGTTGCAGTGTATTTAGAAAAGCCTTACATACTGTAGATTTTACCATGAAAAAATAATTTTTTAAGGGGGTTAAAATTAGAAAATTCAATGTTTTGGGATTTTCTATTTGTATTGGCCATACAAACTAGGTGTGTACCAAATTTCAAGTTTCTAGCTCATCCGGACTAAAATTACGATTTCTATATTGGACCAGAACCCACTAATCGCCACTACTTATGTTCACAAAATTGGGAAAAAGTGAAAAATGTATTTTGAGAGTAAACGGGAAGAGATACGGCAAAATATGTGGGGATCAAAATTGTAGATATTAAAAAGATCTATCAAAATTAACGTTGAAAGTTTTTTGTAGGACCACCCGTTTAGTCACTAGAGCCCAAAAACCGAAAACGGGATTTCATTAAAAACGCTCTGGAGGCTTAACGGTGTGAGATATGATAAAAAGTCACAGGACCAAAATTGTAGATAATTGAATTCCCTATCGTAGTATTGTTCTCAGATTTTAGATAGGACGAAGCGTTTGGCCGCTAGAGCCAAAAAACTAAAATCACAATTTCAGAAATCCGCCATTTTGAATTTTTTTAGTAGGTTAAAACTACAAATTTGAAAGTTTAAGATTTTACACTTACCATTGACCATTCATTCTAGACGTATGCCAAATTTCAAGTCTGTAGCTTAAATAGTTACGTCAGAAATTCGTATCCCATATAAGTGAGTGAGTCAGTCAGTCAGTTACACATGGGGCTGTATATATTATAGATTATACAACTTTAATTTTAATTCAGTAAATTTATTTATTTATTTATTTATTTATGGAAAAACTCCATTTTACAATTGTACAATATGGCAGACAATTTTTTCTTAAGTCAACGATTTCTTAGTCCATACGTGTACAATGATTAACAGTGTGATGACTTCGTTGGTTGGATGAATTGGTATAATCTTTCATTGTAGTGGAGTAATGATTACTAGAGATTGCCTAATGGCCAAAATTTCTGTTGATATTAAAGGTTCCAATTAAATTATACCCAATTAGTGTATAAAATATTTGACCTCTGGAACATCTGTTCTTCATGATTTCTTAACGTTTGCTATTGTCTATGATTCAATCAATCGCCCTTATTCCATAACGTTACCATTGGCCTGGATATCGAAGAGAATTAAAATGGGATTCTGCTCATTTAAAAGCTACTAACTTACTAACTGTATGCGTGGATATCTCCTGCGATACACACAAGTTGAGAAAAAAGGAGGAAACGAAACATGCTTGCCTATTAATATGTAGACTAGAGATCGCCTCTTGGTTGAAATTCAACCAAACCTTTTTCGGTTGCCCTGGACAGTCTAGATTCCATTAGTTAAAACAATATGTTATAACTAAAGCATCCGTTCTTCATGATTGGATAATAATTATTATTCCAACAGCTGTCTTCATTCATTATCATTCAATTATCCTTGTCTCATAAGATTAACATTGAAACTTTGAAAGCCCGAAGGGCGTAGTAGTAGTAGCCCCGTGGGCCGATGTGAATTCAAAAGTGATTCTGCTCATCTTCAGCACAAGACCTTTCTAACGGTACGTGCGGATTTCTCCAACGATGCACACAAACTGAGAAAAAAGGTGGAGATGACACATGCTTGTCTATTAATATACAGATGATTATTTAAAATAATAAATTATCAATTTTTTTACCGTCATACAGTAAATCAAGACGAAACGTGATTCAGTTTGTCATTTTTAACCCAATATAGTGTCAGATAATATTAGGTATCAAACTATTTACAAGTCATCAGATTCAATTAATATGGACGGATACAAACAACAATTGAAATATAGCATAGCCTATGGCATACAGTATCTGTATTAACTTAATTATTACGGGTGAGTTCATTCTATCAAAATACATGTCGTGTATAGATGATTTAGTTGAATTATTAATATGACATAGTGGAAGATGATATTGTGGAATTAATAATGTTCTAGTGCAACTCATATTATTACAGACGAGTGTTAAATTTAATTTAAGGGAACATCCTTTTTGTTTATGCAATAAAAAGGGTAATGGCTACATTGTAATTGAAATAGAGGATCTAATATAACAATTAAGTATGATAGAAAAACAGCTATAAATAAGCGAGTTTTCCATTCAGAGGTTCTAAAGTTTTATGCTGATCTTCGTGAAAGAATTTGTAAGGTTTATCATCTTAAAAAAAAGGAAAATCCTGACTAGTTTTCAAAAAGAGCCATAAACAACTAGGAAGGGAAAGATAAGGTTCAAACCTACCGTACGTTGTTAATCAAAGAAAGTTACACTGCCGACAACACATATCTTTAATAGACTATGAATTTGTTTCAGTTAAAATTATTGTTTTTCAAATTCTCGTATCATAAAAAAATGTCAGAGTAATAATTATCACTATTATCTTATCATTATGTCCAATGGCAAGTTGTAAAGCCAATGGCAAGTTCTGGTGGTAATTGAAGAAGACTGATGACATTAGAAAAGTACAAATAGTCAATTGCAGGTTACTAGTGATTAGTAATAGCATTGAATATGTACACTAAAGTGAATAGACTTCTCATCCAATGCATTTAGTTTGATACCAAAATTTGGAATGTTCGTACGCCGCACCAGAGTTGATGCAATCGATGTTGTTATTATTCAGCTGAATTTACAGTGCTACAAAAACATTTAATCACAACATAAACAAAAACCTCCATTATAAAATGTTTACTCCTTGATTGAGAGGAGTGGTAGTACTGATTTGCCTATCATATGACTTCCATGTACGCCGCTGAAGATAGCGCCATCGTATATTGGTTTCAAACCTATATGCTATGAGAAGTCTATTCACTTTAGTGTATATGATCAATGGTAATAGAGTACACGTGTCCACTGATAATGTATTGATGGCAATAAATAGTGTTCTGATGGGTAATGCAGAGTCCTGATGGCCAGTGCCAGAGTACGACTGGCTAAGTGCTTGTTGGCCAATGGCAGAGTACAGAGTACCGATTTTAAATGACACAATGCTGATGACGAATAGCCCAGTACTAATGACAGAACCCCGGTGGTCAATGTTTGTCCGACCTCGTGGTGTGTGAACCAACGCCGTTGTTCACCTTGGATTACCGGGCCCGGTGACGGTTCGCCGCCCCGGCCCTGGACATGGCGTCTTCATTGCAGGACCGCCCACACTTTAACGCGTGTCCGATCGAACGGTAAACCGCATTGACTTCTTGCACCTTTAGTCATGTTTAGAAATTGGGTCAAGCCAGTGTCAACCCGGAATAAGACATTTCATAACTTAATCCATAGAAGTTTGGCTTGTTAATATAACATCGTATTAAGGTTGTATTACTCTCCAGCCTACTAGAAAAATATTGAATAGTGGGTGGTAAAAAATAGCAAAAGTAAAAAAAGTACCCAAAGTCAGTTTGGGTGAGTCGGTGGCGTAGTGGTTAGCGCTCCAGACTTCGGGACCATAGCAGCCATGTTGTGTGTTCGAATCCGCGTTCTACCAGTGACTTTTATGAGTACTTTTCACCTTGTACTGTAGCGAATCACCCTCTTACTTTGTCTGATACGACCCACGCATAGATTTAGTCTATGTGGAAGGGGCAAAGGAAAGCATAGAGGGCCGCTAACCTCTTTTTAATACGAAATAGCTATTTGTGTAATAAGAGCGTAAAGTACGTCATTGCCACTCGAGAATTGTAGATGGCCGCACGAAGCGTCAGCTGAGTGCGACCAAACAATTCGAGAGCGGCAATGACTATTTACGATCGTAATACACACAAGATTTTTCCTAGCAACATAATTATTACATAGTCCATGTTTTTTGTCTACAAAAATGTAATTTAGATAATTTTGATTTGTTTCTGTTGGAACATAATGTTAACTATCAAACATAACCTCAAACTAGAAAAGAAGCAATTACTAAACGACAACAATGAATAACAGCTGTAGCGTGGTTTGTAATAACAGCTGATTTAAAATTGCTGTTTGATCTAGCGTACGGTAAAGAATCATTGCCGCTCTAGAGCGGGAAAGAAAAGGAAACCGGAAATGAACTGTTTTGCATAGGGGTTACAGGTGTGGCAATGCAATTATTTCCATGCAGAGGCAGGAAAAAATATATTAACAGTGCTCATAGGCAAGGTTATAGAGATTTTGTCTTAAATAGTAAATGTTGTCTTGTATAATTCAATTAATTTCAATCCATCCCAAAGATAAATAATTGTAGTTTAACAAATCTAAGCGTTCTTATTTGTAACTATTTATATCAAAGTCGAATGTATTGATAATTATTTTAATGTCGGCCTATGGTTATAAACATTTAAATTGATTTGCTCAAAATAAGTATGACTGTGCAGGTCAGTTCGGTGTACAATATTTTAATAAAACGCCGTGTATAGCAATAGAAAGTTTTGAAGGCTAAAAAATTAGTTAAATGTTGCTTAGTACAAGCTATTGAATAATATTTTATTTAAAACTCGGATTTCGCCTGAGCACAGCCTCTTGAGGCCAGAGAACAGTTTCAAGCTTGAAATAAAACAGAAGTATAACAACTCTCCGGGGTCTGGGAGAGCTTTTCGTTATGAATCCCTCATGATAAAGGAATCTGTGGTGGAATATATGAGAAATATATCCTTACCAACGGCATTCATTTAAAATTTCAAACATTTTAGTAGGATGTTTTATTTATATACATTTGAACTAATTTACACTCCCCCCAGAAATTAATATCAGTTCATTTGGTAATGTAATAATTTTAATACGATTAATTTTATAATCTCCTTCGGCAAGGCACTTTCAAAGGTAATAACTTTTCTTGGGATTGACTAGGCTACTTTATACAGTTTTCATACATAGTATTTATATTTTTTAAAGCTTTGATTAGCATTAGATATTAGCCTCAAAGCTTGAGTAGAATTTGATTAATAGCTTATAGTATTTTAACTTTAATGTAACCTTAAAAATACATAATTACTTTGAAAAATGATTAAAAATTATATAATTTGTAATATATTTCTGATCTAAATTAAATTTATTGATACAGTTTTGCTGTCATCTACTTTTGAAACAATAAAAAATTCTCCCTAACAAATTTATATAAAACTAGTCTACTCGTTGCACAGTGGAGCAATTTATTTTGATACAATTTAAAAGTAACATTTAGTTCTAAATCAACGACATCCGACCTATCCAATATTGTGAATATCAGTAATCACAAAAAACCACACGTATTTGAAGCCGTACATTGTTTAAAATATTCAAACCAAACCCAATGTTATTCTAAAGGGAAACTTTCAAATTTAATATGTTTACAGCGCCCATATGTTACGTCCGATTTTAATCAATGTTTGGCGGAAACAACTACAGACCAAGCCCTATCCAACGACACCAAAAACTTGAGTATCGGTTGAAAATTGTAGGAGGAGTCCGGAACATAAAAACCCCTTAGCGTATTAAATAAGTATAGAAATGATCTATTTTGCATTGAAAGAAAAAAAATGTTATAGTATTCTAAAACTTTTTAAGGTAAAAAAACAACAAAATGTAATGTTTTACAGTAGCCAATTTTTATATTTATTGTAAACTAGCTGTTGCCCGTCACGGCTTCGCCCGTGATCGAGTTTATTTTGTAGGTAATAAAATCTCTTTAAAGAGCAACTCAATTTTTTTCTAATTCAATTGGAACATTGATGTAGTGTGGGCGGAGCCCTGAAGGAATTACACAAAACCTTATCTTTATGAGCTTCTATTAGTGAAGAAAAAAGTCCGTGTCAAATTTCAACACCGGTATAAGCTCTAGAGTATTTTTTAAGTCCAGTCGGGCGTAGCCTTAAGAACTTCAAAACTATATTTACAAAGCCTTTTATTAGGGAGTAACTGTTAGCCAAGAGGAAAATCCACGATTAATTCAATCCCGTAAAATTTTTGGTAATTTGAATATTCTGTGGGCCGGAACCCTAATGGACAATCCTAATGGGGCGAAAATCTAATGGAAGTTTGCAAAACTGTTCCACAGTGAGCACCAATGAGATAAGGGCACGCCGACTACAAAGTCTATAGTCATATAGTCTCTGAGATCCGTTGTTTCCTTGATTCGCATCTAAAATTGGTCACAAGGATGAATCATTATAGTAATTTTTAAGTCCTGTGGGGTGGAGCCCTAAAGGACTTCAAAAACTATATTTGCAAAACCATTTCTTAGTACGTACCTATGATGAGCAAAGAGGAACGACCGTGTGATTGAACCTTCAATCCAGCAGGCCATAGAGTAATTTTTTACTCCAGTGGGGAGGACCCCTAAAGCTTCAAAAATTATTTGAAAACCCTTTCTTAGTAAAAAGCTATTAACAAAGAGGTATTCCCTTGCCAAATTTCAACCCCGTAAGCTCTATTTAAAGTAATTTTGAGGTTCTGTGTGGGTCGGGGCCCTGGAAGATTTGTGCAAACAGTTTTTATTGAGCACCTATCGACCAATACATCACTCAAAATTTAAACCCAGCATTCTCTATAGTTTAGGAGATGCGTCTCTTAAATTTGTCTTTAAATTGGCTATAAGGATACATTGCATTTTCAAAAGCATGTGGGGCGGAGCCCTGAAGTAATTTTGCAAAAGTGTTTCTTAGTGAGCACCTATGAACAAAGAAGACCGTCCATGCCAAATTGTTAACGCCATAGACCCGAAAGTATATTTGAAGTTCTGTGGGATAGAACCCTAAGTAGCTTTCCATAAGCATCTTGTAGCGAGCGACTATGGGAAAAGTGGATCTTCCATGCCAACTATCAATACTTTAGGTAGTCTGGTTTTTCAGATTCGTTGTTGACCCTGGGTTATTTCACCTGTATATTTGAATCTTTTTATATTCACTGCTTGTCCTATGTATTGCCATTGCCAGTTAACAGTTTTTTATCTTTTATTAATAAACTGTTCGAATCGGTCATCATAACTACGGCTGTAATTTTAAAAGAGCTCGACATCATAGATTCACCCCATTCACACCTGTTTTTATAAGCAGACACTCTCTTGTCATGAAATAAACGTGCAGCCTATCCCAGTTATCAGTGGCATGTTTGACGGTTTAGGCTCGTATACAGGGTGTCACAAAAAAGTGTCCCTGGCTAGACATGACCTGATTCTACATGCAAAAATAAGTAAGAAATAAAGAATAACAATTTTTGGATTTCGGCTTAGTTTAGCTGTAACTAAGCCATTTTGTTTTTTGTACATATTAATTTTTATTTCCGTGGTTGTTAGTTGTATTAAGTTCATATTTGGTATGAACTTTTATGACAGCAATGTCCATTTTCAGGATAAAAAATTTTTTTGTCCGATGTGTATTTTCAAAATGGCGGCCATTTTATATTTTTAAACTCAAATATCTCAAAACCGGTAAATTTTATCTAAATTTTACAAGAGACAAAAAAGTTGACAGATAAAATTACCTAACTAATGGTACCAAGATTGTAAGGATCGAACAACAAATAACGGAGTGATTGCCATTTGTATGCATAAAATCATTGATTTTCAATTAAAATGCATGTTTGACGGTTTAGGCTCGTATACAGGGTGTCACAAAAAAGTGTCCCTGGCTAGACAGGACCTGATTATATTTGCAAAAATAAGTAAAAAAATAAAGAATAACAATTTTTGGGTTTCGGCTTAGTTTAGCCGTAATCTGCCATTTTGTTTTTGTACATATTAATTTTTATTTCCGTGGCTGTTGGTTGTATTAAGTTCATATTTGGTATGAACCTTTATGACAGCAATGTCCATTTTCAGCAAAAAAAATTTTTTGTCCGATGTGTATTTTCAAAAGTGCGGCCATTTTATATTTTTAAACTCAAATATCTCAAAACCGGTAAATTTTATCTAAATTTTACAAGTGACAAAAAAGTTGACAGATAAAATTACCTAACTAATGGTACCAAGATTGTAAGGATTGAAAAACAAATAACGGAGTGATTGCCATTTGTATGCATAAAAACAATGCATTGATTTTCAATGCATTTGTATGCATTGATTTTCAATGCATTTGTATGCATTGATTTTCAATTAAAATGCATGCAAATTTAGGTTATTTTAGATGAAAAATCTCAATAACTCCATAATTTGTCTTCAAACCCTTACAAATTTGGTATCATTAGTTAGGTAATTTTATTTGTCAACTTTTTTGTCTCTTGTATAATTTTGATAAAATTTACCGGTTTTGAGATATTTGAGTTTAAAATTTAAAATTGCCGCCATTTTGAAATACACATTGGACAAAAATATTTTTTTCTCTGAAAATGGATATTGCTGTCACAAAGGTTCATGCCAAATATGAACTTAATACAACAAACAGTCACGGAAATAAAAATTAATATGTACAAAAAACAAAATGGCAGATTACGGCTAAACTAAGCCGAAATCCAAAAATTGTTATTCTTTATTTTTGAATTATTTTTGCATGTAGAATCAGGTCCTATCTAGCCAGGGACACTTTTTTGTGACACCCTGTATATTGCGGCAATCTGCGATAGACCCTTTCATAGCAAAGGATATAATTCAGAAAAAAGACAGGAATAGTTTGAACCCTATGAGGGACGAAAGTACTCTAAATTTCTAACAGTTCAAGGTTCGTCATCACCTTTTATTGTACTAACTTTTTACACTAGCTAAATTGTTTACAAAGAGATAAAAATGTCACATGGCTATGTATTCTCTCAATGTAATATTTTACTAACAGCTGATAGCTTTGCATCTTCAACAGTAATTACATCAAATATTTGAAGTCGTGTGGGGCGGAGCTCTGAAGGAATTTTGCAAAACCGTTTCTTAGTTAGCACTTATAGGCAAAGAGGAACTTCCATCCCAAATTTCAACCCTGTGGGTGTTATAGTTTTGGAGATTCGTTGTTTCCTAGGTTCGTATTTTAAGTGCTCCATAAGAATAGCATTGTAACGAAATTTTGAAGTCGTGTGGGGCGGAGCTCTGAAGGAATTTCGTAAAACCGTTTCTTAGTGAGCACTAATGGGTAAAAAGGAACGTCTATACCAAATTTCAATCCTGCATGCTCCATAGTTTTGGAGATTCGTTGTTGCCTTGATTTATATTAAAAATCCCCCATAAGAATAACATTGTAACGAAATTTTGGAGTCGCATGGGGCAAAGCCCTGACGGAATTTTGCAAAATCGTTTCTTAGTGAGCGTTTTTGAGCAAAGATGAACGTCCATGCAAAGTTTTAACCCTCTAGGCCTTATAGTTTTGGAGATTCTCTGATACGTGAGTGAGTGGTATTTGACAAATATAAAGTAGATTTTTACCGACAAAATTTCAAAATTATCTCATCTTGTATTTTTACCATTTTTTGTAACGAAAAATGTACATATTTCAAATTTTGTAAATGAGAAGGAATAGATAGGAAATTGTTTTAACTTGAATATAATATGATAGAGTATGAAGCTGAACTATAATGAAATGTCAAATTTGGTAAAATAGACTGGCCCATTGCAACAAAGGGGTCGCTAACAAAAGAGATCAGAAGTTATGGAGGTCCGGGGAATGGTAACTGTGAAGTTACAGCAGACGCATTGTATTCGAGTGGTCACGGTGATTTTCATTCGCTAATATCAGATTCAGCGAAACAACGACTAACTTTTTTGCTGAATATGACTAACATTTCCATTAATTAAACCTTTCAATGCCAGCACATAGGTGAGTCTTTTTTATCATATATAAACATTTCTACATACACATTTCGTTATATAATTAAAGGTTGACAAATAAAAGTCTTAGTATTATAATAAAACTTAAAAAAATATTTTCAAATTGACTATCAAAGATCAAAGCAGAACTATAATTTAAATTACATATTTTACTTTTTCAAATTTTACTGAGCACAAACCTTTTTCAAATATAATATTTGGCACATTTTTAAGTATTCTTTTAAACAATGGATTTTATCTTACAACTTGTGCAGAAAGAAACACTATTCTATAAACATAATTACAGTATGTCTTCGGCTGTTACAGATGGTAGTTATTAGTAAAACTAATCCATCCAAATCCCATAAAAATTTGAATGAGTTAGTAGATCATTTAACTGCAAATTATTATTTTTTATCAGGCTTTGACAGTTAAAAGTGCCTTTTATCTCAACATTATTTTAAGCTGCTAATTTGGAGGTTAACACATTTCAATCTCAATCTTGCAAAGAAGATCTTAACTTAAGAAAGGGTAGGGAGTAAAATATAACAAGGAGACTGGCCGGAAACACGGAAACTGAAGTTGTAAACTCGCTACCCCAGTTGGGGAAATGTTCAGATGCCGATACGGCTGTTACTAAACAATCTTATCCACAACCCCTCTTTCACGAAACTTGAGTATTTATATTAAAAAGAAAACTAACCTCCATAATGATATCTGATGGTATAGTTTCGTAATTTAATTTAGTTTCAAATTTCTTAAAAAGGCTCTCTGCCACAATGAAGAGCAATTCCAGTATTTTCCACTTCTATAAGTTTATAACTTCTATTTGTTTGCATCTTTCTATGGGCCTGAGGTATTTTGTAACGTTTTGAAGGGGAATGGTCCAAACCCCGCTCTTGATACCATCTAACTTCGACATGTTGTTATTATTGATGTTATTATTAGTTGCATTATTGGTTAATAGCCCAATGACAAATGGCAACTGTTTCCAGTAGTCCAGTATTTTCTACTAAGTAAATCTATATATTTTAGTTTTTCAATCTACTCTTGTAAAATTAGTAGACCTACTTAATACAGGGCATTAACAGAAATAGTCAAAAAGCAAATTTAGCAGTTATCACTTCTAAATTAAAAGCGTTGTTTCAAACGGTCAATACAACTCGGAGAACACAATGAATGAAGGATTCCACCAAGTGATGTACAGCACACCTCTGGGTAATGAACTCCTTACATAATGGATAGGCCTACTTTCCTTAATTTTGGCCAAGGATTTAGGCAATGTAATGATAATTACAACCTAAGATACGAGTATATAAGATGTCTGGATGTATAAAGATGCTCTATCCATAGGTAAAATGTAGATTCAAAACAATTGATATCTTTTTTCGATAGTAAATTGTGAGATGACTAAGGGAGACTTTAGTCCATTGTGACGTTATTTATTTTGTAGTTTCCAAAATATCATAAAATTTACTATTCTGTAATGTTTGTAATAATAAATTTTGGTTTTAGCGAATTTCACATAAGGAATAAGCTATTACCGTAGGTCTCATGGTAAGACCTAAGCCCGGGACCATGTTACTTTTTCGTTTTGAGGTGCCCAGAGACCAAAAATAATAGTCATTAAAATTTATATATATATATATATATATATATATATATATATATATATATATATATATATATATGTGTGTGTCCCTAGACACGATAACTCTTGTAAAAATGGTCCGATCGACACCAAATTTGGTAGAGATGTGTAATCCTACGTTTATTCGGATGAGTTCGAAAACCAGACACATCGACCTACCGGAAGGGGTGGTTTTGGGAGATTTTGTACCCCAAAAATGGGTTTTTTACATTTTTCATATGTAAATTTGAAAAATTTTAAATTTTTATTTTGACCATTGGATTTAGCTTAAAAAACACACAATTTAGTATTTTGAAGCTTTGCTCTATCTCCATTGGTTACCGAGATATTACAAAGTCTAAAGACAGTACATTGTCTTTTGGGGCTCCAATGTTAATCTTATGGAGAATAAGGATGTGTTAATATTTCACTTATTAACCAAAATTTTTGGATGAAACTTCGTATTTAGCTTCATTTGGTTGAGATTCATCCATTTAAGGTAAAAAAATCTTGGTTTTTGTACTTATCATGGCAGCAAACTCATACTCTTTTCCCATGTTAATCATATGGAGAATAGGCAAACTTTTTTATTTATGGACAGATATTGATGAAATTTACTATATGGCTTTATATGGTAGAAATAAATTTTTTCTATGCTAAAAACCTACTTTTAGTGTCCCCCATGGCAGCATACCTGCATACTCTTTCCCTATCTTAAGGAGAATAGACATTTATTTCCCTATTTATGAGCACGTGATGAAATTTTGTTTACAAGTTTAGCTGGTCAAAATTAATATTAATAATTTGGAAATTCGCTGAGTACGCAGGTCTGCTGCGACGGGGGTATTTTAGTTTTATAATGCCCTCATTTTCCATAGATATATAAAAATACAACCAAGGGAAAAGTGTAATGCACATGATAGGCTAAATTAATTAAATATCGCTGATATAATTCAACCTTTTGAGATTACAAAACTCCTTTAAACTCAGCACTTGGGATTTTACAATATTACTCGTTCATTACACCTGGGGAGAGATTGCGATAACCTTTAAGGCGTTATGCATATCTCGACCAAAGGCTTCTTTTAAATATTCGTTAGTTCCTCGTTTCAAATATAAACTAATTTACATATTATCTGTATGTACATTCAAAGGATAATAAATCTTTAGAAAAACTCCAAACTGTGCACACTGTATTACTCAAACTATAGATAAGAAATGTACTCAAAACATGCTACATTTTTTAATAATAAAAATAATAATTTTATCCTCTATAATTTTTTACTAATAAACTATAACACCATTATCAATAAAGTACTAAAAAGCTTATTGGCTAATCATGAACCACAGATAATGTAATGATATTATAGTTGTATGTTTTAAAGCCCCATAAAAAAGAACCTGGAGGTTTATATAAACAAAAAACTAATATCGATATTAAGCCCTTTCTGTTTTTGCTAATTCCTTAACTCAGGAGAATCTTTATATCCTAACAAGACTTCAAAACAGTGCCCTTAGGTTTATTTACAACCTGAGGAAGTTTGACCATATCAATGAGTGGAGGATAAGAGCTGGGGTATTACATATAAAGTAGTACTGCGAGATTCGGTCTTCTCTCACTGTGCATAAGGCTTTGCTGACAGGAAGCCTCACATACATGAAGGATAAACTTAAACACAAATCTGAAGTGAGTGCTGGTGTGCCCAGTACTCGTCAGGAAAATCTGCTGCAGGTGCCGAGGGTCAGAACTGAATTGGGGAAAACCCCTTTCTCGTTCTTTGGACCTTGGGTGTATAATGCCCTGCCATTTGACAAAAAAAAGTTACGAAGCATTTAAAAATGGTATTAAAAACATTATTTAGCATTATTTATTGACAACTCTAAATATAAAAAAAAAAACATCTAGTATATTTTAAAGAATTGTATTGCAAAACTAAGAATGTTACTTTGAATGCCGCACAACAAATAAAGACCTTTTAAACTTAGAAAACCTTATTTATTAAAACTAGTCATACACGATACTCATTTACACGATACATAACTTACATTAAATGCTCATTGTAAGACCAAAATGTTAGCATTCTGTTTTGCTGTAGAATTCACTAGTATTATGATGATCTAATATAAAAAGAGTGTATTTGAGTGACTAGTCTATGAAGAAAGTTACTGAGCGTTTGTGGTCGTATTTGTGTCAATTTATTCCTTACACCCCCACACTAGGAAAAATATGGAACCCCCTGGAAAATGACTTATAACTCCATAATATGAAAATTATACCAATCTAAGACATTAATTTGTCGATTTGTTTACTGCTCCAGGTGATCCAAATTCTACAGTAAAATTGGCCACCGCTGCTTTTTTACAAAAAAAAAGCAGCGGTACTTTTGTAAAAAGAGATATTTTTTGTAAAAAAGAGATTATTGACAGATAACAAACAAAAACATATTGAATAAATGTTTGCAGTTATTTTGAAAGCAGTAAAATATTTATTTTACTGCTTATTTTATTCATTATGTAATGAATATGTAAAGCAGTAATAAATATGTAATCCACGCAACTAACTGGTGCGTGGATAAACTTTTTTAACTCGAGAGTTGATTGACTTTACCGTACTAGTTGCTCGAAATCGAGCAATTTATTGTGATACAAAACAAATGTCACTTTAATTTCTAAATCAATGACATCCGACCAATCCGACAAATTCTGAATATCACCAAAAATTTTTTAAATGCTTTATTCTATGCTAATGTTATTTTAAAAGGACATTTCGAGATTTCAATGGTGGATAGCGCCTATATTTCCAGTCCGTTTCCCATCAGTTTTTTGCGGAAACAACTACAGAACAATCCCTATCCAACAACGCCAAAAAATTGAAAATCGGTTGAAAATTGTAGGAGGAGTTCTCTACACAAATAACCCTTAGCGTATTAAAGAAGTATAGATAGATTTAAACTTACGACTTACATAGATCAATTTGTAAACACATATGTTTTGATATTTTAACCATCAACCATCAACCTATTTTAGATTCATCTTAACAATTGTAAAACTACTAAAAACATGCCTCGACATTCTCCTGTTACAGACGAGTTTTTTAATACTGTATTTATTGTTAAAAATGTGTTTTCTTGTAGATTAAGATAAGATCTAGGTCCCTCACACCTGTTATATCAGTATTAGTACAAAAAAGTCTTGAAAGCAAAGAAAAGTTAGTTACTTTAATACATCTCTGAGAGTTGTATTTTTGTATTTTTCAACTTAACGGTTTGCGAGACTAGGGCTAAATGTAACTGTCGAACTACTGATTACCAAGTTTCAAGAAAATCGGTTGAAAAACAGTCTCCGAAATAGGGGAATACAAAGCCATGTTTTGACCAAAAGCCGTTGGTATGGTTTACATTGCCGACTGTGCTCCTATCCCAAGGATGAATTTGCCTCTTAAATAGTTTTTAAATAATAAACAAAATCATAAATTTGTTATAAAAAATACTTATTAAAGAGGCTACTATATAAAAGATTAACCATGCAATGTGTGTAGGAAATAAAGGACACAAATAGAAATACGAAAAGTAAGAAAATAAAGATAGAAATAAAGTGCAAACAAAATACTAAGAAAAATAATAACATCTTCGAGTGATTTATTGACAGTATAAATCCTAATATCAATAGTTAAGACAACCAAAATAGATTAATTTGAAACATACTAAACTATTATGTTTATACTAGCTTTTTCCCGCGGCTACGCTCGCAATACTCGTCAGGTTAAGCTCATTTGCTACGCTCCCTCGTTGTCACGCTCATCCTATAATGAAAAAAATTGCTGGAATACCTATAATTAATTGGAATTTTTCATTGAATTTGTTTCTTAGCAACCAATAAAAATAGACAAAATAGAGATTTACACATTTTTACAAACCATTTTATTATCTTTTGTAGACAATCATTAAAAAAAAGTATACTATGTTACTTCTGATACCTCGAAGAATATCTGAACAAAGTTTTATGAAGATCGGTTGAGTAGTTTTCTCGTAAAGGGGACAAACATCCGGATATTCACATTTATAATATTAGTAGGGATAACTGTTCACATTTCTAAAGAAATGTCGAAATTAAAGTTTAAACACCAAGTCTCAGGGTTCTCATAAATTTTTTGACCATTAAAACTTATATACAACATCACACTTCATGAATTTTTATGTTCCTGCCATCTTTGAGTTTTTTTCAGCACTTACATTGAATTAATACAAAGAAAACGTTCCCTAATTTTGATGTTCTAATGAACATTTTGAAATTACTATTTTTAGGCCTTTTGATTACAATCGCCCTGAAGTATCATTAGGTGACCTATTAATTAGTTTTATATTTTATTTGTTTTTTTTTTTTCAATAGCGAAATCTTGAGAGTAAAAATATAACTGGTAACAAAATCTAGCATTCTGTAGATAATGAAAATCAATATAGGTAGTTAAAAAGTTTGAAAATAAGTCTTCAACATTTTTCTATGTATAGAAATTGATTTCATGATTGATTTAAGATGGATTGGTAGAAACTTAAAACTAGCTAATAACAATCAAAGTTTAAGCATGAAAGAAGTTATAAGCTAAACATACTGTGTATGAACCACAATGAGAATATACAACAAAAGTTGAACTATTTGACAGAAAGGTATTTGTAAATATCTTCTAAAGATAAAGATATTTGTGCAATATTTGTAGAATTGAAATATCATGAAAACAAAATTTTGTGCGTACTGTAAAACGAACATATTACTATATTCAGTAATACTGTATACTAACTACTGTGTATTTGTATACTACATACTACTTCTTATACTTTTACATTCAGTAAGCTTCTAATAATATATTTGTCACCCCTTTTTCCAATTCTCAGAAGATTTCCAGACATTTTACTCACATGAATGGAATGATGTCAGCTAAATCGTAAGAACAATTAAGACAACTATCTAGAAAGATTATGTCTCCTTTATCTCTGCCAGTTTAATGGTTCATTAAATCTCGTCTTTGCCAACCTCACCTCCAATTTAGGTCTCTTTCAAATGAATGATTACAAGTTTTAATATAGAGGCTGAAAAGAACAATTCTTACAATTGTTTCATGACATTAAAGTTATATCATTTTTTATACCTACTTAATTTTTTTTATAGTTCTTCGAATCCGAGTTAAGTTCATGTGTATATTAGCTGTCTACGACGGCTACTAACAGAATACAAGTTTGACATGAGTAAGGATGATCTTATGAAGAGGATGATTTATCGTCAATTTTCTATAGTTTTCACGTCAATGAATATGAGCTTATCACGTCAAGAGCTTTCACGTTATCACGTATATGGCTGTAGGGGTTTTGACTTCTGGGTATGCATTATCAACTAAAAAATATTATATTATTATTAATAACTAAATGAACAACGCATATATATTCAGTTTTAAAACATAACACCTTTAATTAAAAGAATCATTTCATTTGAATTTTTGAATAATATTTTATATACTTATGTAATCTTTTTTAAAGTAATGGGTTTAAAATCTATGTTTTCCCATTGTAATGTAAACCAACAATTAAACAAAAAATACTGTTACTCTCTACACATTTTTTGTATAGCAGACTTAAAATTAGATTAATGTACTGCAGGATGGTTTAAACGCCCTATACAGTAATGAAATAGTCGGCCTACGCAAGACAATCGTGCCTTTAAATATTTTTAAAGACATATAAATATATTTTGATAATAACTATGATAAGATTTTGACCCTAAATGTGTGATAGTTTATCATAGAACATTTATATTACTTTCTTCCTCATTTATGACGGCATTAACAACTCTGTTTTGATCTTCAGAAGTGTTCATCTTCAAGGCGGGAGGTCAGTTTAGTCGGTCGAGATCGTCACAGACGGTGTCACGGGAGCTTCACAGAGTCACAGGGGATGTTTGCCCAAGAGGAAGTGTCCGCCTGTCTAAGGCTATGTGATCACAGTCCACAACCGGACAAACAATGTGATACAACGCTATGACGTCACTGGCTCGGAACCGGACAGTCGCAGTCCAATGAGCATTTCTGACTGTCTCCTCCCATCCCGTGTCTCCGCTCCAGCAGTCATACGGGGAATTGATCATGTTGCTATAAGAGTGTGTTAACAATAATTTATAAATTGATTTGCTATACCGTTATGTATATGTTTATCTCTAATACCACTCACGCTTGATTTTTTATTCAAAAATTATTTTCGCTTTACTTTCATTAGAAGTAAAAAACTTCATTTCATCAGTGACATAACCCTTGGTGATTAATGTATAGTTAATTATTGTCTCCCTTGGATGGTTTTAAATATATCAATTGTTATACACAACAGTAGTCTATTTCATATTTTAAAATTTTTAGTTAAAAATAATTATGCAAGTTCAAGTAAAAATGTCTTATATAATATTTAATGAATATAATGAAATTAGTTTAAATGTCACTTGATCTTTAATTATGATTATAATTGTAATTTTGAATAAAAAATACAAGAATACTTTATCAATAGTACAGTTGGTAATAAAATGAAACACAAAAGATTGAACAAATTAAGCTCTTCAATTTGATTAGTTGATCTTGTTATGGGCAGATAACAACTGTTAAACAGTTTGGCGAACTCTAACTACTGGGTAATAATATTTTCTCGAGAAGATTCTAAACTTAACTTCAAGGACTCTTTGCATTAGTAATGACAAATTCCACGAATTTTCTCGAACCGGGATCAAAACTAAAATACGCTATCAAAGATAGAAAACCCGTAATAGGTTTACACAAGTATACCTACCATAATTTAATTAATCAGTTTATTATTTTTTATAATGTTTATACGTTAGTTAAAAAACTAATTCTTCGTTTTGAGAAATTGTACAGTTATTCTTTTGTTACAATCATGCAGTAACATGGATCTATTGTACAGACAAGGTGGGGCCAGGCCATACCATTATGTTTCCCTCAAGTGACATATTACTTTTTGTGACAATTATTTGCCTATTTAAAGAATAATAATACAATAAAATCCTTGTTTTAAAACTAAATATAACATAACAAACAAAAATAAGCATTATTTTATTTTTAAATTTATTTCAGGATGAAAAAGTTAAATACAGTTTAAACCATGTCAAATAAAAATTATTTCAATCTTAAATATTTTTGACTGAGAAAGAAAAAAATTTTAGCTTATTTTAAGGTTGTTTGCCATTATGTTGTTTTTATTGTCTTAAAACATTTTGAAAGTAATTATTTTTCAACGTAGTTTACAGGTTAAGCGAAATTTGTTTTTATTGAAGAGTTTCGCTGCATACAAAGGCAAGCGAATAACACTCAACCAACATCTACAATGACTTCCACTCGTACAATTGTTTGTTGTTGTCGTGCGTGTTGAAATATTCAGAAGTTTGATTATGTTATGGAAACTCTATTCCATCCATGTTACAAATTTCCGTTTATAAACAGAGTTGAAAGTTTACTTTGTCCAAGGCAAGGCATGATATTGTGTGACGAAGTTATTTAGCATTTGAATATTAGTTTTCCTTCTGTTACCTATAAATTTCTATGATTTATTTTTTATTCAACTATATTTATTCTGAGCCCGAAACCATGAAATCACCTATGATCAGTTAAACCTAATTAAAATGAATATTAAATTATGTCTATACTTTTATCTGGACTCAACCAATTGACATTGTTGTCAGTGACATTTAATTCTGGACTATATTGATCTCACACTTAATATTGATGGGTGTGAATATAAATAAACGGTATCAGATAACTGACACATACTTTCTCCCAACAATATAAAAAAATGTGTTAAAAGCTTTAAACATTAATGTCTAGATGACTCTGTCGGATAGCTACCAGCTGAGCAGCGCGAGCTTGACCCTAGCGCATCCGTGACTTTTAACAACGTACTGCGTTTACCGCTAAACGAAAAATTGAATTTTCTCCTCAACCACTTGACGTAGCGCAATAATTTAAAATACTGGATTGTTTAGTTTTTTGAGCTTGATTTAATGGTGATAGGTAAAATTTATTCCGAGACAACAGTTATTTTGAAAATAAAAAAATTGATTTTTTAAACACTTTTTACTCCATAACTTTTGAACGCGCATTTTCTCGGAGATGCGGGTGGTGTCATTTTATCCACCATTTTAAGCTTAATAAACCACAAAATTTTAATCAAAATCGTTAGAGCCGTTTTTTAGAAATTTTGATTTTTGACGATTTTTGAGGGTTTTTAGGGGTAAAATACCCTTAAAAATAAAAAATTAAAAAAATGAAAAAAACGCCTGGAATTATCGTGGATTTGGACCTATATACCAAATTTCATTAAAATCGGACCATTAGGGCATTCTCTAGCTCTGTTTACATCCTGACACACACACACACACACACACACACACACACACACACACACACAGACAGACATCACTCCGAAAACCACTTTTTTAGACTCAGGGGGAACCAAAATGGATAAATCCACCAACAACTCAAATTCGAAAATTTTGACGATAACAATACTTTCTCCATATACTATGGTATAGGGGGAGAAAGTAAATAAACGGTATCAGATAACTGACACATACTTTCTCCCAACAATATAAAAACATGTGTTTTTATAATTTTTAAACAACAAAAATTATAAAATATTTTAATATAAAATATTTTAATATTAATATTAATATTTTAATATGAAAATATTAAAATATAAAATATTTTAATATTTTAAACAACAATATAAACATTGATGTCTAGATGACTCTGTCGGATAGCTACCAGCTGAGCAGCGCGAGCTTGACCCTACGCGCATCTGTGACTTATAACAACGTACTGCATTTACCGCTAAACGAAAAATTGTATTTTCTCCTCAACCACTTGACGTAGAGCAATAATTTAAAGTGCTGGATTATTTAGTTTTTTGAGCTTGATTTAATGGTGATAAGTAAAATTTATTTTGAGACAACAGCTATTTTGAAAATAAAAAAAATGATTTTTTAAACACTTTTTACTCCATAACTTTTGAACGCGCATTTTCTCGGAGATGCGGGTGGTGTCATTTTATCCACCATTTTAAGCTTAATAAACCACAAAATTTTAATCAAAATCGTTAGAGCCGTTTTTGAGAAATTTTGATTTTTGACGATTTTTGAGGGTTTTTGGGGGTAAAATACCCTTAAAAATCAAAAATTCAAAAAAATGAAAAAACGCCTGGAATTATCGTGGATTTACCTATATACCAAATTTCATTAAAATCGGACCATTAGGGCATTCTCTAGCTCTGTTTACATCCTGACACACACACACACACACACACACACACACACACACACACACACACACACACACACACACACACACACACACACACACACACACACACACACACACACACACACACACACACACACACACACACACACACACACACACACACACACACAGACATCACTCCGAAAACCACTTTTTTGGACTCAGGGGGAACCATAATGGATAAATCCACCAACAACTCAAATTCGAAAATTTTGACGAAAACAATACTTTCTCCATATACTATGGTTTAGGGGGAGAAAGTAAAAATTGGATGATTACAAATCTACTCTTATTTTTTTATTCACCCTGTTGTATTGTAGCTAAAAAAGATACAATTTACACTAAACAATGATATTCCAAAAAACGTCTCTCTATGTATAGGCCTAACAGTGCAAATACGCAATTATTGGACTTTTCTGGTAATGCATGTAACACAATAAACAAAAAAATATTATTTGCTAATAAAAATTGCACAGAACAATAAAATTTCCCATGTCACTCCGTCTGGCCATGTCAGTGTCAGACGTCGAGCGGTACTGACGATGTTACGTGATAGGGGAATTGCGGAACGAACCGAGTCTCGGTGACTGGGTCAAGGTAGCACGGAACGACGGACGCGGACTGTTCTATACGAGATGCAAATCCTGTGGAAGGGCTGGGGAGCCGCATAGCATCTGGGAGTAATAGATCCGCGAGACAAACTGCGAGCATCCATCAACCAGCACCGCCCTCGCACAGTATTGCACCGACTCCGAGTCGGCTTCTCCGATAATGGGGTAACATTCGCATAAGGAACCCATGGCAGAACATGGCAACATCTTACTGTGGCTCTTAGGTTCGAATCGGTTCCGAATTTTTAAAAACATAATGAATGTTATCTAGTTTAATTCATTTAAGGTGTGATGACTACATGCAGTCGCTAGCCAAGTTGTTGACCGGTTATCGATCTCTAAAAGCTAGTTGTAAGGATGATATATTAATTTTTTATTATAAATCTTATGCTCTAAAACAAGCAATGTTTGTACGGGAAAAATATTTTTCGCTCCAAGGATTTTTTATTTTTTGGTTGATTATGGGGCTTCTGGCCACGAGAAATCGATTGGAGCTGGTCCGGTCCCATAGCTGAGAAAAATCCGGTTTTCGTCCTAGTATAGAGCCTTTCTAAGTTCCCATGTTTTACATTATGAAGATTTTTTGCAGCTGCTAAATTGAACAGAAAAATCAGCTGATAATTGTAGATATAAACATGTGTATTAAATGTAAGCCGTGCAGATAAATTTACACCAAATTTACACCGGTTCCACAAATTTACACCAAAGTGCACCGGTTAGCGTGGTGAGTGAGCGAAGCAAACGAGCTCATCTTAAAAGGAAAGAGGTCAGGTGAGCTGAGCGAACGAGATTTGTCTAAGAAAGCAGACTGACGCTTAACAATCTTACCGAACATAAGCTCGGTCCTCCTGGCACTTTATTCAAAACTAAAAACGTGAATCAACTACCGAACATGTAATTAATTGTTATACACTGTTGTTTGAAACCCCCACTTTATACGTTTGAACCTGAACACCGCAAGAGCGTGCGTATATAAAAGAGCAAATTAGAAAATAATCAATTAAGAGATTTACAGAGTTCTCCTTTCGATTGGGAGACTTTGAAGCTCCCCTGGACATTAAAATGTCTCTTAATTTTGCAAATACGGCTGAATAATTTCTGAGGAAGCCGCTATAGTCTAGTCATATTAGGAAAGTTAAAGGAAAGTTTTGCCTCAGTCGTGAAAAACTTATTTCTTTATGTTTTTTGGGTCGCTGAACACGAATATGAGGTTTGCTAACAGATATTTTGCCCGGAACATTGCTTTTTTTGATAAAATAGGCAAGAATCTTTGGTTTTTTGCCTAAATCTCTGTTGTTATTTATTTTACGAAATTCTCTTGGTTATTAAATAAAAGTAGAGAAAATTTCCTACAAGTTTTGTATATAACACATTTTTCTACGACTGACCGTTATCCCGCTAGAGCGCGCTGAAAAACAGCTAAAATTCAAAAATCACAAAAAACGCCACATCTTGTTTTTTAACGTTTTATTTTCATTTAAACGAGTATTGTTATGATAATTGTGACCAATGTACTCGGGGTATTAAATATTTAAATTAATTATTATTTTAGTTTTGTAAACTATATTCAAACTAAATATGAACAACAAACAAGAGTTGTCTTTGATGGCTATCCCGAACAGGCACAAGGACGTACAAAAAGCTCAGAGAGATTGAAAAGATCCATAAAAACAACCTCTGCTGACATCCTATTTGATGAAACAATGTTTCCAACGATAAGTAAGGAAAAATTCTTAGCAAACCCTAATAACAAGAAACGGTTAATTTCCATGTTAACGAATAAGCTGACTGTGCCAAAAAATCCTTGGAAACAAGCAACAGAAGACGCAGACTCATTAATAGTTAAAAAAGCTTTATCCTTATCTAAGCATTGTGAGAAAGTTGTTGTTGGCGAGGATGTTGACCTGTTGGTTATTTTAATTGGGCTGTGCAAGGAAAAAAACGTTTACTTCTTGAAACCAGGGAAAGGCAGCATCCCATCAAAAACATTCTCTCCACTCCTTACTGTCAAGGACAAAATTGTTGAGGAGCATATATTATGTTTACATGCAATGAGTGGATGTGACACGACCTCTGCACCACTTAACCAAGGAAAATTAAAGTTTGTCAAAACACTCACGAAAACTCCTGAACTTGGTTGTATTATTAGTGCGTTCAAAAACATTGAAGCTACTCCACAAAGCATAGCAGCAGCTGGTGAGAAATTCTTAGTGGAAGTGTATGGCTACAACGGGAAGACCGCGCCCTCTTTGAACCACCTACGCTTCCTAAATTATAAGAAGGCAGCATTTAAAGCCTCTTCACAAATAGCTGCTCTTACACTACCAGAAACCGCAGCAACCCAGCACAGCTACAGGGTTTACTATCAAGTGCAACAATGGATGGTGATAGATAAACCAGCAGAAGATTGGGGTTGGAAGAGGACCACCAACGGGCTCGAACCAATAACAACACTTTTAGCTCCCGCTCCCCTGAATTGCTGAAGTTGGTAACATGAAAGTGTACCAAAACGTGTTCAAGAAGCTACAGCTGCGTAAAGGTGGGTCTACTTTGCACTGATCTATGCATAAACTGCGTTCACAGATCATGCAACAACGCAACAGTCACGCTTGACCAACAAGAGGAAGAGGAGGCTGAAGATTTTGACCTAAAATAGGAACTTGGCAACAACAAAAACTCGTTTCACAGGTCGTGTCACGAGAGGTCATGTCACATCCACTCATTGCATGTAAACATAATATATGCTCCTCAACAATTTTGTCCTTGACAGCAAGGGGTGGGGAGAATGTTTTTGATGGGATGCTGCCTTTATTAATGAGTTTGCGTCTTCTGTTGCTTGTTTCCAAGGAATTTTTTGCACAGTCAGCTTATTCGTTAACATGGAAATTAACCGTTTCTTGTTATTAGGGTTTGCTAAGAATTTTTCCTTACTTATCGTTGGAAACATTGTTTCATCAAATAGGATGTCAGCAGAGGTTGTTTTCATGGATCTTTTCAATCTCTCTGAGCTTTTTGTACCTCCTTGTGCCTGTTCGGGATAGCCATCAAAGACAACTCTTGTTTGTTGTCCATATTTGGTTTGAATATAGTTTACAAAACTAAAATAATAATTAATATAAATGTTTAATACCCCGAGTACATTGGTCACAATTATCATAACAATACTCGTTTCCATGAAAATAAAACGTTAAAATACAATATTTGGCGTTTTTTTGTGATTTTTGAATTTTAGCTGTTTTTCAGCGCGCTCTAGCGGGATAACGGTCAGTCGTAGAAAAATGTGTTACATACAAAACTTGTAGGAAATTTTCTCTACTTTTATTTAATAACCAAGAGAATTTCCTAAAATAAATAACAACAGAGATTTATTCAAAAAACCAAAGATTCTTGCCTATTTTATCAAAAAAAGCAATGTTCCGGGCAAAATATCTGTTAGCAAACCTCATGTTCGTGTTCAGCGACCCAAAAAACATAAAGAAATATGTTTTTCACGACTGAGGCAAAACTTTCCCTTAACTGCCCTTTTTTGTTCTAAATTGAATAGCCTACTATATCCTTCAGTTGAAGCTGAATCATGAAAGGAGACAATTTTCTATGAACGTCTTTTGACCTTTTTCTACAGGAGACGTGAGGCTCGCCCGACGGAGGCTTTGACGCCTTGAGACGAAGGGGGCCAAGGAGGGTTGGCAGATGAGCAGTCAGGACCAAACGCAGGATCTGTAAATCAAACGTCTGATTGTCCTGAGACAATGGTCCTGGGCCTCCACGCTGTCTGACGGGGGCGTCCTCTAGCGCCAGGGAACGGAACTAATACATGACAGCTACCTTGCCATTCGGTAAACGCTCTGAACCTTGCCTACGTCACTGAGGTAATCTCCCCGTGACAGTCCACCTGAGTAACAAGCGAATTCCCAATGGATTATTTATTGATTATTATTATTTATTGATTATTTATTTCCCAAATGTCATAATCATGAATTTTGTCAATGGATGTTAAGTGAACTTGCTTGGAAAATAGTATATTTCATCACCAGACCAGAAAGTGACCGATTTAGTGACCCCAAAATGGGCTTTCCGGACGAGTTGTGAACGATACTTTTTATCACGGTGCAATCAATAAAAAAAGGAAGTTTTAAAGGAGAATTATTCGTAATTTCTTAGTCAGTAGACAAAGTAAACAAAGCCGGAATTCAAAATCTAATCTATACTTATTTAATACGCTAAGGGTTTTTTTGTCTTGAGAACTCCTCCTACAATTTTCAACCGATTTTCAAGATTTTGGTGTCGTTGGATAGGGCTTGGTCTGTAGTTGTTTCCGCCAAAAACTGAAGAGAATCGTACTAAAAATAAAGGCGCTATCCACCATTGAAATCTCAAAATTTCCCATTTAAATAACATTGGGATTGAATAAAGCATTTTAAACATCTGTTAATAATCAGCTGTAAATACGTGTAGTTTTGGTGATTAAAGAGATTCACGATGTTGGATTGGTCGGATGTCATTGATTTAGAACTAAAAGTAAAATTTGTTTTGTATTAAAATAAATTGCTCGATTTCGAGCAACACGTATACTAGTTTGTTTTAAAGTCAGCTGATTGAGAATTGGATTATTAAACTATAACTAGAATTGTTGCTGAACGGGAAAAGTTGTTGATGTACGGTAAAGAATATACATACCAAAAGTATTGTATATGTATGAAAAAAACAGCTGACTGTGACTAGTTTTATCTGTTTGGAAATTGACTACTTTCGAAGGCCTCAGTTGTACGGAAAGTAGCTACTTTAGAATACAGAGCGATAAAAATATTATAAACTATAAAATATTTGTAAAAATTATATAACCATAACCATATCAACAGTTTACATATAAGCACACTGTTATAAACAAAACAGATGTTCGTAGAACTAAATGTGTGATTATTTATTTGTTAATTTGTGTATTTATTCGGTTAATAATTAAT
This sequence comes from Neoaliturus tenellus, assembly GCA_030545055.2. Lineage (NCBI taxonomy): Eukaryota > Metazoa > Arthropoda > Insecta > Hemiptera > Cicadellidae > Neoaliturus > Neoaliturus tenellus. The sequence continues at coordinate 128,747,195 of CM061534.1, forward strand.
TAGAAATATCGTTCTAAATTGTCAATTTCTAGCTAATAGGTTTTTACAGTGCATTAAAGTGTCAACTACTTGAATCGTGTTTGTAGTGAATAACGTGTTTGATTTAGTATAGATCAATTGACTATAAAATGGTTGAATTTGTCTCACATTTTCAACAAGCAAACACAACTTTAAAAATTCGAAAACCCATGCAGTTTAAATTGTAGTCCGACCCTAACTTAATCTGACCTTAGAGTTATGTGTGATGGCCATATTCCAATTAAGTTTTATGCCTTTTAAAAACACTATAGTCCGTTTTTTTTAAACCTGATCCTTCTCGAGAAAATATGGGTGGAGGAGGGGTTTAAACTGTAAACAAAAAATTTAAACTGTAAACAACACATTTAAACTCATGACAAACGTGTGTCGAGTATCAGATTTCCTCAAATAACGTTTTAAATAAGTTATAATATCTTTCAGTAACTCCTAGTCAGCTGTTATATTTTTAAGCCAAACCTATTCTTTGTTAAAAAGTAACAGTTCTAAAGTAAACTGATTAAAAAACAACTGCTACCAATAATATTGTAAACTGATACACATTATGTTGTGATGTAAAATTACCAGCTGGTATGCAACAGTGAAATAAAACAAAAACAACAAAAAAACCAAAAAAAAACCAAAAGGCTTCAGCCAATGGGATAGTAGCAAGTATAAACAAACCCCCTCCACCATCTCTCCCTCGAAGGATCAGGTTTAAAAAACGGACTATAGTCTAATTACTGCTCGAAATCGAGCAATTTAATTTGATACAATACATATGTAACATTTAGTTCGAAATCAACAACAAAACTACACGTACAGCTGTACATTAACAGATGTTTAAAATGTTCAACCCAAACTCAATGTTATTCTAAAGAGAAAATTTCAAATTTTATTTGTGCATAACACCCTTATTTTATGGCCAATTTTCATCAATCTTTTGCCGAAACAGCTACAGACCATCCAACACCAAAAAGTATTAGTTCTCAACAGAAAAAACCCCTTAGCGTTTTATATAAGTATAGATATACATTTTCTTGAATTTCATAGTATTTAGACTTTAAATAAACATGTAAAACAAAAGAAACATATTATCACCTTTCAAACTATAATTCTAACATCAAAAAACAAATTTGATTTAGTTTAATTTTTCTCACAGCCAATGACGTTGAAAAACAAATATTCATTCTATAAAAAAAAAACTTGGATCTAAAGAGGTTTGTGTAGATAGGAATTTCTAATCATAATTTAATTAATGTTCACTTTATCTTTATATAAAAATCTGCTGGCGCTTTGTTACTTCATTATTTCTTCCGTTGTAGAGTAGCAAAGGAATACCAGGAACAAATTAAATTATTGCTCAGTTAACGACATCCTTGAGGAAGTTAATTTGAGAAATGACTGCTGCAGTAAACAATAGAATAGCTACATTCCAGGGCTTATTCTCTCCCCTTGCAAAGTTATCAACGGTCGAATTCATTTGTAACGAAGAATTTTGTGTAAGGCTTAAATTGAACAAAACAAGGTATAATCCCTTAATTAGAAAATTCTTTATTTATATTATACAATATCTTTGAAGCATAGAATTTCTACAGAATACATCTTTTGAAATTAATTTTATGAAGATTATTTTCAACTACGCCACGGCAGGGAGAAAATTAGGGTCGACTTGAGCACCGTAATCGTAACACTGCGATGCAAATGTTAGCACCATATCAGGCTAGATTAAGCCTTAACCTTTTAATGAAATCGTACATCACTACCCGACTGTCATAACCGTATTGTCAATCATTGATTTAATTATTAATTTCTCATATCTGTGTGACAAACATTATATTTGATATTAAATATTTACAAATAACACAAAAGCGAGAAAAAATTGAACATAACTAAATATTTTTATAAAATGAGCCTAATTTCTAAATCAATTGATGACCTATTGAAGTCTTATCTTTTTGCAATAACCTAATCAATAAATTTTATTATTTATTAAATTTTCAATTTTGACAAGTCTTTAGGTACACATTAGTTTCAATTTAGTTAAATTGTTTCATATATTGAATGGTAATTTAGTTTAATTTTTGTGTGGCCATTTTTACGGTTAATGTACTTTGCCCTCAAAAGCACATTTGCTACGACTTCTATTGAAATGTTCAAAGTAACTTAAGGTTGATATTTATTAATCTTATTTTGTGATTTATCAAATTTTATGACAATGACTTTTTACCATAATTATTCGTTACATTTTTTTAGAAAATGAAGTGGCAAAATGTGGAGTTTTATATCGAACTTTGAAACTTTTTGATTGTTTACAATATAATAAATTGCCTCAGCCTGCAGCAGCATCAGCTAAGCTACACACTCACCGCCTCCATATAAAGGGCTCTTGTTCGCCCCGGCATTGTAATCCTACACAATTATTCAGGATTAACCTCTTGTAACTCGTTATCAAGGATTATTATAAATTATAGTCGTCTTCCATAAAATTATTTTTTTTAACTCAGAAAACTATCGTTTAGAAATTCATAACCATCGTTCAAAAAGTAATTCCAAACAAATTGTTACTTGTTGGTACAATTCATTAATTGAACCCGTTTCCAAAGCACCTTGATTTAATATAATAACCCGAATTATTAAAAGCGCTCCAATTAATTTTCATATTATTTATCGGAAGTTAAAAATTTCAAAAGGGTTTTGCAAGGTAGACTGCTGTTTATAAAACCCACCACTGTTAAAGGGATTTTTTTTAATTTTTTAACCTAGTTTAGTTTATTATTAGTTTGAGTATTATGGTATAGGATAAATTTTTAAATCCATCAAATTTATTTTGTGAAATTATATTACAATGCCTCGACATGAAGATATCATAGAACTATTCCGTTTAAGTAAACCGTATGTAACTAAAAGTTAACTGTTTTTTCTTTGTGTGAAAAATATATATAGTATATTAAAATATTTTGCAAAAATTTGCAATTAAAAAGTAATTAAAATTTAAACAAAACGTGTTTTTTTTCATTAGGATTGATATATTCTTTGTTTTGGAAGCAGCTATTATAAATAAAGATTTTATATAAGACTTGTTGCCAAATTGTGCATTAAAAATGAACTCATAACAAAAAATATTTAAAAAAAAATGCCGTAACTACTAAGTGAAAAGTGTATATAATTAACTAATTACACAATCACCAAAGACAAATTTAAAAGAATTGCAAGATATAAATTACAAAATCTGATCCTACTGACTAATAAGTGAAAAGTGTATATAATTAACTAATTATACAATCACCAAACATAAATTTAAAAGAATTGTAAGATATAAATTACAAAATCTGATCCTACCCTAGGGGTGAAGAGATCCATAATCCAAAGCCGGCGGTGAGACACTGCGCGGTGACGGCGCAGGCGTATTCAGCGGCTAGCGCGGCGCACACACTATCTTGCGCGCCCCACTCTGCGCACCTTTATAAGGTCCGTGACCTTCCTGCGCACCGCCACATCGCATACATGAGGCGCGCCGCTCCGCTACCCCCAGGTCACCAACCCTGCAAGAAACGAAAACATTCCCATCTTACAACAATCGGCTTCCGCGCTTCCCAGAACATGTCACGGAGGAAACGGAAAGTGGTTTAGGATTTTAATATACATGCGTGTTGCACAGAACTGGACAGCGACATGATTTTTGTGTTTCTCTCTTCAGCTTCACTCAGTACAAACTTGTTTATCAAATCAATAAGATACATTAAATCGCTTTGACTAAAAATCAATTTTTTTATGTAGCTAATATCAGTTCCTACGGGTTTAAGGGTGGAAGGTTAAGAAGTTAGATACAATGATTAATATTACAGTATTTGCTGTTCATAACCCGCTGGATATTACATTGTAATTAAAGTTCTCATCCCCAAAGACTCAAGGAAATTAATTTTGCATGTCAAAATATATACAAAATAAAAAATCAATATCTTTCATTGTAGGAGAAATATATAAATATAATAAAAGGTTTTGCCACATCAAAAATATCTTACATTATACTCTTTAGGAAAATAAGTCATACAAGAAAATAGTGAACAACATTAAATAATTTAACGGTACATTCCTGCAATCACTACCCCAACAGGCATATGCCCCATTATAGGGGTAATGTTTTTAAAAATAATACCCACAAATGACAAATAATATATAAAGAAGAAAAACACTTGATTTTAAAAATGTGTATTTTGTTTTCAAGAAAACGCACTAGTTTGGATGGGTAAAAAACCTATTTTAAAAACCTTTAAAAATAATTTTTTATTTTTTTAAATACATAAAATTTGGGCGTGCATTAACTGCTTGAATTGATCTGAGCCAGGTCCAAGGATGCATCAACTGCGCGAATCCCTCTAAGGGACGGGCCAGAGACGTGCATCAACTGCGCGAAGTGGTAGATCTATTTCACTATAATATCATGAGACAACATAGGGTTTTAATATTTACAAATTAGATAGTTTTACACTAAAATGAAACGAAAAACTTAAATATGTTTATATTAGTATTTCTGTTTGTTGACTTATTTCCTAGTGCCTGGTAGAAAGCTTAGTATTCCACTCGTCAATGCTGTCAACTGCCCTCCTCTTGACGCTTTTGATAAAATTTCTGACTGGAAATCTGTTTGGCTGATGGTGCAGAGTAGGTTCATGGTTCACTCCCATAACGAGAGGATAAATTCTTTTTTTGAATTTAAATACGGTTCCCATACTGACGATATATTATCCTACTCAGACCATTTTAAAACTCTTTGAAACCTCTAGAGTTTCCGGCTTTAAATTAAATTTTATACTCCTTTCCCGATAAATGTCTACGTAAAATATATATGTCCAAAACCATTCCACTATTTTCAACAAAACTATAAGTACTTTTACAAAGCAAACAACGAAATATATAGGCTATAGTTAGAACACTTAATAAAACTTAGCCTGTATTTACGAAAAAATCCAAGGCAACTTGGGTGATGAGAAAAACTACACCGTAACGGACCGAAATAACCAATAAAATAACATGGTGAAAATGGTGTTTAGCAAATCACTTAAATATTTCCTACCAATACTAGTGCCAAAGCCAAGATTTTTATCACACTGTGATACGTGAGGTTCTGTAATTACCTTTAAACTAGGCAATTTCTTCCTCCGCCAACTACCGTATAGATAGGCTACCTGGCTCAGGCTTCGTGCAGTTAATGCACATTTTTTGGGACCTTTTAGGGTTTCTCGCAGTTGATGCAAATCGAAGGATTTTTTCGCGAAGTTGATGTGCGACATTCTACAATTACATAACTGCCTTGTACTGTCTGGCAACTGAAATTTTTTAACCTTCCTGTCATGTTCAGTCTTTCATTGTTTTAGGGTTACTTTTCAAAAGTCCGTTTGACTCAAACTCAAGTTTAAACCAAAGTTGGCCATATGTTCAATAATGAACTATAAAATAAAGATTAACGTGTGCCATAATAAGATTACACTAAAAAAAACTTATATTAGCACATATATTATACAACTTATATAAAAACATAAATAGTATACAGTGTGTTCATTTTTTTATGCTCACCATTGGGATCTCGCAAACTATAAAAGTTACAGCAAAGGTCAAATTAGCAAAGTAGTGCAGAATTATAAGCTGAACAAAATGATGTGTAAAAATCCCAGATATTTGTACTGATTCGTTTGCTGTGCTCGAAAAACTGTTTTTTGCTCAAAACTTCTTTTGCCCATAACTTTGTTATTTGTTGAAATACAAAAAAACTTTTTAGATAAATCTTTACTGAAGTTTTACGTAGATTCTGAATATCAAAATTAAAATTTTTTACTTCAAACGGTTTTTGAGATATTTTAGACAAGTTGATAATTTTTAATGCAAGTATGTATTTTTTTCATCGTCATAAAAAAGAAATAATTTTTCTGATCACGAAATTGCCAAATATGGCGTATTTATTTATCATAATAATTATTTAATTATAAAAAATGTGATTAATAAGCAACCCTGAAATGCTAATAATGAGGATGCTTCTAGCATGTGGTGCAACAATGGTGTAAGTCAGCTGTTTTTCATTTTGTGTTTCATATTTTGTTGCTTACATTGTTGATCAGCTGTTTACCGGCATCCGCGGTTCCCATAAAACAATGGTGTAAATCAGCTGTTACATGGGAACCGCGGATGCCGATAAACAGCTGATCAACAATGTAAGCAACAAAATATGAAACACAAAATGAAAAACAGCTGATTTACACCATTGTTGCACCACATGCTAGAAGCATCCTCATTATTAGCATTTCAGGGTTGCTTATTAATCACATTTTTTATAATTAAATAATTATTATGATAAATGAATAGGCCATATTTGGTATTTTCGTGATCAGAAAAATTATTTCTTTTTTATGATGGTGAAAAAAAATACATACTTGCATAAAAAATAATCAACTTGTCTGAAATATCTCAAAAACCGTTTGAAGTAAAATTTTTAATTTTAATATTCAGAATTTACGTAAAATTTTAGTAAAGTTTTATCTAAAAAGTTTTTTTGTAATTCAACAAATAACAAAGTTATGGGCAAAAGAAGTTTTGAGCAAAAAACCGTTTTTCGAGCACAGCGAACGAACCAGTAGAAATATCTGGGATTCTTACACATCATTTTGTTCAGCTTATAACTCCGCGCTACTTTGCTAATTTGACCTTTCCTGTAACTTTTATAGTTTGCGAGATCCCAATGGTGAACATAAAAAAATGAACACACTGTATAGGCTAAGTTGGTAAAAATATTAGGTGAATAAACTAGAGTTACTAAAAATAAAGAACCACTTAAACTGAGTGAATGGGAGCCGGTTGGTCGATGCTGGGGCCTGGTGTTATGGGGTGTAACGAATTAACAGAGAGGGAGTGAACACCTATTTCTCAACTGTAATTGATGTGCTTTATGTAATATTTGTATTTTTTTAGTTAATAGTTATAATTTTTCCAGTTATAACTCTAGTAATTTTATTTCTAAAAAAAAATATTATTTAAATTAAATTTTACTTCAGTTACTCTACGTTTGTTAAATTTTATATTAAAATCTGATTTTCATAAATTCGAACTTGCCATCAATTTGTTAAGAATTATTTACTTCTACTAGTATTTTCGACACACGAAAAGTTATATCGAACTTAATAAAATTTTATGTGTGAAAATATATGGGGTGAAAATTTTTTGTCTTAGCTTTAAGAGCTCACTTTATAATAAGTAAAGCTGGATATGCGTCATTGAAATATTATTATTTTATAATCAATGCTAGTAAATTGATGAAGCACTATCTGAGACAATATATATTAGAATACTCTCAGTAAATATTTCTTTGTCGCTGTTTTCAACTAGAACATTGAAATAAATACGTAGTTCTTATGGATTCGTTTGCTAAGTTAGCTTCATTTTTGTACTTTATAATTATTTCTTACGAACTTTTAAATCTAGTGTGATGAACCTGTGATGAGTGAAATTTATAGAGGTAAAAACCTTTAGAGTACCTTTAGTTTTAACGTTTCTTTCTGTTCCAGTTTAAAAAAAGGAGAATAATTTTTTATTATTTTAAATTTAGATAAATTGAATTACTATAACTCGTGTGTATTAAGATATGAAACACACAGATTACATTCGTCCAACAGCGGTACTATAATTCTCTTTTCCTAATTATACACGGTTTTTCCAAAATGAATGGAATTTTCCGTTTTGTTTGACATCTGTTATGTAACTCGCGTGTAAAATCTGTTCTTACTGCATTAGAGTGACTATAACCTAAAATGCTAACGCATTTTAAAAATTATAGCAAATAGTAAATTTAACTACTAAATAAATACAAATATAGATTTTTAAATTAATTCCTTTGTTAGGAAGGTTTCTATATTTATTAATGGGGAGTTTATTTAAGTGTGTTCAAATTTATTTTAAAGTATTATTTGTTGATAATATTAAAACAATTCAAACACAGCCATGAAACACAGCTATATAGTCCTTAAGTTTACGAAACTACTATTTCTTTTTTGTCGTAGAACAATGCCCTTTTTCCATTTGGATTGGGGAGCAACCTGTACATGAAGTTTTCATTGTTGCCTCAGACTTTGCAGATGCTTTCATCGAAGTGTTCCACAGTTGTTTCCGTTTCCGCAGAGGGCAACCGGTTTGCTGGTCGTGACCGCTCGAGTTTATATCTTCCAATAATTGCAACCGCTGAATCCGGCACGAACGCTGCGAAAGTCGTTCCACATGTTATATTCCTGCAACAATTTCTTCCCAGCGAAATTGCCATTGAGGCTGGAATCCTTCAATTACATTAAAATTTAAATCATAGATTCACAAAAATGTAATGCATGGTGAGTAATTTATTTTCAAAGACTGTACATCTTCTATAATTGTCTTTATAGAAGAGCTAAACGTTCTCGTGATGAGAATGTAATGGCACAGTATTGTTATTTGATAAACAGAGTAAAGCAACTTCTTCGCAACTCAAAATTAAGGTATATTCATAAACTTTTTGAAAATAAAAACCAATCAAGTAGAGTTTTGTGGCGCAATGTGAAAAGTATTGGGCTTGGGAAGCAATCGGATCCGCAACCAGTAAATATGCCTCTGAATGAATTAAATAGCTTTTTTTCTTCCTTTAGTCAAAACATTGACCAACAAAAGGTAAAGCATTTTCTTGACGAATTAGTAAACTCCCCAATCCAACAATCTGATTATCCTGAGTTCTGTTTCAAGCCTGTCATACAATCTGATTTTTTAAAGGCTATTCGTCGAATCCGTAGCAATGCGATAGGATTTGATGGAATATCGATACGCTTGGTCAAAGAAATTCTCTTTGCCATTCTTCCTACCATTACATAAATTTTTAATGTATCTTTGAGAGAATGTTATTTTCCCATTTCGTGGAAGTCTGCCTTTATTAACCCTTTAAACAAGATCTCAGCTCCTGCTTCTTGCCAGGATTTCAGGCCGATCAGTATTTTGCCCGCTTTATCTAAAGGCCTAGAAAGAATCGTACACTGTCAAATTACTGACTTCATTACTGAAAATAATATTCTTTCTGACTATCAATCTGGTTTTCGTGCAGCGCACAGCACTGAATCAGCACTTCTTCGTGTTACAGAAGACATAAGACTTGCAATGGAACGTCGACAGGGTACGATTCTAACCTTGTTTGATTTCTCAAAAGCTTTTGATTGTGTTAATCACAACATTCTATTAGAAAAGTTAAGGGCCATAGGGTTTTCACAGAATGTTCTCAAATGGCTGGGATCTTATTTGTCAGACAGGAGGCAGTGTGTTATGGTTGATGACAATATGTCTGACTGGGAAACAGTTACTTGCGGTGTGCCCCAAGGGTCAATCCTTGGACCTCTGCTTTTTGTACTTTACGTAAATGACGTTAACTCGACTCTTAACCATTGTAAATACCACATGTACGCTGACGACCTTCAAATCTTCGCACATTTCTCAGTAAGGAAAATGAATGAATGTGTGTCTGAAGTCAATGAAGATATAAAGAGAATCATCACTTGGACTGAGAAGCATGGACTCAGACTTAATCACAACAAGACTCAACCGATTATTATCTGTCACCCACGTTTACGAACTTCCATTAACTTTGATACTGTAAATCCAATAACGGTAAACGGAAACGTTCTTCCCTACTATGACAAAGTGAAAAACTTAGGACTGACTATTAACTCTACTCTTACTTGGGGTGATGTAGTTGTGGATATTCGTAGAAAGGTTTTCGCTTCAATCCACTCCCTCAAGAAACTACAAAATTTTTTACCGTTACATATGAAATTGTACCTAGTCAAATCACTTGTGTTCCCTCATTTTACTTACTGCAACTCTGTGATCAATGACATGACTGTGAATTTCTCTGATATTCTCCAGCGGTCTCAGAACTATTTCCTGAGATATGTCTATGATCTGAGACACTACCAACATATCACACATTTTTTATTGATTCAAAACTCTTGCAATTAAATGAATTGAGAGCAATCAAAATTCTTTCATTAGTCTTTTCAATCTTGAAAACTTCAATTCCCAAATATTTTGAAAATGATTTCAAATTTTTCTCACAAAGTAGTCTTAGATCCTCACGGTCTGCTTCATTCACCTTGCGAATGCCTCACCATAGGACTGCGGTGTATGACAGAGCTTTCGTTGTTACTGTTTGCCGCCTTTGGAATGATTTGCCCCAATCCATAAAGTCCATCGATAGCCGTCCCCGGTTTGTGGCAGCACTAAAGAAACTTTTCTTTGAGCGGATGGTATTGGACGGTGCGTCATAGGGGGGGGGGTTGTCATTGCGGGGCCACTGTCGGACGAGTGTTAGAGTGAATGAGTATCTTAAACCTTTTGTTGTTTTTAATTTTTATTATTTAAATTTGTTTTTGTAGCATTTAAATTTTTTTCTTGTAAGAAATTGATAAAGATGTATTTTGTTTTAATTATTATTTAGTTCGATATATATAAATTAAGCATGTTTTTGTAATCAGGTTAAGTTTAAGAAAGGGCCATGTGGCCCTAACTTTGCCTGTTGCAATAAAGAATTTTCATTCCATTTCATTTTCATTTCATTTCATTTCATCTTGTGAAAGTGATCTTGTGCGTAAGAACGAGCTACTCTATTTTCGGAGTAAACTACATATTCTTTACTTTAAAGAATAGCAAAATATACAGTGTAAAAACTATAATAATAATTATAATAATAATAATAATAGAAAATGCGAACAGAAAAAATTACGAAGATACAAATATACATGTTGTACATACATAATGTGGTACAATATATACAAATATCGCTATTAATAAAGATTTAAATTACGGAGTGACAATTAAGTCTGTGACCCATTTAACACATTATAATTACTGGTCATAGTAACCTACTTACCTAAACATCAACCAACCAGAGATTCCCTCCGAGGACGGTCAAACAGGAGTCAGTAAAGAAATACTTTAAGATAAAAATAATTTGACATAGAATTAAATTAAAAATCGTTTTTAGTAGATTACAATGCCACAAACCACACTATAATTGGTAAACTAAGGTGTCAATCAAATATGATATGAGCAACTCTTAAACCTGCAACTTCCAAGATTTTATAGACCGTTTGAGGTTGCTTTGGAGCATAGTGCTATAAATTCCAAAACGTTTAAAATTATATATAATGTGACAAAAACCATTTTTCGAAAACTTTTTTAAGAGGATGTCCCTTGAAAGAAATTTTAAAGAAAGCTTAATGAGCTCTTGACGTAATATAAATAACTTTACTGTCGTAGAATTAAGCACAATAAGCCTCAAACCTGACCTCAAATGGTTAAGTATCTCGGAAACATTTTGCCTTATCAAGGTTTTGCTCATATGGTGTTAATGGAAAGTTTGATTGCCTTCTATTTCTTAATCAGTCAACCGTTTAATTTTTAGTTAACTCAGAAAAAAAACGTTCAAAACGAATGTTCAAGATACTGTTATTACTGATGTGCATTTTGAATAGAGGTCTCGTAAATCAAGTTATTAATCAAAACGTAATGGAGGAGGAAATTTTATTATGTATCCATTGTAATATATCTAAATTTGAAAAAAATGCTACTGAGATACTGCAGTACTTTAGTAATCTCTAATGACTAAAATGCATCAAAAGTAAGAAAGTAATAAAGGATATCCAGATCAAATTTTTTCATTCATAAACTCATGTTGGTTAGCCGAAATAAATAAGTTGGGACTTTTTATTTTATAATATAAATTGTATATTCATTTTACATAGCAGTTTTAGTGATCTTAATGATCATGTTATTATACAACCGGATAATCTGATTATGCAACAGCTGACATATGTTATCCCGCAGTTGTTCCATCTTGCACAGTTCAAGAACATATTTTCAAACATGCAATATCATACATTTGATTTGATAACCTTTCAAATTATGAGAACATCAATTTCAACGTAAGTCTGACTCGAAGTACTGTCGGGGTTAGTTGAAAACTTGCAACCAATGTATTGATGCAGCGTGTTTGGTTTTGCAGGAAAAGGAGAAGACGTTACGATATTATAAAAAATGTTTAAATCGCTTTCTGATGTGACTGCATATACATCTAAGAGGTGCTTAAGGTAGAGGCTTTCACATCTGAGGTTCTAGAGATAAACATTTTTGTTTTTAAAATATTATGAAATATTCACGAGAGCCACAATAAAACAAATAACCATTCGGTTCAATTTAAGACAATTCGAGTTATAATAACACCAACGTGTTATGAAAATATTTTAAAAATATGGAACAGACAAAATATATTTTAAATTTAATATAAGACAATAAATACATATTACAAAAAAGGGTATATTAAGGTTATACACAAAGTTAGGAATAACAATTGTGTTCTAAAAAATTTGTTTGGTAAAATTTGTGTGTCTAAAAAAGGCTTGGACTCAATCATGTAAAATATATAACTACTAGATAGTAAATTTACTAATAATAACAGAAACTTTACTAAGCCTGCCAATTCCCTGACCAAGGATCATGGCCCACTATACTAATCGTTACAAAACCAATTAGATGAATTCTCATAGCGGATTAGCAAAAACTACTTTAGAAGAGCTAAACACACTTTTTTCTGAACAAATAAAAATGTTCTGCAGTTCAAACTAGCCCACGAATAAGTATGCACTTAATTTGCAATGTGAATAATTGCGAAATACCAAATTAGATTAGGTAAAACAAGTAGAAGCATAGAAGCGAGTTACAAGAATAGTATTAAGGCTTTGTAAGTTCTACAAGTGCAGTTTGGAATCAACTTGATATAGTTCAATGGTCATCAAGAGAACAGTAGCGGTGCAAGAAGATCGATAATAGTCTCCTTCAGTCACACAAATCACTAGACTTAAACTAAAGCTATCTTGATTAGTCTTGTCCAAAACTTAAGAGTTATTCTAAGTCGAAATTACAATTAAAGTTTTTAATTAATTTTTATATGTAATGTAAAAGTAAATTTGTATTAAGTTTGAGCATTAAAATCCGCTTGTAGCGATAGTGGCTCTTTGGTTCATAGTTGCCGAACTATTTGTCGAATGGAATAACATCAATTCCAAGTTCTATTTCAAGGTTAAAAATTCCAGTAGTTTTTGAGTTATTGCAAATATAAGCAACTTATATAACTAATATCATTAATAACAAGGGTAATATTTATTGAGGGTAGTATGTTTGTGGAAATGTTATATAAATCATTGGAAATAAACTATTTGTAGTAAATACAAAAGCTCTCCATTAAATAAAACTAGTCATATTGAATTGTAAAGAAAACATTTGTTTTCCTATGTTTAGTATTGATAATACATTGAATTTATTTTAGAATTGGAAATTTGTCAATAATAATATCTATGTATATGTATACATTGTTTATTGGAATGTACCAATTAATTGTAATTTCGTTGTATTAGTAAGCTTGATGGTTATTTTTCTCTATTAAAGAGAATAAAGCGGAAGCACATTGCACAAGAAACATTGCAAGCGGAAAGTAGCAAAGTTGATATTAGAAATTTAAACATCCATATTTCAAAGAGATGGGCACATAAAGTCAGAGTCACCGCAATGTCGGCCATATACCACTGGTCCGAACTGTAAATCTTGGAATGTTACTAGACAAGAAAACTATCCAAACCTCTTGCAGCATTATTACAATAATAATAATTAATTAAGTGTATAATTTAATTGTCTTTTATTACAATCTCTGATTGCTTAAGAGAATGATTTATGTAAATATTTTACAGTTAAGAGGGGGCTAAAGGTATACGCTCTCAGAACGGCATGCATGCTTTACCTGTTCCAATTTTCAGAGTTTATTTAAAGTCCAATAAAAGTGATAGGTGTTTTAAACAAAAGATAAAGACTTGGGCTATTTGAACCACATTTGGAATTTTTTCTATTTTTGAATCTATATCAAGCTATAACGGATCAAAGTTGAATCAATTTCGATCCATTTTAACTTGATATGGATTCAAAATATGAAAATTTTTATTTTAAATAAATCCCACTTTTATCATACCTAAATAAAGCTGAAATTTGGATCATGTGAAGCACTGCACGATGCATTTTTGTCACGCGAGACCACCGATACTGACATTGTTTTTCGGTGCCGGCAGCCGCTGAAACTGCTGGACGCGCAGGCTATGAACATATGAATCTACATGCAAAGAATAGCATGTATAAATTAAAACCCTACTTTCCGCAGGGTCAAATTTTAGCTTCCTCGCCCTTATCTACTACGGTACCTGAGTCTTGAGTCTCACATGTGCTGAAGTGCAGCAGCGTTTCTTTATCCAAAGAGTTTTACTCCGAATACTAGATATTGTTTCTCGACCTCAGTATGCTTCAAATAATGCGAAACATATTCTGGTAGTTTCAGCCACGTCCACTAGGACTATCCATGTCCACTTTAGACTGACCCTTTAACCCCTTATTAATTTCAGTGTTCATGTGATAGTAGACATAGATTAGAAATAAATATATTTCAATCTATCTATATACCAGAATGTCCCAAAATAATCCCTTCCATTCTTATAGTGTTAAACGGCTATAAATATTCAAACGGATTTGATACACATGCTAGCTTAACGTGAAGTACATTTTTTGCATTCTCAAAATACGTCAGCTGTATAATGTTCTATACGGAGGAAGTTTTTGTGTTTTATAATTTTGATCATATAATTTTAATGTAAAGTTTGATTGGTACTTATAGACGGATTATCCCATTAAGAATGTGGTTTGTGACATCGAACCTCGTTTCTATGCTTAGACTAGTTGTTAAAAAATGAATAAAAGAAAGACTGTTTTAGACAAGTTGGTTTTATAAACAATGAACACCCATAAAATCTCTGTTATAAGCTCAACAAAACAATACCAAAATAAGTAAAATATTTATATTCTGTTTTATCAGCATATTATCTAATGTTATCAATCTGTCGAACTCAGCCAAATTTTTCTGTCACAAAACAACTACCTACACTTAACAAATGCGACAACCATTTTAGCCAACATAAGAATGAGAAACATCCAATAAAATTATAAATAAATAAATTATTGTTATTGTAAATCCAATATGCCAAGGACTTTTGTAAAATGTATAAAACTATTAAAAAAACCTTATAAATAAATTAATTATTAAAATTATGATATTTATATGGCATACTATCAAAATTGCATATATGAATTGTGTTTTACCAAATTGAATCGCGTTATTTATTTCTGATTAAATAGTAGCCTAGTTCAAAACGGACACAAAATACAGCAGCAATACGTTATATGAGATAGAATGGACAACCTGGCTTAGCTCCAGACTGGCGGAGTAGGTCCTACAATGTTGTATATTAGTGTGTACTTAGGCCTACATTACAGTTATTGTAGCCTATTATTTTGTGATCGTTACGACTGTTATTACAATAAAAGTCGACATTTTAAGCTTTGTATTTTTAAGAAAATACAGACATCCTAATTAAAGATTTTTCTAATTCAAATTATAATTGTAGCAGAAAATTATTGGATATCCATGATTGTAGCGTCTAGAATGATCCTAACCGGTTCAATCTCTGAGTAATATGATCGCCTTTAAATTAATTCCTATTTAATTATGTGATTTTGTTTCAATGCCTAAATTTTATCTTTAGCCTTTCTTTAGATTTAGTCATTGCACAGTTATATTATTTAACTTGTTCCTAATCCATGCTTCCAGTCTTCTTAAAAAATTAAAACACAATTTCTAGATCCAATATTCACTCAATTAGATAGTGTCAAATGGATGATTTATAACAGCTAGCCATGGCATCAGATTATCATTTTAATTGGACGTTTTTGGACCAACAATAAACTTTCTTGAAGGATATCTACCACACATTATGCATTACACCAAAAATAATACAACTGAAACTATAACACATTTTTATACTGCATTACACATGGTAAACATAACCACAAATGACAACATTGCAGGGTGAGAGGGGGTGAGGGGGGTCGCAGCTGTTAAAATTTCCATCGGACTATTTTCGTGCATCTAATTATAATTCAATCTATATATATAATTCCGTAAGTGAATCGGTCCCCACGAAATATCTCGAGTTAGAAGTAAGATAGGGTAACGTATGATGGCTCATTTTAAAGCTCGAGGGCCAAGGACGCAAGGAAAAATACCAGAATCATCAAAAGCTATCCAATGGGCTTTGCCCCATTGGACCTTGAATTTCCAATGTAAATGTAATGGGGAGAAGATTTTTAGATCTACACGTGTTATGAAGCATATGTTCCAGTGAATATTATTTATCATAAACTCAGCTGGTTATTGAGGAGATATTTTAAGTTAAGATAACTTGATTATAACTCTTTTTAATTTGGCAATGCAACTGTAAAAAAGGAGAAAACCAATAATGATGGAAAAATTACAGATCCACATTAGATTTTTTTTTTGTGACCCTATCTATTTTGTATGCAGAATATACTGTACCACAGTTTAAAGTGGCTTACCCGTGGTGTGGTTGATATAAAATAAAAATATTGTCTTATACTCAGTTATTTGTCGTTTCGTTATTATGTTGCTGCTTTAAATATTGGATATTTAATAGTTGGAGTTGAATCGTTGTATTAATTGTTTATTTTTGACTAAAATATATTATGTAAACTACTAACATTGGATAAACTCTTTGTGAGAGATATTTTATTTTATCCATTCTCTGCTTCTATCTTTACGTGATAGTACGTAAACAATAAACGCCCATTAATCCATAAAACAGTGTGCTATTCATAAAAATGTCAGTGTGCGAAAACAAAAAATATATGAATTAATTTTCTAATTAATTGAACGAACAGACAAAATAGACTACAATCATAGCAGGAGCGAAGTCGGAGGTAGGAGGTAGGTTAATGGAATTGGGGCACTTTGGGAACGGGTGCAAAGAGAGCACGGAGGCTCGCGGAGAGGAACAACGGGCATGGGAGCATGGGGGAAACAGAGAGAACGGTGGGTATAGGGTCACGGTAGCATGGGAGAAACTGGTGGCACGGGAGGCATGGGGAACAGAGGGGGCACGGGGGTACGGGTAGTAACGACAAGGGCACGGGAGGCATGGGGGAATGGGGGTGCAACGGGCAAGAGGGACTTTGGTGGCATGGGGAAGGAAGGTGGGCATGGGGAGCCCAGTGGTAAGGGGAGTGGGGGACATTGGAGGCAAGCGGCCTCTATTGGAAACGTATGAGGGGGGACGAGGGGGAAAGTGGGGCACTTAGAAAAACGGCGGGATGGGGGCAAGGGAGAATGGGGGAAACGAGGGGCATGGAGGAGACATGCGTGATAGAGGGTCTATGGGAGTACAAGGTAGATCAAAAGACATAGGGGCACGAGAGCATCGGGAGTACAGAGGCATAGGAGGGGGATGAAAGGGTACAAGGGGCACGAGGGACTTTGGTGGCACGGGGGTAGTTATGCATGGGGGGCATAGGGAAGACATGGTGGATATAGGGGGCACAAGGAAGAAAGGCGGGCATTGGAGTATGAGTTCATGGGGCCACAGGTGGCAGGGGCGTGTATGGTGGTGTGGGGGCATAGGGGGCACGCGGGCCCCACGGGCATATGGGTATACTGGAAGCACGGGGACATGGGGGAGTATGGGGGACACAGGGATTCCTGTCTGATAAAGAAGTGTACAGTATATTTGGGCTAATAGTCATTTTGTCATGTTGTATTTAACTATTTTTATTTATTTGAGTTACGAATTCATCATGTACGGTACATGTTCAAGGTTAAATATATTTTTATTGCGTCCGGCACTATAATAGTGCAATGAATTTTCTTTTTTCACAAAATAGACTACTATATTTCAATACAGAGGAGATTATTGGTTTGTTGATGATTTGATACCGCCCAAGAGATTTATCAATATTAGGTAATATTTTATAAGAAAATTTGAGCTTATAAATTCACAGTACTGCTTGAGAAAAAATACAGTGCAAGAAGGTGATGAATTGTAACTTACTTTTGGAGATAACATCACCAGCTTGAATTTTAGGGGCCTTTGCCCCTATGATCCCCTAGTTATTTTTGTAATCTGTCAGGGGTGATTATCTTATTCTATCTTCTTATTTCTATAAGGGTTTCGTCTGTTACGTCCCTTTTTCTCTCAACCTACCGAACCAATTTTTAATATTGAGGTGTTATTTTAAAGCTTAGGATATAGCTCGTGGGCGAATCGTAATTAAAAAGGTCATATCGTTTCGGGCTTCCCTCCCCTTGCCTTTGACTTATTTCTAAAGGGCGCTTTAAAATGTTGACCAGCTTTCATTGTACGATGTTTATAAACGTAAATTGTAACTTAACAGCTGATTACTTTCAGACGAATTTTTAAGTCTGATTGTAAACAAAAATAAATCTCTGTCACTTCATAACCAACATATATGTACTTTTTTTAGTTTTTCTCACACAGAATCATAAAATGCGCAGTTTGAGCACGGGACACCTCGCAATATATATATGTGTGTGTGTGTGTGTGTGTGTGTGTGTGTGTGTGTGTGTGTGTGTGTGTGTGTGTGTGTGTGTGTGTGTGTGTGTGTGTGTGTGTGTGTGTGTGTGTGTGTGTGTGTGTATATATCTGGTTAATTAATAATAAATTTATGGTTAAACTGCATTTGTTATTAATTGCATGATATTTTATTCAAAACAGTATGATTAATTATTCATTCTATTCATTAACTCTTAATTTCAGTGACGTGTAAATATTTAAATTTTCAAAAAACTAAATCACTGTTTTTCGATTTATTTGATATTGTTAAAAAATTATTGGAATAAACTATATTTATTATAATTAACTAAGCTGCAAACAAAAGTCTTTGCAAATTAAAGTTCTCTTTATTATCAAACAAACTATGTTAGTTTAAACGTACTATTAAAGTAGGCTACTGTAAGATATTATTCTTTATTTTCAGTCAAGACATATTTTTTCATTAATGTATTTTCCAAAATTTTTTTTTTATCATTCGCTTTAGTTACATGTTACGTGTTACTTATCAATTGATCTAAATAATTTAAATCCCCTTAAAATGACTTTAAAAGTTATTTTGGTGATTTATTATATTTTAAACTATATTATTTTTATACATATTTTTTCATACTAGAGAATTTACAAGAATACGTAAACCTACATGTTTTACAAGATTTTTAAACTGCATTTTTTATAAAATGCATCAGTTATTTAAACAAATAATAAATTAATGCTATAACTCATTCTTCATTTCCGTGACCTGATACAATCTCTATTTCAAAATCGTTTATCGATAATATAATAATAAAACTAAACGTTACTAAAATATGTCTACAAAATAACAGTAGTTGTCCATAAAGTAATTGAATAAAACAGTTTATTTGTAAACCATTAGAGGCAGAAGGACGTCAGAGGAAGGTGTTTGCACGGATTCCTTCCTGCCGGAACCACTTCCAACCCTTCAGTCAGTCTAACAAGCCCCCCTGGGACACTGTAATGGATTGTCTGTCTCCTCCGTGCTGACAATGTTCCCGATCACGCTGCACTCAGGTGGTTTTGTTATGTCGCTCTTCATTTTAGTAGACTAGTAATAACGATGAGCTAAAAGTTATCTTAAAATAAGATCTTTGTTTTAATAATAAACAAAATTTCAATACTATATTATTATTATTACTGTGAAAGTGTCTGTCTCATCAGCAGAAAAAATTTTTACCTACACTTGCACACGTGCTTTAATTTAAATATCAATATCTACGATATTAAGATGTAAATGGCAATATAAAATTGAAAATATTTGTGCGTTAATTTCACTCAGCCATATTTTTAGTATTAATTTTTTTTTTTTAAATCACCATTGTTTCAATTTAGTTACAAACTCTGTATAAAAACATAGATCCCAGTAATTTAAATTGCACTAATAATATTAATGTACAGAGTACTGACTTATGGACACCGGATATCTTTATTGATTTTTTTAGCAGGGTTATGTTAGTTTACTAATTAATATTATATAATTTCTAAATAAATAAGAATCCAAAGAGCACATTCATATAAAATATTTGTTTGCTTAAATAATTACTTAAGTAATTAGGTATACTTTGATGTAACCTGCCATCTGTGAAACCGGCTCCTGCCAACATTCCCAGTGAAACATTTCCCAGTGCAACATTGCTTTAAATAATATTAATTTATTATATATTTATATTCAACCACTTTTCAATAGTTCTTATATATCGACTTTATCGCATTTAGCAATGAAAGCCTTCAATATGATAACACTTCTTTTTTACTTTGTTAGTGCGGAAAAAGATTACGATTTAATTTGGGGAGATAAGTCAGGCGACTTGATTTGCAGGAGTGGTCGTAATTTTGGTTTTCCAGAGATTGGAACTTTGCAAATCACTGTGTACAAAGTAGTACAAGGCTGTAATGCAGTCGTCTCTACCACTGCAAAAAAATGTAGCCTCCAAGATCCTGATTGGGATTTACCAAAAAATTGGAGGAAGGGGATAGCTAATATGTTGAAATGGCCAACACCCGAAGAATGTTACAATGGTGCGAAGGCGAAGTTCCAAAGCTACATGGACAAAGAGCTAGCAATCGGGTGAGAAACGGGCAGAAAACCTTGTCCGTCTTGTTTTTATCATGAAGTATGCTATCGCTGTTCTCCTGAAAAGAAAAAAACAGTAATGAAAGTCTTGAAAAAAAAGAAAATGCTGAAAAAGAACAAGCTTCTGTGGAGGGCATCTCAAACTCTAGACAATAAATGTTGTGTTTTCAAGGTGATATTTAAAAACATATGGGGATCTAATTCAATTAATAAATGTAAGTAAAATATTAATAAATAATGTTTCATTCCTTCCTTAGTGACATTTGAAATTCACATAATAAGGAAAGTCTGCCTCGAGGGGGTGTTTTTATGGTTTAGAATAATTATTGCATCAAGTTTCGGTTAGCTAGAGTCGTTTAGTCTTCGATTTCAGTTCAATAGGTCGCGGGTTTAATCCCCACTTTGTTCACATACTTTGAAGGGTTTGGACCGCCTTCACTGTATGCCATTAATTCTCAGAAACAAAAATGTTACTTTCGACTATGTCAATGTTTTGTTACTTTCGTTGGCAAAAAATTATTATAACTAGGTAGTTTTCCACAGTTTTCTTTCTACGCTATTTTGCATGTAATATAGTCACATTAAAAATATATCTATAATGAAAATGGAAAGTTACAGATTAATCAAACATGAACTACATTCATTTGTTTGTTTGATAAAAACTGTTGCGTAATTTGTGCAATAAACAGGGACTTTAAAGTACTTTTGTAAAAATGTTTTTGTAACGAGCCAAATTTAAATGAGATAAAGATTAGGTCACGATAAATTGTATTAAAGGCAACTTTAGCTTAAATACGTAAACTTAAAAAAGTATACTTGAATTTTTTAAGTTCAATCTTTTGTTTCGAATAGGCCTAAATGCATCGGAATAGAATAATTTTAATTTCCACCAGTTCAAAGTTGATTTTGTATGTCTTTTTTATTGAACCAACTTCATTTTCCCCCTTTGTGTCACATATTAAATTAAGTTTTACAAAATTAGCAATCCTATTTCAAGGTGTACAAACTTTATTCATAACGACTGATATTGGCAAAAACAATAACTTTGTTGCATAACAAATTTTGGTAGGTGACAGATTATGAATGACAGACCTTATTCTTTGCGAAAAATCATTTTCAAACAATTGAGAACCTTTTTGTAAGCTGTTTTTTTAGCAAGTGGCCAGCTAATGCGTGATTTTAGTAATTCCATTTGAATTTAAATTGGTACCCCCGTTTTAGCTTAAAAATGTATCTAATAAAACATTTAATACAGTGCATAAAATCATTAAAGATAATAAACATTTTAATTCGATTATCTTAGGTTTCAAGTTCACAGACTTTGTTTTCAAAACAAAATCCTTGCTACTCAATTTCAGCTCTCCTACGTGGCTGTGGCCATATCGACTTATTTTGATTGAGAAGGACTTATATTGATTGATAATACGGCGAAGTTTTGGGTAGTTTTCACTCCGGTGTCCGAGCTTCAGAAATGACCCGAAAATTGTTTACCTGTTTTGATAGGGCGGACTCAGGGTGCAACTTCTAATGACTGGTCGCTCTTGAAGCCTCCACGAGTCTTCCACCGCTTTTGCCGATGGAGACTGTTTGACGAGGGTTGTAAGGAGCATCGATGTATTGGTATTGTACATTAATTCATTTGAAAGTGAAAATGCAATATAGACTTTTTATACGCAGCCCACAGGCTGCAACTTATTTTTTCAGCAACTACAGGACAATCTTAATGATTTATTTGTCAAATTAAAGTCATCTTCAGAATTTACTTGAACGCAAGATCGATCACATGATTACGTGGTGTAGTTTTAGGCTATGCCAAAAGTAGCCTAAACGTAAAATATAGTGTTGATGAACTCAGAAAAAAATATTCCCCTAATAGCAAAAATTCTTTTTTTCAAAATATATACTTGATATCCAATACTCATTACAAAACATCTTAACCGTTTTGCTGTGTTTAAATTTTGCAATAGAAATTTAAAAGTGAAATACTTTAAAATTTAAGCTGTAAATATTAAATGTTTAAAATTAAATGTAAAATGTTTTTTCTACAAAATGTTTGCAAACCATGCACATTGTCGTAAAGTAAAATCGTTAATAAAGATATGAAAATACGTATATATTTGATGTTTAAAAATTTTTATCTATTTATTTGTTTTTAGTAAACAAGTAATTCAAGGTAAACAATAACACAATCAGTTAAAAACCTAATACCGCAGGTGACCGACATTCGACATTGCAGCGGCGGCGGGGGAGTGGCGAGTCGTATTTTATGTGGTAGTTAAACCTCGACTAATCCATTAAAGGATGCCACTTGAACGACAAACCACAACCAGCTGTTTAGCTCTTGTCCAATTTAATTAGCATTTCAAGTTTAACAACTAAGGAGCTGTGAACAGTGAAGTACGGACCAGACCAGACCACTTCATATGTGCTGAAACTTCATGAAATGCACACATGCAGTTGTTATAGGTGTGTGAGCCCACTAAGAATGATACTGCACATTAATAAAAAGACACAGTTCATTCAATGTTTGTACCATGAAGACCAAACAAACCTACGAGATGTGAGTTGCATCGCAAATATTTAAATATCTCTCGAGTTCTCAATATTGGCAGATAAAAAAACATTGGAACAACACTCTTTTATTTTTCACAAATGCAAGTGGTTATAGGGAATTATTGAAATCTTGATTTATAGTACTCACTTAAGATAGCGCTTTTACGAACAAATCACAAAATTCAATCATTTTTGGTTTCGCTCTATTTCATTCTTCAAAAAAATTACTTCACAAAAATAAAGGAAACAACCAAAGTAAAATTAATAATAATTCCGTTTTAATGGCATTTGAAGTGGACAATGTAAGTAGGGTAAAATGTAATGGCTGTAACACCAAAAGAATCCGGTAATATTCCATGTTCGTAAGGTTTCAAGATTTTGGACAGAACTTGTATATATTGCTGGCATTGCAGTGGCTCCAACTTTATGTTCCCATCTCTGTGATTTATAGATGTTTAACTTTCCCGCTATAACATTTGTTACATTACGTATACCTTGCAATTCATTTCAGCCATCTTTCAAAATGTAAGTAAAACATCACAAATTTTTTTTAAAATGAACACTTTAAACACTTAAAACACTTTAAAATGAACAAAAAGCTTTTACATTATAAAAGCAAAACCAAATAACATTTACACAGTAATGTTCACTTATTAATACTAACAAAACAATTTAATACAAACGACCTAATCAAATAAATCATTGAATTACATTTTTTAAGTTAGTCATTTACATTTATTTGAGTATAACAATTTAGCAATGCAATTTTTATATTACTATATTACAAAGATTATTTTCTGTGACTAGTGGATTGTTAATAAATTAAATTTTGAGCTACGGTCTATTTTATTTGTTTTGAGGGGTATTCACACTTCCAAACACAAATTAATTATGTAGGTAGAGCATACTACGTTCGGTATTTTTTCTCTAAATTGAGAAATTGCTAAATCGTGCTTTTTAACTACTTCCAGCTTCAGTTTGAGTTATTTTGCAGTTTATGATGAAAATAAAAATTATATAAATAAATAAATAACTCACATTTATAACAAAATTAAAACAAATGTTATTTATTTGTTGCTTTGTTGATTTGGCTGATGTTCTAAATATTGTTTTACAAAAGTGGATACTGTAAAATCAAAGATTTAAAAAAAAGGTTAACGATTTTTGCCTTTCTAACACGTAATAAATAGATTTCATAAAATACGAAATAAATAAATTTAATAAAACCCATGATTAAAATGAAATGAATTTTAGTACAGCATCACACAACTTAAATCACAGGCCTGCATAATCACACAAATTAAAATTTCTTAAGGTGATTATTTCAATCAAATTAACAATAGTTTTAATAACACCATTAATTTTTATGCATACTATTAGATAGGCACGTAAATGTCACAAAATCTTATTTAGTTTGCAGTATAAGGCATTTGGTATTGTAACTGCATACACAAAATAAAGTATTTGAGCCAATTAGTCCATTTTTTTTCATTTAAGCCAAATAAAAGAGGCCAGGTTTTTTAGCTGTTTTTATTTGATTTGATTTTTTATTTTTTATACATAATTATTATTATTTATTTACTTTTTTTTGTAAACCAGTAATTCCAGCAAAACAATAACACCGTCACATGATAACCTAATATCGCAGGTGGGTCGACATTGCTTTGGCGGCTGGAGCGGCGAGTTGTGTTTTATGGGGCAGCTAAACCTCGCCTAATCCATTAAAGGATGCATCTAGAACGATAAAACTTAACCAGCTGTTTACTCCGTATCCTATTTAATTATCATTCCAAGTTTAGCACAGCAAATACTTTAACTTAAGATCAAAGTAGTGCTAGTGCAAATATACAAACTCTGACAAGAACTTATCGAGAGGATCTGGGATAAGATTGCAATTTGATAAATGGCGAATTTGAACTGTGAAGCACGAATTAGACCACTTCACAAATGCTGGAACTTCTAAAACTGCACATATATGCAGTTATATCCTGACTCATAATGATAATTCAGTCAATTATTATTATTTTTAGTGCACTTTAAACTGATCATATATTTATTTTGTTTATCTTCTTTGTTCTAAATAAATCATTCTTGGGCAAGATTTCAGTTAGTCAATGCATAAACTTAATTTTCTTGGATATCGTTTTAATTTGGTCCAAACCCATATTTTGGTAAAAATTGATGAGTGTAACAAAAATATGTTTTTATCATATTCTGCATGAAATCAAAATGTTTTTTGCTCTCTTAATAGTACTAAAACTGTTTCTTTTTTGTCCTAGGACTGAAAAATCAGTTGGAATAATTTTTAGATCCTAGGACTAAAAAGTGAGTTGTTTGCTAAATATATTAGTATTCATTTATTAAATTTAAGTTGCAGAATTTTGAAATAAACGTGATAAAGAACATTGTTTGTAAATAACAGAAATGTAAACACTGCATATTACTTACTTTATAAATATAATCTAAAATACAACTTTATGATTAATATCTTTTACAATGAAAAATCTAATTCCGCATTATAAGATAAAAACGTTGTTCATCACTCGGAGCAAAAGTAACTTTTTGATGCTTAATCGTTTCGAAAAACTTGGCAGCACCTCGTTTTGAAAACACGACTGCGCACCAAAAAAGACCCACTTTTGCTCCTAGTGATGAAAACTACTATTATTTTATCGAAAAATACTTGTGAGGCCACATAACCTATTCATATAATGGTTGGTTGTATGAGCACAGTTAATGTTACTGAGAATTAAATAGAATCCTGAGTTCACAACTGAATGACTTCACCTATTTTAAATTAAAAAACAGTACCAGGGGAACCGAGCTTAAGTTTGGTAAAATTATTACTTTCGTCTCACTCAAAGCTCATTCGCTCCCCTCACTCGCCCACTAAATTTTTAAGATGAGCTCGATCGCTTCGCTCACTCGCCAGGCCGAAGGGTGCACTTTGTCAAAGTCAAAGTCAAATCATTTATTTGCTGTTGATCTTTTCACAAGAAATCGGCATTGTCATACGCAGAATACATCAATATTGATTAAACTTAAATACTTATACTAATATTGCACAGTTTACAATTTATCTTAAAATTCTATATTCACATTACTGCTCATAAATTCAGAGATAGAATAAAATGGGTTGTTTAAAAGCCATGTATTTACTTTGTTTTTAAAATTGGTGAGTGTAGTGTCCCGGGCTGACTCATTGAGTTTATTGAAAAAATGAATGCAATTTACTTGGTGTGATGTTCCTGTTTTGGTTAGTCGGTGTTGCGGAATGTCAAGTTTCAATCTATTTCTTGTTGAGTGTGAGTGAATTTCTTGTCTGGTAGAAAAAAAGGTGTAAGTTAGTCTTTGTAAATGTTAATATATGTAAAATGTAAAGGTTAATGACTGTAAGAATTTTCATCTGTATGAATAAAGGCCGACAATGTTCAAGACGATGAGCTCTGGACATTGTTCGAAGAACTTTTTTCTGGATCAGAAGGATATCAGATACGGATGTAGAATGCCCCCATATAGGTATAGTTTTCATTTAAATATCAGGGTGTCCAACTTCCACCTTTACAAACTTTTCCAGGTTATTTCCCACGTCAAAATAAGCAAAACATATGTCCTAAAATGCTTCGTTAACCCGCTAGCCGCCATTTTGTTTTTTTACACTAAATAATTTTTATTTCCGTAACGGATCATTGTATTTAGTTAATATTTGGTATGAACCTTTATTATAACAATACCCATTTTCAGTAAAAACATTATTTTTTTCCAATTTGTATTTTCAAAATGGCGGCCATTTTAAATTTTTAAACTCAAATATCTCAAAAACGATACATTTTATAAAAATTTTACAAGTCACAAAAAAGCTGACAAATTAAATTATCTAAACAGTGACACCAAGTTTGTAAGAATCGAACAACAAATAACGGAGTTATTGTGGTTTTCCTGCAGAAAAACACTGATTTTGCACTATGATGAATGCCAATTTAGGTTACTTTCAGAGAAAAATCTCAATAACTCCGTTATTTGTTGTCGGATCCTTACAAACTTGGTATAAATGTTTAGGCAATTTAACTTTTCAACTTTTTTGTCTCTTGAAACATTTTTATAAAATTTACCGTTTTTAAGATATTTGAGTTTAAAGTTTTAAAATGGCCGCCATTTTGAAAATACACATTGGAAAAAATAATTTTTTGCTGAAAATGGGTATTGTTATAGTGAAGGTTCATGCCAAATATTAACTTAATACAATAATCCGTTACGGAAATAAAAATTATTTAGTGTAAAAAACAAAATGGCGGCTAGCGGGTTAACGAAGCATTTTAGGACATATGTTTACGGGAACTTTTTTGCTTATTTTGACGTGTTCAATAACCTGGAAAAGTTTGCAAAGGTTGAAGCTGGCACCCTATATAACACATTAGTTTTATCTACAGTTATCAGCTGATTTTTGTTAAATTTAAAAACCTCCATAAGGATAACATGGGGACTTTGAAGGGCTCTAGCGCGAAAACCGGATTTTTCACAGCTATGGGACCAACGCCAATCGATTCCTGGTGGCAAAAACTCCCATAATCAACCAGAAAATAAAAAAATCCTTGGAGCGAAAAAAGTTTGCCCATACAAACGGAGCTTGTTTTAGAGTATAAGATTTTCAACTCAGACACATACAAATATTTACTCCAAGTATAATTATAATAATACTTCTAACTATTCTACAACAAACTGTTAAATTTTCGTTGAAATTATTCAGTTGAATAATTTTACGTAAATGTTGCTTGCTACTCTATAGAGTATCTTTTTTAATTTTTTTTAGCGAATTTACCTATAGGGAATACGCTAATACGGTAGTATTCACGGTAATACCTACGCCCGGAACCACGTTACTTTTTCGTTTTGAGGTCCCCATAAGCCAAAACACATTTTATTCAATTCCATATATATGTCTGTCTATATAACTATGTATGTGTCCGTGAACACGATAGTTTTTAAACGAAACCTCTGATTTTGATCAAATTTGGTACAAAAGTGTAAAACAGCATAGCTTATAGTTGAGTTCACAAACTAGAATGATCGGTCAATGTTAATAGGCTTTTATGGGGTTTCAAAAGGGTAAAAAATGGGGGTTTGGCTTTTTTGACATAAACTCTTAAAATTCCACAAATTTAACCTGAACCATTAAAAAGATCTAAAAAAACAAGCAATTTAGTATTTTCAATTTTTGACTAGCTCAGATGGTTATGGAGAAAATCCAATGATAAATTTCTCATGTTATTCTTATGGAAAATCAACAAAACGCTCTATCTTTCTTACTTATTTACATAGATTGGTGAAATTTGGTATGTAAATACACTAGGAAAGATACAACTTATGTTTTTTCCAAACCCTAAACCCTTCTAGCAGCAAACCTACATACTCACCCCTGTGGTGTTTATTGGGAAATAAAAAAATATCAAATTTCTGAATATTCAGGTCCGCTGGGACGGGTGTATTATATTTCTATTCTTGATTATGAAAAAATCAGAAAGATACACAAGAAATAATGTCACACTGAGACATGTTGAAAGAATATACCGGGTGTTCATAAAGTCTTGCCCTGATAAAGAAATCGAATAGCATGAAAACAAATGATGGTAGAATAATGTTTTATTTACATTTTTAACAAGAGACTTCTTAAGCTTTATTTACATATTTTCAAACTCAATACAATTCTATGTGTCACCTTGGGTTGCCTGTAAATATTCTAGGCGACTTTTTATTTTTTCCCATATTTTCGTTAACATTTAATGAGTACCAGACTGCACTGTATTTCTTATTTTCTT
Organism: Neoaliturus tenellus; assembly: GCA_030545055.2. Lineage (NCBI taxonomy): Eukaryota > Metazoa > Arthropoda > Insecta > Hemiptera > Cicadellidae > Neoaliturus > Neoaliturus tenellus. Next base: position 128,776,234 of record CM061534.1, read on the forward strand.
TTTTAGTGACTCTAAATCAAGAACTGGGGTAGAACACATTACGTATTTGACAAACCCCCGCATAAAAAAGTCCAGAGGGGTAAAGTCTGGTGACCGAAGGTGGCAATTTAGTCGGGCGATCACGCCCAATCCACCGTGACTTCAGTGATGCGCGGGCGTCAAGTTCGTTTCTTTTCACTGCCCCTGTCACAAAAATATGGATACCACCTCTCAATACTTTTTACATCAGGTGCAGTTGTTCTAAATGTTCGCACAAAAAGTCTTTGGACAGTACCGGTAATGGGGACTTGGTTTCATAAACCATAGGACACACTGTTACTTCTTCTGGAGGCTAACCATTTCTAATTTGCTTTTGTACAAAATTTAAAGAAAACTGCATTGTTGTCAAACAGCCAAACAAACATGTTAACAACTTAATAATAAAAAAATAAAAACTAGATTAAATTCTCTTCAAAAGAAGCAATGTAAGTTGCGTGTGGCTCTAATGGTTTCTGTACAGCAAAGCTATCAAATCAGGTCAAGACTTTATGAACACCCGGTATATTGATCTGTGAGTGTATTCAACTTCACGTCAACGTCAAGTGCACGTGGCAGAGGTCAACAAAGTTACAGCCAATCAAGTATTTACCGGCCATCAAGAGTTACTAGGTGAGAGTTGCCGGGCTGCTCTTGTCATCCCTGTATTTGAGGGTTACACCAGTGTTGGCCCATGTTCAGATAAAATATATCTCCTTTTTTATGGGAATAATACCAACATGCTTCTTATTTATCCGTTTTAGTTAAATATTACAACATCATAAATGTAGAGTACCAGTGCTATATCAGTTAAATATTGCAAACGTGTAACTATATTGATTCAAATTCGCAGCCGATATCTCACACAGACAGTCACACGAAGCTAGGCTAGTTTGTGTGTTATCTGGGCTGCTGTAAATCCTGGACCAGTCCCGCGGCGGCGGCGGCGGAGACCCGTCTCTTGCGATTGGAACACAAGTTTATGGCGCACTTCTTCGAACTTTGTACAGATTCTCTCAAACATTGTATCTAAGGTTTTTTTAGGTTTAAAAAATAATGTGGTATACTTGTGAGTTGAAAGTTGGTACAGAAGAAAAAATATGATACTTCAATTTGAATTAAGTATTTACATTTAAAGTATTTACTCTGAATTTGAATGCCGCTAATATTTTAAATTGCCATAATTGGCAAATTAACAAAAGTATGAACTACCATGATGTTAGCCATTTTATTTTGGTCATCCGGACTAATAAAAAGCTATATATTTCAGCCTATAATAGAATTTGTGCAGCTAATGGTTTGTGGTAGTGTATACTTTTTGCAATATAGTGACAGCTACACACAGTTAATCGATCAGGAATACTTATCAATCTGACAGCTATTAAATTAAAATAATTTGGATTTAGATACTACCACTTGCATTATTTAAGAAAGTAGGTATTAGTTCATTTGTAATCCCCATTGTAACCTGTATTCTGTAAGAAATAAAACTGCTTGAGCATCTAAATTAACAAACCGTCTTTGATAGTACTATCCGTCATGGCTAGAATTTCAAAGTTGATTTAAAAATATATTATTATTTAAGAGTAATATTACCAAAAGATAATGTCCATTCTAAACAAACATCATAGTGATATTACGCATATTGAATCTGGACCATAGAGAAGGTAATCTAAAAATTAAGGCAGAATAAATCAAACTCACCATGTACACTACTTGTAAAGCATACAACTTTATTTAACTACGTGCCACAATACTTAGAATTGCCCGCTATGTTGTTTCAATTGCCACTCAGTATAAAAAGTCAAGTTTGTTGAATGAAAATACGGTTGGCTGCTCTATATTTCAAGTGATATAAAACGCATTGGCTATTGCTTTTGTCTATACTCATTAAATTAGTTATGTCTTTTATAAATTAATCATTTTACAACAAATATGTTTTACTAATGGTTACCGATAATTTTTACATGGTGGTCGAATACAATGCTGATACTCATCAAAACAAATGGCAACATTTAAAGTGTTGGATATAACTCCACGAAAATCTTATAAGTAGTACCGACATGCTGAGAAGTAGGAATAGAACAAAAACAAGTAGAGCATTTAGTGTAAGGAGCAGTCAGTTTTTACACCTAACAAATAATAATAACCATGAAATTGTGAGTAACTTTTAGGGTGACTCTGTACTTATAATCGAATTCGTCTGATTTTTTTTATCCCGTATAATCTAAAATTCTAAGTATTTTTGACAAATAAAAACTAAATTTCATGATATTGGACTATTTGACGAATACGACTATTTTCAAGGGATGTTAGGGATTTATGAAATTCTATTTCCATTTTCTTTTTTAACCTAGGCTGCGCTGTTATGTACTTATAAATTACAAAACGCAGTTGTTTTCTTAGTAATATTTTCCCGTCGTCTCCAAAAGACTTCACATAAAATCTTATAAGAAAAGTATAATAAATTGTAAAAGTTTAGTTTCAACGAAGTTTTACGTGACAATGGATCGGAAGGGTAAAGTATTGTAAAGGCTTTATCACCAAAAGAACCCAGTAATATTCCAAGGCCGTAAGGTTTCAAGATTTCGACCAGACCTTATATATTGCTGGCATTGCAGTAGCTCCTACTTTATGTTCCCATCTCTGTGATTTATAGATGTTAACTTTACCGTTGTTACATTTGTTACTGTAAAAATACTACATATTTACCTTAAAAAAGTATAACACCAACATTGTTAAAAAAATTTGCAAACCAATAAGTCATTCCCTTTTAAGAAAAAAATAGGAAATGTTAATTTGCCATGTATTCATGGCTTGCCAATTTTTACAAAGTATACAATACTACGTAAAATATAACATAGTATTTTTTACTTTCTATCAGCATTTTTATATGTGCCATGTCATCTATTCCTTTTTTTTTTTTGTTAGAACAACATTCTTCAAAATACTAACCATTTTTTAACTCTCATTTTTCTTATGAATTTTTAAATCTAAATTTTACATATTTATTTTATTTTGCCCTGGAACCAAATAGAAGTACAAATGCACTGACGATTTTAACACAATATTTCTGTTCAAAGTAAGACTTTGTTAGCAAATAGATATTTTTCGTTTCACTCCAAGCACAGGTCTTCGACCCATGTGAGGTTTTTTAAATGTAATTTTTTAATGCTGTATTGTGTACTATTTTATGAATAAAGAATTATTTGATTTTATTTTATTTGATTCGTTTCCCTTTCGACCTCATCTAGTTGGTTAGTTTTCTTAAAATCCTACTGTGGGATAAATTACCCTCTAACTTTTATTTGTTCGGTCAATATCAACTATGTCTATCCTGCGTATGCTTCTATTTCAGCTGGTGTAGATTACTTATTTATTTTTTAACAGTTTTAAGTATTTATATTTAACTGAATGTAAACATTTACAGGTACAATGAATTATATTACGATATCATTGAGATAATTTTTCTTGTCCAGTGAGTAGTGGATGCAAGTATTCGGTGATGTGTATATTCAGCTTCACGTTGTCACCGTCAAGAGTAGGTTACATGGCGGGGTCAGCAGAGTTACAGCCAGTCTAGTGTTTACCGGCCACCACGAGTTACGAGACTATGTGCTGGACGGCGCGGCGCTGCCTGGGTTTGCTATCCCGGGATTTGTGAGTTACACAGTGCTGGAATATGTTCACATAAAACATCCTTGTTTAATGTATGTAGGTATTTCTTATTTACTATATCCTCCTCGAGGATATTTGGGTAGGGGAGAGATTTAACCTGTAAACAAATAATTTAAACTTGTGACAAACATGTACGCTTAGCAGATTTTTTTTTAAAAATTACATTAATTTTTAGTAACTCATAATGTCTTTCAGAGACTCCTATTCAGCCGTTATATTTTAAGCCATACCCTATGTCAAAAATGTTAAATAATTATAAACTTTTTAGGAAGACCCTAGGTATAAACAACATTCACCAATAATTATTAAATTACATAGTTAATAAATAATGAGCTATCGCTTGGGGCAATTGTTAACAATTCACCACCATTGTTACTGCTGTTAAAAGTTAATTTTGAGCCTACGGGTTACTTTTGTAGAATTAAATTTTGCTAAGAATATCAACACTGTGTTAATTTTTTTCAGATTGCCCCATGATTGATCTAATGCCAAAGGGTAGGTAAACGAGGTTTAATTTATTAAATTTTTGTTACATAAAAACCCCTTCTTAATTTTAAATATTCGTTATAAGTTTGATACTACAGAAAATGTCACAATTTTTTTGTACGTTTTAAAGTTATTTATTCGAGAGCTACATCTCGTATAACCTCTCTTGAAGGTTAATAAACGGTATCAGTTAACTGACACATACTTTCTCCCAACAATATAAAAAAGGTGTTAAAAGCTCCAAACATTAATGTCTTGATGACTCAGTCGGATAGCTACCAGCTGAGCAGCACTCGTTTGACCCTACGCGCGTCTGTGACTTTTAACAACGTACTGCGTTTACCGCTAAACGAAAAATTGAATTTTCTCCGCAACCACTTGACGTAGAGCAATAATTTAAAATACTGGATTATTTAGTTTTTTGAGCTCTATTTAATGGTGGCAAGTAAAAGTTTATTTCGAAACAACAGCTATTTTGAAAATTCAAAAAATTGATTTTTGAAACACTTTTTACTCCATAACTTTTGAACGCGCATTTTCTCGGAGATGCGGGTGGTGTCATTTTATTCACCATTTTAAGCTTAATTAACCACAAAATTTTAATCAAAATCGTTAGAGCCGTTTTCGAGAAATTTTGATTTTTGACGATTTTTGAGGGGTTTTGGGGGTAAACTACCTTTAAAAATAAAAAATTCCAAAAACGAAAAAAACGCCTGGAATTATCGTGGGTTTGGACCTACGTACCAAATTTCACCAAAATCGGACCATTGGGGCATTCTCTAGCTCTGTATACATCCTGACACACATACACACACACACACACACACACACACACACACACACACACACACACACACAGAGACATCACTCCGAAAACCACTTTTTTGGACTCAGGGGGAACCAAAATGGATAAATCCACCAACAACTCAAATTCGAAAATTTTGACGAAAGCAATACTTTCTCCATATACTATGGTATAGGGGGAGAAAGTAAAAATGGATGAGGCAAGGGGTGATGTAAACATCCTTTTAATATTAACTTCGGGACTTGCTACAGGATAAGGTTTGTACTTTTAAGGGTTCCCTCGACATAGTTCTAACTGATTGTGTGAATAATAATCAAGCATTTTTATATTTTTTATTTCCGAATACTTTTGACAATTAACTTAATGTTGAACATATGGTAAACTTTATTGTTAAACCAACTATTAGACTCTTGGTAAGTGACCCTTGGTATGACTCCCCTTGTTATAGATTACTATAAGCCCTTAATGGTATTCAATACACTTTTCCCTAGTCACATACATGTCGTTTATTTCCAACATAGTATCTTTAAGAGTATTCAATAGTAATAAATTACAAATCGAAAAGTTTTATATTCCTACTTCTTTATTTATTTGGGCCACTATACGTTGATTAAACTGTCAAAAAAAAGCAATTTTTCTTGTGGATTTCTCTAATGATTCTTTTAATGGACAGAATGTTTTACCATTGACTATTTTGAACAAAAGATTTTGTGTGACTAACCTATGATTTGGAGTGATTTTTGCCTGATTTCGCTTTGTTTGCTTAATTAAGTTTGTCGTCTATAAAATCAAAGTTCACTCACTTGAGCTTACTTTTATTTATCATTTAGCCTAATTTCTTATGAAACATTTTTATCAAATTTTCTATAGGTATATAAAACCACACAAGTATACCAAACATTTACTTCTAATTAATATTCTTCATAAGACTGAAATCAATAGAAACATAGCACATTTAATTTAAAACTTTCAAAATAGAAATAAAGGGTATAACAAAATTATGGATCCTTTTCTTCCTTTGGCTTGGATTTTCTCCTTGACCTGAGCTACAAAAGAACATCAACATGTACGAAAGACGAAGGGCGGAGAGTTATGGCTTGTAAATTATTAACCGGACATGAAGTGTTATGAGTTCAGAGCCACCATGGCTGCCATGCTGAGCAGAACACTAAACAAAACACTACTTTATCACTACTGTACTGTACCTTACTCCAGCCGCATTGTACATTTTATCACTATCGTAGTAAAAGTTAGTCCCGAATGCAGAGTGGTTCTGAAGTTAAGTGCTGTGTAGACAGTGAAATACTCTGGCAATAAGTCCCCACATTAAAAAGATCTTGTAATTTAAGTGTGTCCGTTATTTAAGACTTAGGTAAGATCTACGAGCTAAAGTATCTTTGCTGTGATTAAACATTCTTTTGGCTCAGTAAAATACATGTATAATTTTTTTATATATTCTCTTACCATTGATTTATTTTAAGTTTTTTATAATTTTTTTTTTATAATTCGTCTATAAAATATCTTGATTTTTTACTTGATCATAGTCGTATCTACGTACTTTGTCATCTTAGTTATTTTATTGTTAAAATATACGAAACATCTAAATGAAGGAAAAATCCACTAAAGTACGCATGTTTTTCAATGTCTGTTTTTACTCAATGCCGTCTACATCTTTAAATTGGTACAATATCCCATGCAAGAGACAACTCTTTTGTTAATACAGGTGCATTATTGTTAATGTTTTAATTCGTTGAAAGTATCCCGATGTTTTAAAAAACGTGTCGCAAGATCAAATTTTGTTCTAGGTAGACCGCAGTTATGGTGATGATAATTATCCTAACTAAAAAACGGTAAGTTAGTGGGTGAAATGGAGAACTGTAACACTATCTTTGTATCGCCGGTGCACTTAACACCAACGACCGTGTACAGTTTCCCGGTACTCCAAACAATGATACAATCAACCAGTGATACTGTTACTGTGTGCATTTAATCTACAGTATTATACCGTTTTACATTACAAACGTAACCCAACACATGGGTACTTAAGTCAGATATTATGTTTAAAGGCCTATAAATCTTACTTTTTATCAGTTTTATAAATTAGTTATAAAAGTTCAAAAAAAATAATAAAAATAAAGTAACTAATCTCATAATATGGAGACTGTAAGATAACTGAGAATTTTTATAACTTTAAGTAAAATCTTATAAATAAGTAAAATAAGTAAAATCTAGTAAATAAGTAAAATCCTAAAATCTTTTGGTGTCACTAATTTCGATACACAGTGGTAGGCCCTACTGGTTTCAGACATATGACAGTAATTTATTTATCGATTTCATCAATCGACAACCACAGAAATGTGTGCAGCAAGTAATAAATAAGAAGAGAGTGGCTGATGATGGACTGTCATAGGTCTAAAACCGGTACCACTGTGTACCGCAATTACTGACACCAAAAGGCGAGATCCCGGTTTTGGATACGTTAAAAACATTTTAGGTATCAAGGCTCTTTATTGATTCAATGAATATTTTTCTAATGGTAATATGCCCTCACACACCTTAGTGCTCAAATGCCATATTCCATTTAAGTAACATTGAAGTTTAGTAAGCTTCAATCTACTTTACATTGTTCAACAATACTTAAATAAATGTAATAATGTGTCCGTTCTGTTTGGCAGGAACCAGAAAGGAAAGCCATGAATTCAGAGTTAATATTTCACCAAGATAGGCACATAAAGTCAGTCCGGCGCGGGCTGGGGCTATGTGTTATCGGGACAACTGTAAATCTTGGTACCCCGGCCGGGATACTCACCCGTCTCTTGCAAATGAATTTGAAATCCGCGTCTTTGCAAAGTTTTGTTGCAGAAAAGTTTTATTACTCATATTAGTCTTTAACTAAATCAAAGCTTGGATAAAAATAGTAGCACAAAAGTAGTGGGGAATGGGGGCTTTTGGAACAGTTCAAGGTCACCTGAGGGATGACGTCATCGATGACGTCATCGAGGTCAATGACCTCATCGATGACGTCATCGATTGCATCATCGATGACGTCATCACCAATGACGTCATTTCTATGACGTCACACCCATGACGTCACAGAAATGATGTGCCGATGACGTCATCACCCCTTACGTCACCAAGATGACGTCATTGATGTCACAAAAGGTCAAGGTCATGCTGAAACCTAAAATTTTTCGGCACTTTTGCTGTTTCTCGCACTACGCTCCGAGTTTTAGTCACAGTTACCATGACCTTGACGACTTGGAGCGAATTTGCGATGAGAAACAGCAAAAGTGCCGAGGAAATTTGAAGTTTGCAACGTGACTCTGCCTAAACCGTCATGTGACACCGCTCGGGTGACCTTGAACTGACCCAGAAGCCCCCATTCGACCATTACTGCAACCGCGATGCGTACCCTACGACAGACACCGAGCGACTGACTGTCCGGCCCCGCGCACTCTAGGTATATGGGAAGTGGTGGGGGAAATTGTGATGACCTCGGGAAACTTGAAAATGTCAAGCCGGGTAGCACCGTTTCGGTGCTACCTTAAAGTTACATGCTAAAGTGTGATGACCTTGAGTAAAAACATAGAAATACTACAAGTTGATACCGTCCCAGAGTTAAAGTGTGGTGACATTGAGTCAAAACACTGAAATACTATAAGTTAAAATCATCCCAGAGTTAAAGTGTGATGACCTTGAGTGAAAACACAGAAATAATACAAGTAGATCCCGTCCCAGAGTTAAAGTGTGGTGACCTTGAGTCAAAACACAGAAATACTACAAGTCGATCCCGCCCCAGAGTTAAAGTGTGACGACCTTGAGTTAAAAAACTGAAAAGCTATAAGTCAAAATCATCCCAGAGTTAAAGTGTGATGACCTTGAGTCAAAACACAGAAATAGTACAAGTCGATATCGTCCCAGAGTTAAAGTGTATTGACCTAGATTCAAAACTTGTAAAAATACTTACATATAGAGAGTTAGAGAACAGCGAAACGCACCGCATGGAAGCTGGAGACATACTGGCGGAGCGGTGTTGTGCAGCCTAGGGACTCAGTTGTGGTGGGGGTATAGCCAACACTTAGAGTAGAAGTGTTGTGGGTGACCTTGACCCACTTACCCCCCCCCACCCCCTCCCCCTCCCCCACCCCCTCCCCCCCCCACCCCCACCCCCTCCCCCTCCCCCCCCCCGAATTTTTTTTCGAAAAATTTTTGACCTTGACCAAAAAGTTTTTTGCTCCGCACGAGAAGTGACCCCCCCCCTCCCCCACCCCCCTCCCCCACCCCCCCCCCTCCCCCCGAACTTTTTTTTCGGAAAAATTTTTGACCTTGACCAAAAAGTTTTTTGCTCCGGACGAGAAGTGACCCCCCCCCCACCCCCTCCCCCCCTCCTGCCCCCCCCCCATGGATGTACGGGGGCCGAAATTTTTTAATGTTCGTATGCCTTGACCTAGTAAGAACTTATATAAATTTACTGCATTGCTGAACTTAAATATTAAAGATAGGGAACGGGAGTAGGCCCCGTGTAAAACCACTTTTTATAATTGTTAGCTCCACTCATGCATGCTTCAATGCGGCTGAGAAATTGGAGTTGGTCCGTTTGTACGCTTATACGGGGGTAATGAGCCGATGGCCTCTGCACTCGGACCGGGGACATAAGCCACTAGGGCTGTCCTCAACCTCTTTCAAAATTATGTAAATGAGTTTTGTTAGCTATTGGAAAAGTTATTTGTTAGCAATGCAGTAAATGCTTAAGTCTTGCGTGGTGAAGGTTATACGACATTGGATGTTGCCCAGTTGTCATAGTTGGGTCTCTTCGGAGGCTACAGCGATGCCAACCCAAGTGCCCCCACACCCACATAGGGGGGTGTGGGGCTTAATTTTTTTAAAGTTTTTTCGTGACCTTGACCTATATATAAAAGTTTTCAAATCTTTAACAGTCATGTTTTTTAACACAGTAAATATATTAAAGTACTTTGTAAACATTAATGGGTAGGCATTACTAACACAAGTTTGGAGTTGTCCATAGTTGTGTCTTTTCGGAGACTACAGCCGATGGTAACATAAAAATGCCATGGGGCTTAATTTTTTTAAAGTTCTTTTTGCAAAGAAGAAGACCAAGTGTTATTCAATTTGCCGGAGCTGGACCATCTACAGCTGGAGGATTTATTGAAGAGGAAATTGAAGAAAAAGTGGAAGATGTAAAACAACTGCGTACCCCAAGAAGAGGATATGGAAGAAGAGGATACAGAAGAAGTGGAAGATATAAGACAACTTGCGCACCACAGCCTTGCCAGGACCAGTTGTAACTCATTTCAAAGTTAATAATGTGCAATTAGAATTGGAAAACTTTATAACCCAAGCTAAAATCTAGTTGTAAAAACATTGACGGAAGATTGGCAAGATTGAACTTTATTAAATTTGGATTGGTGTTGGAGGCTATGTTTACTAATACCGATGGTGAAAACTCACCGAGAGCATTCATTGCTAAAAACCGAACCCTTACAACCACATCTGATATTAACGAAATTCTAGAAGAATGTTTGAATGAACTGCTAATGAAACTCCAAGAACACGAAGGAAGAGGATCTGGCTGGACGCTATCACTCGATTGAAGGTATGATGTGAGGGTTCACAAGCATGGATATGGTATGAGAGGAAGCAGCTTTATCCCTCTACCAAAGGTGATCCGAGATACAAGATCATGTATCAATGTGAAAAATGAGGATAATGAATGTTTCCGGTATGCAATGTTAGCAAAATATGTGGAACCTATGGCCTGTAGACCTAGCATAGCATACGAAGCTGTTCAACACCGCTATAACTTCCAAGGTATGTCGTATCCTGTTAGTCTTAATGATGTTGCTAAATTTGAAAGAAAAAACCCAGGAGTTTCAGTTAATGTGTTTGGTTTAGACGAATCAAATAACGTTTACCCGTTACGAGTTACAAAGACTGAACGTCAAAACCATACAGATTTGTTGCTATTGACCAAAGGTGAAATATCACATTATGTTTAAATCAAGAACTTTGAAACTTTGGTTGGACGACAAGTGACTAAAAAGAAAATTAGAGTAACAGTGTGTAAGAGATGCTTTTGTTTCACAAATAAAGACTTGAGACGTGGAGGATCAGAGTGGTTGTCAGAACACCAACGTCTTTGTAATGACAACTATGAAGTGAAGATTAGTCTGCCACCACCATCTAGAGCATTTGTTCAGTTCAATAAAACAGTTCACCAATACCGGATTCCACTAGTTATCTACGCTGACTTTGAATCCACGTTAGTGCCGCAGGAACTTTCGGATGGTGAAGTAACTAGAAGAACCAAATATCAATTGCATCAACCTAACAGTTTTTGCTTATTGGTGAAATCTACTTTACCTGAAGAACAATTGCAAGACTATGGCTTAACATCCACTCCGATACTCTACCGTGGGGAAGAAGCTGCTAAGTATTTTGTAGACCAGTTGTATGACATTGCTGAAAAAGTGGAACGCCTATACGGTAATGTTTTACCCATGAAACCTTTGAACCAAAATCAACAAGAAGAATACATTTCGGCAACAAGATGTTATCTATGCAAGAAGAGTTTTAGTGAAGAAAATCAAAAAGTAAGAGATCATGATCACCTCACAGGGTTATACAGAGGACCTGCTTGTAATTCATGCAATATAAATTACAAACTGCCAAACTTTATCCCTGTCGTGTTACACAATCTTAGCGGCTATGACTCCCACTTTATTATCCCAGAGTTAGGACGAGATGATGGAAAAATCGAAGTATTAGCTGAAACATTGGAGAAGTACATCAGTTTCTCAAAAACAGTTGGTAAAATTAAACTTCGCTTCGTAGACTCTTATAGATTTATGTCATCTAGTTTGAGCAAATTGTCTGAGAACCTAAGAAGAGAAGATCTAAAAGAAACCAGCAAAATTGTACCTGAAGGTAAATTGGACTTAGTATTACGAAAAGGAGTTTTCCCCTATGATTATATAACTTCCACAGAAAAGTTTGAAGAAACTAGTCTACCACCGATTGAAGCCTTCAATAGCAAATTAAATGAAAGTGAAATCTCCGTTGAAGACTACAATCATGCTTGTAATGTTTGGAACCAACTAAACATTCAAACTTTAGGGGACTATTCTGATTTTTATATAAAATTGGATGTAACTCTGCTGTGCGATGTGATGGAAGAATTTCGGAACACCTGTTTCTCAGCCTACGGATTGGATCCTTTACACTCGTATACATCCCCTGGATTAGCATGGCAAGCTATGCTCAAGTCAACTAACTGTCGATTGGAGCTTCTCACAGACATTGATATGGTCCTCATGATCGAATCAGGTGTACGAGGTGGTTTGACTCAAGCTGTGACCAGACATGTTAAGGCCAACAACAAGTATATCCCCAACTTCGACGAGCAACAACCATCACTCTACCTTGGATATTTTGATGCGAACAACCTCTATGGTTGGGCGATGTCAAATCCACTTCCCTACGCAGACTTCAAGTGGATTGACCCGACCACCATCGGTGACATATCACGGATTCCAAAAGATGGTCAAACAGGCTATATTTTGGACTGTGATTTTGAATATCCGGAGCACCTTCACGACCATCATTACGACCTGCCTCTCCTAGCCAAGACTGAAGTTTCACCGACAGGAAGGTGGCCCAAGCTGATGATGACCTTGGAGAATAAGAGTCGATATGTGGCACACTATTGGGTAGTTCAACAAGCACTTGAATTGGGTCTACGTATAGTGAAAATTCACAGAGCAATTGAATTCACCCAGTCTTGTTGGTTGAAACCATATATCGATTCCAACACGACAAGAAGAGCTGCAGCGACAACAGCATTTGAAAAGGACTTCTACAAATTAATGAACAACGCCATCTTTGGGAAGACCTTGGAGAACAAGAGAAAACACAAAATTGTAAAATTAGTAAGTGATCCTAGGAAATTGGAAAAAATTAGTGCAAAAACCAAATTTCGGAACATCAATGATTATAAACGAAAATCTAGTTGCTGTCAGTATGAATAAAAACACAATAGTGATGGATCGTCCGTTATACATTGGAATGTCGATTTTGGATATAAGTAAAACTCTGATGTATGATTTCCATTACAACAAAATGGTTAAACACTACGGAAGAGACAACATTGGAGTTGCATACATGGATACCGACGCGTTTATCTACTGGATAAAGACTTTGGACATGTATGAAGATCTAAGGAGTTTCCCATACAAAGACGACTTTGACTTCTCTGACTATCCGAAGAACCATCCAAATTACAATGAAAAGAATAAAAAAGTAATCGGAAAATTTAAAGATGAAGCAAATGGAATACCTTTGGAGGAAATAGTTGCGCTGATGTCCAAATTATATTCCTTCAAGATGTATATAGAAAATGACATACCGACAGTGAAGAAAGCTAAAGGAGTCAAAACATCGTACTTGAAGAAACATGTGACATTTGACCATTACAAGACCTGCTTGTTTGAAGATTCTACAATGTCTGCAACGTTCAACACTATCAGAAGCTTTAAACATGAGGTCTACAGTGTCACTGAAGTTAAAAGAGCACTATCAGCTCAAGATGATAAAAGGCATATTATGCCGGATAAGATTCATACTCTTCCTTTCGGCCACTACTCTCTAAACCCTATCAACTAGTAACCTATTCTTCGTCCTTCTACAACTTCGACCTTATTCCTTCCTCCTTCCGTAAAAAAATGGGGAACACGGCAAGTCCAACGCCGTGTTCCCCATTTTTTTACACAAGTTTGGATGACCTTGACCTATATAAATGATGTGAATATTTAAGACAACATTCATTGTGATTATACATGTGATACATGAAACATTCAAACCTGCAATATGAAGAACTCGAAGCAAGAAATTGTCAACGAGCTTCATAAACCTGCAAGAAGAAAGTTTCCACGAAGAAATACAGTGATAAAAGGAATAAATGATTTATATCAAGCGGATTTAATCGAAATGATTCCTTATAGTAAACAAAATAGAGGATTTAAATACATATTGACTATTATTAATTGTTTTTCAAAAATGGCAGATGCTTTACCACTAAAAGATAAAAGTGGCAAAAGTGTTACAAAAGCAATGGAAACAGCTATACAAAGAGACAAACATACTATAAAACATTTACAAACTGATGATGGAAAAGAATATTTTAATAAGGAATTTGCAAATTTAATGAAAAAACACAACATTAACCATTACTCAACCAATTCAGAGGTAAAAGCATCAATAATTGAAAGATTCAACAGAACTTTAAAAGGTGCGATGTATAAGATGTTTTCTAACAGAGGATCGCACGTATGGATTGATATGTTACCAAAACTTATAAGCGATTACAATAACAAGTTTCATAGAACTATCGGTATGAAACCAAGCCAGGTGACTAATAAAAATGAAAAACTTGTATTAAAACGTATAAAAATGAATACTAAACCAAGAGTTGAAAAACTAAAGCCTAAAAGGTTTAATGTTGGTGATAAAGTGCGAATAAGCAAATACAAAGGTGTATTCAGTAAAAGATATCTTCCAAACTGGACAAATGAGGTATTTACTGTATTTAAGGTGCAACCTACAATACCAGAAACTTACATTTTAAAAGATAATAAAGGACAATTGCTGGAAGGAGGGTTTTATGGACATGAAATGTTAAAATCAACAGTAGGTGATGTATATTTAGTTGAAAAGGTGTTGCAACGAAAAAAGGATAAGGTTAAAGTACGATGGTTAGGATTTAATAAGACGGAAGATTCTTGGATACCTAAAAAGGATCTAATATAATGATAGAGCATCATTTTGGGTTGAACCATTACAAAGGATGGAGATAATACCGCAAAAAGACAATTTTACTATTAATAATATAGATGAACTCACAGTGGATGGTTCTCAATTCAATACTGGAAAACACGGTGTTTTGTTACCAAACACGGTGCGTTGTCTGGTTACCGGTCCTTCCAATTGTGGAAAAACAAATGTAGTATTCAATTTGATTACAAATCCTAAAGGATTACGTTTTAATAATTTATATGTATTTTCAAAGTCACTACAACAACCAAAATATCAGTTATTGGAACAAATACTCAATAATGTGCCTGAAGTTAAATATTTTAAATTCAACGCGAGCGAGAGTGTCATGCAACCGCAAGAGGCTAAACCATTCTCAGTATTCATATTTGACGATGTATCTTGTGAAAATCAAAATACAATAAGAAATTACTTCGCCATGGGTCGACATAACAACATAGATAGCATTTATATTGGTCAAACTTACAGCAAAATACCGAAACAGCTCATTAGAGACAATGCAAACATGTTAATTGTATTTAAACAGGATGAAACCAACCTAAAACACATATATTATGACCATGTAAGTGCGGATATGCCATTTGAACGATTTAAAGAGTTGTGTGGAAAGGCTTGGGCTGAAAAGTATGGGTTTTTAACAATTATGAAGGAACAACCGCTAAACAATGGTCGATACAGGATAGGATTTGATAAATTTATACTAATACACTGATCATGATGTAAAACATTCATTGTTGTACAACACGTCTTGCTACAAACATGGTTAACCAAGAAAAGTTAATAAAGGAAATAAAATCACTTAGTGATTCTATTCGAGATAAAAACAGAGCATTAAAATTAGGTATTAGCGAAAGGGAGAAATTTCTTGAATCTACTTTTAAACCTATTACTGAACCCTTGAAACAATTAAACAAAAAATTTGCTAAACCCGTTTTGGAAGGAGATGCAATTGCACCTATTACAAAGTTTGAAAGAGAAAATGTAAAATCAGAAGATTTTAGTGATGAAGACCTGGAATCCTCTACATATAGTGGTTTTACCGGTGGAGAACCTGAAAGAGAGCTAGAATCACCAGACTATAGTGGTATAAGAGAATTATATGAAGTAAAAGCTAAAAGAGGACATGAAGATGTATTAACTGCTAGTGAAGAGGAAAAAGAAGAAGAAGCAAGGGAAGGTCCGTCAAACATAAGCTTGTTGGGTGAAAACATTCATAACAAAGGACCTTTAGGAAGGAAATACATGATAAAAATGTTAGCTGGAATAAATCCTAATAAAAACTACCATAGTTATGGAGTAAGATTAACAGAAGAAGGTTTAATGGTTGGTAATAGCCCGGTAAACATTGATGAAGATGATAATATTATTGTTGGTAATCAAAGATATAAGGGCACAAGAGGATTATTTGAATTATTATTTGAAAAAAAGCCTTTAGAATTGTAGTTAAAGAAGAAGACATGGAAGCATATAAACAGATTTTGGAACACACCAATGCATACAGGAGGAAGTATTTAGCTGACCAACCAGTTTTTAGATCTAGGTCTTTAAAATATAGAGAATTTGTATCCAAGTTAATACCAACAACGAGAAGACAACCAATGCCGATAATGCCAAGAAAACCTGTAAAACGAAGGTTTGTGTCATCCACTTTGGATATAAGTGCTCCAGAACCAAGAAAAAGAAACAAATCTGTTACAGGTACAGGTTTAATGAAGAAACTATATAACACAAATGTGATTTATTACAATAATATCAATAAATTGGTGGATAGAATGAAACTAATACATGAAGCTAAAGAAGCGGGTCATACTGGATTGGAAAACGAATGGGTGGCTTTAGTGGATGAACTCCGAAACCGTGGGGTAATCTCATAAAAAATGCGTTACTCCCTAGATTACTATTCAGTTGCACCATGAGTGTCGACAAGTTCGGACGTTACTCCTCGGATGGGTTATATTACGCAAATAATTTAAAAAGAGGTGCTGGTTTACCACAAACACCTGATGGGGATTATGATATAACTAATAAAAGGTTAAAAAACATAAAAGATCCCACAGATGAAAACGATGCAATAAATTTAAAAGTATTAAAAGAAAAGATATCACCAACATTAAGACTACAGAAAAACACATATGACGCAGGTAATCATAGAATTGTCAATGTTGGTAAGCCAAATCAAAACGCTGATGCAATAAACAAAGGTTATTTATCATCAGAATTAAAAAATACGTTAAAATTCAATGGAAAAACGTATACTGCTGAAAATAAACGTATATCCAACGTAGATGACCCTAAAGATGCAAAAGACAGCGTAAATAGACGCTATTTACATTCATTAATACCTGAAAAGACAAAAGATGGTTTTTCTTTTTATAAATTTGTTATTAACGATATAGGTTATCCGAAAAATGAAAATGATGCTGTAAATTTAAAATATATAAAAGATCATTGTATTACACGTGATGTAGGAGTTATTGATTGTCTAGGTAATTGTTTAGCGAATGTTAAAGATGGTTCGGCACCATCAGATGGTGCAACAGTGGGTCAAATGAAGGAAACTTTAAAGCAAGAAACATCTGGATTTGTAAAACAGGATCAAGTAGTATCACGGTCGGGTGATGTGTTTGTACAAGGAAATGAAAAGTTTATTTTACTTGAACAAAAAAATAATGTTTGGGATTGCAAAGACATGAAATTATCAAATGTGCAATTAGCTACAGATGCTCATGATGTTCCGATTTTATCACAAGTTTTACATACTAATCCAAACAATTATCATAGAAGTTGGTTGGGTACAAATAGAAGAATAATTAACATATTTCCAGGTATCGATGATTACGATTGTGTTGTAGTAAAACAATCTTTAATATTAGACAAACCAGGAGGTAGTACTTTCAATGCGAAAAATAAGAAAATAGGTAATTTGGCACAAGGAACAGATCCAAAGGATGCTGCAACTGTAGGACAAACATTACAATATGATAGTGCAAATCAAGAGTTTATTTATAATACCAAAAGATTTAAATTAATGGATGTAAATGATTATCAAAATATATTAATTGCAGATCCAAATTCATTTAGCGGATTTAGAAAATTGTCTGGTGAGGAATTTATTCATAAAAATCATGTATTTAGAAATGAAGCAGACAGATCATTAATTAGTGCAGATTTAAAATATTTTAAATGTCCCGGGAATGATGCAAATGTAACTGATGAAGACTAAGAATTTGTATAAAAACTGATATGGGTTAGAAATCGGGACTAATATTATAAAAATGGGTTACACTCTAGAATGTTATTCAGTTGCACCATGAGTGTTGACAAGTTCGGACGGTATTCATCGGATGGATTATATTACTTTAATACTTTAAAAAGAGGTGTTGGATTACCACAAACACCTGATGGAGATTATGATATTAGTAATAAACGGTTAAAAAACATTAATGATCCCACAGATGAAAATGATGCAATAAATTTAAAAGTATTAAAAAAAGAGATAGTACCAACACTGAAATTAGATAAAAACACATATAACGCGGGTAATCATAGAATTTCCAACGTTGGTAAGCCAAATCAAAACGCTGATGCAATAGAGGTTATTTATCATCGGAATTAAAGAATACGTTAAAATTTAATGGAAAAACGTATAATGCTGAAAATCGGCGTATATCCAACGTAGCAGACCCTGTAGATGAAAAAGACAGCATAAATAGACGCTATTTACATTCTATAATACCTGAAAAGACAAAAGATGGTTTTTCTTTTTATAAATTTGTTATTAACGATATAGGTTATCCAAAAAATGAAAATGATGCTGTAAATTTAAAATACATCAAAGATCATTGTATTACACGTGATGTAGGAGTTATTGACTGTCTTGGTAATTGTTTAGCGAATGTAAAAGATGGTTTTGCACCATCAGATGGTGCAACGGTGGGTCAAATGAAGGAAACTTTAAAACAAGAAACCTCCGGTTTTGTGAAACAAAACCAAGTAGTAACACGTCAAGGAGATGTATTTGTACAAGGAAATAAAAAGTTTACTTTACTTGAAGAAAACAATTATGTTTGGGATGGTAAAGGAAAGTTATTGACAAATTTAGGTATTGGTGAAAAGCCTGGTAATGCTGTTACTTATGAACAGATAATACAATTAGAGCCAACTGGAAAAAAATGGTGGAATTGTGATAACAAACGATTAACAAATGTTGCAGACCCTGATTATGCCGATAACGCTGTAACTGTTAATTTTCTTGTTAAAGTAATAGGTAATTTATTATTTGATATGCATAATTATATTGTAGCAGGACAACATAAACCTATTGACGAAAAAATGAGAAATACATGGATTAAACAAGAAATTCTTTATAAATATTTTTTTAATCATAACACACAAAAGTTTAGATCATCAGATTGGGGTACTTTTGATATTTAATTAAATAACACCATATATTACATCATTTATGTGCAACCTGTCATAGAGGTAACACATGGGTTACGCTTTTCGAATATAAAAGACAATCATGGCGTTTCATTACACCAGTCCATATCGAGACACTATACGGAAAGGAGGCGGTATCACGTCCACAGCGGTTTCTCTGTTAAGTAAAGCTTTAAATCGTATTCCAGTAGGATCTATCGTAAACAGAGCAATAGACGCTTTACCATACGAATTTCACATACCGGGAGGTTATCAGTATTGCGGACCAGGAACTAAATTGCAAAAACGACTGGAAAGAGGTGATCCAGGCATAAATAAGTTAGATCAGGCTTGTAAAGAACACGATATCGCATATTCCACATTTACCGATTCAAAAAATAGGTCAATCGCTGATAAAAAGCTAGCAAATATAGCTTGGCAACGAGTAAAGTCTAGTGACGCTAGTATTGCGGAAAAAGCAGCAGCTTTAGCGGTAACAGCGGGTATGAAGGCTAAAACAGCGGTAGGAGGTGGAAAAAGGAGGGGTAGGAATAAAAAAGGATCAACCATGAAGAAACATGGTGGTAATATTAGACTAAAAAGACGTTCTACGAAGAAAAATAATAAAAAACCAACAATATGGTCAATGGTAAAAAACGGGGCAGGTCTATACCTAAGACCGTATCGTGCATATTAAATAAAAGAAATCAATTAGTTATACCACATAAAGCGTTGACTAATGTTGAATTATTCAGATATATTTCCTGTTTAAAAATACCATTTTTTCGCGGAGTATTCATGAAGGACAGTTTACCAAAGAAAATATGGAAAAATGAGACTGGAATCGTAAATTTGGATAATACTGAAGGGTCCGGCACCCATTGGGTGTGTTATAAGAAACTGAATAGCAATGTATATTATTTTGATAGTTTTGGAAATTTGCCACCACCTAAAGAACTTGAACATTACTTTAAATCTGCTAAAAACATATATTACAACTATAAAAGAGAACAACCTGATAATACTTCAATATGCGGCCATTTATGTTTGGAATTCCTAGCTAAAAGTATCAGTCACTATTGAGATGTCTTCCTATACGGTATCATTAACAGGAAAATCGTCCACTTTACGAAGTATCCTTTTTCCAGCGTTACGCTTGCAAAAAGGAAGATTTTGGGAGGCAGCACTGTTAGATTTTACAACTTACAACTCTATTCCCAATGTTACGGAAGGTAAAAATAACTTATTGCATTATTATAAAGGAAAAGATGCCAGTGGTAAGTTTACAGACTTAGAAGAGTGCAGTTTACCCACAGGTTCTTATGAAATTGATCATATTAATGAATTTTTGCAAAATAAAATGGGAAAAGACAATATATCGCTAAAAGGTAATAACAATACAATGAAAGCTGAGCTTACTTCAAAATATTATATAGATTTCACTAAGCCAAACTCGATTGGTGATTTATTAGGATTTCCCAAAGATGGAGCAATTTTAGAACCAAATAAAACACATTCCGGTAAACAAACTGTAACAATATTAAAAGTCAATAGTATAGACATAACTTGTAACATTATACAAGGAGCTTACAGAGATGGAGCAAATACTCATATAATACATACTTTTTACCCCAGTGTACCGCCTGGATTTAAAATTGTTGAAAAGCCACAAAACCTAGTATATCTACCGTTGAACACCACTTTCATTTCAGACATCGTGTTGAACGTATTGGATCAAGACGGTAACTTGATAGATTTCCGAGAAGAGCCTATTACGGTTAGACTACATTTAAAATCGACACTTTAATACAAAACCATGGGTTTAACATTTAAAAGCAAACAACCTACGGGAAACCGCATTAGTAGCTCTTCAGCTGTGGAGGAGTTAACACGCGAGAACATTAGTTTCTTAGAGAGAATTGGATTAAAATTAACCGATTATGGATATACTGGATATAGCTCAGGGTCCAACATTCGACGAAACCCTATGGGAAAAAGAATATCACACCCACAACCCTTACACTTCATCAAAATTAAACAATAACGATGAAATTCGTATTCCCATACAAAATCAAGACATTTACACACTACCATGTGAAAGTTACTTGTATATTGAAGGAAAGGTTACTAAAAAGGACGGTACTACTACTGGTACAACAGTTCCATTTATAAATAATCCCATGGCTTTCCTGTTTGATGAAATTAGATATGAAATATCAGGTGTAACAGTTGATTCCACTAAAAAAGTAGGTATTGCAACAACTTTAAAGTGATTAACATCTATATCACCTAATGAAACCAATTTAATACAACCTGCAGGATGGGTTTTACCTGCAAAAGACACAATTACTCCAGATACAAATGGAAATTTTGATTTTCATATTCCGTTACGTTTGTTGCTTGGTTTTGCTGAAGATTATAGGAAAATAATATTAAACGTTAAACAAGAATTAGTTTTGTTGAGATCTTCAAACGATAAAGACATTATTAAAGCTCCAGACGGTACAACAGATGCAACTTTAGAATGGAAATTAACATTAGACAAAATTGTATGGAGAGTTCCGCATGTTAAATTAGCTGACGAGCATAGAATGCTACTATTAAGAAAGTTAAAGGCTGATCGTGATATTGTAATTCCTTTTAGAAGTTGGGAATTTCATGAACATCCCAGCTTGCCAACTACGGATCGTCACACTTGGACTGTTAAAACATCTAATTATGTGGAACGAGCCAGGTATATTATATTTGGTTTACAAACAGGCAGAAGAGACACCATCACCAAACATGCAGGCCAATTTGATCATTGTAACTTAAAAAATATTAAAGTTTATTTAAATTCACAATTTTTTCCATACGATAATTTAAACGTGTCATTCGCTAATAAAAAGTACAGCATATTGTACGATATGTATGCAAGATTCCAAAGTTCATGTTACGGTAAAACAAATGCACCTTTACTATCACCAGAAAAATACTTAGATGGTTACCCTATAGTTGTAATCGATTGTTCTAAACAAAATGAATCGGTAAAATCATCAAGTGTGGATATAAAAATAGAAATGGAATTCAACGCGGCTATACCGGCTAATACAACTGCATACTGTTTAATAAAATCGTAACATACATGATAAAATCGTAACATACACACCTTTAACTGGAATTGTTAAAAATGTATTGTAAAAAACCGGTTTTGTTACATTCCGATGCATTCCGCGAGTATAAAAGCAGAGCGTTCAGGTTGCTCCTCATCAGTTTGTTGCCTGTTGTTGTATGGGTAGCATCTCATTCAATATGGCTTCTCCTAGTGGTACACCAGAAAATGTAGTAGATATTGAGAAGGAGATATCCGACTTTTTAGATCTTCAAGGTCAACCGGAAGGAGATGAACACAACGCTTGCGGACAACTCCACGCTAGTAATAATGTTGAGGAAAAAGGTAAAAGAAGAAAGAATGCACAGAAGAAGAAAAGGGATATTGAAGATAATATTTCTCCTAACATATTGAGTGAGGTATTCTTGCGAATATTTTATCCAATTTCATCAAGTTTGGACAAAAGTGTTTTAATCGGTGTTATGAAATCGACGGATTATTCACCTACTGTAATTTTAACTCATGGACCCAAAATGATTTTGTTTACGGACACTGCTTGGGAATCGTTTATGAAACACTTGCATCTGCTAGAATGCTATTTAAGTAGTAACATGTTTGGAAGAAAGACAAGAGTAGGCCTTTTGGATACAAATGTGGAAATCGATATTGTTAAACATCGTGGTGATCATCAGTTGCGGTTTAGAGACACAACAAGACATGATAACAAGATTCAACTTAATCGAGAAGAGTTTTTTATTCTAACTTGTGCAACTGAACCAATAACAAGATACTTGAGACAACTGGTGTTTTCAAGTTCAATTATTAAAGATTATCTGGAAGACACTTTGGACAAACAACCGGACGCACCTATATTGTACGGGCCTGTGGATACTTCTATATTCAATAAGGTTCCTCATGAAGTACAAATGTGGAGACAATTGGAAAAGTACGCTCAACTACATAAGAAATCAGTAAAACAGGAAGAAAAGGAAGATGGAGGAGAAGAATCAAGTGTTAGTGATGAAAACGAAAACAAGGAAAATATAAAGATGGAAACTTAAATGACAATGGTTAGTTTCTAAAACAATAACCAACATTTTGTGGGGTTAGGCCTATTGGGGACGGTGCCCACGTTAAATATACACCAACGCGCCAACAACTGTACGGCCTGGTATAAAAGCAGTACCTACCGTGGTGTGGAAATCAGTTGATCTTTGGACTTCGTCATGAGCAGACGAGTGGCCTTCGCAATGGACAAGGAAGAAGAACAAGTAAAGTCCAAACCTGGTATAATTGAGTTCCAAGCGTTTCGGGGTAATGACGATAGATTTATCATAAAAGAACTTGTGTTTTTCGACATCAATACAAGTGTTCCATATACATTTTTGTTCAAACCACCATGTTCTTATTCATCATTAACTAGCAAAGCCGCTACTACCAACAGGTGGATTTCAAAATATTTCCATCATATCGATTGGTATGATGGTTTTGCAAGTTACACAGACTTGTATCACATCATGCATCAGTTTTCAAACAGGTTTACCAATATTTATACAAAAGGACTGGAAAAGAAGAGATGGATCGAAGAATTTACTAATGTTCCAGTTAATGATGTGGACTTGGATAAAAACTACAAGTATACGATGGAAAATGTTTGTATTTGTACTAAAAGTCAAGAACATGAAAAAGATAGACATTGCGCTTTAAAAAACGCCTATAAACTCGCATCTTACCTTCAAAGTGGGGAAGTGGGGAGTGGTGGGGGTGACGGGGGTTATATAAGTGAGGAGCAGACCGGGACCTGGCATGAGTATTACTCGAGATTCCGAGACGACAACATCTCCCAGCAAGAAGACGAAGAAGACAATCTTTAACTCAACCATGGCATCTCACCAGTTCATGCAAACTTTAGTTGAGCAGTTCAATGCTCACTCCAAATCTACCATACTACCTGTCAAGAAGTGTTCCGAACTTAAAGATGAGAAGCACTACATTATCCACGCCATGAAGAAGATGGAGACTACAATTGGAGAGGCCATCTGCTGCAGTCTTAGCGAGGCACCGTTCACTCCGGGGGATGAGCCTAAGTTCCAAGTCTACCTGCCGAAACGATTCGTCCATCTCCTCCAGAACGAGGATCTGCGCTCCATCCAACCCGGCTGTCTCTACCTGGTTTCCCACGGTTGCACGGGTAGCAATTCCACCGAGTTGACCATCCACATCGCCGACAAGCAGCAGTGTTAGATTTAAGTTTTACTGTTGTACATATGTTATTGTAATGTTTTATAAATAAATAAACCATAAAAGAAAAAAAAAATACAAAAGGCAAAAAAAATGCAACATATCAATATGTGAAGTTTGTCACATATTGATATGTTGCATTTTTTTTTAAACTTCGCGGGTGACCTTGACCTTTGACCTTTACTTTCACAGTTACCCCCACCACCAAGCTAAAGGTCAAACCTGCTTCGACGCAAACACCCCCACCACTTTTTCATAGTACCCCCAAGCGCTGTGCCTTAGCTTCATTTCAACTCCGACGGTCAACCGTACAACATCAAGATGTCTCTCAATGTAAGTTGTGCTAGTTACGAGGAGGTAACCATTAAGACTCAGCAGGAGTTGAACGACTTGTACAAGGAGTTGCAGCTGATGGTGGCGCGAGGCTACCGTATAAATGTGCAAGTCTACGCTTGCAATATACGCAATCTCCGACACCCAAAAGAAGAGTCTGAACATTACTCTTCTCCAGCGGTTTCATCACCGGCGTCCATGAAGACTGAAGCAAGCCAGACTTTGGATTATTTCAGCTGACTAGTAGTTGTCTTCCTTCTTCTTACCATTGTACAATATGTTTATTTCTTTATTATATTAAAGATGTAAAAGAGAAAAAACACCTATCTTGTTACTGACATATATGCTCAGTAAGAAGATAGGATTTTTTAAAACACAATTTGAATTACCTTGAAACTTCCCCCACCACTTGACTGTCAATATACATGACACATCACAATTCCGGGAAAATAACGTCCTGCTCCCCCACTCCGTCCGGCTGTCTCACAGTCGAGTTTTGGCCAGATAGCGCTATGGAGTCCAAGAAGGAGGTTGTCAACAAAACCGATGATCAACAATTGTGGGACTCCTCTATTACAGAAGAATAATTACATTCAGCCGTCGAAGCTGTTGAGGAAAAGGAAAAAAACCTCAGGCGGCTCTGGTTGGCTCAGATGGATATTTGCGGATCTGTGCCGCGTGATGATTTTGAACTTCAATGTCAGATGGCGATTACCCAGCAACTAGAAGAAGCCGAAAAGGAGCTAAGGAGTGGAGGTACTATCCAGGCGGAGGTAAAAACTGAGAAACATGAAGAATATAACGAATATGATGATTAAACGTACTGTTGATCCCAATTCTTTTAGTTTTAAGTGGTTATGTTATAAATAAATAGAAAAAGTTTCCTTTTTTTAAAACTCCATTTGGATGACCTTGAAATTTCCCCCACCACTCTGTTATACCAGCATTGCTCGCTGCAACAAGCATCATTCCTCCTCCAACAACCATGGCGGACACACCTGCTTGCGATGACATGTCTTCCACCGAAGATGTACCCACTACAAGTTGGAAATTGACAATCGACGACGTGCATTATTTAGAAACCATCTGCGATTGGATGAGGTCTATTCTCCTCGACAACCCGGGAATAAAGCTCAAGGTCACTTTAGATTATGATTGGTCTGAAGTTATAATGCAGCAAGACGATCAAGAATCAGATCACAGTGGAGGTCAACAATCACCGGAGTATTTGTCACATTTACCGTTGTCAACCATATATCCTACAAATGAGGTGGAAAGGGAAGAAGAGGAGCATGGGGTTTAGAGTTTCTTATTTTTTAAAACCCAATTTGGATGACCTTGAGATTTCCCCCACCACTTTCCATATACCTAGAGTGCGCAGAGCCAGACAGTCAGTCGCTTGGTGTCCGTCGTAGGGTGCACATCGCTGTTGCTACTCCAATTCCTGACAATTTGGGGTAGTTCAAGGTCGCCACACTTCTACTCTGGAACGACATCAACTTGTAGTATTTCTGTGTTTGGACTCAAGGTCATCACACTTTAACTCTGGGATGGTTTCAACTTATAGTATTTCAGTGTTTTGACTCAAGATCATCACACTTTAACTCTGGGACGGGATCGACTTGTAGTATTTCTGTGTTTTGACTCAAGGTCACCACACTTTAACTCTGGGACGGGATCGACTTGTAGTATTTCTGTGTTTTTGACTCAATGTCACCACACTTTAACTCTGGGACGGGATCGACTTGTAGTATTTCTGTGTTTTCACTCAAGGTCATCACACTTTAACATGTAACTTTAAGGTAGCACCAAAACGGTGCTACCCGGCTTGACATTTTTCAAGTTTCCCGAGGTCATCACAATTTCCCCCACCACTTCCCATATACCTAGAGTGCGCGGGGCCGGACAGTCAGTCGCTCGGTGTCTGTCGTAGGGTACGCATCGCGGTTGCAGTAATGGTCGAATGGGGGCTTCTGGGTCAGTTCAAGGTCACCCGAGCGGTGTCACATGACGGTTTAGGCAGAGTCACGTTGCAAACTTCAAATTTCCTCGGCACTTTTGCTGTTTCTCATCGCAAATTCGCTCCAAGTCGTCAAGGTCATGGTAACTGTGACTAAAACTCGGAGCGTAGTGCGAGAAACAGCAAAAGTGCCGAAAAATTTTAGGTTTCAGCATGACCTTGACCTTTTGTGACATCAATGACGTCATCTTGGTGACGTAAGGGGTGATGACGTCATCGGCACATCATTTCTGTGACGTCATGGGTGTGACGTCATAGAAATGACGTCATTGGTGATGACGTCATCGATGATGCAATCGATGACGTCATCCCTCAGGTGACCTTGAACTGTTCCAAAAGCCCCCATTCCCCACTACTCACAAAACATTTTCAACAAGCAATATTTTATAGCTTTACATTAAAACTAGTGGCTCATAGGGGCAAAAGCCCCTAATCATAAAATTAAAATAGCATGAACCATAGCGTATTACCATTTCTTCCATGCGCAACGAAGGTTTCCAGAAAATTTAATTTGAGGTATACAGGGTGAACAACTTAACTGTGCCACCATTGGCATAACCTAAACTATGAGATTTAGAGAAAACTTTAAATGGGGAACATCGCCTATTTTTTTAAGATGATAAAAAATATGAATTCCATTATCTTCTAAATGGCCGCCATTTTCCAATATGGCGGCCAACTTTAAAATTTCTTATGGAACACCCTATATTTTATGATGATTTTGGAATGTACATGTAATTTTGAGACATTTTTATTCTTTGACATTTTTCTCTAAACCGAACGGTTATTGAACTACAGGTAATTAAAGTTCATTTTTAGTTCCATAAGAATAACATGGGTCAAACTTTATCTGCTCATATCTCCGAGACCATTCAGTAAAATAAAAAATACTCAAGAATAAAAATGTCTTAAACTGATGTTTTAATGCAATTTTTTCATAATAACACCAATTTGCTACAAATTTTATTTTTTGACCGCCATATTGGAAATAAGTTAATTTATGCGTAAATGATAATTTTTATGTGTGAAATGTTTTTCAAACATAATTTAAAACATTTTTATTCTTGGGTATTTTTTGTTTTACCAAATCGTTTCGGAGATATGGACGGATAAAGTTTGTCCCATGTTATTCTTATGGAACTAAAAATGAACTTTAATTACCTGTAGCTCAATAACCGTTAGGTTTAGAGAAAAATGCCAAAGAATAAAAATGTCTCAAAATTACATGTACATTTCAAAATCACCATAAAATATAGGGTATTCCATAAGAAATTTTAAAGTTGGCCGCCATATTGGAAAATGGCGGCTATTTAGAAGAAAATAGAATTCATATTTTTTATCATCTTAAAAAAATAGGTGATGTTCCCCATTTAAAATTTCTCTAAATCTCATAGTTTGGGATATGCCAATGGTGTCACAGTTAAGTTGTTCACCCTGTATAATATTATAACAATACCGTTTGAACACACCATTCGACTCCAAGTACTCTTATCAATCCTGTACTATTAGGTCACCCGTTTGTAAATGCTCTATTTTGTCTTTTGTTAAACTCGTATCGATCTACGGAAAATAAGTTTTGAAAGAAATCGTAGTCCCTTAGTTGAACTGTGACGGCTTTTAAAATATAACAGTACCAGGTTAACCGAGCCTTGCTCGTTGGTTATAGTTCAGTTTAAATAAGTTATAGTGTCATGTTAATAAAGCTATTAAATTTCGACCAACAACCAACTAAGTTTTTACCTCTTCACATTTAACAGCTGTTTCAAAAGGCCTCCTTAACATTACGGTTCTTTATATTTGTATACCTTTCGTTGTTATTTCGTTACCAAAATAGCAACCCATAAGACCAATGTTAAATATTACGATTTTTAAACTTAATTTTAGACCAAATTAGATTTTTGCTGGGATTGAGGCTGTTTCTAAACTTATTTTTGGACCTAAACACTCATAAATGTAAAGTTTAAGCAAAATCTAACCGCTAGATTTCGAGATCGTGGAACACACATCCCTTCAGAGATTGCTCGTATTATAGTATAGGATAAAAAAGCGGCAATGAAAAAACATTGATTTTTTTAGCTCCTTTAAGTTTTTTATTTTTTATGTTTTAGTCACAAAACTTAAACACAGCACCTCAAAGTGCATCTTCACTTGCTGTGAATATTCATCCCTCCTAATCAAAACTCTTAATTTTGTGTAAACAAAGCAGATTTTTTTTAAATCACTACATAGAGAATCTTTAAGGAGAACCTTTCAGAAAATAATCATTCTTATATATTTCCCATTTTGTTGTAAAGTTTTTTACCTGCTGCATTTTCTTCTAGTATGTTGGACAAACGTCTTTGATTTGAACTCGTCTTCTATAATCATACAATCTACGAAATGACTAAAAGGTTTTTCGGAAAATTCAGCTAACAGAATACCAAAACTTCACTGACTGATACACTTTAAATATCAATTAATGTGTCATCGTCATTCAACAAGATCATTTGCACTTTTCGTATTAAAATGAAACCAAAACAATGGAAATAATGTAGGTATTTCTCAAACCACAATTCATCGCCCATTGCATCTCTATCAACTATCAGAAAGCATTTTATGATTTGCATACACGCTAAGATTTATTTACAATTTAAATTATTGTAACAACAGTAAAATCAGCAGTAAATTTGTAATAGTATGTAAGGTTAACTCTCCTGGTAGAGTATTTAGTAGCTCAAAGCAACAAAACGTCTTATTATAGTATTACCACTCGAGGGTTGATTTTTGTCATTTGGCTATGAATAGTTCTTTACTAAATTATATCATCTGTCTCTCGTTTTAAAATAAAACCAAAACATAAGTAGTGCAAATTTGGGGATGCTGGGCCAGTTCAAGGTCACCTGAGGGATGACGTCATCGAGGTCAATGACCTCACCGATGACGTCATCGATGACGCAATCGATGACGCAATCGATGACGTCATCACCGATGACGTCACTTCCATGACGTCACACCCATGACGTCACAGAAATGACGTGCCGATGACGTCATCACCCCTTACGTCATCAATATGACGTCACCGACGCCACTGAGGTCAAGGTCACGCCGAAACTTAAAATTTTTTGGCACTTTTGCCGTTTCTCGCACTACGCTCCGAGTTTCAGTCACATTTCCCGTGACCTTGACGACTTGGAGCGAATTTGCGACGAGAAACGGCAAAAGTGCCAAGTTAAACTAGATTTTGTGACATGACCTTGCCTATATGGCCAATCGGTGATCCCTCAGGTGACCTTGAACCAGCACAACACCCCCAAATTTAATATTACCGTTACTTTGAAAACTTAACAACGGAGAGCCGACACCGACGCGCACCCCACGACAGTCACCGAGCGACTGATTGTCAGGCTCTGTGTACTCTAGGTATATCAGCTCATGAGACTAAGATTCTAAACTGTTAGGAATGGGTGTAACTAACTGAACTTTGCAAGGAAAAGTCATTTCATCCAATATTTTAAACAAATCCTCATCAGTAAAACTTATATTAGTCTGTTTGGTATAAAACTTAGGGTGTCCGCGCAACAGTTTGCGCCACTTAGCTAAAGTCGAAACCCTTTTGACTTTGAGTGGTGGACAGTGTGCAACTAATAAAGTCCTAACACGGCTAAGTTTCTTACCTAAAGCGTCCTGCGACATGGCTTCCCCTCACAAAAGTTTGCACAATACTGAGAGACTGTTGGTAGAGCATGAGCCAAGGGAAAAGTGGCGGGGGAAACAGCAGGAGTGGGGGAAGGTCACAGTGGTGGGGGAAGGTGAGGTTGTATGCTGGAGTATAGCATCACTTCACCAT
Organism: Neoaliturus tenellus; assembly: GCA_030545055.2. Taxonomy (NCBI): domain Eukaryota; kingdom Metazoa; phylum Arthropoda; class Insecta; order Hemiptera; family Cicadellidae; genus Neoaliturus; species Neoaliturus tenellus. Next base: position 128,806,994 of record CM061534.1, read on the forward strand.
GAGCTGTCCTACAGTCAACACACTGTTCTCTTGGCCCGAGTTGGCACTAGAAGAAACATTTCTGTACAGCTTAGGCTGCGAGGGCCGAGGAAGCAAAGTTAAAGTGGAAGTTGTGTTAAACTCCAAGATGAAAAGTCGTCTAAATAAACTAATTGTATCCCTGCAATCCCCAATAACTTTAGAGAAATACCACTTTATAAAACGGCACCTAACTCTTTGGCAAAATGAATTGGAAATGGAAAAGATCACAGTAGAATTAATTTAACTTAAAATCTGGACCGGACACTCATGGCGATACTACGTGGCGTGAAAACGCCACCCTAAACATTACAAGTTAGGATAGTGAGCACCTCTGGTACGATAACCGACGTGCTAGAGTTAAAGTGTGATGACCTTGAGTCAAAACACAGAAATACTACAAGTCGATATTGTCCCAGAGTTAAAGTGTATTGACCTAGATTCAAAACTTGTAAAAATACTTACATGTATAGAGTTGGAGAACAGCGATGCTTACCGCATGTAAGCCTGAGACACACTGGTTGAGCACCGTCGTGTAGCATAGGGACTCGACTATGGTGGGGGTACTGCCAATACTTAGAGTATAAGTGTAGTGGGTGACTTTGAACCAGACTTAGAGTAGAAGTGTAGTCGGTGACCTTGAACCACCCCCGAGGGGCGGAACCCCCCCCCCTGGTCTCCATTTTTTGGGGGGCGGACCCCCCCCCGTCTCCATTTTTTGGGGGGCGGAACCCCCCCCCTGAGGGGCGAACCCCGCCCCCGCCCCATGCCGGCTGCCTCCGCCCCATGACGTAGTGACGTGGGGCGATCGGTGGGGATATAAGGCGGCCCGGCCACAGCCGCCTCGCAGTCCGCTCCCGAGCGTTGAACGTGAACGATCGGGACGGACCGCCATGGGCATCACTAAACACTGAAAGGCGCCTTCACTGTTTAGCGAAGTCTAACGTAACTTTAAGACTTGTATTAGTTTTAAGACTTTAACTTTAAGACTTTAACTTTAAGACTTGTATTAGTTTTAAAACTTTAACTTTAAGACTTGTATTAGTTTTAAGATATTGGGTTTTGGCGTTGGGAATTGTTTTATATTTGAGTGTTTTTATTTGTACCCTATGTGTTTAATGTGTATGTTCCAGCATTTACCATGTTGAGCTCAACTTATTCCGTAAGTGTGTTATATTATAGAAAGTTATTACAGAATAAGTATTCCCTCTTGAGCTCAAAATTAAATTTTAAAGTTAGGGAACGGGAGTAGGCCCCCGTGTAAAATCATTTTATACCAACGCTAGCATGGGTCCTCTCAGGCATGCAAAAGGTTGCGGCTGGGTTGGGAACCGGTCCGTTTGTACGCTGGCAGGCAAAAGGTTGCGGCGGCCTCTGCACTCGGACCGAGGACGTAAGCCACTAGGGCTGTCCTCAACCTCTCTCAAAATTATGTAAATGAAACTTTGTTAGCTATTTGTGTTTTTGTCCCCAAGGCTCCCGAACATTCGTGGTTCGCCATGGATGTACGGGGGCCGAAATTTTTTAATGTTCGTTTGGCCTTGACCTAGTAAGAACTTGTACAAATTTAGTGCATTGCTAAACTTAATAATACAGACAGGGAACGGGAGTAGGCCCCCGTGTAAAATCATTTTATACCAACGCTAGCATGGGTCCTCTCAGGCATGCAAAAGGTTGCGGCTGGGTTGGGAACCGGTCCGTTTGTACGCTGGCAGGCAAAAGGTTGCGGCGGCCTCTGCACTCGGACCGAGGACGTAAGCCATTAGGGCTGTCCTCAACCTCTCTCAAAATTATGTAAATGACTTTTGTTAGCTTTTGAAAAAGTTATTTGTTAGCAATGCAGTAAATGCTTAAAAGTATTGCGTGGTGAAGGTCAGACAACATTGGAATGTTTTCTGTTGTCATAGTTGGGTCTCTTTGGAGGCTACAGCGATGACAACCTAATGCCCCAGGTGGGGCTTTATTTTTTTAAAGTTTTTCCGTGACCTTGACCTAAATACAATACTTTTCAAAATTCTTAATGGTTAGGTATTACTAACATACAAGTCTGCTGTTGTCCATAGTTGGGTCTTTTCGGAGGCTACAGCGATGGCAACCTAAATGCCCCAGGTGGGGCTTTATTTTTTAAAGTTTTTTAGTGACCTTGACCTTTGGGGAAGACACTTAGAATTAGAGTAGAAGTGTAGTTGGTGACCCCCCCCCTCTGGACTTAGAATATTTTCGTAGATGTAAATGAAGTACCTCCAGGTTTGAGCCAACACTTAGAAAATTTTACTTTTTCTGAGACACTCAGACTTAGAGTAGAAGTGTAGTTGGTGACCTTGAACCACCCCTGAGGGGCGGACCCCCCCCCCTCTGGACTTAGAATATTTTCGTAGATGTAAATGAAGTACCTCCAGGTTTGAGCCAACACTTAGAAAATTTTACTTTTTCTGAGACACTCAGACTTAGAGTAGAAGTGTAGTTGGTGACCTTGAACCACCCCTGAGGGGCGGACCCCCCCCCGTCTCCATTTTGTTGGGGGTGGAACCCCCCCCCCGAGGGGCGAGCCCCGCCCCCGCCCCATGCCGACCGCCTCCGCCCCATGACGTAGTGACGTGGGGTGACCGGTGGGGATAAAAGGCGGCCGGGTTGCACGCACTTGTCATTCCAGTCCAAACTCTCGTGCCGACTGGTTCTCTTGCTTTCGATAGTACCGAGTGGTTCTCCCGCTTTCGATAGTACATTCTCATCTTTGCTGTTTTCATTTACTTCACTTCTCCATTTTACTCTCAAAATGACTCTGAAGCTAAAGAACTATCCACCAGCTTCCAAGACTAACTCAACGTCCGCTGCTCCGATATTGGAATACTTGATGACCGCAGAGATCCTGAGCAACCTGAGGATGCCGCCGCCACCGCCGCCACCGCCGCCACCGCAGCCTGCCTCAATGCCCAGCCTGTCAATGCCCAGCCTGTCGCCATTGCCGCAAACATTGGAAGAGGCCGGTGCACCTCCAGCATCTTCAGGAAACCTCAGCGGTCCAGCCCTGGTAGCCTCTCCACCACTCTCGCTGCTATCGGACTCTGGATCGGAGTCAGCGGTGTTCGAGACGAAGTCAAGGTCGAGGATCACCCCATACAGCAGAACCAAGAAAATCCTTTCCTATACCAAATCCCAATGTCCCTTACCCATATCCCCCATGGCATCCACACCAACCAAACAGCCCCGTAGATCCATCTTTTCCCCCGAACTTCCCACCATCGACCTAACACGTTCACCCACCCCACCCAAAATTGTTTGTAGCCTACCCTTTGACCGAATTAAGCCTTCACCTTCCATACCCATTCCTTCTAGCCAGCCTATTTCGGACAAGCTCCAAAACACTCCAGTAAAACGTCCAACACAAAAACGTAACCGTGTTAAAGTCCCTGCTGGCAAGGGTAAGAAATGCGATTACGCTTGGTTGTCAAACAAGTTTGGGGTTTTGTGTTGCCAGAAACTTGCTTGTTTAGGAGAGGATCGTTGCCAAGGACACCTCAATAAAACAATCAAATTTCGACAATTCAAACCTTACACTATGTATGTTAAGCCTAAAATGTCCAAACCCAGACATCCCCACAGCCCGCAACCGCTTGATATTAGAAGGCTGAAGGTTGATGAAAAATATTATTTCATTGGTCAAACCTATGGAGCGGGTGATACTAAAGTAGAAATCGTTGTAAAAGGTGAAGGCAGCCTTCGTACAATGCAAGTACCACCTCGGATGGTACAAAGACAATTTTTCATCCCTAAAGCCTATCTAATACGAAGGGAAGGATGCCAATCTGTGTGGGAAATGGATTAGGATATGGGCCCACTATAAAATGTAAATTGTTAAGAAGTGTTGGACAGTAAAATATTTCTTCAAAATTATTTTTTCCAAATTTAGTCTTGACCCTCTTAAAGTAAGGGAGAGGGGTATTATACAAGTCAACTAATAAAAAAAAAATAGTTGACTTGTATAATACTTTAACCTGGCGGTGATGTAAAGTCACTGGGACAATCTCAAACCGTGTCCTTGAGGGTAAAGACCAAGTTTTAATCTTTAACAAAGCCTCCAAACACTTGTGGTAAGCCACAAGTGTTTGGAGGTAAAAATGTTTCAAAGTTTGAATGGCCTTGACCTATATTAACTATTCTGAAAAGTTAAGAGCTAACCTTGCAACCAAGGTTATGTATTATGTGATACCCCCACTCCAACGTTTTGCTTAGCTTGTATGAGCTGTTCATTTTGCTTCAGTCTATTTCTGCGCTTGATACTAAACATGGCACCGTTCTCCTACAAAGGTGGTAAATACAACTTAGATGAACACACTGCATGGGAACTTTTAAGCGGTTTGAGAAGGGATGTTGAGTTTTGGATAAGACGTGATAGGGCTATGTTTACTTTATGTGTTATAAACAGACAAACCTTAAACCTTACACACTACACTAAAATTGAATATAAAAATATAGACGAACTGTTCTCCTGGGTGTTTGAAGTAAGCAAGTTTATTGAAGAGAATAAGATTCAGGCCAAACTTATAATAACCAGGTTTGATACCAGGGAAGGTTGACCTTGAGTTACCCCCACCACTAAAAATGAGTATATATAGGAGTGGTGATCAACTGTCCTCTCATTCTGCTTTACACTGTTAAGCCGAACACCACTATGTCTGCCATGAATGTTCCAGCCTCTACCTCTGGCCCGGCCGCCTCCAACTCCAGCCCGAGCATTGGACCAATCCGATCGGGGCCTTCGTCAAGGAGTCGTGTCCGATTCTCCGGCTTTGGCCCTGTCAGGAAGGAGTTGTGCAGCAGCCGAGCCTCCAGACCAGAGTCTTCTCTGGAGAACTTGTATGAAGAGCTCCAGCAGGTAGTGCCAGGTGTAGTGGTTGGTGCATCATCAGAGGAAGACACTCTTAGAGCCGCTACTAGATACATTAAAAGTTTTAACGAAATGATAGAGGAAAAGAACAGGTTGTTAGAGTGTGCACGCGGTGAGGTACTTTTGATCCGAAGTAAATGGGAGAAACTAATTAGGAAGTGTGAAAGCCTGTTGGACAGTGATGATAGTGAGGATGAGAGTGGATAGGTGTGTGGGTAAAGACTTGGACTGGGACTTGTGTGTTTGTATGAATGTGTGCGTGAATGTGAAATACAGAGCGGGGGATAGATCACTCTGTGGCAATGGACTAACATGCCACTTAGTGATCTATCCCCCGTTCTGGTAATGTTTTTGGATGGCCTTGACCCACTTTACCAAGGCTAGCCAGTACCCCCACCACTGATAAGTGTATATATACGGGTATTGATGTGCAGTTTGGTTATTCTGCTTTGTACCGCTTAGCTGAATACTACATCTTAACATGGCTTCCAACTCTAGGTCTTCCTCGTCTTCAAGAAGGCGTGCTGCCAACGTCCTGCCTGCTACTCGTGGACCTGCTCGACCATTCCATAGCATAACTGTTGCTCGGGCAAACGCCTGCAAAGCTCCGATGCTACGGACCTTGCTGGAGGTGAGCCAAGACGGGCAAGGCTTGCTCAGTCCTGGTCAACGGCAGGAGCAAGAAAGGCGTATGGCGTACTTCAGGCTGCAGGGTGTAGTTCCCAGCTTGAAGTTAAACGATCCTAGAGTGGCAAGCATCACCGAGGCTGCGGAGTATATATCACATCTCCATAGTGTTTTGGAAGTAAAGGACCAACAAATTGAAAACCTAAAAGAACAGTTGAAACAATTTAACTTTAACCCGATGGAGTTTGTAGAAACGGAGATGAGTGATAGTGATGATGAAGGTAGTGAATATATATTAGGTATGTAATGAAAAGACGTGGACAGGGACATGTGTGTGTATGTAGAATACAGAGCGGGGGATAGACTACTTTGCGGCAATGGACTAGCATGCTGCTTAGTGGTCTATCCCCCGCTCAAAGGGTAGCATTGGATGACCTTGACCCACTTTAAAGCAAGGACAACCGGTTAAGTGGTATAAAAGAGGGGGTCCGTACATCTCGACTTCATTCTGCTTTGAGCCTTCTAGGTAACAAGTAGAGTTTGTAAACATGAGTGGTGCGCTTATTATTGGTAAGGAGTGGGAGTATGTGAGCATTAACTATTTAAACTGTAAAGGGATGTTGGAACAGGTGTATAATAGTGTTAAAAGAATGGTTGTGGAAGAAAATAGAGTAGTAATCTTAGCATGGAAGAAGAAGACGTATACAGGACAAAGAGTGGAAGCAAGTGACTTTGGGGGGAACAGTGTGTTTGAAATTGGACGGTGGAACTTGGTGAACTTGGACATTGTGTTTTGGGACTTGGAAAGGTTGATTGGAAATAGTGGTAAACATGGTGTACTTATAATTGGCAGAGAGGGCAGGGTATATAACTAGATTGTTGAAGACTGGGACTTGTGTGTAAAGAATAGGACTTGTGTGGAATACAGAGCGGGGGATAGATCACTTTGCGGCAATGGACTAGCATGCTGCTTAGTGGTCTATCCCCCGCTCAAAGGGTATTATTGGATGACCTTGACCCATATAAAGGTAGAGGGGGAATGGGGTAATAGGGAGGGGGAAATTGGTATATATGTAGGACCAATGAAGAGCATGTTTAGTCAAGCATTTGTCTAGACACCTGCTGCAACCTACCACTAGCAATGGAAAGCTACAGCGTGGAGTTCATTCTTTTGGAAGAAGACATCAATGAAGTTGTGGAGCTGATAGAAGAAAAGACCAGCTTGGGCACACTGGAACTTGTAAACTGTGAGCCTTTGGACAATGCGGCAATCGATAAGATTGCACATTTTATGATGCATTTACATACTCAAAATACAACTAATATGGAGTTTGTTCAGTACCTCTTTGCAAACCAAGTGAATGTGCGAATAACTATTACCTGGTGGCAATAAAGTGTGTAACATTTTTGGCTTGGGCTTGGACTTGGACTTGGACTTGAGTGTGGTCTGCGGAATAGAGCGGGGGATAGATCACTTTGCGACAATGGACTAACATGTCGCTTAGTGGTCTATCCCCCGCTCAAATGGTATCTTGACGTGACCTTGACCCACATAAATGCATAGTTGGTGGGGGTATAAAAAGGGCAAACCAATTGGATGGATACATCACTTCCATACCATGGCTCCACTTGACAACACCGTGTTCCATCGCAACAGAATTGTCTCTATTCTGGAGGTGATACCTCTAGAAATTATAGAAGTAGAGGAGCAACTACCAGCGGTTAATCAAGAAGAGGAGGAGGAAGAAATAATGGATATTGAAACGGACTCTGACGAAGCTGGTCTAATAAATGATGAAACGGACTCTGACGAAGCTGGTCTAATGGATAATGAAATAGACTTGCACGCCTACGAAACATTAGAGTCATCATCATCATCAGAGTCTGAAATGGAATTCCAACTTGAAGAAGAAGAACAAGACACTCCTCATCGTCCTACGGATAGGATGTTAGTTGCCAGAAGAATTATGTATTGTCATCGCTGCCTATTCCGTGATGAGGATGATTCCAACTCTGATGGTGATGTTTCACCTTTGTAAAAAGTGTAAACAAAAAGTAAAAAAATAAAAAAATAAAAAAATGTGAGCGGGGGATAGATCACTTTGCGGCAATGGACTAGCATGCTGCTTAGTGGTCTATCCCCGCTCAAAATAATAATTCCAAATGACCTTGACCTATATAAACTGGCACAAACAGACTTGTTTAAAAAAACTCGTACACATTAGTGGATCTAGAGCAAATATCATTGATTTATCAAGCTTGCTGATGAATGTTTTGAAAATGGTTGTATAAAAGCCAAATTTACCATTTGATTGATAACCCGGATGTAATTGACGTCACTTTCCCTCACCCTTATACCTCGGATATAAAAGGACCCTGTTGAGTGCGCTGTTCATTATTGTGTGGACATTCACTGAGTGTACATTCAAAGCCAAACTGTTTAAAATGGCTCTTTGCGATATTTGTGGGGAAATCTTTCAAGACGAAGATCTTTTTGCCCTACACAGGGAATTACATGAAGAAGAAGATGGAAAAGAAGATATTATCGTAGATGAAGAAGACTTGGACTCAATCGACCGGTTTTTGGAAGAGCACCAGAAGCAGATGGACAACTGGGACAGCTATCTACAGCTAATGCAAAGAAGAAGACCTAGTGTGATCCAATTTGCTGGTGCTGGACCATCCACTACTAGAAGACGTATTGAAGAAGAGGATATGCAAGAAGATGACACTGAAGAAGAAGAACTGGAAGACGTGAGACAACTGCGCACCACGGCCTTGCCAGGACGAGTTGTAACACATTTCAAAATTAATAATGTTCAATTGGAATTGGAAACATTCATAACCCAGGCTAAGGAACTTGTCGGTCGAACTTTGAGGGAAGAACTACAAAGATTAAATTTTATTAAATTTGGAATGGTGTTAGAGGCTATGTTTAACAATACTGATGGTGAAACAGCATTGAGAGCGTTCATTACCAAAAATAGAACCCTTACCTTCAACTCCAACATCGATGATATTATTGAAGAATGCTTGGAAGAACTTATAACAAAACTTCAAGAACACGAAGGAAGAGGATCTGGATGGACTTTGTCATCTATTGAAGGTATGGATGTAAGGGTTCATAAACATGGATATGGTTTAAGAGGTAGTAGTTTTATCCCTCTACCAAAGAAAATCCAAAACACTAACTCGTGTAGGAATGTGCAAAATGAAGGTAATGAATGTTTCAAGTATGCAATGTTAACCAAGTATGTTAATGATCATCCTTGTAGAGTTGGTAGAGAATATTACGAGAATGAACACCGCTACAACTTTCAAGGCCTCACCTACCCAGTTACTTTGAAAGACATTGACAAATTTGAAAAGAGAAATCCTGGCGTTTCAGTCAATGTTTTTGGTTTGGATGATTCGAACAACGTTTATCCTTTGCGGGTAGTAAAAGTTGAGCAGAGAAACCACACGGATTTGCTATTGATAACTAAGGGTGAAATTTCCCATTATGTATGGATAAAGGACTTTGTAGCCTTGGTATGGAATCAATTATCAAAACATAAAAGTAGGTTAACAGTGTGTAAAAGATGTTTCTGTTTTACATATAAAGAACTAAGACGTGGAGGATCGGAATGGTTGGTGGAACACAAAAGACTCTGTAACGAGAATTATGAAGTGAAGGTTAGTCTGCCACCACCATCTCGAGCGTTTATCCAATTCAACAAAACAGTCCACCAATATCGTATTCCACTGGTCATCTATGCAGATTTTGAATCTACGTTAATACCACAGGAGCTGCCGGACGGTGAAGTGACTAGAAGAACGAAATATCAGTTGCATCAACCCAACAGTTTCTGTCTACTAGTGAAATCAACCTTGTCTGAGAACCAATTGCAAGACTATGGTTTAACATCCACCCCGATACTCTACCGTGGGGAAGAAGCCGCTAAGTATTTTGTAGACCTGTTGTATGATATTGCTGAAAAAGCGCAACGCTTATACAGTAATGTCATACCTATGGAACCTTTAAACCAAAATCAACAAGAAGAATACAACGTAGCGACAAGATGCTATTTATGCAAGAAGACCTTTAGTGAAGAAAACCAAAAAGTAAGAGACCACGATCACCTGACAGGGTTATACAGAGGAGCTGCTTGTAATTCATGCAATATAAATTACAAACTGCCAAACTTTATTCCTGTTGTTTTACACAATCTTAGCGGCTACGACTCCCACTTTATTATCCAGAGTTAGGAAGAGATGATGGTAAAATTGATGTTCTTGCTACAACATTGGAAAAGTACATCAGTTTTTCAAAAACAGTAGGTAAATTAAACTTCGCTTCGTAGACTCTTACAGATTTATGCCATCTAGTTTAGCCAAATTGTCAGAGAACCTAAGAAGAGAAGACTTAAAAGAAACAAGCAAAATTGTACCTGAAGATAAATTGGACCTAGTATTAAGGAAAGGAGTTTTCCCCTATGATTATATAACCTCTATAGAAAAGTTTGAAGAAACCAGTCTGCCACCGATTGAAGCCTTCAACAGCAAACTAAACGAAAGTGAAATCTTCATTGAAGACTACAATCATGCTTGTAATGTTTGGAACCAACTAAACATTCAAACCTTAGGGGAATATTCTGACTTTTATATAAAATTGGACGTAACTCTGCTGTGCGATGTGATGGAAGAATTTCGAAACACCTGCTTCTCCGCCTATGGACTGGACCCTCTACACTCGTACACATCTCCAGGATTAGCATGGCAAGCTATGCTAAAGTCAACCAACTGTCGATTGGAACTTCTAACAGATATAAATATGGTGCTCATGATGGAATCTGGTGTACGGGGCGGTTTGACACAAGCTGTAACACGTCATGTCAAAGCCAACAACAAGTATATCCCCGGCTACGACGAGCAACAACCATCGGTCTACCTTGGCTACTTTGACGCAAACAACCTTTATGGTTGGGCAATGTCAAATCCGTTTCCCTACGCTGACTTCAAATGGATCAACCCGGCCACCATCGGAGACATCTCACAGATTCCAAAGGATGGTCCAAAAGGCTATATTTTGGACTGTGATTTCGAATACCCGGAGCACCTTCATGACCATCACTACGACTTGCCTCTCCTAGCTAAGACTGAAGTTTCACCGACAGGAAGATGGCCAAAATTGATGATGACCTTGGAGAATAAAGATCGGTATGTGGCTCACTACTGGGTATTTCAACAGGCTCTTGAATTGGGTCTACGTGTAGTGAGAATTCATAGAGCAATTGAATTCACCCAGTCTTGTTGGTTGAAACCATATATTGATTCCAACACAACAAGAAGAGCTGCAGCGACAACAGCATTTGAAAAGGACTTCTATAAATTAATGAACAATGCCATCTTTGGGAAGACCTTGGAAAACAAAAGAAAACACAAAAATGTAAAATTAGTGAGTGATCCTAGGAAATTGGAAAAATTAGTGCAAAAACCAAATTTCGGAACATCCATGATTATAAACGAAAATCTAGTCGCTGTCAGTATGAAGAAAACAACAATAGTCATGGACCGTCCGTTATACATAGGTATGTCGATTTTGGACATCAGTAAAACCCTGATGTATGATTTCCATTATAACAAAATGGTTAAACACTACGGAAGGGAAAACATTGGAGTCGCATACATGGATACGGACGCGTTTATCTACTGGATAAAGACTTTGGACATGTATGAAGACCTAAGGACTTTTCCATACAAAGAAGATTTCGACTTTTCTGATTATCCGAAGAACCATCCAAATTTTAATGAAAGAAATAAAAAAGTAATCGGAAAATTCAAAGATGAAGCAAATGGAATGCCTTTAGAAGAAATAGTGGCGCTGATGGCAAAATTGTATTCATTTAAGATGTACAACGAGAACAACACACCCACAGTCAAGAAAGCAAAAGGAGTGAAGACATCTTATTTGAAAAAACACGTAACATTTGACCACTACAAGACTTGTTTGTTTGAAGATACTACAATATCAGCAACATTCAACAATATCCGAAGCTTCAAGCATCAAGTCTACAGTGTTACCGAAATTAAAAAAGCACTGTCAGCTCGGGATGATAAAAGACACATTATGCCCGACAAAATCCACACTCTTCCTTTTGGCCATTACTCCCTAAACCCTATCAACTAGTAACCCATTCTTCGTCCTTCTACAACTTCGACCTTATTCCTTTTTTTCCTTCCGTAAAAAAATGGGGAACACGGCAAGTCAAACGCCGTGTTCCCCATTTTTTTACACAAGTTTGGATGACCTTGACCTATATAAATGATGTGAATATTTAAGACAACATTCATTGTGATTATACAAGTGACACAACAAACATTGGAAACTACAATATGAAGGACTTGAAGCAACAAATTGTCAACGAACTTCTTAAACCTGCAAGAAGAAAGTTTCCAAGAAGAAATACGGTGATAAAAGGAATTAATGATTTATATCAAGCGGATTTAATCGAAATGATTCCTTATAGCAAACAAAATAAAGGATATAAATACATATTGACTGTTATTAACTGTTTTTCAAAAATGGCAGATGCTTTACCGCTAAAAGATAAAAGTGGCAAAAGTGTTACAAAGGCAATGGAAATAGCTATACAAAAAGACAAACATACTATTAAACATTTACAAACCGATGATGGAAAAGAATATTTTAATAAGGAATTTGCAAATTTAATGAAAAAACACAATATAAACCATTATTCAACCAATTCAGAGGTAAAAGCCTCAATAATTGAAAGATTCAACAGAACTTTAAAAAGCGCAATGTATAAAATGTTTTCCAACAGAGGATCGCACATATGGATTGATATGTTACCAAAACTTATAAACGATTATAATAACAAATTTCATAGAACTATCGGAATGAAACCAAACCAAGTAACTAGTAAAAATGAAAACCTTGTATTAAAACGTATAAAAATGAATACTAAACCAAAAGTTGAAAAACTAAAACCTAAAAAATTTAATGTGGTGATAAAGTGCGAATAAGTAAATATAAAGGTGTATTCAGTAAGAGATATCTGCCAAATTGGACCAATGAGGTCTTTACTGTATTCAAAGTACAACCTACAGTACCTGAGACATATATTTTAAAGGATAATAAAGGACAATTGCTTGAAGGAGGGTTTTATGGACATGAAATGTTAAAATCAACAGTAGGCGATGTATATTTAGTTGAAAAGGTGTTGCAACGGAAAAAAGATAATTTTAAAGTACGATGGTTAGGATTTAATAAGACGGAAGATTCTTGGATACCTAAAAAGGATTTGATATAACAATAGAGAATCATTTTAGGTTGAACCATTACAAAGGATGGAGATAATACCACAAAAGGAGAGTTTTACTATTAATAATATAGATGAACTCACAGTGGATAATTCAGAATTCAATAGTGGGAAACATGGCAATTTGTTACCAAACACCGTGCGCTGTCTGGTTACCGGACCTTCCAACTGTGGAAAAACTAATGTAGTATTCAATTTGATTACAAACCCTAAAGGATTACGTTTTAATAATCTATATGTATTTTCAAAATCACTACAACAACCAAAATATCAATTATTGGAAAAGATACTGAATAATGTGCCTGAAGTTAAATACTTAAAATTTAATGCAAGTGAGAGTGTCATGCAACCACAAGAAGCTAAACCATTCTCCGTGTTCATATTTGACGATGTATCTTGTGAAAACCAAAACACAATAAGAAATTACTTCGCTATGGGTCGACATAACAACATAGATAGTATTTATATTGGCCAAACTTACAGCAAAATACCGAAACAACTCATTAGAGACAATGCAAACATGTTAATTGCATTTAAACAGGACGAAACCAACCTAAAACATATATATTTTGATCATGTAAATGCAGATATGACATTTGAACGATTTAAAGAGTTATGTGGAAAGGCTTGGGCTGAAAAGTATGGGTTCCTAACAATTATGAAGGAACAACCGCTAAACAATGGTCGATACAGGATAGGATTTGATAGATTTATATTAATACATTGAACATGGTATAAAACATTCATTGTTGTACAACACGTCTTGCTACAAACATGGTTAACCAAGAAAAATTAGTAAAAGAAATAAAATCACTTAGTGATTCTATTCGGGCTAAAAACAGAGCATTAAAACTAGGTATTAGCGAGAGGGAGAAATTCCTTGAATCTACTTTTAAACCTATTACTGAACCTTTAAAACAATTAAACAAAAAATTCGCTAAACCTGTATTGGAAGGAGATGCGATTGCACCTATCACAAAGTTTGAAAGAGAAAGTGTAAAATATGAAGGTTTTAGTGATGAAGACCCGGAATCCTCTACATATAGTGGCTTTACCGGAGCAGAATCTGAAAGAGAGCTAGAATCACCAGGATATAGTGAAAGGGGACCTGAAGAAGCACCAACTGCTAGTGAAGAGGAAAAAAGAGAAGAGGCAAGAGAAGGACCGTCAAACATAAGCTTGTTGGGTGAAAACATTCATAACAAAGGACCTTTAGGAAGGAAATACATGGTAAAAATGTTACTCGGAACAATTCCTAATAAGAATTACCATAGTTACGGAGCGCGATTAACAGAAGATGGTTTAATGATAGGTAATAGCCCGTTAAACGTTGACGAACATGATAATATTGTTGTTGGTGATCAAAGATATAAGGGCACAAAAGGATTATTTGAATTATTATTTGAAAATAAGCCTTCAGTATCGTTAATAAAGGAAAAAGACATGGAAGCATATAAAAAGATTTTGGAACAGACAAATGCATATAGGAGAAAGTATTTACCTGACCAGCTTCCTTTTAGATCTAAGTCTTTAAAATATAGAGAATTTGTATCCAAGTTAATAAGTTAATACCAACTAGAAGACAAACAATGCCGTTAACACAAAGAAAACCTGTAAAACGAAGATTTATGGCATCCACTTTGGATGTAAGTGCTCAGGAACGAAGAAAAAGAAGTAAGTCTGTTACAGGTACAGGTTTAATGAAGAAACTATATAACACAAATGTGATTTATTACAATAATATCAATAAATTGGTGGATAGAATGAAACTAATACATGAAGCTAAAGAAGCGGGTCATACAGGATTGGAAAACGAATGGGTGGCTTTAGTGGATGAACTCCGAAACCGTGGGGTAATCTTTTAAAAATGCGTTACTCCTTAGAGTACTATTCAGTTGCACCATGAGTGTTGACAAGTTCGGACGTTACTCCTCGGATGGATTATATTATGCGAATAGTTTAAAAAGAAGTGCTGGTTTACCACAAACACCTGATGGAGATTATGATATGAGTAATAAAAGGTTAAAAAACATAAAAGATCCTTCGGATGAAAACGATGCAATAAACTTAAAAATATTAAAGGAAAAGATATCGCCAACATTAAAACTACAAAATAACACATATGACGCAGAAGATCATAGAATTATCAATGTTGGTAAACCAAATCAAAACGGTGATGCGATAAACAAAGGTTATTTGTCATCTGAATTAAAAAATACGTTAAAATTCAATGGGAAAACGTATAGTGCCAACAATAAACGTATATCCAACGTAGATGACCCTAAAGATGCAAAAGACAGCGTAAATAGACGCTATTTACATTCCTTGATACCTGAAAAGACAAAAGATGGATTTTCTTTTTATAAATTTGTTATTAATGATATAGGTTATCCAAAAACTGAAAACGATGCTGTAAATCTAAAATATATTAAAGATCATTGTATCATACGTGATGTAGGGGTTATAGATTGTTTTAATAATTGTTTAGCAAATGTTAAAGATGGTTCGGCGCCATCAGATGGTGCAACAGTGGGTCAAATGAAAGAGACTTTAAAACAAGAGACATCTGGATTTGTAAAACAAGACCAAGTGGTATCACGGCAGGGGGATGTGTTTGTACAAGGAAATGAAAAGTTTACATTACTTGAAGAAAAGGATAAAGTTCTTGATGGGTATGTATTAAGGAATAATGTTTGGGATGGTAAAGGAAAAAAAATGATACATATAGCTCCCGCGACATTGCCTGGTAATGTTGTGACTTTTGAACAGATAATACAATTAGAGCCAACTGGACATGGATGGTGGAATTGCAATAACAAACGATTAACAAGAGTTGCAGACCCTGATTATGTAGATGACGCTGTAAATGTTAATTTTCTTGTTAAAGTGATAGGTAATATAATGTTTGATATGCATAATTATATTGCAAGCGGACAATATAATCGTGTTGATGAAAAAATGAGAAATTCATGGATAAAACAAGACATCCTTTATAAGTATTTCTTTAATAAAACACCACAACCTTAAGGATCCACATTTTACGGTCCTTTTAGTATTTAATTGATCAAAAGCGTAAATAAAGTCATTCATGTTCAACTTGTCGTAGAGGTAACACATAAGTTGTGAAATTCAATTATAAAAGTGCATTATGACATTTCAATATATCAGTCCATATCGAGACACTGTAAGGAAAGGAGGTGGGATCACGTCCACAGCGGTTTCTCTATTAAGTAAGGCCTTAAATCGAATTCCAGTAGGATCCATAGTAAATAGAGCAATAGACGCATTACCATACGAATTTCATATACCAGGAGGTTATCAGTATTGCGGACCAGGAACTAAATTGAAAAAACGACTGGAAAGAGGCGATCCTGGAATAAACAAGTTAGATCAGGCTTGTAAAGAACACGATATCGCATATTCCAAGTTTGCCGATTCAAAAAATAGATCAATAGCAGACAAAAAGCTTGCGGACATAGCTTGGCAACGAGTAAAATCAAGTGACGCTAGCATAGCAGAAAAAGCAGCAGCTTTAGCAGTAACAGCAGGTATGAAGGCTAAAACAGCAGTGGGAGGTGGAAAAAGGAGGAGAAGAAGGGTAAAAAGGAAGTCAACCACAAGAAAACACGGAGGAAATATAAGAAGACGACGATCTAGCAGAAAAGGCAGGAAGAAGCCTACCGTGTGGTCAATGGTAAAAAACGGGGCAGGTCTTTACCTAAGACCTTATCGTGCATATTAAATGAAAGAAATCAATTGGTTATACCACATAAAGCGTTAACCAATGTTGAATTATTTAAATATATTTCCTGTTTAAAAATACCATTTTTCCGCGGTGTATTCATGAAAGACAGTTTACCAAAGAAAATGTGGCAAAATGAGACTGGAATTGTAAATTTGGATAATACTGAAGGGCCTGGCACCCATTGGGTTTGTTATAAGAAACTAAATAACAATGTATATTATTTTGATAGTTTCGGTAATTTGCCACCACCAAAAGAACTTCAAAATTACTTTAAATCTGCTAAAACATATATTATAACTATAAAAGAGAACAACCTGATAATACTTCAATATGCGGTCATTTATGTTTGGAATTTCTAGCTAAAAGTATCAGTCAGTATTGAGATGTCTTCCTATACGGTATCATTAACAGGAAAATCGTCCACTTTACGAAGTATCCTTTTTCCAGCGTTACGCTTGCAAAAAGGAAGATTTTGGGAGGCGGCACTATTGGATTTTACAACTTACAACTCTATTCCCAATGTTACGGAAGGTAAAAATAACGTATTGCATTATTATAAG
>CM061534.1:128824253-128986680 GCA_030545055.2 Neoaliturus tenellus
CATTTAAATTTTCCGGGGGGGGGGGGTTCCGCTTGAGTGAACACGGGGGGGGGGTTCCGCTTGAGTGAACACGGGGGGGGGTTCCGCTTGAGTGAACACGGGGGGGGGGGGTTCCACTTGGGTGCTCATGCGGAACAGATATTCTCACGAGATAGTCGTTGTGTGATAATGAAGACAAATGTTCATCACGCCGCGACCACTAATTAACTCGCATTTGCGGTGTTCACATCTTTCCTACTCATTACATATACGTTTCCTACTTCATTATTTCAAGACTAATTAACTTGCAAAACAACAGTCTCTGTCTTTGAATGTTGATGAGATTTCATTAGGAACCATTCTTTGCACGCTATATGAAGCTACACCAGCAAACAATGCAAGTCAGACAGGTCATATAACTGTACAACGACCTTAGAAAGTAGGTCACGAGACTTAGAGTGTTAAAAAATAATGGGGGAGAAACACAACGCTATAACGCATTGTGTTTCTCCCCCATTATTTTTTTAGCAAAATTTGGAAAAACTATGTGAATTTACTGTTTACGTCCCCACCCTTGTAATACGATCATTTTTATTCCTGAGGAGAAAGTCTTGAGAATCTAAATTGTTAAATCTCTTCTCTTTACACAAATTCTCACAAACTCTAATTTTATATTTATTGCCGTTACATTTTGAAAATATGTGTTGGTGGTCAACAACACTTAGAAAAAAATATCTCAAACCTTTCTTAAGCCTCTCTCCTCTGACGGATATTATTTCAGGATCGTCTTCAACAGTGGGGATTTCTGTCAGTTGTGGTTCGGAAAGATGTTTTACGATATGTACACGGCAGAAACGTTCGTTCTTAACACATTTCCTACCACAAGCTGATCCTTTCTTAATTCCCCTACGAGCACTTCAGGGCAAGTAGTGGGGCGGCTAAATGCCCTACGACGCTCTTCTTTTAATAATTGGAAACGCTCTGAAGGAGCAGACTTAGAAGATTTATTTTTAGGATAGGTGTGATCTTTAGGAATAGTAAGTGGTGGGGTAGGAGGCAATGGTGACAGTGGAATGACAGGTGTACTAAGACTATGAAGCAAGGTTTCAAATGAAGGGGTATTAGGACGGGGAGCTGGCTTCTGCGGTGGCGGCATGTTAGTTGAGGCGGTGTGGAGTCATTCGAAGACAAAGGCGGTGAAAATATGCTGCGACGTATGGTATTGTTGGGCGGGGGAAGAGGAGCTCCAGAAGTTGAAGGTTTCGAGTCTAGTTGCTTCTTATACCAGTCGAGAGCATTTTTCAAGCGAAGAGTTTTCTTGACTGGAGTTGAAGCCGTAGTAGAAGTAGAAGTTGAACTTGTAATAGAAGAGCAGGCTGTAGTGGAAGTTGTAGTCGGCAAGGATGACATCGTGGTAGTTCTATTCGCAGTTCGCAGCGTAACGTCTGGAATCAGAATGAAATGTTAGCCGTGGTCGATGCGTCTTTTATAACGGTATGCTAATGAGAAGGGTTAACAGCCGTTAAGTGGGGGAAGGTGGGAGGGAAGGAAAGAGAGGGGGGTATTTATTTCAAATAATTCGCATAACTTTTGACTAAAATAAGATAACTAAATTCTTCTTTGACTAAAATGTTCGTCTTACATAGACCTTTTCAATGATGTATCGCTTGTTCCTAATCCGTTAATCCATTATCGAGTTATAGGCATTTTAATTTTCCGGGGGGGGGGGGGTTCCGCTTGAGTGAACACGGGGGGGGGGGGGTTCCGCTTGAGTGAACACGGGGGGGGGGGGTCGGTCATTGACCCTTCCGAAAGTGGGTCAAGGTCATTTAAGACTTATAAAGAACCAAGGTGATGGGAACAGTAGTAACTGTTCCCACCACCCTGTTTGCCTAACGGTTCCCACTCCCAACCCACTAGTTACGTTCTGCGAGGGACATCGACGCAATTTTGTTTCGCCCGTCCGGGTCCATCCGTAACGGGCCGGTCGGGTCCATCCGTAACCGTGAATTCGAAGGGAAACTGGAACAGCTAATGCAGAAACGCAACTCTAACACCCACCCAACTAATCCCACCCATCATATTCCTAAACAAAATGCAAAAACCTAGTCCGCTACCTACAATTTGCGGATGTCCCACCCCTTCTAAGTGAAGTTCAACCGAATCTCTGAATTTACATTTAATCTACCCCCTATCATCTAGCTGAAAGGCAAAACAACAACATTAATTATTAATACCAACACTTAAAACTAACACACATCATTATTAAATATCAAATAATTCAACTTATTCATTTTCGTTGTTATTGCCCCAGGATTGATTGATTACTAAGTGGTTTACATACCTTTATCGTCTTCAATCCTATTAGTAACTTTATGGGTTACCACGGTTTCAGCACCATTGTGCCATGATCACACCCAGATGAGAAACATCAGTTAAAAATTCAGTCCATGGGACGTCGTTGTATCATAAAAAGTCTTTTTACACACATACAGTTCACACACATAAACATTACTTTACGGTACGTACACGGACACACAGACAAACGCATCACCGGCCGGCACGCTGGAGACTGACCCCACTGAATTACGTAACAGCTGCACCTTGTCCTCTCTTATCACTGCTACCCTCGATTTCTTCCTCCCTCACAGCTGATTATGGTGTTGTAGATGGCATGCGATTTAAAATTGAGTTTCTCATTTAAAACATTGGATTGATCTTTTTTAAAAGCCTTATAAATTTCGAATTCTTCAAAGAGTCAATAAAAATCCTTTTTTACATTTGTGTAGAACATCCACATTATTGATACTTTTTACAAAACTGTGACCCTCGTCAACAAGGTGTTGTGCGAAACTAGATTTTTGATTGACCAGTCCTGGGATCAGGCTTATGTTCTTTTAATCTAGCTTCAATAGACCGGCCGGTTGCCCAACATAAAGTTTGGGACAATCACTGCAATTAATTTTATAAACGCCAGTGAGGCCGAGTTGTTAGGCTGTTTATTTTTTGATGCCAAAAGCCGTTCAGTTTTGTTGGTGGTTTTAGGGGCAGGAATAATACCATGCTTCTTCAGTTCTCTCGATAATGTGTCATGGGTTCTGTGTCCAAACTCTATCGGTACATATTTTGGGTTGTCTATTGTATTTTTTGGGCCTGTATTTTTATTCTTGTGTTTTTTCAGAATACTTTCAATTAGTTTCAATTCATAACCATTGACTAGTGCTATATGCTTAATTATGTTTAATTCGTTATTATATGCTGTAGGGGAAAGGGGTACATTTACCAGTCTATGTAGCATGCTATGGTAGGCAGCATGCTTATGCACCTGGGGTGGTAGGACGACGCATGGATAGTCTGGTCGGTGGTGGTCGGTTTCCTATAAATACTGTACACAAATTTATTATCTTCTTTGCCAACTGTTAGATCCAGAAAGTTAAGCTTATTGTCTATTTCAGTTTCCAGCGTAAAACTTAATTTGGGAGAGATGTTATTTAGATAGTTCTTTAAAATACTAAGTTGGTGGATGTTTCCATTAAATAAAATGATAGTATCGTCAACATATCTGTAGTAAAACATTATCTTACTTCTCAACTTGTTTTTCTCAGAAAAAATGAATTTGTCCTCGATATAGTTTAAATAAATTTCAGCAAGTAGTCCAGAAGTAGTCCTATGAACCCCTCAGCGCCCAAACTCCGTGGACTTCCAAAAATACACAAAGATGGAATACCAATACGCCCCGTTGTCAACTACACATCTGCCCCTGCTTATCTTGTCGCTAAAAAAACTTGAAAAAATCCTCAAGAGAGAATATCATTTTTGCAACAACCATAGCCTCAAAAATAGTTTAGATTTTATTGAAAAAACAAAAAGATAACTGTGTAAATCCCCGCAACATCCTGGCATCTTTTGATGTAACCATTTATATACCAACGTACCAATTATCCAAACAGTACAAATAATTAAAGATAATCTTGAATCTCACTCTAACCTTGATACAAAAGCAATAGATGAAATGATATGTTTGTTATCAGTTGTCCTAGGCCAGAACTACTTCACTTTCAATGATAAGTTTTACATACAGTCTGATGGTGTCGCTATGGGATCCCCCCTGTCTGGACTACTTGCTGAAATTTATTTAAACTATATCGAGGACAAATTCATTTTTTCTGAGAAAAACAAGTTGAGAAGTAAGATAATGTTTCACTACAGATATGTTGACGATACTATCATTTTATTTAATGGAAACATCCGCCAACTTAGTATTTTAAAGAACTATCTAAATAACATCTCTCCCAAATTAAGTTTTACGCTGGAAACTGAAATAGACAATAAGCTTAACTTTCTGGATCTAACAGTTGGCAAAGAAGATAATAAATTTGTGTACAGTATTTATAGGAAACCGACCACCACCGACCAGACTATCCATGCGTCGTCCTACCACCCCCAGGCGCATAAGCATGCTGCTTACCATAGCATGATACATAGACTGGTAAATGTACCCCTTTCCCCTACAGCATATAATAACGAATTAAACATAATTAAGCATATAGCACTAGTCAATGGTTATGAATTGAAACTAATTGAAAGTATTCTGAAAAAACACAAGAATAAAAATACAGGCCCATAAAATACAATAGACAACCCAAAATATGTACCGATAGAGTTTGGACACAGAACCCATGACACATTATCGAGAGAACTGAAGAAGCATGGTATTATTCCTGCCCCTAAAACCACCAACAAAACTGAACGGCTTTTGGCATCAAAAAATAAACAGCCTAATAAACTCGGCCTCACTGGCGTTTATAAAATTAATTGCAGTGATTGTCCCAAACTTTATGTTGGGCAAACCGGCCCGGTCTATTGAAGCTAGATTAAAAGAACATAAGCCTGATCCCAGACTGGTCAATCAAAAATCTAGTTTCGCACAACACCTTGTTGACGAGGGTCACAGTTTTGTAAAAAGTATCAATAATGTGGATGTTCTACACAAATGTAAAAAAGGATTTTTATTGGACTCTTTGGAAGAATTCGAATTTATAAGGCTTTTAAAAAAGATCAATCCAATGTTTTAAATGAGAAACTCAATTTTAAATCGCATTGCCATCTACAACACCATAATCAGCTGTGAGGGAGGAAGGAATCGAGGTAGCAGTGATAAGAGAGGACAAGGTGCAGCTGTTACGTAATTCAGTGGGGTCAGTCTCCAGCGTGCCGGCCGGTGATGCGTTTGTCTGTGTGTCCGTGTACGTACCGTAAAGTAATGTTTTATGTGTGTGAACTGTATGTGTGTTAAAAGGCTTTTTATGATACAACGACGTCCCATGGACTGAATTTTTAACTGATGTTTCTCATCTGGGTGTGATCATGGCACAATGGTGCTGAAACCGTGGTAACCCATAAAGTTACTAATAGGATTGAAGACGATAAAGGTATGTAAACCACTTAGTAAATAATTCAACACAACCAAATACCATCATTATTCTTAAAATTAATACACCTTAACGCTAAACACAACTTATAACTAACATCGCAATGCGCAAATTAATTCTTAAATTAAGTGCAACTTACAACTAATATTTACACACACACACACATACCACATTGCATTAAAGAACGCAACGTAGTATAAGAAGTTCAAATATATATAGGCCTACTATATATTTGAACCTCTTACCGAGTCGCCAACGACTTTTCGCTATGAAAACTCGTTGACGACTGACGCGAAAATCGGGCTCGTATCGCTCCTCGGGTTTTCGAGTGGTGGGGGTAATTAATGCAGTGGTGGGGGAATTGTTTCACTCCAGTACGGTCTTCAATCCACTCCAGTTCACAGCAGTGTAAAAATGAAACGAAGGGGTGGGGGTGGCGCATGCGCAGCGACGTAAAATCCAAGGTTTGAGGTTAGAACTTTCCGTGCACAGTAGAGCTAAATTGAGTAATACAGGACTCGGCGCATGCGCAATAGCGAGGAGTGATTCCGATCCGGAGAACTCGTTGCATTCGCAGCAGCGCTAAAGTGAGTAATACAGACTAGGCGCATTCGCAGTAGCGCTAAGTGAGTAATACAGGACTAGGCGCCGTAGCGTGAAGTTGGCTCACTCCAGTACAAGTTATAGCAGCATAAAAATGAAACGAAGGAGTGGAGCGGCGCATGCGCAGTGACGTAAAACCAAGGTTTGAGGTTAGAATTTTCCATGGTGGCTGCCATGTTTCATTCAGTTTCATTCAAACAATAGTAGTTCATGGCTGGCATGGGATGTGAAGTGTGGTAATTAGATGGGGTTAGCAACCGTCGTGACCGGCCATTGACCGGTCATCGACCCTGCGGGGTTCCGCTTGAGTGAACACCGGGGGGGGGGTTCCGCTTCATTAGTCACGGGGGGGGTTCTGCTTCATTAGTCACGGGGGTGGGGGTTCCCGCTTGAGTGAACACGGGAGGTTCCACTTGGGCGCTCAATGCGCAACTGATCTTCTCTACGCGATAACCGTTATAAAAGAAGATTGTTCATCGCGCCGCGACCATTAATTAACTCGCATTTGTGTTGTTCGCATCCTTCCTACTCATTATATATACTTTTCGCCAACTTCATTATACAAGTCTAATTGCTACTAACCTGAAATTTCATTTACATTAGCACCTGTCGTCCTGTTTGAATCACCTTCGCGTGCTCGACGTTATATCTCATTCATCAGTCTTGTTCTCACTTCTACACGTCTGACATACTTCTTGTGATGGATACGCAATGTTTGAAATTGAAACTTTTGCGGACACAACATATATTACGAAATAATTCCAAACCATCGGTTTCAAAGACTAAAACAAATTTAACAAAAGTGAGGAAGAAATTAAGTTTTAACCCGTTATACTCTGTTAGAACTTCGCAGGTTCACGTTGATGATAATGTTATTCACAAAATTTTGCGTTCGATGTTACGTTTCCACAACTTCGAACTTGTTACACCTATCGACTGTGTTCAGCAGGTTTTCATATTTTACCCCCACCCTTCTTTATATAAGTGCGCTCAAGACAATTCCTGTTTCATTCTTCTATACGCTCTTCGACCGACAACTACTCCGCTCTAAATTACACACTACACGAAGATGGATACAAACCAAGAACAAGTACAAGTTCACGAAATATCGTCTACTACCCACCCGAGAGAGAATCCTCCGAGAACTTCGCCTTCACCGAATCCACAGAACCCCGCTCCAAGTTTCGGATGTATCTTCGACGGCGAGGAATGATCTTGAAGCTATTCTTCGGTCGCTCGTCGGTTTCGACTGACCTGTACGACGATCGATGTTAAACTGAACTCTTAGAAGTTCAGTCTTTTTTAAAACTTCCTCCGGATGACCTTGAAGCAATTATCCCCTCTCCTTTTTCAACTAACTTCTACTTTTGTTCAACTGTTGAATTTCAGTTTTGAACTAACTTTTAATTTATGCGAAGTTTTAGTTGAACCCGGTTAATTTATGCGCACATTTAGTTCAGCCCCGAATTGTTGAATTTCGGTTTTGAACTAACTTTTAATTTATGCGTAAATCTACTTCAAACGCTCACCCCACCTCCTCCCCCCTCATTTAATATACGACCGGAAGCTATGTGCCCCGGCACGTGGCTTCCGGGGCAGCTGACCTGTGCCAGAAGTGACCAAATCTAACTACTGGTTTGCTATCCCGGATTTGTGAGTTACACCGTGCTGGAATATGTTCACATAAAACATCCTTGTTTAATGTATGTAGGTATTTCTTATTTACTATATCCTCCTCGAGGATATTTGGGTAGGGGAGAGATTTAACCTGTAAACAAATAATTTAAACTTGTGACAAACATGCACGCTTAGCAGATTTTTTTAAAATTACATTAATTTTTAGTAACTCATAATGTCTTTCAGAGACTCCTATTCAGCCGTTATATTTTAAGCCATACCCTATGTCAAAAATGTTAAATAATTATAAACTTTTTAGGAAGACCCTAGGTATAAACAACATTCACCAATAATTATTAAATTACATAGTTAATAAATAATGAGCTATCGCTTGGGGCAATTGTTAACAATTCACCACCATTGTTACTGCTATTAAAAGTTAATTTTGAGCCTACGGGTTACTTTTGTAGAATTAAATTTTGCTAAGAATATCAACACTGTGTTAATTTTTTCAGATTGCCCCCACGATTTTCACCCTACATCTAATGCCAAAGGGTAGGTTAACGAGGTTTAATTTAGTAAATATTTTTTACATAAAAACCCCTTCCTAATTTTAAATATTCGTTATAAGTTTGATACTACAGAAAATGTTACAAATTTTTTATACGTTTTAAAGTTATCTATTCGAGAGCTACATCTCGTATAACCTCTCTTGAAGGTTAAAAATGGATGAGGCAAGGGGTGATGTAAACATCCTTTTAATATTAACTTCGGGACTTGCTACAGGATAAGGTTTGTACTTTTAAGGGTTCCCTCGACATAGTTCTAACTGATTGTGTGAATAATAATCAAGCATTTTTATATTTTTATTTCCGAATACTTTTGACAATTAACTTAATGTTGAACATATGGTAAACTTTATTGTTAAACCAACTATTAGACTCTTGGTAAGTGACCCTTGGTATGACTCGTTATAGATTACTATAAGCCCTTAATGGTATTCAATACCTTTTCCCTAGTCACATACATGTCGTTTATTTCCAACATAGTATCTTTAAGAGTATTCAATTGTAATAAATTACAAATCTAAAAGTTTTATATTCCTACTTCTGTATTTATTTGGGCCACTATTCGTTGATTAAACTTTAAAAAAACGCAATTTTTCTTGTGGATTTCTCTAATGATTCTTTTAATGGACGGAATGTTTTACCATTGACTATTTTGAACAAAAGATTTTGTGTGACCAACCTATGATTTGGAGTGATTTTTGCCTGATTTCGCTTTGTTTGCTTAATTGAGTTTGTCGTCTATAAAATCAAAGTTCACTCACTTGAGCTTACTTTTATTTATCATTTAGCCTAATTTCTTATGAAACATTTTTTATCAAATTTTCTATAGGTATATAAAACCACACAAGTATACCAAACATTTACTTCTAATTAATATTCTTCATAAGACTGAAATCAATAGAAACATAACACATTTAATTTAAAACTTTCAAAATAGAAATAAAGGGTATAACAAAATTATGGATCCTTTTCTTCCTTTGGCTTGGATTTTCTCCTTGACCTGAGCTACAAAAGAACATCAACATGTACGAAGGGCGGAGAGTTATGGCTTGTAAAGTATTAACCGGACATGAAGTGTTATGAGTTCAGAGCCACCATGGCTGCCATGCTGAGCAGAACACTAAACAAAACACTACTTTATCCCTACTGTACCTTACTACGGCCGCATTGTACATTTTATCACCATCGTAGGAAAAGTTAGTCCCGAATGCAGAGTGGTTCTGAAGTTAAGTGCTGTGTAGACAGTGAAATACTCTGGCAATAAGTCCCCACATTAAAAAGATCTTGTAATTTAAGTGTGTCCGTTATTTAAGACTTAGGTAAGATCTACGACTAAAGTATCTTTGCTGTGATTAAACATTCTTTTGACTCAGTAAAATAAATGTGTAAATTTTTTATATATTTTATTACCATTGATTTATTTTAAGTTTTTTAGGATTTGATTTTTATAATTCATCTATAAAATATTTTGATTTTTTATTTGCTTGATCATAGTCGTATCTACGTTGTTTGTCTTTTTTTAATGAAACATCTAAACAAAGGAAAGATCGGCTAAAGTACGCATGATTTTCAATGTCTGTTTTTACTGCCGTCTACATCTTTAAATTGGTACAATATCCCATGCATGAGACAACTCTTTTGTTAATAATGGTGCATTATTGTTAACGTTTTTGATTCGTTAAAAGTATCCTGATGTTTAAAAAAAAATTGTCGCAGGATCAAATTTTTTCTAGGTAGGCCGCAGTTATGGTGATGATAATCATCATAACTAAAAAACGGTAAGTGAATGGAGAACTGTAACGCTATCTTGTATCGGCGGTGCACTTAACACCAACGACCGTGTACAGTTTCCCGGCACTCCAAACAATGTTACAATCAACCAGTGATACTGTTACTGTGTGCATTCAATTTACAGTATTATACCGTTTTACATCACAAACGTAACCAGTAGTGGCAAAGTAGGGCTGCTGGCTCAGGTCAATGACCCCTGAGGAATGCTGACGTCACCAAGGTCACTGACGTCACGAATGACGTCATCGGTGACGTCATCAATGACGTCATTTCTATGACGTCATAGGTATGACGTAATAGAAATGACGTCATGACGACGTCATCACCGCTGACGTCACCATAATGACGTCATTGACGTAATTAAGGTCAAGGTCACGCGGAAAGACAAAAAAATTTTTCTTTGCACTCTTGTGGTTCCTAGTATTCGGCTGTGGAGTGAAAATCCACGAGAAACCACAAAAGTGCAAAGAAAAATTCATTTTTCCAGCGACCAGACCGAAAAACCTACCAAATGTGACGTAAGGCATTCCTCAGAGGCCATTGACCTGAACCACAGCAACCCCACTCTTAAAACTAAAAAAATAAATAATTTTTATTTCCACTTACCCACTGGAGAAACCCGAAGCCCAACTGGAAACAAAATTGCGAACAGCCGACGGTGGTGGTGTCATCACCGCGCGGGAGCCGGACGCCGACTTACTGGACAGCACCGCGCCGTCCGGGTACCAGACCGCGTGGTGGGGGTAAAGTGGTCAGATGCGAAAAAATAAAAAAAAATTATTTTTTTCCAACAACTCATTCGAGTTTGTACTTGTTGGAAACATTATGAAAAAAAAATAATATTATTTTTTCTCAGATGAACTTGGGACTTGTAAAATTTTGAGCTATATGAAAAAAAAATAATTTTTTTCTAATTGTTTTCTTAGGTGACCTTGGGACTTGTAAAATTTTGAACCATATAAAAAAAAAAAAAAATTATTTTTTCGCGATTTTTAGTTTCGCTTAAAACTTGTGAAATATGTAAGTTTTAGCTAAATATTTCATTTAGAACTCCAGTTATGTAAATTGAGCGGAAAAAGTGTGATGTGCACACTGCAAGAGTCGAATAGCGACTGACCAAGTCGCTCCATGCATCCTAGGTACCCAGTTATGTGGTGGGGGTTAAGTGGTCAGATGAGAAAAAATAAAAAAATTATTTTTTTCCAACAACTCATCCGAGTTTGTTCTTTTGCTGGACCTCCGTTACTTGGAGTGGAAATATTTGTTAAGAAAATAAATTTTTTTTATTAATTTCTAAGTGACCTTGACACTTAGTCTGGAATTGGAGTCACCAGCGTTATTTTACTGGCAAAAGTTAGCTCGTCTAAAAGTTTTTGAAACATTTTATCATCCATAGTGATCTTGGTGTCCCTTGAGTAAAATTTTGGATTATTCCTAAGGCAGCGTTTCATTTTTGTCAAAGTGGAAGTCTTGGACACCCTAACAGAATTATTTTGCTTTGCCAGCAAAAATTTTACTCTTAATAATTTTTCTCGCAAAGTTTCAGCCATAGCTGTGTCTCACAGTAAGGTTAGTATAAAACTGAAAAACTCAGTCAATTGTAGCACCTAAGCTGGAAGTAGTGGGGGAACAGGGCTGTAGTGGTGGGGGTAATGCGGTCTGGTGTTGCTATGTTTAGAAACAGTTTGCTGCGAACTGTCCGAGTATTAACACGTACTGTGTAGAAAAAATAACAGCGAGACTAGTATAAAATTTAAGTCCAAGAAAAAACTTATTGTTAGGTTAATAAAGAGGTAGAGCTAAATGAAAAAAAATAATATTTGTACAAGATGTGCATGGTTCAATTTTGCAGCTAAGTTCAAAATCCACCAGTGTGGAACAAAATTTAATCATGAGGTTAAAATATTTAAACACATCTGCGAAAATATTAGGAGGCTTGTAGAGCTAAATAAAAATTAATTTTGTAGCAAACAGGTAGCGATATATTTTTGCCAAGTCATATAATAAGAGGGAATGATGTAAAAATTGAAATTTTACTCACAGAAAGTCTGGTAGTGTTAAGGCGCAGCGTATACCATGCGTCGTGGGAGAAGGCTGGCGAGTAACTGACTTGTTTTTAGAGGCAAGACGGCAGACATGGGTTGGTTATATAAGTGTTATGTAATATGCAAGCGATACCGGAGACAAAATTAAATTTGTTCCCAACCAACACTGACTGTAGGCTGGGCTGAGAGAGACAAAATAAAATGAAATGAAATGAAATATTATTCTATACTGCAACTGTCTTGGACCGAAAATATTCTAAGTCCCAAGACCCCTCCCCCTCCCCCCCCCCCCCTCGGCTCCGGACAAAAATTGCGCCCCCCCCCCCCCCCCCCCCCCCGGGGGGAGGAGGAGGTGGCATAGCCCGAGGCGTTGCCATACCTTGACATGTGTTGCATAATGAGATCCGGTTAGTAATGTATTCAGGTGTGGCTCTTGGAGATTGTCCAATGCCGCAAACAAGTACGTGTCGAGGTCTGCCTGTTTACGTAACCAGGTCCGGTTCCCTCACTCCTGACCGGCTCAGCTTCGGTTCTCTGAGGCTTAGCTTCCTCGCAGTTGCTTTCAAACACTTCAGCTGAGTGGTTGAAGCTCTGCCCTACAGGATTCGCAATGTAATGTTGGCGCCGCATTATATTGGGAATTCTTTTCTAGTCTAAGGCATGGCATGTGTAGTGTTAGGAAATAATTTTATTTTGTGCTTGCTGCTTGGTGCTCGGTGTTGGTTGTGCAGTGAAAAATATTTGTGTGTGCTAATATTTCCACAGGTTGGTGTTAGTCTAAGTCTTGTGTTTAGAAAAATATTTCTTTGTATTAATCTTCTAAAGGTTTTGTTAATAATTCATATATATATAAACATATTTTATAGTTTTACATTAAACCGGTAATTAAAAGTGTTGTTTAAAAAACATAAAGCAAAATTGGACATGTAGAAAATAGTACATGAAAGGTAGCACCAAAACGGTGCTACCTTTAAGTAGCAACATTTAAATGGGTTAAGTTAAATTAGAAGTTTGAAGACACAAATTTGTGTTTGTGGTAACAATTTACCACTACTATTTTAACTTGTACTGGGAGTAATAATTTCACACTACTGGCTTGGCACCTACATTTAAATGGGTTAAGTTACATTAGAAGTTTGAAGACACAAATTTGTGTTTGTGGTAACAATTTACCACTACTATTTTAACTTGTACTGGAAGTAACAATTTCACACTACTGGCTTGGCACCCCCCCCCCCCTTAGGGCCCGCAGTTTTCGTCCGGAGCAAAAAATTTTTGGTCAAGGTCAAAATCAAAAAAAAAAAAATTCGGGGGGGGGGGGCTCACTTCCCGTCTGGAGTCGGGGGGGGGGGGGGGTCACCTACCCCTAGGACTTTAACTCTTGGATGGCTGCTACCCTTACTTATGTGTGAATATCAAATAAAATATTTTACCACTGCCCAGACAACCAACACTTTAACGCATATCGCTCTAAGTCCTGCGAGCTCTCAGGACTTTAGCAAAAATCCGCCAAGTGTTGGCTGACTGTGACTACATGTGGAACAAAAATTATTTTATTTTTTTATTCACACACAAATATAGGTCAAGGTCATCCAAGAATTAAAAAGAAATTCCCCCGAAGCCTAAGACCGCCGGCGGTCAAAGGCCTCGGGGGAATCTCACAACTTAGGGGGAGGTGAAAAATAAAAAATAATTTTACTTAATTTTGAGTTTCCATAAGGGAAACATTCTACAATAATTTTGGTTCCCCTAAAGGGAATCATAAGGTCATGCTAATCATGACCTGGGCCCCATCTTAACCGATAAACTGACATAAAGCCTAACGTACCGGACAGTGTCAGGACCCGGTGCTTCGTGCTGAAGGATGCCAACCACCCGTATGTTTCCAGTGACGAGTGATGAGGTCCAGCAGCACCCTTGGTCCGAAAACCTAAGGGTGGATCCCCAGGGGCCTACCCCCAGGCTCGTTAAGCACCATACTACTGTTGTTAAAAAATAATTATTGAGGCATGCTAAGCCTCCAAAAGAAATTATTTTATGGAGGCTTCTAAGCCTCAAACCTAACACTTTAACTGCCAATTTACAGAGGCTAATCCTCCAATATACGAATTTAGAAAATATTTTTTCTTAGGGACAACCTGTGGAAGATTAGTACAAAGAAATATTTTACAACACAAAACTTAAACATAGGGGGATTCATGTTACAAAAAATAAAAAATTTTTACTTAATTTTGAGTTTCCACAAGGGAAACATGCTAAATAATTTTGGTTCCCAATGGGAATCATAAGGTCATGCTAATCATGACCTGGGCCCCATCTTAACCAGTACACTGACATAAAGCCTAATGCAATGCACTGACATAAAGCCTAATGTACCGGTCAGTGTCAGGGCCGACACTTCGTGCTGAAGGATGCCAACCACCCGTATGTTGCCAGTGACGAGTGATGAGGTCCAGCAGCGCCGCTGGCACAAGGCCTAACGGTGGATCCCCAGGGGCCAACCCCCAGGCTCGTTAAGTGTCATACTATTGTTGGTAAAAAATAATTCTTGAGGCATGCTAAGCCTCGAAAAAAATTTAATTTTACGGAGGCTTCTAAGCCTCAAACCTAACAGTATAACTATTTACATAGGCTAAAGAAGCCAAAAATTTATAAAAACTAATTTTAGGGACAACCTGTGGAAGATTAATACAAAGAAATATTTTTCTAAACACAAGACTTAGACTAACACCAACCTGTGGAAATATTAGCACACACAAATATTTTTCACTGCACAACCAACACCGAGCACCAAGCAGCAAGCACAAAATAAAATTATTTCCTAACACTACACATGCCATGCCTTAGACTAGAAAAGAATTCCCAATATAATGCGGCGCCAACATTACATTGCGAATCCTGTAGGGCAGAGCTTCAACCACTCAGCTGAAGTGTTTGAAAGCAACTGCGAGGAAGCTAAGCCTCAGAGAACCGAAGCTGAGCCGGTCAGGAGTGAGGGAACCGGACCTGGTTACGTAAACAGGCAGACCTCGACACGTACTTGTTTGCGGCATTGGACAATCTCCAAGAGCCACACCTGAATACATTACTAACCGGATCTCATTATGCAACACATGTCAAGGTATGGCAACGCCTCGGGCTATGCCACCTCCTCCTCCCCCCGGGGGGGGGGGGGCGCAATTTTTGTCCGGAGCCGAGGGGGGGGGGAGGGGGAGGGGTCTTGGGACTTAGAATATTTTCGGTCCAAGACAGTTGCAGTATAGAATAATATTTCATTTCATTTCATTTTATTTTGTCTCTCTCAGCCCAGCCTACAGTCAGTGTTGGTTGGGAACAAATTTAATTTTGTCTCCGGTATCGCTTGCATATTACATAACACTTATATAACCAACCCATGTCTGCCGTCTTGCCTCTAAAAACAAGTCAGTTACTCGCCAGCCTTCTCCCACGACGCATGGTATACGCTGCGCCTTAACACTACCAGACTTTCTGTGAGTAAAATTTCAATTTTTACATCATTCCCTCTTATTATATGACTTGGCAAAAATATATCGCTACCTGTTTGCTACAAAATTAATTTTTATTTAGCTCTACAAGCCTCCTAATATTTTCGCAGATGTGTTTAAATATTTTAACCTCATGATTAAATTTTGTTCCACACTGGTGGATTTTGAACTTAGCTGCAAAATTGAACCATGCACATCTTGTACAAATATTATTTTTTTTCATTTAGCTCTACCTCTTTATTAACCTAACAATAAGTTTTTTCTTGGACTTAAATTTTATACTAGTCTCGCTGTTATTTTTTCTACACAGTACGTGTTAATACTCGGACAGTTCGCAGCAAACTGTTTCTAAACATAGCAACACCAGACCGCATTACCCCCACCACTACAGCCCTGTTCCCCCACTACTTCCAGCTTAGGTGCTACAATTGACTGAGTTTTTCAGTTTTATACTAACCTTACTGTGAGACACAGCTATGGCTGAAACTTTGCGAGAAAAATTATTAAGAGTAAAATTTTTGCTGGCAAAGCAAAATAATTCTGTTAGGGTGTCCAAGACTTCCACTTTGACAAAAATGAAACGCTGCCTTAGGAATAATCCAAAATTTTACTCAAGGGACACCAAGATCACTATGGATGATAAAATGTTTCAAAAACTTTTAGACGAGCTAACTTTTGCCAGTAAAATAACGCTGGTGACTCCAATTCCAGACTAAGTGTCAAGGTCACTTAGAAATTAATAAAAAAAATTTATTTTCTTAACAAATATTTCCACTCCAAGTAACGGAGGTCCAGCAAAAGAACAAACTCGGATGAGTTGTTGGAAAAAAATAATTTTTTTATTTTTTCTCATCTGACCACTTAACCCCCACCACATAACTGGGTACCTAGGATGCATGGAGCGACTTGGTCAGTCGCTATTCGACTCTTGCAGTGTGCACATCACACTTTTTCCGCTCAATTTACATAACTGGAGTTCTAAATGAAATATTTAGCTAAAACTTACATATTTCACAAGTTTTAAGCGAAACTAAAAATCGCGAAAAAATAATTTTTTTTTTTTTTTATATGGTTCAAAATTTTACAAGTCTCAAGGTCACCTAAGAAAACAATTAGAAAAAAAATTATTTTTTTTTTATATAGCTCAAAATTTTACAAGTCCCAAGTTCATCTGAGAAAAAATAATATTATTTTTTTCATAATGTTTCCAACAAGTACAAACTCGAATGAGTTGTTGGAAAAAAATAATTTTTTTTATTTTTTGCATCTGACCACTTTACCCCCACCACGCGGCCTGGTACCCGGACGGCGCGGTGCTGTCCGGTCAGTCGGCGTCCGGCTCCCGCGCGGTGATGACACCACCACCGTCGGCTGTTCGCAATTTTGTTTCCAGTTGGGCTTCTGGTTTCTCCAGTGGGTAAGTGGAAATAAAAATTATTTATTTTTTTAGTTTTAAGAGTGGGGTTGCTAGGGTTCAGGTCAATGGCCTCTGAGGAATGCCTTACGTCACATTTGGTAGGTTTTTCGGTCTGGTCGCTGGGAAAATAAATTTTTCTTTGCACTTTTGTGGTTTCTCGTGGATTTTCACTCCACAGCCGAATACTAGGAACCACAAGAGTGCAAAGAAAAATTTTTTTGTCTTTCCGCGTGACCTTGACCTTAATTACGTCAATGACGTCATTATGGTGACGTCAGCGGTGATGACGTCGTCATGACGTCATTTCTATTACGTCATACCTATGACGTCATAGAAATGACGTCATTGATGACGTCACCGATGACGTCATTCGTGACGTCAGTGACCTTGGTGACGTCAGCATTCCTCAGGGGTCATTGACCTGAGCCAGCAGCCCTACTTTGCCACTACTGTAACCTAACACCAAGGTGCTTTTATCACTTCCACGAATGGGTTTTGTCAAAAGGTAACAAATTATTTTTTTATGAATCAAAACAGTCTGTCAATTTTACTTATTTTCCTTTGACATCATAATATTTTTGTAGAAATGGTATTTTTATTTTAAGTCAAATATATGTTTATATATTATAAATCCTACTTTTTATTAGAGTTTCATAAAATTAGGTATAAAATTTTAGATCATAACAAATTTTTTGATTTTCCTAAAAAATTATAAAAATAAAGTAACTAATTAACTATGGAGACTGTAAGGTAACTGAGTATTTTTATAACTTACGTAAAAACGGAATCTCACCTTTTGGTGCCACTAATTACGATACACAGTGGTACTGGTTTCAGACCTATGACAGTAATTTATTTATCAATATTATCATTTTACAACCACAAAAAATGTGTGCAGCAAGTAATAAATAAGGAGAGAGTGGCTGATGATGGACTGTCATAGGTCTAAAACCGGTACCACTATGTACCGCAATTACTGACACCAAAAGGCGAGATCCCGGTTTTGGATACGTTAAAAACATTTTAGGTATCAAGGCTCTTTATTGATTCAATGAATATTTTTCTAATGGTAATATGCCCTCACACACCTTAGTGCTCAAATGCCATATTCCATTTAAGTAACATTGAAGTTTAATAAGCTTCAATCTACTTTACATTGTTCAACAATGCTTAAATAAATGTAATAATGTGTCCGTTCTGTTTGGCAGGAACCAGAAAGGAAAGCCATGAATTCAGAGTTAATATTTCACCAAGATAGGCACATAAAGTCAGTCCGGCGCGGGCTGGGGCTATGTGTTATCGGGACAACTGTAAATCTTGGTACCCCGGCCGGGATACTCACCCGTCTCTTGCAAATGAATTTGAAATCCGCGTCTTTGCAAAGTTTTGTTGCAGAAAAGTTTTATTACTCATATTAGTCTTTAACTCAATCAAACCTTGGATAAAAATAGTAGCACAAAACATTTTCAACAACCAATATTTTATAGCTTTACATTAAAATGTTTAATGTTTGACATAGATACCCGGTGTTTAATAGAACCTATTCTTACACTAAATTTTGAGGGTGACTCTATTTTTGGAGTTACGTGGCATTTGATGACCAGACAGTTAACATCAAAATTTTAAACACCAATTCTTGAAGAAAGAAATATAGTTCTATGATTCTCTATGGAATGATAGGCTCTTGATGAAAGTTTCTTGATTGGACCACACCCCTGTTGGATTATATAAGGTTACCGAATTATTGGGGGTATCATTAAAAATGCTTAATCTCAGGAAAGAATAAAACGAGGTACGACGGTGTAATCTGTCGAAAACCAAACAAATCACTTAGATACACTCGTTAATTGTTGATTGTGCAAAATCCGACATTGTTGGAGCACTGTTTGGGCAT
This sequence comes from Neoaliturus tenellus, assembly GCA_030545055.2. NCBI lineage: Eukaryota > Metazoa > Arthropoda > Insecta > Hemiptera > Cicadellidae > Neoaliturus > Neoaliturus tenellus. The sequence goes on from CM061534.1 coordinate 128,843,107, forward strand.
ATTATTCACATTTTGTACATGAAAATTGGCTCTCACTAGAGGGAGATATTGCCGATTGGAATCAAAGACCTGTATAAATTAATAATATTGGACTATCGAGAGTGCACTGAAAAACTCCTCTAAATCTCCTAATATTATGTTCCGTCCCCTATACAATCCTGTTTCTGTAATAGATTGAATACAAGCTAAAAACATTTAAAAGGGGATGTATATTTTGTTTCTAATTCTCTCTCAATGTTATTGGACTTTAAACAAAGGCACTAAATGGTAAAGGGCAAAGCACTGCAAATTGAATTTTTACCAGCAAGACCCTTGATACTGGCAGCCTCTAGTGGCAGCCGTTGATGAGCTGAGAGCGCAGTCTATTGAACGTAGTCCAACCAACTCTTAAGAGTGTTCTGTAGTAAACAAATACTAGAAGATTTTCAACAATAGAAATCACAGGTAACACACTCAAGAGAATTGATTGTGAAACTACTTATCAGACAGTTGATTGTGTCATATAGGCGGAGTGCGATGGAGCGGCTTAGGTCGGATTGCTTGCATTAAACATGAGTCGGGGAGGCAAGTGTCGCTGTCTCGTTTAGAAGGCTTTATTGGATTAGGCATCCACCGGTTGAGAGCCCTGCTCCAACTCTTGGAGAGCTCGTGCTCTACAGTGATTTGTTCCAAGATTACTTTACACTTTACAACAGTCTATGATTTAACATTTTAGGTGCTCAAACTTTTACCTGGTGTTTATTAATTTTCATAATTCTTATCTAACGTAGTTAATTTAAATTTATTATGGTTTTTATATAGTTTTATGAAATTGGTTTTTTTTAATTACTTAGTATGAACGCTCTTCGTCTTTAAAATCTTTTGGAGGGTTTAATATACTAACGTAATTACTTTTAAAAGAACTGATGATCCCTATTAATTTCAAACAACTCTAATGTTCCATTTCTTAAAAAAATACATTAACATTAAATATATAAACAATTGTTATCATCTTAAAAAATAAAAGAAGATCTTGATTAATTCTTACTTCTCAAAATTTAAATAGTTTACAATTCGAAAATCACATTCGGCCCTTGTTGTTTAATTAAAAACTAGAGATTGCCTCCTGGTTGAAATTCAACCAAAATCATTTAGTTCATCTAGACTGTCTTGACCAAGTTAGTTAAAACAATATGTTATAAATAAAACATCTGTTCTTCCTGATTTGCTACCAGTTTTTTTTTTACAACAGCTGTCTAATGATTCAGTCAATTATCATCTCCCATAAGATTAACATTGAAACTTTGAGAGCCTATAGGGCGTAGCCCTGGGGGTCAGTGTGAATTAAAACGCGATTCTGCTCATCTACACCACAATACCTTTATAACGGTATGCGCGGATTTCTGCTACGATGCACACGAGCTGAGAAAAAAGGAGGAAAAGAAACATGCTTGCCTATTAATATACAGATTCTCAATAGTTCGAATGTTTTTAACATGGCTCTTGATGTTTGGGTTATCCAGATTCCACTCTTAACATCAGCAGAATTCAAAATTCTACCTTAGTAATATCTCTTCTTTGAATGTGTGAACAAATTGTTTAATAAATTTTTAAAAATCCTCAGCAAGAATCAGTGCAAATATATTTTATCAAATGTTCTTAAAACCTTATTTAGTCAAAATGTGGGATTTGGCACATCAAACATTGTAATCATGAAGTTGGTTAGTAAAACTATTAAACTTCCTGTTGTATTCAACTTTTAAAATCATCCCCAAACGCTTTATTATTATATGTCGTATAAAACGCTTGTAAATAGTAGACTAAAGTCCAGAAATCATTAACCAGTGAATATCCTCTCTGAAAAGTCTTAAATGTAGTGTTATAAAGCATCGAACAAAACTTTAAAGCTGTTGTAATCAAAACAATTCATCGCACGTAGGACTTCAAACGAATAAATATAAGGAAGTTATTGCATTTCAAAGTTTTTCCAATACGATTTTAAAATTAAGTTCTAAAGTTTGTGAAGCTGCCTACTAAATCCTAACTTGAGTTCGGGTTGCCAGAATTGTATTCTACAACCTATGCTGTTGTTTTTGAGAAATACATATATTTAGAATATTCTTAAAGATCTCTTTGTATAATTTCTTGTAATGTGTAATTTAAAGTTGATGAATTTCCTGTAATATAACTCTATCCATGCCAAAAATGAACTTGTAAAATTCATATTTTTTGCTCATTTTATAAAAAAATGTTTTAATTTAAGCAGTCTAAACTCACTCTCTTTTATCATTAAATTGTTGAAAATATTTAGATCAATGAGTAAACCTTACCAATTTTTTTTTTTAATTTTGAATTTGTAAATGTAACTGTCAAATAATAGTCTAATTCATTTCTTCAACCCTGACATATTCTGCCAATTTAACTTACGTTTTCTGTGAAATTATCTCTTATTAATCTCGACAGCCATTATTTTCATTGTTTATTGGGTTTTGCAGGTGGAACAAAATTGGAACGGAGAGGAGCGGCAAGCCGTGTTTTATGTGGTAATAAAACCTCGACTAATCCATTAAAGGTTGCCACTTTAGCGATAAACCTCAACCAGCTGTTTACTCTCTACACCATCGCTACCTTCCTGCGATGTACAGTACTTTATTCACTCCTCTTATTTGTAAATTTATTTCAGTACTGTTTATGAGCGAAATTCCTCCGTCGCAGCAGACCTACGTAAGCAGTCAATTTCCAATGGAGTTTGGTATTTTTTTATTTTCCCCACATACATCATAGGAAGGAGGATGAAGGTTTGCTGACACGGTATTGTTAAATCAAATAGACCTCTAAAGCAAATATCATGGTCGCTAATTCCTTCCCAGTACAGGTATTTGCTAAACTGTATCAAATTCTGGCATCTGATACAATACTCTTCTACCCCTTAAAACCATGGGGGGGAGTATGTAGGTCTGCCGCCAGGGGGTTTTTGTAAGCAAATATAACTTAAACTCTACCTAGTGAATGTACATAACAAATTTTACCAAGTCATTTCAATAAATAAGTGAGATTGAAGGATTTGTTGATTATCCATGAGAATAACATGGAAAATATATTTTTGGATTTTCTCCATAATCTGTAAAGCTAGGTTAAGAGTTCACAATAATAAATTGTTTGTTTTTAATAGCTCTTTTAAGTGGTTATAGTTAAAAATGTTGAATTAATAAATTTGAAGCTCAAAAATGCAAATAATTCACCCTTTTGGAACCCATAAAACCCCATTTCCAAAGTAGAGAACGCTGGTTTACGATTTTAACCTGAATAACGCTACCCTACACCTTCATACCAAATTTCATCGAAATCTAAGGTTTCTTTCAAAAGTTTTAGTGTCCTTGGACATATAGATTAATTTGAACTAGTGTTGTTCTTGTATTTCCTATAGGGCAAAAACTCGAAAACGTAGAATATAATACTGTAACAGTAATATTTAGTATAATAAATAATAAAATATTGTATAGGTAGATAACTACTTTTTATATTATTATCAACTTAAATTACTTTATTTTGTAAATAATTTTACCTGTGAAACTTTATCTACAGTTACATAAATTTTCTGATATACTAAAAGGCACTGGGTTGCTCTTTGTAATACATGTAAAATCTATAAAAGGCATTCTATATAATAATTTGATGCATTTATATCTTTATTGGTATGCATGCTGTTTGTCATGGTTAAAGTGTTCTCTTTGTGTCCTTAATACTTTGCTACTTTATTTGAAACACCGACTCACTATGTGGTGCGTATTTCAAGGTGAGTATGACTGAAGGATGTGTGTGATGATTGTGATGGATCAGATGAGGTGTAGCTTTGTTACTGACAAATAGCAGCTGCAGAATCATTAATTAATAGTCCAATGACCAAAGGCAGCTGGGTCCAGTAACGAACCATCAAAAGCACCAGTTTTTCTCAGGATCGAACCAGACACCTTCAGATTCAAAGGCGAGCTCTATAACCACTCAGCTACCCAGCCAGTTTTTATGGCTACAGCCCCCACCCCTAAATAAATCTCACCTCTGGTCTTAAGCCCCCTTCTACTTTCGAACATGGCAGGCGAGCATGTTTTGGACCCAACGGCTCGCCCAACAAACTCGATAGTCTGTGGAATCCACCACAACACTATCGGTGGATTTGTCGGGTGGGATAGGTCTTTTTGGTTCGCCCAATTGAAACACAGCCACGGCTGATGGTGTGGGGAAACATCAACATGGCAGGTTGGATGTTAGGTTCAAAGGCAGGCCAGAAAGACGACCATGTTCAACAGTGTGTGGGGGCTTTAGGTTTATTCTTAAAGATTAGCAATGACAATTTTTGTTTTCGTATAGTAAACACAAATCTAGTTAGAACCATGGTCATTGCTACAATACCATACTGTAAAAGTAATAGTAATAATAAATTGTTTACAGTTATCAAATTCTTTTGCAAGATGACAAGTGCATTTCATTATCCATTTCAAAGTATACTCAGCAATTAAAATTTATTGTTCATAAAACTACTTTACATTCGCTGCGGCTAATAAAAACATAAAACCTTCCCCAGGACATGAAAAATTTTACTGTACCAAAACATTCCTTTATATGACATAATTAAGGAACAGAGGTCAAAAATGTTATTCGTTGTGTTTATGACGTCATTTCGTGACGTCATATTTATGGCACAGTACCGTTCCATCAGCAAACAGGTGAAAATAATGTACTAAAATTGAAAGAAGTATTTGTTTATTTGAGTAAAACACAATAAAGATAATAAACATATGAATGAAAAACACAAGGGGGGTTATTTAAAATGTTTTGAAATTAACTAAACTATTTTTTGTAGCACGGCATAGGGCATAGTCCGGGCTCCCCAGGGCACTGCGCACAAAAGTATAGTGTTCTTTTGGTTTTTGAGGTGCGCTAAACATAGTTACAAACTCGTCTGTCCACAACAAAGGCAAACTTCACACTGACAGGAATGGTGGCAATGAGCGCAGGCGTGGCACTTTACTGTTCCCGCCGCTACAGCGCTGCTGTCGCCGCGACGCGGGAACTGCTCAGCCCTAAGGTAAAGCCATACCTACCCTCCACGCTAATGTGGTATACAACTAACTCCGCCAGGAGCTAACCTCACAAAATACAAATGATGAGTGCATTGTAGCATGGCACAGTACTGTGCCATCAGGGTGAGCGTACAGATTTTCATGGCACAGTACTGTGCCATTAGCAGCGAATGTGTTAACCTTATCGTTTTTGTCTATTACAGTATCGATAACCAAAGTAAATAAATAAGCTTAAAGCAGTTATTAGGCTACTATAAATAAACCATTACCCATGATAGTGATCTAAATAGAAAACATATAGAAAAACTTGCGAACAATAGGTGTCTCAAATGCTAGACCAGCTTAGGGGAAATGTAATTCCAACACCACCCCCAACCCACTGACCAACTCAAATTACCCCCTTCCCCCTTACCATCACAGCCCTTCTCACAGACGCCTTGGGAGCTTGTAATGGATTGTCTAAACTGCCAAACCCTGATTAAAACAATATTTGTTTCTAGGGTTGCATTTAATACCCTTTCATCAAATTAAATTATTCTTCAAATTAAGATTCCCAAAACTAACATGATTCGAATTATGTTTTGAAAAAATATGGTAGATACATCCTAGGTTCCTTCAATACCTTCATAGAGGCGTCTCCTGGATGAAGCCTGGGAACTTCATCGGTCTAAAGGCATATTGTAGTATACATTTTTTCAGTCCTTTGAATTCACAGAGTGATAAGAGCTATGCGATACAGACCAGGCTCTAGAAGTTCAAATACCCCCGTCGCAGCAGACCTGCGTACTCAGCGAATTTCCAATGGAATTTCAGATTATTTACTTTCCCCATAAAAACACCATAGGATTGAGTAGGTAGGTTTGATGCCATAGGGTGTTGTTATAACATCTAAGTTAATAAATAATTGGTGAATGTAAACACAAAATTGTATCAAACTCTGGCAATTTTTTATTTTCCCCATAAACCCCATGGGGGTGAGTATGTAGGTTTGCCGCCATATGGGTTTTGTAAGCAAGTATAAGTTAAACCTTATATAGATTATGTACATACCAAATTTGATTAAGTTATGTCAATAAATAAGCAAGATATAGGGTTTTCTTGATTTCCCATAAGAATAACATGGAAAACACATTTTTGGATTTGCCCCGTAACCAGTTATGCTATGATAAAAATTCAAAGTACCAAATTGTTTGTTTTTTAAGCTCTTTTAAATGGTTTCAGTTAAAATTGATGAATTTTAAAAATTAAGGTCCAAAAATGCAAAAAACCCATTTTTGACCCCTTTGAAACCCCATAAAACCCCGTTCCCATAACCCGACAATGCTGGTTCGCGAACTCATGAAAATAGACCTGGTCTTACACCTCCATACCAAATTTCATCAAAATCGGAGGTCCCCTTCAAAAGTTATCAGTACCACGGACACATAGATATATAGATAGATATATAGATATATATATATATATATATATATATATATATATATATATATATATATATATATATATATACATATATATACATATATATGAAAATGAACGAATGGTGTTTTTGGCTTCTGGGGACCTCAAAATGAAAAAGTGGTCCTGGGCTTAGGTCTTACCATGGCTACTACCGTAATAGCGTATTCCCTATAGGGAAATTCGCTAAAATGTTGAAAGTTATTAAATTTAGAAATTATAGTATTTTGATTTTAATCAACAGTTTTATTGCTTGTTTTATCCGGCTCGGCCGTGCATTTTAAGTTGGGTTTGTGGCATCGTTCTTTAGCCACAACCTTATTTGATATAGTCTCCAATTTAAACTACTGGTATTCACGGTTTTATTTTACTCCTCCTATATAATTTTCTGTTGGAATTTAGAAATCATGATTTCTTGTTGTAGGGAATTTAATCTATAGTTATTTATGCAACAAGTGCGCAAAGTGCCATTTCGCTGCACTCGATGGAAATTATTCTGCACTCGCCTAAATGCAGGTGATTTACAACAATGCAGTTTACTTATAATGCACTCTAAAAACAAATCATTATAGCCCGACTAAATGGCCACCACCGTTCCCCGCACTCGACATTTTTTTATTTGTTTCACTGCCTTTCTTAATATAGGAGTTTGTCAAAGATTTTGGTTATTCTTCCCCAGTTCCTAATTTAGAAGGTCTAAAAGAGAGTAACAAATACAGTGACGTCCACTACTCAGAAATTGTTAACTAATATAAAAAATTGATGTTAATAAAAAATGAACCAACAAAATTCCCTAAAAGGTTATAGGTAACCTGAGGCACACACATAGAAGTGTATTGAGGTTGTTCATAGCTGTAAAAAGATTAAGAAGTCACCTGTTGAAACCTAAATAAAACGTTATCCTTCCACCAATTAATTGTTTTCATACTACTCGGTTTCTTTATCAGGGGTAGTCATATAGTTCTTTATAGGGGTAATGGACACCCGGTATATCAAAATAAATAACGTAGACTTCAAATGGATTTATGGTTTTATTTCATAAAACACCCCGTATAAATTTATTATCGAAATAGATTAACACAATGCACACGTATATATTTTTAAAGGATATTACCCTATACGCATACGGTATACTAGTTTAAAATAATTAAAACCCGAACTAAGGAAAGCCTACTTCACGTTGTCAATTTTGATTGGCTATCTGACAAGACAAGACAGGGTTAATGAAGATTAGGTTGTTAATGCAAACACCGGATTGTTTATTAATGGCATACATAAGATATGAGCATCGCCGAGAGGTGAAGTCCCCTGGGAGTTATGATATAGTCTGGGGTTATTAAACGTTAACTAGCCGTGTTAGCGAACATCCGGTATACACACTGCAATATTATATACAGGGTGTCCCAGAACTCTCTGAAACCATTTTGTGTATTTGTTCCTTTCATCGAGACAAAAAAAAACATCATACAAATAGAGGACTGAAATGCTTCGTTAAGACGCTAGCCACCATTTTGTTTATTACACATAAAAATGTTTACTCGGGTATAACGGATTGCTATATTCAGCTAATTTTTTTATGAGTCTTAAGCATACTAATGTACATTTCCACGAAAAAAAATTAATTTTTTCCACTGTATATTTTCAAAATGGCCATTTTTAAATTATCAAACTCTAATATCTCAAAATTGATAAACTTTATAAAAGCTTTACAAAATACAAAAAATGTTAAATTAAATTGTCTAACCAATAGTACCAATTTTGTAAGGATCTACTGAGTTATTGAGATTTTTCTGTTAAAATGGCCATATTGGCATGAATTATAATGCAAAATCAATGTTTTTATGGAGATAAATTGCAATAACTCAGTGAAAATACCATACTAAAAAATAGTCTACTTAAAAATTAGCAATTGTGTGGTAAAGGTTCATGCCAAATATTATCTTCCTACAAAGATCCGTTATGGAAATAAAAATAATTAAGTGTAAAACAAAATGGTGGCTAGCGGCTTAAAGAAGCATTTTAGGACATATTTTTACAGGAACCTACTTCTTTGTTTTTGTCCATGTAATCATCTTCCAATATCCTGAAACTTTTCTTCTGACATTCCGTATATCTCAAACGGTACTCTACTGTTTATTTTTTGTACTGCTATCAAACAAACAAAATTTTCTATAACTAATATTTGATATATTTAATATAACTAATAAAAATGACTTCTTTATGTGAAGTCCCATGAGTAGAAATTTTTTAGAACTTTTCACTACTACCAATTTTCTGGTTTGCTGGTTATTCACTACCATAATTATTATTTTGTGTGAAGCCAAATAAACTATTCTAAATTAATTTGAACATGCAATTTTGTAAAATTTTACATTAAAATGGCAATTAGGGCTAATTTTATAACATATGCTTCGCTCCCCCACTGTAGACCTTTTTGTAAATATTTTACCTCGCTTATTACAACCTCACTCTTAAAAGTAGACTAAATTCTGTAACAGCGCGCTGCGGCTGTTAGGTTAGGTCTAGGTTGAATTAGTTTACATATGGATATATTAAATTATGTTATTTACTGAACTAGAAGTACAGTACATATTATAACCACCACAGCGTGCGGTGAAGATCACAGGAACACAGGTGACTGGGCGTCACTTGCATGTCTGTTATGTTCTTTCCCGGCAATCTGTCCATTGGTGGGTTTTCTGTCTCTGTCTATTATTTACTTACAATGTCGTGAGTTGACTATATACATTGTGTAACAATTATCAGTGACCGCATGTCGGTATTAGGCCTACTCTGAATCGAGGAGGTTGTGTTGATTTTCAAGACGGAGGAATGATTGCGATAACAAAATCCTACCCTTCAAGACTTTGACGAGGACCACAATAATTAAGTTGAGTAAAAAGACTTCTTAGTACCAACAATGAAGTTACATAAATATAAAACAGTGACTCTATGATTTTATTTTTTATTTATCAATTCTCAAATTTTTAGTTGCTTTATAATCTTTTATTTTGCTGGTTTTTTCGCAGTTTTCAAATATAATTCCTTTAATATAACTAGAAGCTATTAATACCAATTGAAACTTCAATCCTTCATGACCTCTAGTCTTTAAAATATTCAAAAAGCCACGAAAAGTACAAAATTACACAGATAAGTGTTTTGAAAACATTTTAACTAGAAGAAACTCAATAAAAGTGGTAGGATAAACGTCAGAAAATCTTAGTTAAGTGGAAAATATATTTCAGATATGAAAATCTCTCATATTAGAGAGATCTCAGATTTTTTTGAAGAATATGAAAGAATAAAAATGTCGGGAAGGGTAGACCCTAAAAGCGATACAACGTGTTGAATTTACTAAATTTTTCTATAAAACTGTGTAACCCATTGAAATCATAAATATTCTGATTGTAAAGGGGAGCCTTGGAACTACAAAGTTATTCTCAAAGTTGGCTCTGCGTCCGTAAACAGTTTGAATTGCGGTTAAATAGACACAATCTCTAAACGATCAGTCAATAGGGACTGCCGAAATGGGCCCGGCCTGACCCTGATGTTTGCAGTTTGATTGCTCCCCACCAATTGTCGGGGGCATTTTGATATTCCCAATAATTGTTCAGCTATGCGAACTTCCTTCACTTTGTTGTTGTTTAATTAGTGTAATCAAGTCTACCATCTGTGAGTTTAATCGAGTTGCTACTTTTTAACCACATAAATCATATCAAACAATAGACCATTAATTGTAGAAAATAAGATGGTTATAAAAACGTAAACTAGACTAAACTTGAGTAGGGGCCTATCTCATAATTTATTTCTAGAACAGTAAAATATTTTTCACGAGTAAATTGAGTGTTATTAATTTACACTAAAAAAGGCAATTTCTCGTTGAAGGTCAATTATTTACTAACATTATCACCATTAACATTAACAGCTTATCGTTTATTTGAACGTTCTTTGATACTAACGTTTTTTTAAAAAACGACTGACCAAAATCTTCTAGTTTGTTTTTAAATGAAAGACTAGAGGGCCCGTGAACAAATTGCGCATTTTGTAATATATCTTTTTCTGTTTGTGAGAAACTCACCTTGTACAATTCAAAGGAATTAATATGACTTAAAAGTGAATGTCTTAACAACATTTATGTTGATTATGTAGTGACAGACGCTCTATTTACCTGTTTACAATCTGACTTAAAAGCTGTTAAGTTACACTTCACGTTTAAAAAATCTTATAATGAACGTTGGTAAACTTTTTAAAGCACCCTCTGGAAATAAATCAAAGTCTAGGGGCGCGAAGCCTGAAACGAAATGACCTTTTTAATTACCATACGCACACGCGCTTTAGAATGACAATTCAATTTAAAAAATCGGTTGAGTAGCTTAAAAAAAAGTTATGTAACAGACGAAACGCTTATAGAGATATATGTGACTGTTTTCTACGGACAAAACACTTGTAATTTCCATTTACACTGAAACTATTATTTTTCTCATTACTTAATTAATCTAATCAATCAGTATCTGAATAATTTGGGATAGATATCATTTGAATTTTTCAAATCTCTAAAGAATAACCATGACATGCTCTCAAAACGAAAGCAAACGGTGTTTTACCCCCCAACTGAAATAAACCCGTTTCACAAATATTGATATTGTTCCATAGAAATATCCAAGATGGCACCCTGAGCATAAGGACTCCCGTAAAATGTTTAGTGTCAACCTTACTCGGCTATATAAAAAAATATATGTGTTGTCTGTTGTATACGTTTACGGAATTCCACCTAAAACTATTATTAAGCCATAAAATTAGATAACATTTTTTCATATTGTGATTTTATTTGACACTGGTTTCAAGGAAATTACAGTACTTTTTACTTGTCTGGCACTTACACTAAATATAGTCCTTCAACAAGGACGACTTTTGAGGTTGTTGAAGGAGCAGAACATGCTTAACATGTAAATTATCAATTATTTTAAACAAAGGAAAGGGAAACTTCGTGTAAAGGGGAAAAATCAGGTACAAAGGGAAACAAATCCGAGCTTAGGTACATATTTTGCTACACGCACGGTAAGGTGTAATCATCGGAGCGCGTATAATGTCATGGTCCCCGGTTCCACTGATGATTTTTGTTGGCGTAGTCTTGATTACAATTCCAAGGCCATAACATTTGATGATTTATGTGTGCTTACAAGCTGAGTATTCATAGAAATTTCTTTACAAAACATTTATTATAATTTATACTATTTTGTGTAGTATATTATTTAAATGATCGGATTTCCACCTAAAAAATCCTCATGTAAATCAATAAAGTATATTTACGTCATTTAAGTTTGATTCATTGTATAAATTATCTAGCAGGTTCCACTGAGAGTTTTTATCCTGACAAATTTTCATTCCTTTATTTTAGTTAAAATTATGCCACGCATTAATTTTAATGGCTCATTTTCAACTAAAATATAGAGGATCCCATTAAAGCACTGCCCTATTTTCTTTAATGCTTTGAAAGATTAGTTAGTTATCACAATGCAAAAATATATCTACCTTTACAGATTTTACAATATACTCTAATACGCGGTACATATTTCGAAAAATCTCGAAAAAGCAAAGCGAACGTCTTCAAGGATCCTCCGTTCAACAGTCCTAAGAAAATGTACACTTTTTGTGAGTTGTAAGTTCTTGCGCCATTCGTTGAAGTTAGTGGTTTATTTTTAAAAAGTGTAAATAATTTCATAGAGAAGAGTTGCATTTTCCTTTATTGATAAAACTGGCCAATAAATACACCAGTTCACTAAAATAATGTTTTTTTTTTCGTTCAATGGTTCCAATAATCGATAAAAAGTAATTAAATGCCGACTAAATTACTCTACATATGAATATCAGACATGTGTATTTAAGCAGGAGAAGAGATTGTAAACAGAACAATCATAGCTGCAGTCCTCTCATACGTTCTCAACGAACACTCGAATTAGAATGGTTCAGAGACGCCACAACAATCTCAGTATTTTTCTTAGAATCATATTGAAACACAGTATACAGTATATGTAAGTGCATTAAATCACAATTGCACATTGCAATTCTACGTTAAATTACTTATAAACTTATAACACGAAAGAGTATGTCCAAATTAGATAAAACATAAAAACATTATAACACACTATTGCCTCAATTTACAATTTCTTGTCAATTGCAGTAAATTACTTTGATGTCATTCATTCTCTTTTTTTACCTATACAGTATTTGTAAATTGTCCACAATACTTTTCCCGCTGATACAGACCAATTTCACATTGTAAATTCGTTGTTTAAACACTTATAGAACTGATAAGTGAATTTAGATTTCAACTATAGTTAAAGAAATTTAGAAATACTCCGTTATTTTTAACTGAAGATATTCAGATATTGGAGTAAATATCCAAGCGGAAACTTATAAACAAGAAATTTCCAAGAAAAAATAGTATAAAACAAGACTATTACATTGGATCTCGGGCATACAGAATAGATGGAGCTGATTTTCACCTATTTGCATAACTGGGTCAATCGTTTCTAGTTTTTATGTCTGAGTTAGCCTAGGCTGATGAATCAGCATCCTATTCTGCTGGTGTTATCAGATTATTCAGCATTTTCATTCAAATAAGTTTTATTTAGAATAAATTTCAACACTTTCAAAGATGATCTTTTATTTTATGACGCATTTTTAAATAAATGTACATAATAATCAGTGCAAAGGACTCCACTAGCATATTTTGATTGTTTTTAGGGTTATGTTATTGTTACAATGGGTTAGCAATGTTTGTACATTCCTAACCCATTCCCAAGAACTGCCTCGTCCCCCACCACCACCCCCACCACCCACTCACCCTTATAACTCTAACAACCCCCCTTGGGACTCAGTAATGGATGTCTGGCTCACACCAAGGCCTTAATCAAAGAGTTATCAAACTTTCTTGCTTGGCAAATAAGTTAATCATTTGTTTATATAGTAAAATAAAGGAATTTATGCAAACCTTAACTTCTGCATTAAAGTTGTATTAATACCAATTGAATATCACTTTAATGTAATTACTTGAGTATCAGATACATTAGATTCATGGTATTGATATTGAATATTGACATTAATATGATTTCGTTGATATTTCTGAATATTGTTTTTAATTAGTAGAAAATATCCTTGTTTTGCCGAGATTCACTACACGTTATGGGGCAACAACCTCATCTTCGTGTCATCTCCAGAAAGGGTTTAACACTCAAGTGTTATATGTGTATATATTTATTAGTATTTTTTGTAAGTGTTGTCAATTTAAATGTTTGACGAACCTTTTTGGAGATGATCTGAAGATGTGGCTGTTGCCACGAAACACGTAGTGAACCTCTACTAAAAAGAATATTGCGAAGGTAACATTTATTTTTAATTGACAGATACTTGCTGTGATAGTTAATCTGACAGGCCGGTCTATAAAAAAGTACTCTTCTAAAAATATTGTAGAGGTTTTAATTACTATCACTCCACAAGAATGTTCTGCAATGGTTTGATACATACTAAACATTGATATATGCTGAAAACAATTACTTTAGAGATACAGTAGAACCACCTTTTGTTTGGGTACTAAATAACAATTTATGTGCAGTGGTGAGTACTTTTTTGGGCCACCCTGTAGATTAACCACATCTAAGTTGTGCAGAATGTACAGTATACTTTAAGGTGTGATAGTCGAAGTTGTGGCGTAAGAGGTTTAAAGTCTATTGTAGACGGTGAATTTAGAGTGACTATTCTTACTGTCAAGGATCAAAGGAATGCAGTGGTACAGTCTACAAAAGTTCGGGCTAAATATAAACCCAAACTGGCATTGCCTACGATAAACGATAAACGGCCGACGATCTTATGAAATATTTGCTACCCTTTAAAAAAAAATTCAACATCTTAGACAAATGCACTTTTCTGTATAATAAATATTAAAACATTAATATAAATATTAAAAATATATATTAAAACAACAAAGCCAACTACACTAATGAAGATTTTAAGTCTAAAGAAATATTAACAGTAAACACTGATCGGTTTCAAGTTTGTTCCCTTATTGAATAGACAATGAATATCACTGAATCAAAATTTTAACTTTGACTACATTGAAGGTAATAAGCATTGTTTTTCCAAAAGATCATTTATACTAAGACTTATTATTTGAGTCTCTTCTAAAAATGAAAAAGATTTTACTGACTTTTAATGCCACAGATTTCAGAACAAACTTTATTTTTTGTTTTAATATGATTTCATAAGTTTATAGTCAACTTTTTCATCATAAAATGTAGAATAAATTACCTTGAAATATTAATATTTTTAATATAGTTAAACAATTAACAGGTCTAATCGAATGTAAATGTCAAAACGTACAATGGTTGCCAGAATATGACCAGTTAGCATCATTAATAAAATTAAGACAAAGTTTGGCTGAAAAATGCAAATTTTATGAGTGGCCAAATATTAGTGAAATGTATGTCATCCATTATTTTATCAGAGCTGTCCACCGATATATTCAGTGGGAAACATGGAAAACTAATGCAATTTGTAGGCCACTTTGGGGATTGACCCACACTGAGAGACAAACGAGAATTTTACAGGAGTAATCGGTTTTTATATATTAAATTTTAATGTCTTAATTATTAAAATACAATGCTACAGAGTATAATTTGAATGACTTGAAAAATTTGAATGATTTGAAATCCGCTGAAGATTAAACTATGAATCTAAATTACAATCACATTGTACAGTAAAAATAAAAAAAATCGTTCATTAGCTTCCAGAATATTCGCTTTTTGCGGTCGGTTTTGTGACAAAAAAGGGCAAGAGCCAATCACGTGTGGTGTGACTTATGCTTATCATATTGCCTTCAAACCATCCTGTACACTCCTGTCCTACAGGGAAAGCCCTAAAATCTCTTTTAAGGTCAGCATCATGTTACGCTTTTTTCTAAGTTAAATAAATGTCCACAAACTAAAGCCAAAAAGTAAAATTGGTGATTTTATGGTAAACTTTTTGAGAAAGGTAAGGGGATGTCATACGAACCGCGTTTAAAAGGAGCACGTTATCAATTTTTGTTCAATAAGTTTAGCTCAACTAATTCTACCGCTACATCTAAAGAACAGGTATTGACTTCAGGACCCATGAGTTTGTTTTTAGCCTAGGGATTGTTAGTGGTCTTGGTATTCGTTTTTTGCTGTTTAAAACGGAAATGAATTATTCCAAGATAATGAACTCTCAGACCACTGAAACAGCATGATTCGTAACTGGGTCTCTTTAGGCCCATGTTATACGGGCAGCTAAAACGTGACGTATAAAACGCTGACGCTGGACATAAAAAACGTAGCAGTTATACGAGCATCAATAACGTCGCGTCACCGACGCACACGCTCGGTGGGTGGAGCTGTTACACGAGCGGGAAAAACGCCGCGGCAATTACCGAGTGAGCCCGAAGGTCGCCGAACGTCATATTCGCACCCGACTGGACTGTCAGTAGTTGGCGTCTGCTGTCTGCTCCAGTGCCAAAAATGGATGCAGTGCAAATAGGTTGTATCGGTTTTCACCATTTACTGGAAACATACCTTGATATTACCAAAAGGGAAGAGAGGCGTTTTGGTACACACCCTGTGTTAAGTAGCCGATTGTCTACTGGAACATTTCACACCATGTTCGCATTACACAGGCAGTATGAAGAAAAGTTCTTCAACAACTACAGAATGTCTGTTTCTTCATTTGATGAGCTGCTTGGTCTTGTGTGCGATGAAATATGTAAGAGTGATACTAATATGAAACAGAGTATTCACTTTCCCACGTGAGTGCGCTGGGTCAGTGTCTGGTGGTGGGGGAGGAAGCAGATCTGCCACGGCAAAGCTGTCCGTATAACACCGACTCACGTCATTGCTGCCGCGTCTTTGCTGCCTGTTTACCGGTCCGGACGCGTAAAACACGTCGACGCTGAGTTTACCGGGCAAGACGCGGCAGCTAAAACGCTCGTATAGTTGCACACCACGCAAGTCCATTATCCCGCTAGGCTTGACGTCGACGCGACGTAAAAGCTGCCGCGCTTTTGCTGCCCGTATAACATGGGCCTTAGACTAACCAAGCCAAACTATCCGTGATATCTATTCATTGTGAGAGGTCTTCAAGACATTTGTCATAACACCTAGAGTGTAGGCTATTTCTTTATCACTATTTTAATTTTTTTTTGAGCGATTGTTCTAAATGTATGAATTGATAGTTTGGGATTTCACACTGTTATAATGAAACAAAATCAATTCCTCTCCTCCTCATCTATTGGACATCCTGAAACAGATTTTTCTCAACCTCATCATCACATAGAAGATAAGAAGCTAAAGCACCTCGAACACTCTGTATAGCTTTTCATCAGTATAAAAAGTTATAACCCTAACTCCACAACACCATCGTCAAAACCGTAACACCAACTCCTCTTTCACACACACCAATTTTTATCGGCCGAAAAAAGTCGGTCGACCATCTTATCGGCCGACCAATATCAGACCGTCCAGAACACCGATTTTTATCGTTGGGAGACGAAGCCGCTTCTTGCTTTGTTCAGTTGTTGTGCATTTACTTACAGATTCCAATATGAAAGCGTAGTTATTCGTTCATAATATTTTTTATTAGGAAATAATATAAGAACGAGATCTGCAGTCTCAGACTCAAAGTGAACTACGATTGCCAACAATCAACAAATCGTAAATATCTTGATCCTTGCTGACTACATGAAATCCATCTCATTTTGCTTCAAGTTTCCCATTGAAAGGTTGTTCCTGACTCAAAAATTTCTCCCTTAGGAATTTTCTCGTGCAGTTCTAAAATTATTCATGAACATTTTCACCTTTTAAAATTACTAATGTTTAACGATCTAAGTGGTATTGATACGGTTGGCTTTGAATTTAATACAAAAACTAAATATACCAATTTCATTGACTTTTAACCACTCTGTTATTGTCCAGGTGCATGTAAACAATGATAGATTATTTGGTTCTGACAGAAAGTATTAGATAGCGCAAAATGGTCTACCGACCAAAATGTCGGTGTGTGTGAACGCTCCAACTTGAGTAGGCCTGCTTGGTTCACCGGAGCGCCGAAACCGTTCGACCGATTTTTTATCGGCAGACCAAAGCAGTGTCGGTAAAACCTTTTTTTTTGGAGATTTTGCTGTCGGTCGACAAAAATATCGATGTGTGTGAACACTTAAATGCAAACCTTTAGTCCGTCACTGATCGACCGACTTTTTTCGACCGATTTTTTGTCGGTAATTAAAAATCGGTGTGTGCGAAAGGGCAGTCTAGTCAATCTAGTCAATGTAGCAATCTAGTCTTCTACACACTGGCAGACCAATGTGTAGTAAGTAGGCTTACACTGTGTTGAGTAGCCAGAGCAGTGATGCATCAAACGGCGATTGTGCCGCGAACAAGTCAGTTATCTGCTAATTGTTGCCGGCCGCGAGATCGCGTTATTCTCAGCAACCTCAGCCCTAATGTCCTGTGGCCTTGAAGATCGCATCGCGGACTCCGACCTTCCCGCCTTCTCGCGCGGAAACCAACTTCCGGTGCGCTCTTTGTTCTGTCTGCTGCTGCCGCATTGTGCAATGGCTTCTTCATCAGACGAAGATTCCTGACAAAACCGTGGCTTAATCACGACCAATATTGAGTGTTAATAATAATAATATATTTCTTTGTTGCCATTGGACAATACATGTATTGCATAGTACGCGTCAAAGTGAAAAATTAAAACACAAAATGAATAAATAAACAAATCACATTATTTTTCAAATGTGAGAGCTGCAGAGATGCAAGACAACCTCAGCTGCAGAACAGAGAGATGAGGAGGTAGTTTCCCCCTTAGGCCGATGTTTCCCCCGATGCGTGATCCATGAACTCGTCCACCGAGTAGAACACGATCGTCGCTAAATAGCGTCTGAATTTTTAATTGAATTTTACTTCACAATTTCCGAATCGAATGCTTTCTGAGACCTTATTGAGGATGGAGACACCGGTGAGAGTAGATAGGCGCGCCATACTTGCCAACCTGTGCTGCACTGCGTTAGCTGATGAGGAGGAAAAGTCAACTTTGTTTGACGGTTTCAGTCTTATATCAGCAGGTAAATGTTTACGACAAATTAACACTCCCTCCTCAATGGTAGCATTTATACAGGAGTGAAATTTCTCAGCCATTTAACATCCGTGAACAAAATTAGGCATACTTTGTAGTCGGCTATCCATATTCTCTTATCCTATTTTATTTGAAAACGTCTTCTGGGATTCTGCAGTCTTCTGACGTGCGGAAGAAACAAACGAAGCTGCAGCTGTTTTCAGAATTATGTAAAAAATGCACGTCGTTATCTTGTAGTGAATCTTAATCAATAGTGACTCCAGTCCACACCTCATTTCGCTTCCTTCCGACCATCTGTAGCACACGTACCAAAACAATGAAGGGTGGAAATTGGAATTTTGTCTAAATATCCTTTACACCTGTCCACTCCACAACTGTAGAGCGCATGCGCTGTTGGCGGTGCCCTCGACTACGCAGCCGCTACACGGCGACCCTGGACTTGCACAGAAGTATCCTCGCATGAGCTACACTCAAGGCGGTAACAACAATCAGCAATCAGCAATCATCTGAGGTGTGGGACTGAGAAACACCAGTCATTACACGTAACATAATCACCATTTAGGCGTTCCCATAGGTCAGCAAAACTGTTAAAACCCACTGGATACATATGGTTTGTTCGTATGTTAGTTGTTGTTTTTTTTTTTTTTTTTTTTTTTTTTTTTTTTTTTTTTTTTTTTTTTTTTATTTATGATTACAAAAGATGATTTACTTTTCAAGGATTTATTCATTATGGGTTATTTAGTCTGGGAAATACCTATTTAAGTACCGTTCATCTGAGTTGTCAGTTATTAAAAACCAAGCTTTGTTGTATTGTTTGTTTTAGAAACAAAAATCTATAGACTAAATTAAAATAAGTAAAGGAAACCTTTACCACACTGGAAAATCTGTTATGTAACGGATTGATATCCAAGAGGAATAATACCATCATTATGAGCAATCCTATGAAATAAAATAGTGCATGTGTCTAGAGAGAAAACTACTGAACAGATTGCGATCATTTTTATGTCAATACATTACTGATGGTCCCTAGATAATAGGAAAAATATAGAATCCATTTAAAAAGAAATTATAATTCCGTAAGATGAAAAGTAAACCTTGTTTAGACGAATCCAAGGCGTCATTTTGTTGGTTTGTTTACTGTAGTTAGGCTACATGCTATCCTCCTCATAAATAATGAAACCTAATATGGCTTATTTATTGACCTGACTTGATACAACTGGCATACATTTTTAAAATTTGGAATACAACTTAAATTTGCTTTTAACACCTAGCCTACACGGTGGCAAACACTATGGCCTATTCCTATGGCGTTTATGGGGTGAATAAAAAGAAGTAAAAAAATCCATTGAACCTTCACTGAGTAAGAAAGACGGCTCTGATGAGTTTGAAATTTGAGATAGCATGTAGGCTTCAGAATTTATAATGCTTTACTGATAATCCTTCAGTAAATTCAACAGTTTACTGATGTCACTAATTTAACATTGCTATAAATGGTATTTTCATCACACTACATCGATATCACCGGCAAAATTTTCCGGCCTAGGCCTGCAAAATCAGCTGGCCTAGACCTTACATAAAAACATTCACAACACGTTGTATCACAAAAACATGTGACTGCAACAATGAAATGAATTGGTTGCCTAGCAACCGGAAACTCAAGCAGTATATCTCGCTAGGTTAGTTGATGTTATGTTTTGTTTGTTATGAACGAAAAAGTAATGTTTTCACTTGTTTAGAATTTATTGGATTGTGTAGTGTGATGAAAAATATCGTTCGTGACTCGGGCCGAAAGCGTTTTGCCAACCCTCGATCGTTTCAAGTTCTCGACTTCGTCTCGAACTTGAAACACGATCTCGGGGCCGGCAAAACGCCACTTTCGGCCCTTGTGACGAAATATACTATTATGAGAAGATTGTAATACACTTTATTGTCAAGATTTTCAGCATTAGCTGTAAGCAATATAATACATCATGATAATTATAATATATCGTATTTTTTACAAATATATAATTAATCTTTAAACTCCTAATTTATTTTTTACGGGCTCTCATAGCTATAAGTTAGTTATAAAAAAACTCGGTGATTTCATTTTTTATGCAAAATAAATTAAACTTTTATAATTTAAAAATAAAATCATAAATATTTCGAGTTTTTATTTCCATTCTTTTAATATTTCCACAAATCAAAAATCTAATTAAGGGAAAATATTGAAAGTAAAAATTATCTCCATGTAACTTATTGTTTTAAGCTTTTTTAAGGCACAGAGCAAAAGTGCTTTATTCTGACAATTAAAGATCAATTATAATCCAAACTAGCATACCTTAATTAATTATCACATTTAGAAATTTAATCCAAAGCTTGTTTTCCCTTTTGGGGGGAAAGGCACTGAAATTCTTCAACCCCCTCCCCTTACTAGTATTAGTACTCTCCATGGCACGCAGTTAAAATCCATTAAAACATATTAAACATTAATTTCGCTGTGGTGTGTCACGGCAGCGGTACATTAAAATTATCTAAATTAAATAAATACTTGTATTGCCGGGTCAATAAATGTAGATTATGTAAATGAATTTATATATAAAAATATATTTTAATGTAATTCAAATTGATTTAGATTTCAGTATAATATCATCATTGTTGCTTATTACCTCGGCAACCAAACATATTTTATCTAAAATTTCAGTCTCAAACATTTAATTTATAATTTATAGTAAATTTTATAGATATATAGGTTATTGTTCATTAGTAATTTATAGCCTAAATTATTGTTCATAATGAGAAAGATTTTGGCTGACTGAAATTTTCTAACCTAAGAATTTTAATAATCTTCATAACCAATAGTTCAGAAGATTGCTCAAAAAATAAATTATAAACTTTGAACAAAGACCAAAATGTTGAATTTTTTGAAATTCTGAAAAAAATGGATGAGGGGCGTTTCAGTATGGAAAAAGTAGCGAAAAAACCATTTTGGATCAATCAAATTCAAATTACTTGAAAATTGATATAAGTTAACCTCGAACACTGTGCTTGAAAAATCTTGCAAATACACCATTATGAAGATCTAAATTTCGGAAGAATGGATGTGGAGCATACATAGTATGGAAAAACCATTGAGGATATGGAAGAAACCGGTATTTGATATGCAAGTCACAAGGAAAGAATGAAATTATAAATTTCAATGGGTTGTGAGGCACAGCTAGGAACTAGATCAACTGGAATGAAGTCGATGAAGGTGGTTTGGATAGTTCTTTGGATGAATGAAGTGGAAAGTGCGGAGTGTGGTTGGAACAGGTATCCCCTATTTCGACGTCCTTACTATGAATATACCTTGTTAGACACCTTATATTGTCAACCCCAATTTTCGTCCACCTTGAACTACAGCTACTGATTTAACCCCCTGATTTTCACCCCCGATTTTATACCTCATTTTCCTACTTATATTTTCCCACCGTTTTTCTTGACTTTCTCCTTTATTTTTATATTTACCAGCTTTGTCTTTAACCTGATTATGGAAGAACCGGATTTGAAAAACTTATTACAGGATTGGAAAGTGGAAAGAGTATCATGGCTGAAACTGGTTAGGAATTTTGTGAATGATTAGACGGAAAGGAGAACAGGTTCAATAAAAGAGGAAGATGGATAGATCTTGGACAACGAAAAGTTCCTAGACAGATCAACATCTTGCTGTCTTCAGGCTCCCAACCCATGGTAAGAACACAACTTGCTGATGCCTATCCCCGTGGTTTGTGAAACATGTTTTGCCACATCTGCCAAAATTCCTTAGAAGAAAATTTCATAGGCCAGGGTCAGCAGTCAGTATACAAGTAATTTGAACTTTTTAAAATTTAATTAAAAGACATGTCTGTTTTAATTCTGAAAATTTAATAAATTGGGTAGGCCTATTTGTGTATATGTGTTTACCATTTTATATTTTATCAATAATAAAAATATATACTCAAACCCAAAAAGTTTTGCGTGTTAGGAGCAATGCACGCAATCTTGCAAATAAATGAGGTCATTATGAAGATCTAAATTATTTGAATTGAGCACATACTCATTTAGTATTTTGGTATGTACATTGATATTTTCATATTTTAGCGATTTGGTAGCTATTGTATGTTGGTACAGTATTTGCATAGAACGAAGTTTCGAGGGTGAAAAATTCATCACATACCGTTATCATAAAATAAAGATTATAAGATAAGAAAATTATAAGTTTGTTTAAATAATAGATTCTTATATTATAACTATTATAATACCCGTAGTTAAATGGATTCATTTTGTGTTTAAATATGCAGACATGATCCACATTATTTAATACGCTCTCATTATTTAACATATAGGAACCGAACTAGAGGTTTCGTTGTTAATCGTGTGCGCAAAGGTACGACCCCAAACGGGGTCAGTAACCCATGGTACCACCACTGTGTGCAATTGTGCTATCTCCTAGGCGTCAGCGGGGTACGCCCACCCTTCCAAATTTGTTGATGCCGTTATTGAAAAATAAAAAATTACAAAATGCCGTATTAAACATAAACCTTGAGTACTGATAACACTTCGTAATACTGGTTTGTTCTGCGTGTGTCAGCAAAACTTTTAGCCATGCTACGTCTATGATTTTGTTGTTATTGAGGCCTACTTCGATGTTGACGCACCAGCGAAAATGGTGTTGTAAGGAGAACATAGACTACATGAAGTGCAAGTGTGACTTTATGAGGTTTGTTACTGACAAAACCAGTTGATTAATTTGTCAGGATCACTGATAAATAACTCAATGAATGAATGTAGCTAGGCCCAATTTCGTCAATAAATATATTTTTAATTGATTAAGTTCTTTTTGTATTTATCGAAAGTAATTTTGAAGAATAATTCGAATTCAAATACAAAACCAACTTAACCATTTAAAAGCTATTGTACCAATTGATTTTGAAACTGCTCTTTATAATTGTTATGTATAACAATACACTTTTGCTTAAAAAAAATAATAATAATAATAAGACAAATTTAGATTTGTTCATTTTGTAAACGTTAATTATTTATTTGTATGTAATACATAATATAATAAATAAGTAGTTTTATATCATTACGGTTAAAAATATGTATCAAACATAGTGTGATGCCTACCTAAGCCACAAATATTGTTGTTAATTTTAATTTATTTGTAAAATTGATTGTAGTAGGTAGTAAGTTGAATTTACTGTATGCTAAGTGTATTGTATTAATATAGTAGACCTCACCGACAACCGGAATTAATGTTTGACTTGGTGAGGGAAAAGAATGTACTAATATGTTTAATATCTTGGTTTGATAAATAAAGTAAATAAATAAAATAAATAAAGTATAAATTTTTGGAAACTTACATGAAACATAATAGGTTTTTAATCATAAAAAAATATTCTGTTAATAGGGCTAAATAAAAATTTTACAATTAAAAATAAATTAACTACAATATATTGATTTATCTATTAATCTTTTCTCGCGCAAGTTAACTTGTCTAATATTGATTTGTTTTTCCTTTGTCTTAGGTAAATGTTACAGGTTTAAATTATTGACAAAGATATAATAACTAAATGTGTTTTTATGAAAAAGATATTATAATGGTGTAATTGCGTTATAAGTACTGTACAGCAATCCTTACATTACTCAAATGAACCCATAGAATAGGTATGTAAAACTGTAAAACCACATTCAAAGGGGTTTCAAAGGGGTCAAAAATGGGTTTTCGGCATTTGGACCTTAATTTTAAAAATTCAACAATTTTAACTAAACCATTTAAAGAGCTTAAAAAAACAAACCATTTAGTATTTTGAATTTTTAACTTGGCTTTACAGGTTACTGAGAAAAGCCAAAATAGGTTTTCCATGTTAATCTTATGGGAAATCAATAAAACCCAGTATCTCGCACATTTATTGGAATAACTTTGATAAATTTGGTATGTACATTCACTAGAGAGGTTTTAACTGATATTGTCTTAAAATACCCACATGGCGGCAAACCTAGGTACTCACCCCTATGGGGTTTATGGGGAAAATGAAAAGAACCCCATAATTTAATAATATTTGGTATGTACATTCACTAAGTAGGGTTTAACTGATATTTGCTTACAACACCCATATGGCGGCAAACCTACATACTCACCCCCATGGGGGTTTATGGGGAAAATTAAAAAGTGCCAAATATTGATACAGTTGATATTTACCATATGTAGCTATTACATTTCCTAACAAAACTAACATTTTCTAACAACATACCATATCACCAACCTACATACTCATTCCTATGGTGTTTATGGGGAAAATACAAAATTTCAAGATTCTTTGGAAATTCGCTGAGTACGCAGGTCTGCTGCGACGGGGGTATTTATATTAAGATACTTCAATAAGACCAGTGCCACTAGTCGACTTAAGAAGAAAAGTATCAAGAGAAAACAAACAATATTACCAACACACGTGCAGTCGCGTCTAGTAGGAGTGAACGAACGCGGTCAGTTCAGTGATCTTCATTTTTGTTGGCTATACTGGAAACAATGAAGCAGTAATCATCTGTTTTGGCGGAAATGGCAGAGACTCTTCCGGTGGACTTTTACGGTTCACGGCTTCCACATTATTATTCTGCTAATTTACTCAAAGAAAGAAGTTGATTTGATACCTCAATCCTTGAAGAGTAAATGAGTTTGTAGGAATACTGTACTGAGAAAAGAATGGATTTAGTCTAGCACAGCTGCGTTTATTTTTTTGTGTAAGTAAAGTTACTTCGATTCAACTCGAATATTCCAATAAAGAAATTTAAAAAAATTACATTATACCCCTTTGTAAAATTTTATCAAATTAGTTTCATTTCATTACAAAAATGTAAATAGACCAGTAATCAAACTTAACATTTCGCTTGGTGCCTTCAGTTGTGAAGATGCAATTCAGGTACATCCATGTTCGGCGGAAAAGCTCTGCGCCAGTGAATAGAAAATGCATTTACTGTATCCATGCCATTTTGATTTATTTACTGATATTTTCTTTAAAATATAAACTGTATTTATTTTCATATTTTTCAAACATCTGATTTCACTGAGTGGCATTTCAAATACATGAAGTGTCTATATGTTATCGGTAATATTCATCAATTTAAAAATAATTATTTTTTTCCGTGATTACATTACACACTTGATTAATCTCTCAGACTAAATCAGTGAACAATCTGTGGTTGGTGAGAAGGAAGGAAGGATTACGACTGAGTTTCATCCAATTACCTGCAGAATGCAGCACCGGTGACTCAGGGGAAATCAGCTGATTAAATTTTTATGAGTCTTTGACAAATGTCCTTATCCTAAAATCCTGTTTGTTTGGTCTATTAAGAAGTTTGTGCTAGTAAAACTCTGATTAAGACTACAAAATAAACATGTAATATTTAAATTATAGTAGGCCTCCGTAGTTACAAATTTTATGAATGTGTAGGAATAGGTCCAGGTTACTTTGTGTAGGTTAACCTGGTTTACACTCGGTGATCCTTTAGTCAAGATCAATGGTGTCTTGACATTAGACTGAATCCAATGGATCCAAAATGTCAGCTGATTGATAGCCTTGGGGAGTCTAACTGATGTGTTTCAGAAGAGTATTGTAGGCCTTCCTATAACAATGTCAGCTTGATTGATAGCCTTGGGGAGTCTAACTGATGTGTTTCAGAAGAGTATTGTAGGCCTTCCTATAACAATGTCAGCTTGATTGATAACCTTGGGGAGTCTAACTGATGTGTTTCAGAAGAGTATTGTAGGCCTTCCTATAACAATGTCAGCTTGATTGATAACCTTGGGAGTCTAACTGATGTGTTTCAGAAGAGTATTGTAGGCCTTCTATAACAATGTCAGCTTGATTGATAACCTTGGGGAGTCTAACTGATGTGTTTCAGAAGAGTATTGTAGCCTTCCTATAACAATGTCAGCTTGATTGATAGCCTTGGGGAGTCTAACTGATGTGTTTCAGAAGAGTATTGTAGGCCTTCCTATAACAATGTCAGCTTGATTGATAGCCTTGGGGAATCTAACTGATGTGTTTCAGAGAGTATTGTAGGCCTTCCTATACAATGTCAGCTTGATTGATAGCCTTGGGGAATCTAACTGATGTGTTTCAGAAGAGTATTGTAGGCCTTCCTATAACAATGTCAGCTTGATTGATAGCCTTGGGGGAATCTAACTGATGTGTTTCAGAGAGTATTGTAGGCCTTCCTATAACAATGTCAGGCTTGATTGATAGCCTTGGGGGAATCTAACTGATGTGTTTCAGAAGAGTATTGTAGGCCTTCCTATAACAATGTCAGCTTCTGATTCAATGTCAGCTTGATTGATAGCCTTGGGAAATCTAACTGATGTGTTTCAGAAGAGTATTGTAGGCCTTCCTATAACAATGTCAGCTTGATTGATAGCCTTGGGGAATCTAACTGATGTGTTTCAGAAGAGTATTGTAGGCCTTCCTATAACAATGTCAGCTTGATTGATAGCCTTGGGGAATCTAACTGATGTGTTTCAGAAGAGTATTGTAGGCCTTCCTATAACAATGTCAGCTTGATTGATAGCCTTGGGGAGTCTAACTGATGTGTTTCAGAAGAGTATTGTAGGCCTTCCTATAACAATGTCAGCTTGATTGATAGCCTTGGGGAATCTAACTGATGTGTTTCAGAAGAGTATTGTAGGCCTTCCTATAAAAGTACCAAAAATCAAGTTATGCCCCAAAGATCAGATATACGTAATCTGTTAATATTTACTGTTTTGTGCCAAATAAGAAATTAAAAAAAGGTACAATATTAGAAAACTCACGGTCTAATTGTTATGAAGAAGATATATGCAGTTTGCTCATTTTCATAATACAGTAGTTTTATTTTTTTTTCTGTAGGCGAAATCGGTAGTTCAAATTTTACTTTACTTAATATCTTTCTGCAAACACCACATACAGTAAATACTAGGTCATAAACCAATAACGTATTTTTTTATTTTTGTTTTTTTTTTTTTAGAAGTCAAACAACTTTTAACTAATGACTAATAATTTTTTTGTTATAAATGGCATTGGTACCATAAAAATGTAACAACAGGATAGTACAATATAGTCTCCTGTTCACCACCAAAGATCAGAAGTGGGGTTTAAAATCAAATCAAATAAAAAACTTCTATATTTTCATAAACTTACAGTAATAAGCATTGTATTCCATCATAAGTTATATCAATCCATTTTATAAAAATAAGACAAATTACACATACTTTCACAAAATTGGGCTAAATAACTATTGCTGAAAAATACAACTAAAAGTAATAAATCCAAACTACTGCTGAAAATAATATAATAAAAAATACAGTAACAATATTACCATGAAGGAATAGCAATATAGTGGACCATAATATTTTTAATGAGATTGCCGGCCATTCCTTACTCAATACATGTATTAAGTAAAAGGCATTTTCAATCAAGTAATCTTTAAGTTTTAATTTAATCTTCTTAATTACATTATTGTTTTTAATGTCATCTGGGATAAACCACATAACTTGACGAATGAATTTGCACTACTAGTCCTATTCAGTTAGGCCGGTATTACAAAATCATAGTTCTATGTCATAGATCTATTATTATATATCTTTGATGTAAAGTATTACAGTGTAATAATAATTTAAAAAATTGTTAATGAAAAACCCCACCCAACAAGAAATCATGTCACTCAGAATAAGGGTAAAATATTATAATAGTTTGCCTTATTCATATTTCTATGATCATATATACTGCTACAGAAAACACTTTTTTAAATTAATTTTACAAACAATCTACCAGTTGTAGTCATCAAACTATAAAATAATGAGACCAAACAAAAGGTTGTTTTATTCATTGTATCACAAAAATGTAAAAAATTCTTATAAAGTAAAATTAAGAAACAGTTATAATAATATTTTGTTTCTATCTTAGTTAAGGTACGGCTACACATAGCAGGAAAGGATACGGAAAGGAAACGGAAAGGACACGGACAAAATTCTGATAGGGTGGCTACACATATCGGGACACGGACAGGACATTTCTGAGTCGGAAGGCTGCGCGCCCAGCCGTCAGACGTCGGAAGGTTGCGCGCGCAGCCGTCCGACACGGCTCATACCGCCGGCCGCCACACTCACTACACTGAGCTACCGTTATGATTTTCTGATAGTGTCGGAAGGGGTGGCTACACATACCAGGATGGGATACGGACAGGACACGACACTGGCGGATGAATGCTCGTCTGGCGATCCATCCGACACGGCGAATGCCCTGTCCGTGTCTTTCCTGCTATGTGTAGCCGCACCTTTTTATTATCAAAATTAAAAGAAGAAAAAGTTTTGAAGAGATTGAAAAAGTTATTGAAGAAATTACTACAAAAAGGAGCATACTACAAAATTGGACATTTCCTTAAAGATAAAAAAATGTAATCATAGACGTTTAACAGTATAAATTTTTAAATCATCAATCATAATAAATAAAAATAATAGAAGACATATAGAAGAATTTAGTATGTAACTTAAGTTAAAATTGGTTTGTAATGCCAATGCAATCAATGGAAATCGTTATATGGCAAATAAATATTATTATTATTATTATTATTATTGTTATTATTATAAATATATGATAGTAGATATATGTCATAGAACTACGATAGTGTAATACCGGCCTTAAAATTACTGGATACTCAGCTGTTCCATTAAAATTAACATGTAATGTGAGCTTGATACGATGTTTTTGGAAAAGTACTTCCTCTCCCCCCCCCCCCCTTTGACCATCCCATCTGTTTTAGCCCATTTGTCAACTTATGGGGCGAACTTATGTGGAGACTTATAGAATTCAAATAACTCCCTTCCATTTCCAGCCGAAAAAGGCAACTTTTCTTGAAACAAAATTTTGAAAACGTCTGGTGTTGTAGGAATAGCAATGTGATGATTGAAGGTGCCTAACCTTCCAAATTCACGGCACGTTCCAAATTCCTTACATCTGTTTATAATACAAAACAGTGCAGTAAATGCAAAAAAAATTTTTTGTTTGGTTTTATAAGAAGAGCTTTTGATTGCTCTATGCCATATTACAGTTACTGTAACAGTGATCATAGTAAATAGAGAGTAAATCCCCTGAATACCTATACTGTCTGTAAATGTTTTCACAAAAGTAATTTTTCTCAGTTTAGTCTAGAGCAAATAAAATCAGTGTGATAATTAATTCTTGATGAGGTTGAAGTCAATGTTGAGAGTAAGATCTAAAAAGTTTACCTCAGAAACCTCTTTCTTCAACTTCCATTTCATCAACTACTATTTTTAGATCAATAAATGTAAGATATTGTAAAGCAAAAGGACAAGGTTTTAGTTTTAAGACACTAAAGGAGAGATTGTTTGCATGAATCATCTTCAATTCATGAAACATCTTTTCAACAATTCTTGAAACATCAATTCATGAAACATCTTTATCATCTCTTTATATCATGTGCTAGACATTGTATCAATTTGTTTACCTCAAAACAATTTGTTGGTCATAAGTTGAAAAAATCTGTTTCCTCACTTTACAAAACAAAGTGTAATGTCATCTGCATGTAGTTTTTTTAAGTGAAGAGTTTCAATATTTTACATCAGAAACATACACAAATATCATTTATATAAATTAAAAAAAGAAATGGTGCCAAAATTGACCCTTGGGGTGAGTTTTAATAGCGATGATTTGATTGGCAAATCTATATTTTTAGAGGTTGATTCTAGTTCCACAAATTACATACAATCAGATACTAAATAAGATTTGAACCAGTCCAAAGCAGGTAATCAAATTTTATGATGAAAATTTGTTCTCAGAATAATATTTAAATCTAGATATTTACTAGATATATTAAAATTAGATATTTACAGGGTGATTTTAACTCTCAAGCCCCGACACTACTTTAAAAATGACTTCATTCGTGCATCCCACTGTAGATTTAACGTGTTTGGAAGTCAAACTGTGTTTAGTCAAGTAAAATAAATTTTGCAAAAAAAGAAAGTAATTTATATAAATCTACAAACATTTTTGCAAAGGCGGATAAAATAGCTACAAGACGATTGTTTCCAACTTCCTGCGATTTATCTTTTCTGTGGAGAGGTTTAACCTAATTTTTTTAATTTAGTTTGGAAAATACTCCAACTAACACCACTTACAGTCTTAATGCTGTTTACTTCATTGCCTTTTTTCGAATCGAACCAATAGTTTTTCATTAGGGGTTACCATGAATGCTGAACTTGAAAATGTAATTTTTTGCGGTGTGTTGTTGGTCATCTGGAGTCTGTAATTGTAGACTATGCTTGAAATAAAGAGTTTGACTTGTGCCAGTGCAAATTTTTGACCTGCAATGTAACAATAGTTAAATGAAAACAAAAATATTACCCAAAGAAGTTTATAAATCCGAAAAATGTCATAAGATAATAAACTCATACAATAATTTCACTTTTAAACTCAATTTTGTGTCTCACAGTAATACTCTGGTTATGTTAGGATACATTAGTATGTAGTAAGAGTAATAGTGTGGTCTGAATGAACAAAATGTCAGGAAAATCAATAAATAATTACCGAAAAGATAACTGACTAAATAACTACTATATAATAACACAGACCAAATTTAAAAGATGAGAAATTTGTCTATGGCCTTAGAGTAAATTGATATTGTCATAAAATATTTGCCTTTCAGTAGCATTTAAAACAGTATTCATCACCCTCTTCTTACCTAAGGGGCCGTCCATAAATTACGTCATCGCTTTTTGGCCATTTTTGGAGCCCCCCTCCCTAAAATCATCCTACCACCATAGTTTATCTGACCCCACCCCCCCCCCTCTTAGAAAAATGATGTCATTTTTAACAAGACTTCGTTTTAAATAAAAATAGTGATTTTTCTTCTTCCCAAGTAGCAAAACAATATTGTAACAATATTAAAACAATATTGTTTAATATTGCCGACAACATTGTTAAGAAAATAATCAGAAAACATTGAAAAAATATTGTTTTAATATTGATTAATGTTGAGACAATGTTGTAAAACATTATTGTCAAAATATTGAAACAATATTGTGTAAATATTGATTTATATTTTTTGGACAATATTGTTGTCAAAATATAGAAACAATATTTTTAAAATATTGATTTATATTTTTTGGAAAATATTGTTTGTTAACCCTTTTAGGGCCGACAAAAAATGTAAAAATACTAACACAAAAAATGCCTTAAGGCTAGACTTTAAGTTATCTCCACGAAAATTTCACCACATGTCGTATATGTTTAGGTTTTGTTGGTTATGAGATGTTTTGTTTCGGTTTGAAATACTGTATAACCAAATAATGCCGTATGACATTTTGTCAAATGGTTCGTTGCTATAGAGCGGCATTGTTGTATAATCGTCGTGTTTTGTTGGTTATGTGATGTTTTCTTTAGTTTGAAACAATCAAATACAGTAATGGTTTAGTAACTTTGTTAGATATAATTTTTATTTGATTGTAATATAATAAATGTAATTTGTTAAATATTTCCTCATGATACAAAAATGTTTTGTTTATGACATGAAATATTTCTAATTCTTATCTAAGGAAACCCTAGTTAAGGCCTAACGTATTTGCGACGACATAAATATAGGCCTTCACGGGAAATGCATTTACACAAGAGAACTTGAGAATCAACTGGCCTAATAGTGTAACATATCCTCCCTCAGTATGAAGCGGCGTGGCGTAGTTGGTAAGGGCGCGGCACCGTAGTCTGAGGGTCCCGGGTTCAAATCCCACCTGTGGCCGAGCCATTTTTGATGTTTTTAAAACGTTTTTATTTGTCAACTGAAAGTACTGTATGTTCAAACTATTAAAAAATATATATATATATATATTTTTATTTGTTTTGCTATTGGGGTTTTGAGCAATATTTTATTTTCCTTTTGCTAATATTTTCTCAATATTGTCAGATAATATTGTTACAATGTTGAACAATATTGTCAGACAATATTGTTACAATGTTGAACAATATTGCCACAATATTGTTTAGACAATGTATTTTGTTGCGTGAAAACATTGTAACAATATTGTTAAAATATTGTTCAATATTGACCAAATATTTATCAATGTTGAAAAAATATTGTCGACAATATTGAGACAATATTGTTTTGCTACTTGGGTTACCTTGGTGTGACGATGAACTCTACCGGTTAAACTAAAAACATTGACAAATCAAATATAAATTTACCTTCAGAAATAAGCCAATATGACATTCTCAATCGAAAAATAAACTGTAAAACAACGCTTAAAAATTTTCTAATGTATTTTCTTAGATAATTATTTTGTAATAGTTGAATTGTGTACAAATTTATCGTTGTTTTAACAAAATTTTATATAAAACATCATTTTTTAAATGACGTCATACCAAAGCCGACCCCCCCCCCCTTTGCACATCACCCTACCGTCATTTTCAATCTGGACCCTTCCTCCCTATTTTCAGATGACTTATTTAAGGACGGCCCCTAAGTTAAAACACACTTGCTATGAATTTTTATAATAGGCATGACATAACATGGTTTTTTATGTTAACCAATTCCCCCGCGACACTACAAACTGAGCTCTGTTACCAGACTTGTGTTGATCACTCTGTTCCCCAAGCACTAGTTGGAATATATCCTTATATTTGAAGAGTAACTAAGGGCCGGTGCTCATATAGACTATTTTAAGTGTATAGTTGCCATGAATTAAAACTTGTTAATATGACAAATCGTTATATCATGGTATAAAACTTTTATGCAATTTTCATATTTTTATGACTTTGTCTACAAATCATTTAACTTTTCAGCGTTGTTTTTCTTTTTTAACCACCCCATATTTTCAGAACCGACTAACTTCACAATATTTCCGACCTTTCAACTTCATTTTATGTCAAAAATGGAAAGTTGAAAGTCCCTTTATTGAGGTTGATTTATCCACTTCGCACAAACGCAAGATGTTCTTCATTAGACATTACTCTGACTTTTCCTCGTCCAATATTTCTGTATTCAGATTTTATTTTATACATACCAGGACATATTCTTGGTCCCTCTCCAAAAGGCATATAGGTGTAGGCTGGACGAGCCGCTCTATTTTCTTCGTTAAACCTTTCTGGATCAAAAACTTCTGGGCCAGGGTAATAACGGGGATCCCTTTGGATTGAAAATACAGGTATCAACATCTGTAACACAGAGTTATCTGTGAGAGTAGTCACTTTTGCTGATCACAAAAACCAATATTTAAAATTGAAACCCCTATAAGAATATATTTTAATGAGAAACTTCACTAACTGTTAACCTAGATGTGTTTTTTTTTTTTTTTTTTTTTTTTTTTTGAGTAAAGTTTTTTGTACAGACCTACAATCTGACATATTGAAATTTATTTTGAAAATCAATTTATTTATGTAGTAGTGGGTTTACAATAAACCAATTTTTTACCTCTAAAAATTGTAGGACTATTTAAATTTTATAAACGTGCTTTTTATTACATCAAAATAAGTAATTAAATAAACCGGATGTCTATGAAACACGATTATTTGAAAATATGCTTTACTTTATACTTGTTTTACTATAGGTAGGCCTACGCTAAAAGTTAATAATTTAAATGTAATATCATACCCAATAATTTAATTATTTTTAAACCTAATTATTAAATCTTTAGTTTTTAAATTTGATTCCTAGAAAAATAAAAATAAACTTACTGGAGTTCCAGTCTCAATTTTCACAGACTTTCCGTCAATATCCAGGGTACATGGTTTAGTGCAAAGTCTTGAGAAGAAAAACAGGACTGGATATTTCCGCTGAGCCTCTTAAACCAGGAAAACAAATTTATTAAATGAGAAAAACCATTATTATATTTAAGTTTTAAAGCCCAGCATGTATTTGTATCATTACATTTTACATCTTAATATTTAAAAGCAACTCCCATGCTTATTGGCCATTGTCATGGCTTATCTATACTCATTTACGCTAAGGGTTTTTTTTTTGTGTTGAGTACTTCTCCAACAATTTTTAGCCGATATTCAAGATTTTGGTGTCGTTGGATGGACTTGATATGTAGTTGTTTCCACCAAAAAAAATTATGAAAATCGGACATAAAATAAGGGCGCTATACACAAATTAAATTTGAAATTTTCCGATTAGAATAACATTGGGTTTGAGTTAAACATTTTAAACATCTGTTAATGTACAGGTGTAAATATGTGTAGTTTTTTGTGATTACTGATATTCACAATATTGGATTGGTCGAATGTCGTTGATTTATAACTAAGTTACTTTTGTATTGTATAAAAAAAAATTGCTTGATATCGAGCAACAAGTAGAATAGTACTTATTTAATATGCCAAGGGTTTTATTGTGTTGAGACCTCCTCCTACAATCTTAAACCGATTTTGGTGTCGTTGGATAGGGCTTGGTCTGTAGTTCATTCCGCCAAAAACTGATGAGAATCGGACTGAAAATAAAGGCGCTATCAACCATTAAAATCTCAAAATTTCCCATTAAAATAACATTGGGATTGAATAAAGCATTTTAACACGTTGGCTACCGAACGTCACACATATGTGACGTTATGTTAAAAGAAAACCTTAAATATAGACCAGCGTCACATATATGTGTCGCTCAAGGTGTTTCCCGTGTACCGACGACACATATATGGGACGCTCAGTTCAAATCCAGTGTACCGACGACACACATATGGGACGCAGTCACGGTTCGGTTAAATGACTCGCCACGCCCATTTGGTCCACTGAATCGACCTAAAACCTGTTTATCGGTCTATAGGAATGTGTGACACACATGTGTGTCACTTGGTCTCTGGGTAGGACCTCAATTTGATTTTTTACAGATTTTCAAAGTTGGCCATATGGTCTGCTCACATGCTGCCATTAGTGTTTGTTTACTAAACATTCCAGATGGCGTTTTTTATTGCGTGACACATTGTCCTGTATATTTTAGTATTTTTTAGTGTAGTAAAACTATTTTTTCATTTATTTCCCAGTCATCCAACTCATGACACATATGTGAGACAGTCGGTCTATAGCAAACAAACATAACACAAAATATTACTATGGACCAACGTCACACATGTGTGACGCAATAAAAATGCTAAAAGATTACTGAAATAAATTTTTTTCCAACTTTTAAGAGCAAATATATATGCTACACATCAAATTATATTAAAATAGTGAAACAAAATTTTTGGTCTCTGGGTTTGTGTTAGTCACAATGACTCGGTCTGTGTGGTGAGAGATCGAGTACCAGGATCGGTCTGCTGGGAAGTCCCGGCGACCCGAATTTCCTACTGTTGGTAGCCAACGTGTTAAACATCTCTGTTAATAATCAGCTGTAAATAAGTGTAGTTATTGGTGATTATAGATATTCACATTCACATTATTGGATTGGTTGGATGTCCTTGATTTAAAGCTAAAGTAATATTTGTACTGTTTTACAATAAATTGCTCGATTTCGAGCAACACTTATACTAGTAATGGCTTATAATGGTTGACTTATAACCATTTATAATTACTTTAAAGTACTTGTGAATAATTTTTGTCCTACTTACAGAATTACTAAAAAGTACTTTGGTAATGATTTTAAAGTAATCACAAAATTATTTATTAGTACTTTTCAAATTATTTAAAGCATTTTATAAATGATTAATTTGCCAAATTACACAACTCTTAATCATTGTACCATAATTTACTAAAGAATTACAATAACTTAAAACTACATCTTGTAAACTGATTATTTTGCTAGCTGGGTTTGTCCTTCCTTTGGGACTTGCCAAAAAATCCTTACTAGAGTATTTCTATTTCTAATGGGGAAAATTCACCAACATGACACAGAAACACTATATCACTATTTTGAGACAGGGAACTCACCAGGGGTGGCTCTAGGTTTTATATATTGGGTAGGCAACTTTCCGGAGGTTATGGAGGGAGGCCTGCAGGGGTATATGGAGTCCTAGAAAATTAAAAAAAAAATCTATTGCTTTTAAAAGAGTTTTAAGCTATCTAAGGACTCTCATGAGGATCAGTGAAAGACCCATGTCTTGAAGAAAATTGGCGTTTATTCAAATTAATCAAGTCATTTGAAAGCCATGGCTCATTTTCTCATTATTGTATTAAGGTAACCAATTGTTTTAAACAAGCCATCTCATATATTAAACGTTTAATGAAATCTAATTTTTTATTTTGAGAAATAAAACAACAAAACGCCAGGATGACTCAGGAGGTTGTAGCTAAGTTCTCTCTTTTCAATAGAACCGAAAACAAATTTTACCACACCATAATATGGGACTTTTAAACAATCTAGAATTTCCCTAACAATCCATTTAGGAAGAACCCATTCATTGGCTGCGTGGGCCCGGCATTACAGTTACTGCTGATATCTGTGATTATGGTAGACGTATTAGTTTCGTTTGGGACATTAACAACTTTAGGTGAAAGGTGACGAGTCAGAGCTAGAATTAGTCTTAGAAACGTTTCCACTTGTATGTGGCTCCTCTAACTTTATTGTGGCCTTTTATTGTCCTGATCACCAGGTGTACTTCCAGTACTTCCTCTCTTCAAATTTACAATATATCTCTCCATTGTAACATCACAACACGGCACACTAATCAAAGTGAGGTGAGGTATGTTCAGTCTGTTGACTGAGACTGAGACTGACGTGACGTGACGAACAAAGTCGAAAAAGACAAGTCAAGACTTCTTCTGCCTCTCATCTCCGTCTTGCCGGTGCCGCGCTCCGTTGCCAAATCTTTACAGCGTTTTCAAATAATATTAGTGCGCTTATATCCTCACTAGTTTTTGGTAGACTTAGTCAGGATAACAGTACTGGACAGTTAATTAACTACTTTTAATACTGTTGAAGGTTATGGTCGAACATTACTTTTCTATAAAAGATCCGGCTATCAAAACGGATACTGCAATTTAAACATAAAAGAAAATAAATTCCTATTTTTAAAAAATTTTTGGTTAGGCGGCTGCCTACCCTACCTACCCTCTAAAGCCGCCCCTGGAACTCACATAGTCGATATTTTAACCTGAATACGAATGAGAGATGAGTGTAGGATGATTGTGGCGCGATTTTGTAGTCTTGTTACTGACTAAGGTCGACATTCTCCTAAGACAATGTACTGTTCATGAATAGCCCAACAGCCAATGGTGTCTAGGGACCTACATTTTAACGTGGGATTCGAACCACAATTTTTACCTCATATATACGAATTGGTCTAATTATGAGGATGGTCCTTATGGATGAACTAGTATTCACTAGGGTGGACGTAATCCCTACTAGGGAATATAGCATCCACAAGCCATCGCTTATACCTATCCACAATTCGTGACCTCTAAGTAGCTGGATTACAGGACGTCGCCACAGTCCCAGTCAATGAGCCAAACGGGGAGCTGCCGCAGGTCCATTTTACAAAGAATAATTTTGGGATCAAAACAGGTTAAGCACTTTTTCAGCATTCAGCAAAATTCCAATTATTTTATAAGGATCAAATTAAGTTCTCAGATAATAAAATGCATAATTACATACAGGGTTAGGCAAAAGTCTGGATACCCCCAGTTAACTTTTTAACGCGTTGCAGTAGGAAAACCAAACTCGGCACATGTTTACAACATCAAAAACTGCACTTTTTCATCAACTACACAACTTTGCCCCTGCCCCCAAAATGGGGTATTTTGGGGGCAGCCCCAAATTTTCAAATGTAAACCCCTATCGAGTGACCCCTCATTTTAAACGGTTTATCAAGAGAAATTAAATGGCGCAAACCGGAGGTCGATATCTCACCCCTAACCAAAATGGCAGCCATTTCAAAATTTGACATGGGCAAGCAAGTATAAGTATGGACACCCCCAATTAATTTTTTAACACGTTGCAGTAGTAAAACCAAACTCGGCACATGTTTACAACATCAAAAACTGCACTTTTTCATCAACTACACAACATTGCCCCTGCCCCCAAAATGGGGTATTTTGGGGGCAGCCCCAAATTTTCAAATGTAAACCCCTATCGAGTGACCCCTCATTTTAAACGGTTTATCAAGAGAAATTGATTGGCACAAATCGGATGTCGATATCTCATCTCTAACCAAAATGGCAGCCATTTTAAAATTCGAGAAGGGTAAATTGACTTTACATTGGCTGCCATTTTGGTTAGAGATGAGATATCGACATCCGATTTGTGCCATTCAATTTCTCTTGATAAACCGTTTAAAATGAGGGGTCACTCGATAGGGGTTTACATTTGAAAATTTGGGGCTGCCCCCAAAATACCCCATTTTGGGGGCAGGGGCAAAGTTGTGTAGTTGATGAAAAAGTGCAGTTTTTGATGTTGTAAACATGTGCCGAGTTTGGTTTTCCTACTGCAACGTGTTAAAAAATTAATTGGGGGTGTCCATACTTATACTTGCTTGCCCATGTCAAATTTTGAAATGGCTGCCATTTTGGTTAGGGGTGAGATATCGACCTCCGGTTTGCGCCATTTAATTTCTCTTGATAAACCGTTTAAAATGAGGGGTCACTCGATAGGGGTTTACATTTGAAAATTTGGGGCTGCCCCCAAAATACCCCAGTTTGGGGGCAGGGGCAAAATTGTGTAGTTGATGAAAAAGTGCCGTTTTTGATTTTGTAAACATGTGCCGAGTTTGGTTTTCCTACTGCAACGCGTTAAAAAGTTAACTGGGGGTATCCAGACTTTTGCCTAACCCTGTATAATATTTTCAATCCTTTTACTTTACAAAACAAATTTATCTCTAAAAATAAAATGTTGAAGGCACATTGAAGTAGAGAAAAAGATTATAGTGCATATCTCTTTTTATAGAAATAAGTATATATATTTGTGATCTATGGACTCGGAACCATTTGACTTAAACTTGGTATATTTATACATGCAACATTTCATTGAGAAGGTTTGTAATCTATTAGTGGCTCATAATAGGTGCTTATCAAGAAAAGGTTTTGTAAAATTCCTTTGGGGCTTCTCTCACACTAATTCATTGTTTTAATATAATTCTTAAGGAAGAAGATTCCGTTTCTCTTTAAAGAGATTTTATTGCCTATAAAATAAATTCAATCACGAGCAAAGCCAAGATAGGCAACAGCTACTTATGTATAAGGATAAAGTCAAGTTATTTCATCATTAATATAACACTTTTCAATTGGTTTGTTATTCTTTGTCATTAAGGCCCTTACATTGGGTTTATTATGTGATATTCTTTATTGTAACAAGCATTTTAAAAGACAAACAAGGTACCATTCCTCATGGTTGATGTCTTGGAAAACATTAGTTTTATAAAAAAGTATCAATTGAATCCGATACAGCCGAAAAGGCTCAAAGGGTCCTTATCGAGGGGGGCTTATCGAGGAATTATAGACTGAATATTAATTCAATGACAAGAAAGATTATAACAATTTATATACCACCTCCGCTTTCCATCAACTGTAATACAAACTTCATAATTTTAGTGAGTTTTAAGGTTTGCTTTTAATTTTATTTGTATGTTTACATATAAGTTAAAAAATAAAATATATTATATGCTTGACACCTTTACATCCTATCTAAGACACCAAGGCACTCTAGTGTGTATTTTAAGATGAAAATTACTTAAAAGTGAGTGTGATAGATCAGATGATGCACTTTAGTTAGTGACAAAGACCAGATGATTAGTTTTTTTTCGGGATTGTTAAATAATAGCCCAATAAACAAAGGCAGCTGGGACCATTTTTGGACCTTAAAAAATTCACTACCTTTTCTCGGGATCGAACAAGCTACCTTCAGATTCAAAAGCGAGCTCTACTAGCTTTACTACCTAACGCTACTACCTAGTTCTAAGAACAGTAACTCCCATTTAACCAATTACTTGAATATAATCCAGATAGCTTGTAGCTTTAATAAAGTATATCTCTATATTCACTAATTTAACAGTTTTAATATAATCCTAAATCAGTGTTTAAGTTTAAAATTTAAATATTCATACCTTGTAAAACTTTTTCTAAATATGGCAAATCCATCATTGTTTCGTAGTCAATGTCTTTGTGTTGATCATACATAGTTTTCACCTCCTCATACAGGTTCTGTTGAACTTCTGGATTCAAAGCGAGTTCATAAAGAACGTTACCAGCGACCATAGAAGAGGTCTCAAAACCTTCAAGGAAAAAGGTTGCTCCATATTCAATTAACTGTCGAACGTTTCCTAAAAATTCATAGTTATTTGTAATCTTTTTGAGAGTAGTAGTTTACATCACTAGGAGCAAAAGTGGCTATTTTTATTGTGCAATCATGATTTAAAAAATTTTAAACCTTGTTAACAAGGCGTAGCCAAGTTTTAAAAAACGATTAAAAGCACCAAAAAGACACTTTCGCTCTGAGTGACAAACAATGTTTTTTATCATAATGCAGAATTACACTTTTAATCATTAAAAACATTAACTATAAAGTGGTATTTTCAAGGTTATATTTACAAAGTAAGTAATATACAGTATTACAAACAATGCTTTTTTAACTTTTGAGTTTCACTATTCTACATAGAAAACTAATAAATAAATAAATAACTCCTGAAGCTGATTTTTCAGTCCTAGGACAAAAAAGAAATGTTTTTGTACATATTGAGAGAACAAAAAACAGGCTGGTTTCGTGCAGAATGATAAAATAGTAGTTTTCATCACTAGGAGCAAAAGTGGGTCTTTTTGGTGCGCAATCGTGTTTTAAAAACGAGGCGCAGCCGAGTTTGATGCTTAATCGTTTTTAAAAACGATTAAGCATCAAAAAGACACTTTTGCTCCGAGTGATGAACAACGTTTTTTTATCATAATGCGAAATTAAACTTTTTAATTGTTAAAAATATTAACTATAAAGTTGTATTCGAGGTTATATTTACAAAATTAAGTTGTATGCAGAGTGTTTACATATTCTGTTATTTACAAACAATGCTCTTTATAACGTTTGAATTACAAAATTCTGCTCCTCAGCATTAATAAATCAATAATAATACACTAGCAAACAGCTGACTTTTCAGTCCTAGGACAAAAAAGAATCGGTTTTGGTACTATTGAGAGAACAAAAAACAGGCTGATTTCGTGCAGAATGATAAAAAATTATCTTTTAATATTTATTTTAGTATGTATACCTGAAAGACTAAAACTTTACTATTAATAGAAATATTGAATAAAATTAATTAAAATTATAGTCTAGTGTTATGGAGAAACTTGATTACACTCAATAAACTTGAGTTCAGATAATTGAACTATGATTTCAGTATCATTGGCATTAGTACCAGTGACACTGTACCGTAACAAAAAGTTTTATGATTGTCTAGAGTTAGGTCTCAAATCATGTTATAATAAATAACATATGTATATAGAAAGTAACTTCTGACTTCCCTGAACAGAAGAGAACACCAGAAGTAAATAGCCTATGTTTGTTTATACCTATATTTCAGTAAATGAGAATGCTGTGCCATTTTTTTTTTTCGGTTCAGTTTTTTCAGTCTGTGTTTAGATGTGATTGTTTTTTTTTAACTGGAAAAATTAATTTAGGATTAGGATGTGATGTATTTAGAGCTCTTTTTCATCTTATTATTACGGCCATGGAGAACCAGAACCATTATTTAAATTTGTTAAAGGTTCAACAGTTTAACCGACCGATATGTTATCTGACCACTGTCTAGTCCCTTTTGATGGCCGCATAAGAGAGAGTTTACCTTAACAAGAATACATACTTTAGAATACTGTACTTGACTAGGCTTCTTTTATGCTAGTGGGCAGCAATAGAAAAATATTTAGTATGATGATCGAAGGTGGTCATCTGTTCTGCTGTTTTAGTTTTTATTGCTCAATCAACATTTTTTACTGAGTGAGTTCATTCAGAACTGTAACAACTGTTTTGCTAGTAAAACTTAACTATTTATTATTTTGCTATGTAGAAAACAATAAATTGTGTGCTACTGTATTAAGAATCTACAAACCTGATTCTTTTTTTAGAATGTATTGAAATAAATCATTTCTTGAAATGTTATTTTTCTGCCTATATTCCACCATCCCATGGAAACATTCCTCAAGATAATTACTTACAGCTGTTGGAATCAACCTGAAAAATACCATAAATAAAGTCTAATAATTGAGTATTTGAGAATTTTTCTACCTAAATAATGAATAACAAACTGTAAACTGATATTTTTATCAAAATAAAAATAAATGAAAAATACCTAACTTCGCCCTGTTTACCTATACTAGGTATTGATCTGTGCATGTATTTGACAAAGTAAGGGGTGAGCCGCTACAGTACAGAAGGTACTGCGATAAAAATGTCCTGGCCAAGCGTGGATTCGGATTCGAACCAATGACATAACTCGAAGTCCGGCGTACTAACTCCATTAAAATAAACTAGTATACGTGTTGCTCGAAATCGAGCAATTTATTTTAATACAATGCAAATGTTACTTTTAGATTTAAACCAATGACATCCGACCAATCCAATATTGTGAATATCTTTAATCATCAAAACTACACGTATTTACAGCTGATTATTAACAGATGTTTAAAATGCTTTATTCAATCCTAATCCTATACTATAATACGAGGAATGTCTGAAGGGATGTGTGTTCCACGATCTCGAAATCTAGCTGTTAGATTTTGCTTAAACTTTGCATTTAAGAGTGTTTTGACCAAAAAATAAGTTTAGAAACTGACTCAATCCCAGGAAAAATCGAATTTGGTCTAAATTTAAGTTTAAAAATCTTAATTTTTAACATTGGTCTTATGGGTTGCTATTTTGGTAACGAAATAACAACGAAATGTAAACAAAAATAAAGAAACATTAATGTTAAGCAGACTTTTTGAAACAGCTGTTAACTGTGAAGAGGTATAATTGGTTGTTGGTGGAAATATTAAAACTGAATTAAATCCAACGAGCAAGGCTCGGTTAACCTGGTACTGTTATTTAAATGGGGAATTTAGAGATTTCAATGGTGGATAGCACCTTTATGTTCAGTCCGATTCTCATCAGTTTTTGGCAGAAACAACTACAGACCAAGCCCTATCCAACGACACCAAAAACTTAAAAATCGGTTGAAAATTGTAGGAGGAGTTCTCAAGACAAAAAAAACCCTTAGCGTATTAAATAAGTATAGATTACGATCGATTGACCCAAACTATTACAAAAACATTTTAATTTCAAAATTTCCATATTTGTGATAAAACTGAATTCCATAGTCAAACAAAAATCTTCAGCCCTGTAATAAGTGTTTGTATCTATTATAATAATAATTGTAGTAAGAAAAACTACAACTACAAACTGTAAAGGTAACTGTGACTTACTGAATGAACTATACAGTTTTTATGTACGCAGCTAGAGGAGACACAGTATACATTAGCTTTGGTAGCCAATTTATAATAAGTAAGAGACGTTGCTCTTGAGAAACAATATGTAGTATAAAAACACTCAATAATAACTAAGCAAATTTGGAAGCACTGGTCCACTCTAGTCTTTTACAAGAGATGTACAGGAA
The DNA here is from genome assembly GCA_030545055.2 of Neoaliturus tenellus. Lineage (NCBI taxonomy): Eukaryota > Metazoa > Arthropoda > Insecta > Hemiptera > Cicadellidae > Neoaliturus > Neoaliturus tenellus. The sequence continues at coordinate 128,887,297 of CM061534.1, forward strand.
CAGGAAGAATAACATCCATGTTATTTCACTGCTTCCAGGGAAAGAGGGAGTACTTAAGATAACTATTGTATTTGAAATTTTAAGAAAGTAAGTGAATACCGGTAGTCCCTGACCATTCAAACACCCATTTAAAAATTATATAACTAATTTTTTCACAAAACAAATTGTGCCATTAGGTCATTCTCCGTTGATTGACATTAATTTCATTCCAATGTACAGGGTGTACCAAAAAGTAACTTATCCAGACCCCTGGAAGTAAATAAAAATCCCCACTTTTTATGTTATTTTGGTTTTTATACCTAATTTTAAGAGTACTTTACACTTTCATTTGTACCCCTACTCCTAACTATTTATGAGATAATGCCGGTTGAAGTTCAGGTTTTTATCCAATAAGAATAAACAGTAAATTTTAACATTTACTATCTCTGAATCTTTTACGTTAAACAATCACAAACATTTTTTAGAACCTCAATTAATTTATATAATATTTCATCGTAAAATGTCAATTGTCATGTAATTAATTTTACTCTTCTGAACATTTTTAATAATCTCCACCATGTTGTGAAATTCATGGAAAAATAAAGTAATTTATGACAAAACTAATAATTTATGATGGAATAATGTATTTGAAGGGAGAGTCTGACATTTTTAAGCTGGGACATGTTTGTTTATAAAAATATTTTCAGAGATAATGGATGAGAAAATTTGCCCCGCCTTATTCTTACGGGGAAAAACTAAAGTTCAACCACCATTATCATTTAAACCGTTAGGATCAGAGGTACAAATCAAATTGTAAAGTTAACTTAAAATTAGGTGCAGAATAAAAAATGTCATAAATGTAAGGGTTTAATTTTAAAATTAGTGACTTTATGGTCTGAATATTTCTGGTACACCCTGTACATTGAAATCAGTCTCAATCAATAGTGACTTATAGGTTTAGCTATAATAATGATACTATTTGTTTCAGTGAAAAATTAATTCTATAAATTTTAATTGGGGGTACGGGTCTGGGACACCCGGTATACCTGTAAAAGAATTCACACTAAAGAGATGGCAAGAATTGAAATACGCTTTTAGCGATATGATACTGTATTGGAAAAACCAACTATCTAATGGGGATATTGAAAAAAGATTTTTATAATTTAACACATATTGTAAACTAAACCTTCTAGGCTATATGAGCTAATATTAAAGAATTTAACGCTTCAAATTTATTGACATCTACTTAGCACATATTTTTGAGTTAGTCCAAAATTAGTGTATTTTTTAATACTTACTTAAAACCAATCAAGTCACGGACTTTTGGCATCAAAATTAGAATCATGGTTTTCCACCAAACTTGAAGCTGTTCTTGCACAACTATCTCCCCAAATTTTCGAAATGGGGCTTCAGGGTCTAAGAAGCAATTACTGGAGATTCCAAAAACTATGTCAGAAACGTTGTCCATTGTAAACAATGTTGCCAACTCCTTTACCTAAAAACATGGTACCATAAAAAAACTGCGGGTGTGCTTATTGCTTTAGTATAGGCTATTATAAAAGTTTAACATTTTAAACCAGGCTGCTAATCAACTTTAGCTACTTGGGTATCATTTCCGGATTGTACATACAAATGCAAAACATTAGTAATATTTATTTATAGACACAACATACACAAGTTTAAAAAGTAACAATACTGTTTAACAAGGGAGATAAGGGGGCAAACGTTTTTATGTAAGCAATCTATCTATACAGGGTGTTTCCGAACAACATGGAAATATTTTGTATTTTGGTTCCTTAGGTCGAGACAATAAAAAAATATCATTTGAACATATGTCCTAAAATGCTTTGTTAGGCTGCTAGCCGCCATTTTGTTTTTTACACATAATGATTTTTATTTACGTGACGATTTGTTGTATTAACTTCATATTTGGCTTGAACCTTTATGTCACTAATGTCCATTATCAGGAAAAAAATTACTTTGGTCCGATATGCATTTTTAAAATGGCGGCCATTTAAAATTTTAAACTCAAATACCTCAAAATCGGTTAATGTTATCAAACTACAATATATATAGCAAAAAAGATGAAAAATTAAATTATCTAACCAATGGTACCAAGTTTGTAAGGATATGACAACAAATAACGGAGTTATTGAGATTTTTCTTCTAAAATAACCTAAATTTGCACGCATTTCAATGGAAAATCAATGATTTTATGCATAAAAATGGCTATCACTCCGTTATCTGTTGTTCGATCCTTACAATCTTGGTATCATTAGTTAGGTAATTTAATTTTTCAACTTTTTTGTGCCTTGTAAAACTTTGATGAAATTTACCGTTTTTTAGATATTTGAGTTTAAAAACTTAAAATGGCCTCCATTTTGAAAATACACATCGGACAAAAATAAAATTTTTCCTAAAAATGGACATTAGTGTCATAAAGTTTCATGCCAAATCTATATATTAATACGCAAGCATGTTTCATTTCCTCCTTTTTTCTCAGCTCGTGTACATCGTAGGAGAAATCCAAGCATACCGTTAGAAAGGTATAGTCCTGTAGATGAGCAGAATCACATTCTAATTCACATCGGACTCCAGGGCTACGCCCCACAGGCTTTCAAAGTTCCAATGTTAATCTTATGGAGAAAGGAGAATTGAATGAATCATTAGACAGATGTTTTAAAAACAACTGCTAGAAAATTGGGAAGAACAGATGTTTTAGTTCTAAAATGTTTTTAAACTTCTTGGGTCCAGATCAACTGAAATTTTGATCGAATTTCGATCAGGAGGCGATCTCTAGTATGAACTTAATACAACAAACTCAATTAAATAAATTTTATTATGTGTATAAAACAAAATGGCGGCTAGCGGCTTAGCAAAGCATTTTAGGACATATGTTTATATGATTTTTTTACTCTCTCAACCTAAGGAACACATATACAAAATATTTCCAGGTTGTTCGGAAACACCCTGTATATTAATAGGCAAGCATGGTTCTTTTCCTCAACTTGTGCGAAATGTAGCAAAAATTCTATGTAAAAAATGTAACCATAAACCAATGGTAAATCGCCACACGGAGTTTCGGAGGAGAGTTTCCAAACACCCTGTATATCCCAAATGGATGTATACCATTAAAGTTGCCAACTTAAAAGAGCAAAACGCTTTGGCAACACACTGTAAATTAATACTAAATTAATCAAACAGTGCATCACCCTTGCACCTGGTGAAACAATCCCACTGCAATGCATGTTAACATTATTTCATTAGATTTTACCTAAACACAAACTGTACAACACAAATACGTGCGCGTTTAGGACATGCAAGACGTTCACCATGGTGTAGTTAAAATTGAGCAGTAAAATAAGTACAAGCACTAATCTTCAAAACTAGTGAATGTTGAGTGATCTAGGGGGGTTAAAGACGGAGGTTGCGCTATAGGTGGACAATATGAGAACTAACCTATGGTAAATTATTCCCTAGCTATAGTCAAAGTATACAAGTGTGTGTAAACGCAACATTTTTGTTTAAACTCACCCTTTTTTCTTATTTCATTGGGGCTAAAAAATTTTAAGCTATGTATGTGAATAACCTCCAGGTACATAGCTCAGACAGTGGGGTGAGAAATATGTATACCAATAAGTGAGTAAGTGAGTCAGTCAGTGAATGAGTTACACATGCATATATTTTAAAAGATTTTTTAGGAACATGGTATTAAAACTTAATTAGAGGAGGAATGAAAGAATCATGAATGAAGAGGGATGGTTACTATATTCCAGAGGACAACAGAAAGGTATCAGCACATTTGCCTTTTCACTGAATTCTCAATGCTAATTAAATTTATCAAGCATATATAAAAAAAAGTAAATACCCATAACTCACTTATTTCAACTCTTTGTTACTCCATTATGCTAAAGAGTTGAAATTTTTTAGCACATACTATTATTTTTGTTGAAAATTAGTAAAGTGATTTGCTTTTAAATTGCGATTTGATTTCAGTGTCCGGCCACACTAGCTTAAAAACTTTATATTTTATGGAAAACATCATGGCTCTGTGTGTGTATGGGTCCCAGAACTACTATTTAACACAGTTTGTTTCAACAAGCAAAAACATGTTATTTATTAAATTGATATATCATTCAAATAATTAGATAACGGAATTCAGCATTAATGCTGTGCATATATGTACTGGCCTTGGGGAGGCGTGTGAGCAAAGAGGACAAACTCAGCCTGGGGTCGATCAAATCAGAGACACGAACGACTATAATCCTCGAGCCAAGTGAGCATGAAGAACAAGCTCAACCTGGTATTACTCCTAAAAATTTAAATCTATTCATACTTAAATTTTCGTAGAGAAGCACTGGTTACTGATAGTGCAAAATAAATCTATGGTTTCTTGTAACATTACCTCAACATCTTTGCTGATGATATTATTTAGGTAGTCATGTAATCGAGGAACGATGTTCTTCATCAATGGGAATACTTCTTTTATTCTAGCTGGAGTCAGTGTAGATACCAATTTTGATCTTGATGGCTTCCATCTAAACACATTTGTATAGGGTAGGAATAGTTTATTATTAAATCCCCCATCACAGCAGACCTGCATTCTCAGCGAATTTCCAAATTAGAAATATTAATTTTGACCAAATGAAACTGTAAACTAAATTTCATCACGTGCTCATAAATAGGGAAATAAATGTCTATTTTCTACTTATGATAAATATAGGGAAAGAGTATGCAGGTATGCTGCCATGTGGAACACTGAAAGTAGGTATTTTTAGCATTAAAAGATGTATTTAGAGAATATGAAGGAATCTACTAAGTTTCATCAATATCTGTTCATAAATAAACGAGTTTGCCTATTCTCCATATGATTAACATGGGAAAAGAGTATGCAGGTTTGCTGCAATGATAAGTACAATAACCAAGATTTTTTACCATAAATGGATGAATCTCAGCCAAATGAAACTAAATACCAGATTTCATAAGAAAATATTGAATTAACACATCCTTACTCTCCATAACATTGGAGCCCCAAAATACTATTTACCGTCTTTAAACTTTTTAATATCTCGGTAACCAATGAAGATAGAGCAAAGATTTAAAATATTAAATTGGGTGTGTGTGTGTGTTTTTTTTAAATGAAAATTTTAAATTTAAAAAAAAAATAAGAATGAAAAATGCAAAAACCCATTTTTGGGGTACAATACCAACCAAAACTACTCCTTCCGGTAGGTCGATATATCTGGTTTACGAACTCATCCGAATAAAGGTAGGATTACACATCTCTACCTAATTTGGTCTCGATTGGGCGCCACCAAGTTTAAAGAATAAGAAAATAAATTCTGCGGTTCAGAGCACCTCAGTTAGTATCAGTAAAAAACTAAACACTAAAATAAAAATTAGACCTCTATTAAGAGAGCTAAATCCAGGGTGCTAAGCCATTGCAGCCCAGCTTCACTTGAGCTAATACTCAAGCTGGTTAATCCTTCGGGGAAAGCACTCAGTGGGCACTCTGCGCCTATGTGCTCCATAGTTTGATACTCTGCTCCGCAGTCGCATGACTGGTCTTGTGTCATTCCCCATTTGTACTTCCAAAAATTACATCTTCCCACTCCATTGCTGAAACAGTTGAGTATATTCCACTGCTTCTGAGAAAGATTCATACCACCTACGGTCGGGTCAGCTATCAAGAATTCGGTTTGTATCATGGATGGGCAGCTGTGGCGAAAATAAGATCTTAGTGTATTCCCTAATGAGTGCATCCCTTTGTCTTCTTTCTGGTGGAGCGATATTACACAGCACCGGGAGCCAGAGTACAGGGGTTGCCATGAGTGTACATAGTCAATGGCCCTCATGCTCCTAACATGCACACTATTTAACCACACAGGAGCGTAGTACTCAGCAGTTGAATACACCAATGACAGAGCAGTGGTTCGTAGAACATTTGCTCTCCATGTGGAGCCAGCAAGATGATAGACAATGTTAGTCCTGGTTCTCACCTTAGCTTTTTTGTAAGTTGCTTTTAAACGTGAGAGACTAATCTAAAGTGACTCCCAGATACCGTGGGCGGTCATTATGATTTAGCTCAACATTGTTGAATAGGATTTTAAGTTTTTGGTTGGCCAGTCTATCATTCAAGTGGAAGCAAGCAACCTCAGTTTTTGTTGGGTTTGGATTTAGCTTCCAGGCTTCAAAGTATTCATCGAGGGTCGTCAGGTAAGTTTTTAGTGTCTCAGCTTGTCAAAAATGCTGGTGTTTATATGCCAATTCAATATCATCTGCGTAGATAAACTCTAAAGACCGAGTTACAGGAATGTCGGCAGTATACACATTAAGAGTCATCTTCACCCTTATTGTAAAAACACTGAAAACATGCCTCCGTATTCCTCTGTTTCGCACGGTGTTTTTGGATATTTATTAGTAAAATTTATGTTTTATTGTAAATTAAGGTTAGATCTAGGTCCCTGATACCTGATATATGAGTAAAAATGAATGGTGTAAGTACAAAAAGAATCATAAAAGCAAGGAAAATCAATTTGCTTTGCAACTTCACAGAGAGTAATATTTATTAAATTTTAAAAATTTTGAGGTATGAGGAACCTAATATAACTATTCAACTAAACACTTTCCAAGTTTAAAGAAAATTGGCTGAAAAACGGCATCTAAAACAGGGAAATAAAATACCTTGCTTTGCATAAAAGCCGTACGGTTAACATTGCCGACTGTGTAACAATGGGCTACTAGCACGAAGGTGAAGATGACTCTTAAAGAGCAGTGGGGCGAGCACTGGCCCCTGAAGCAGGCCATCCTTTATTTGCCTAAAAGCACTTTCTCTGCATCCCAGATATACTTTTATCATCCTACTGGAGAGCATTGAGTTGAGGAGACGCACCAAGAAAGGGCAAGGAATAAAGTCATACAATTTTACTAGGAGGCCTTTTCTCCAGACAGTGTCATATGCTGCAGTCAGATCAAAAAAAGGCACAGAGGTTTTCAGTCTTCTCTCAAACCCATCCTCAATGAAAGAAGTGCCTGGTCACAACAGTTGCGACCAGGCTTAAATCCAGCTTGTTTGATTTGGATGCTGGCATTGAGAATAGCGAGGATTCTGTTATAAATCAACCTCTCCAGCAGCTTATAACAAACACTTTAAAGAGCTATAGGACGATAACTTTCGGGCCGTTTTGGATCTTTTTTGAGCTTCAAGATAGCCATAATTTTGGATTTCCTAAATACAGTAAACTTCCTCTAAACTGGCATGTCCGGGACTTGACATGTGCTGGTTTACGAAATATGCTGGATTACAGGATGAATATCAGAAAAAATGTAAATCCAACTTATAAATATTATAAAACACATATTTTATTATTAAAATAGCTTTTAAAGAATAAAAACTACTGTATAACATCATTGCCTATGTACACTACCGTGAGTAGACTTCTCATAGCATAGGCGTGTTTGAAACATATTGACGGTGGTGTGATCTCGTGCGGGCGTACATGGAAGTACAAGAGTCATATGATAGGCAAGTCAGTGCTACCACTCTTCTCAATCAAGGATTAAATATTTTATAATGGAGGTTTTTGTTTATGTTTTGATGAAATGTTTTTGCAGCACTGTAAATTCAGCTAAATAATAACAACATCGATGGCAGCGACTCTGGTGCCGGCGAACACGAAACTTCCAAATTTTTGCCTCAAACTAAATGTATTGTATGAGAGGTCTATTCACGGTAGTGTACATTTTTTTTTTTTTTTTTTTTTTTTTTTTTTTTTTTTTTTTTTTGAGGGAGAGGCGGAAAAATGCATTACGCACACAGGTGGCCAGCCTGTAGTGTGGGGCTCCCCACGGTAGTGTACATAGTCAATGATAACATACTCTACTATAAATACTCTACTATAAAATACAGTACATGATTATGAAACTCAAAAGAGGACAGTAGACGTCCAATTATCGAGGTACAGTAATTGAGACCGAAGCCACCTCAGACACGGGGAAAACTCAGATACAGTAATAAGGAAGTTATGAACTATCGTGTAACGAATGGAATCATTTACTTTAAAGGATATTTTGTTGACTTTTGTTATTATTTAATAAAATTTTTGAAATGAACAAACAGCATCACATTAAAGAGACGCACGCTAGCAGACTGAACACGAATACAAAATGTAAACAAAGCTACAATGACACCAGGCATATTGCAAACCTACACAATGTCACCCGATGTCGGCCGAAGACGACTCGTCTCCCCAGCACTCATGCCAATACGGGATACGCCACAGTCTGTTATTGGAAGACAGTCACGTAACTTGTATCGAAGCTCCAGGTTTAGTGTTGTCGGGGGGCATTTAGCGCTTTAAGCGGATGGAACTGGCGTGACTGGAATCCCCGGCCGTTCTAGCCATGGGCGGGAATTTAAAACTGTAACTCCAGTGAGCGGCAACCAATCCTGAAATACATGTCGGCCGTTATCATTCGATTGGGATTTAATTTGATAATTTTTATTGTTATCAGCATGAGCATTGTATGCTTATTGTATGCACTTCAAAAATGGCATTATTGCTAGCTTTGTTTGTGTTGCGCTGATCGCTGCCATCACTGTGATTGTGCTGTTAACTCGGATGCAAACCACTACGAGCGCTAGTAAATCCACACGAGTGCTCCAAACCACTGTTCCTTGCGTAACTGTCCCCGGGTGGTTCAGGCGGGCAACCTAGGTGACGGAGTGTCATGACTGTCTCCCAATAACCTATATTAGACTGTGAATTACGCTTTGTACGACACAGCTTTGCTTCGATTGCGGCGACTTTCAATCCCAAACAAACTTGATTTCTCATTTGTTATTTTTATTTCTGTCATAATTGTTCTTAAAGTCGTTCCAGATTATCAAGCATGCCGGATTACTGGAAGTTTACTGTATCCCAGGCATGTCGCCGGTTATCAGAGTGGTGGTAAAAACTTCAAGAAGCCACTGTCTAGCCTTGTTACCCGAGTGTTTTATAAATAAATAATAATAGGTTACAATACCTTTACATCTTCAATTAAAAAACATTTGTCTTCAGATGGCTAGTTTCGGGACGTACGTCTTTCAAATTTTGCGGCAAAAGTTAAAAACAATGTCAGTTTTCGTCAAATTTAAAAAACAGATTACACTTACTACACACAACACGGATATAACGAACGTACAAAATCAAAACATTTAATCGCAATTCACTTGTGGCCGGCCAACGACAAGTCCAGACAAGTTCTGGACCCCCCCCCCAAAAAAAAGAAGAAGAAGAAAACAAACTGATTTGGCTTATTTGAGTTCTAATTACTTTCGCTGTTGTATAAAACCACAGAATTATTTAACGAATGTGTCGATCAGCATTTTTGTCGCTTTAATCCGTGGACGTAATCCTTTTGCATCATAAATTTAACGAATAACAGGTATATAAATTTAAATCCAGGGCAATGGAACAAGGTCAATGCAAAAACCTTACAAAGCTAAGGTCAAGGCAAAGGGGCGCTTTTTACCATAAATTAGTTGAGTATTTACCGCTGGTCAGGGTCGCTTTTTAGCGCTGATCACAGGTGCTATTTACGCGTATGGGGGGCGCTCTTTACAGTCGATCAAGAGTGCTCTTTACCACCGGTCAGGGGAGTGATGATTTAACTCTAAGGGTGCGTTAGAGGGTGATGTTTACCGCCAGTAGGGGGTGATGCTCTTGACCGCTAATCAGAGACCACTCCTCACGGCATATCAGGGGCGCTCGTCCCCACCGCGAAGGAGACTCACAGGTCACCTAGTTCACCTAAATAGATCTTTCTTCTTTCTCTCTTGCGGAATATTCCATTTACTCGTGTTATCAAAGAATTTAATAAAAAAATTGTGAAAAACCAGAATTAAATTATATTTGTGGTTAAATATTTTTTTTCCTACTACTGCATGGAAATAATCATATTGCCACACCTGTAACGACTATGCAAAACATTTCATTTCCAGTTTCCGTTTTTTTCCCGCTCTAGAGTGGCAATGCTCTTTACTGCACCCTCTAGATCAAACAGCAATTTTAAGTCAGCTGTTATTATTAACCATGCTACAGCTGTTATTCATTGTTGTCGTTTAGTAATTGCTTCTTTTTTAGTTTGAGTTTATGTTTGACAGTTAACAGTGTGTTCCAACAGAAACAAATAAAGAATAATCTAAATTACATTTTGTATAGAATAAAACATGTAATTTGTAGCAATTATGTTGGTAGGAAAAATCTTGTGTGTTTTACAAGTACAAAAAGTCCTTGCCGCTCTCGGAAATTTTGGCCGCACTCAGCTGACGCTTCGCGGGGGGGCCATCTACAATTCTCGAGTGGCACTAACGCACTTTACGCTCTTATTACACAAATAACTATTAACTGAAACGTCAATGGCCAAGGCCTAGGTTGGCCTAGTGGATAATCCGGGCCTGACAGCATTTATTATCCTACCATAGTTGTGAGTCTATTAGTAAAAAAGTGCTTTAACAGAGAAAAATTAAAACTTACTTCTCTCCTCTAATCACAAATGGATCTGCGGCAAAATATGGATCATTTTTTTCATTGACAGAAAATTCATTATCATGGAAGCTGGAGAACTCCGTTGTGAGAACCCTTTTAATGAGCTCTGGATTCTTGAGTAAAAGTTTAGGTTTAAGAAATCCATACACCCCACGGCATCATGTTGAGGGTATGATCTGGAATAAATAAAACAGTACATTGATTGTGATGATTATAGATCTATACTTTGCAGTATTAAATGTATTGTATTGTTTGTTAATGAAATTATGTGCTTCAGCATTACTTTGATTAAAAAAGGGAGGATCAGTTATTCTATGGCTTATAGTATACATTTATACATAGTCTACATACAGTCGTATACATAAATGGCTTATAGTCTCTGTAGATCAAAATTTACCCTTAATTTTAAGTTATAATGTCCTGTGACACAGTTCTTAACTCTGCAAAATTCACAGGATTATTTTGGCCTTAATTAAGATTCACAAAGTTGCAAGAGTTCAGGAAAATATAGAATATTTCTAAAATGTTTAGACCTCGATTGGGGGCACACGGAGTTTTCCTCCGCATGTGTAGTTTTTGTTAAAATAAACATTGATAATGGTTGTCAGCAGTCATGTCCGCCTTAGTACCTTCACAAATCTCATTTCGGGAATCACCTTAAGCTATTTATACCCCACACCGACCCCTTAGTTCCTTGTTATTTTCAATTCTGTGATGCGTTGTCAGTTTTCAGAGGTTTTCTCTGTTGTGCGCCCTATCTCGCGAGTATGCTTAGTGCGGGTTTATTTCCTCTTGAAACTTTCTGTGTTATAGGTTATTGTACATATGTATAAGTAAGTTTTTATGAATAATTTCATTTATAATTATCATCAAATAATTTTGTTTGCATTGATGTATAATTTTATTAATGCAGAGAAAAATTCCGCATGCACAAGTGATAACAACTGTGCATAACACAGTGATAACTGTGATAACACAGTGATAACAATTAGTAGTTGTTAATTGTTAACAAGTTAAACTAATGGCTCCAACGATGAAATGTGGTACCTGTTTATCTTAGTCAACATTTAAATACAATATTTCGTTATGAAAACAGATAAAATGGGTTTAGTTTGTGCAACTTATTGTTGCGGAGTGAAACTCCGCATGCGCCCTCTGCGGTTTTACCGGTGAAGGGCCCGCTCGAGGTTTAAGAGCCAAAATTAAAGTGCAAAATTATAGTGAAAATGTATTGTTTAATTTAGGTGTTCTTAATGGATACTTACTTGTATATGTCATCGAGAATTATTCCAGTGTTTCTCTTCATTACGACTGCATCGTAGATGTGCCCGAATCCAAATGTCGTTGGAGGCTGAGGTATGCCTCTTTTACGCCAGTAGTTGTAGATGTTACTTACATAGAGGTACAGCAGAACTGCCACCCCCAGTAGTAGAGTGAGGGCAACCACCTCATACATCTTCTATTCAGAATGTCTATCTGGATATAAATAATACTCATAAAAGAATTATTTTTATATTTCAGCACAAAACAAGAAAGATTTGTTGTGGTTAAATGTATTTTACCTACGAACAGTCTTCTCTCAATGACTTAAAATTCACTGGACTAGGGTTTTCGTTCAAGTTACATCGAGTTTGATTTAGAAATACTTCAAGTTACAGAGGCTATATATATTTTGTTTAATTCGACTTACAGAGATCAACAGAAAAAATTCTAGAAATAAACTTTAACTTGGTATGGTTTGTTTTCAAAGGTCTTTCCAAATGATTCAGAATTATTTTAATACGAAAGATTTCAAGTTACCAAGTTTCCAGTCACTGAGATTCAACTGCACTTACCAAAAAGGTCTTGTTATGTGGTCTGTTTCTAAATCAGCTGATCAGCTGATTTATATTCTGTCAGTTAAATTAATTGTTTTGGTTACTTCATAATCAGACATGACAATTTTACATTCTGCACATGAATTGAGGATCAATTTAAATTGGGTCCGGAGTTGGTTTACCTTTTGTTGTGAAGAAGGAGGCTATTTTGTGAAGTGAGAAAATAAAGGCAATCTAGTGTTTATTGTTTACTTCCCTATAGTTTTCCACTTTTTGGACAGTTTTTTTCTTCTTGTATCAAACAAACTTGTATATATATAAGCGTTCAATTACATATTCATTTTTTAATAAGGCGGTATGGGGGGAAGTAGTCCGGGGGATAGGGAAGCTGAACCCGATGATGATTGGAAAAAACCGAAGAAACCAAGGAAGATTCACAAACACAATCAGGTACTCGACCATCTAGACCCAACTACACATGCGCCTAGCAATATAATTTTTGTTCATGACACATCTAACACTAGTCCAGAAGACAATACATTTATGGATACTGATAAAACCAATGAAGTAGAGATAGAAACATCCCATGATCACAATTATTCTAAGGTAGATAATGACTTGATTAAAGACGATAATTCTAGAAATGATTCATCACAATGTCGACCTCAAAACTTTTATGATGCGAATGATTCAGCACCGTACATTGTTTTTATTGAAAATCTCCCAGGTTCTCACGTTGCGTCAATGCACCCGATTGCTATAGGTAAAAACTTTTTGACAGTGACATTGATGGAGTTGAAGAAGTAAAGCGTAACAGCAAAAATCGAGTAGTTTGTTCTTTCAAAACTGTCGGTTCAGCCAATAAGTTTCTCAACTCAAGTTTTGCTGTAGACCATAATGTCCGTGTGTATATTCCTTCATTTTAATTAGAACGGATTGGCTTGATTAGATACATTGACCCGTCTCTTTCTGAACTCGACATCTTTGAAAATTTACAAGCATCCAATGATATGACGGTTCTCTCAGTGAAAAGATTAACAAAACTTGTTACCCAAGAGGACGGCAAAAAAATTGTTAAAGCTCTGCCTCTAGTTTCAGTTAAATTCAAAGGTAAAAAACTTCCAGATTTCGTGTATTTGTATTTTACAAGGTGTCCAGTGGAACCTTACGTCACCAACCCTGTTATTTGTTTCAAATGTTTGCGTTATGGTCACACATCCAAAAACTGTAAAAGCTCTGCCAGATGCCCTAATGGGTGTTCCTCTCATCATGACCGTGCTTCTTGTCCCCAATATACTAACCCAGTTTGTGTTCATTGCAAAGGTCCTCATTCTGCACTTGACAAATCTTGCCCACAGTGGGACATCCAAAAGCAAATTAAAGAAACTATGGCGTATCGGAATATTCCGTACGTGGAGGCAAGAAACCTACTTTTCCCAAAACAAACAAGAAACTCCTTGTCTTTTTCAAAAGTCTTGGATCTTAATAGTGATGCATCCTTCCCTGCTTTGACCACGAAAACTTCAAATGAGCTTCGTGAAACCATTAGTATTCCTGCACAACCCCGTCTTGCAAGGAATAATAGTGAGGCGCTTAGAAAGGTTCATAAAAATGTAACTTTTTCACGCTCTGTTAATCGATCAAGCCAATCAATAAAACCTAAATACACAAATGACTATTACAATAAATTCCACAATCAAACAGTAATGCCTACTAAACCTGTATACAGCGTGGACACTAATGTATCGACTCCCGGTACCTCTAAACAAGACGAAGATGTATCTAAATACATTATGAATTCACTCTCTTTATTCAAGGATAATAAAATCAACATTTCTCACCTATTGACTAACCTTCAACCTGTCATGAACATTGATTTGTCTCCATTCTTAAATAATGGTAAGGAAAGCATGTCTGATGAATCACTTTAACGCTGCTCTCAAGATATTCTTCAGTTCTTATAATAATCATGCTCCTATTATGAATGGAAGGCAGGTTTCGTACTTTATTTTATTTGCAATCTCCCTAATGAGTATTAGCATACTTCAATGGAATTGCAACTCAGCCACTGCACAAAAACCTGAAATTGAACAATTACTAGTTCAGCATGATTTTAAAATTGCGTGTATCAGTGAAACCTGGTATAAACCTCATTTTCAAATACTTTTTCCTGGCTTTAGGTTACTTCGTCATGATAAAGGCGTTGGCGGTGGTGCTGCCTTGCTTATTCACAACTCACTTGACTATGTTGAAATAACCCACACCAATTTGGGTCCTGCATTTGAGTTGGTACAATGGGTTGCAGCTAAAATAAAATTGCATGACATGGAAGCTACTGTTGTTTCGATTTATGTGTCGCCAAAAGCAAAACTTTCTTTCTTTGATTGGAATGCACTGTTTTCTTTGTTTTCACCCCCTTTACTTTTATGTGGAGATCTCAATTGTCATACAGCATGGGGAAATGAATTCAATGATGGTAAAGGTGTAACTCTACATCAGTCCATTCAGTACAATAATCTGATAATTTTGAATGATGGTGCAAGTACATTTATTCCGCGGTATCCCTTTTCCCCAACTGCTATTGATCTATCATTATGTTCCTCCAACCTAAGTAACTTAATATCTTGGCAAATAATAGAGGACTCAAGAGGTTCAAACCATCTACCGATAAAGTTGCAGCTACTTTTCTATCCCGGCAAATTATTTTCAACCGCCAACTCAACCGACACTGCTAGCTCTAATATCACACCCGGCAAGACAACTACATCGTTTTCAACAAGGAAGTGGAACACCAAGCGAGCTAACTGGCCCTTGTACCGGAAGTTGTTAGATGAACAGATAGAAGACTTCCCCTCATTTTATAATGATCCCATTTTCTTGTATGACACGTTACTGAGTATCATAAACTCTGCAGCTAACAATTCAATACCAAAACTCCGTAATAGCAGTAAACCATATACACCATCCCCCTCTACACCGTGGTGGGACGACGACTGTAAAGCGGCAGTAGAAGAAGGCAAGAGAGCTTTTATTGAATTTAGAACCAATATGACCAAAGAGAACTACCTAAATATGAAAAAGATTCAAGCAAAAACTAAACGTCTCTTGAAGAATAAAAAACGTGAGTGTTGGACTTCATTTTGTGAATCCTTAACTGAAAATAAATCGGTCAATTTTGTATGGGACGCTATAAAACGTTTTCGTCATAGGCTGTCAATTATGAACAATAAATGTAAATCTAAATCTTCGACGGATGACTGGCTTGAAAACTTTTTTCAAAGGATAACTCCTCCCTCTGTCCCAATACTATCAACTTCTGTATTTGAAGGAGAGTTTGAAAACAGTAACTTGAATAAAGAATTTTCATTTTCGGAACTAATTATTGCCTTAAATTCTCTAAAGGAATGTAAGACCCCTGGCATGGACAATATTTCCAATGAATTGCTAATAAACTCATCAATTAAAACTAAAGAAATCATATTAAAAGTCTTTAATCAATTGTTTATGGCCGGTCTATTGCCAGATTCATGGAAGGATACTCTCATATTCCCTCTTTTGAAACCAAATAAGAATCCAAATGAAGACGAATCGTACAGACCCATAGCTTTATCATCGTGCATTTGTAAGTTGATGGAAAGGATGTTGAAGTTACGGCTGGAGTGGTGGCTCGAATCGCATTTAAAACTAAGTCCCACCCAGTTTGGATTCCGGAAGGGCCGCAGCACACTTGACTGCATAAGTATCCTCTCAACGGATATACAAATTGCTTTTGCCGAAAAACATACGCTAACTGCTGCTTTTTTTGATATTTCTGGAGCTTACGATAATGTCATCGTAGACATATTAATAAGTAAGCTTCAACAACTGAAGTTGCCGTATAAACTAACAAGGTTTATCAGTTTGTTGCTTGATAAGAGGAATACTTTTCTACTCTACAAAGGAGTCCTTCATGGACCAAGAATTGCATATAAGGGACTTCCCCAAGGCTCGGTTTTAAGCCCCCTTCTCTACACGGTCTACACATCTGACTTGCACACGATTTTTGATCCGCGTATTCAAGTGTTAGAATTTGCCGATGATCTAGTCATTTACACTAATAATGAATCGGTTTCTTCTTGCAACCTGGATTTAAACAAAGCTTTCAAATCACTATATCACTGGACGAGTGGAATGGGACTTACTGTCTCACCTGATAAATCCGAAATTGTAATTTTCTCTAAACAACGCTACAAACCCCAAGATCTGGAATTTAAATGGGATCAACACATTATTCCGATAAAGTCACATCACAAATTTCTAGGCGTAGTGTTTGATTCAAAACTTTCCTGGGAGCCTCACATCGACAGACTACACTCAACCTGTGTAAAAAGACTGAATGTTATGAGATCATTAACTGGGGCTTGGTGGGGCACGCATCCAAATGTACTACTTCTACTATATAAAAACTGGATCAGACCCATTATTGACTATGGCAGCTTTATATATGGCGATTCTAATTCTAAAAAATTAACCAAGGTTGACAAGATTCAAAACGAAGCTCTGCGTATAATATTAGGAGCGATGAGATCTTCACCTATAGCAGCAATGGAAGCAGAAACAAGAATCATGCCTCTTAACATAAGGAGAAGATGGTTGTGTTCAACGTTCCTACTGAACAGGCTAATTTTTGCCGCTCATAAATTGGTACTTAGATTAATTTATTTTAATAACCTGATTGATTTCTCTCCTAATTTTACACATGAAAGTTATCCAATTATTCTTTCAGTTTTTGTAGAAAATAAGCTGTGTTACTCAAACTTATTCAAGACAATAATTCCTCCTATATTTGATCAATCCTTTGAAGCTATCCATTGTTTACCTCCTCTTATCGATATTTTTGACGATTTTGTTACCAAGCAAATTTCTTGTCAACAAATTCAACAAATCTTTCTCAACACAATGAATTCAGTGTGGTCCGACTTTTCTTTAATATATACTGATGGTTCAAAACGGTCCGCCAATGATACAGTGGGTTCTGCTTTCTTAGATCATAAACATAAAATTGTTGGTTTGTTCAAACTACCACATTGCACTTCAATTTTCCAAGCCGAAGCATTTGCTATTCTTCAATCTCTAAATTACATTAAACACAACAATATAAGAAAAGCACTTATTTTATCAGATTCCAAAAGCACTCTACAATCACTGGTTTCGTTAAACATTTCTAGTAAAACATCACCTATAATCCTGGACATTAGAAAAATTTGGTTGAAGCTGAAAACGGGTAATTTTGACATTAGATTTGCATGGATTCCATCCCATAGTGGAATAATTGGGAACGAAATTGTGGATTACATGGCTAAGAAAGCTATTGCTAATGGCATAATTTTAAGTTATAACAAATTGCCCTCACCTAGTGATTTAAAAACCCAAGTCAAGATGAAAATACATGAAGATTGGCAAAACTACTGGGATTCGCAAGCTATCATAAAAGGTTCAAGACTTCATTTCATTTCACCATCTATCAGAGGAAAACCTTGGTTCCAGTCATTTAAATCAGACAGAAGAAAAGAAATCATTATTATCAATAGGTTACGAATTGGTCACGGAAATTTTCCCTCTCATCTGTTCAAAATTAATCTAAAATCAGACCCTTCATGTGACTGTTCTGCTCCAGAAGGAAGTTTGGATCACATAATTTTTGAATGTCCACTCTTAACCAAATCAAGAACGAATCTATTGGCAACTCTTCAAAATCTCGGTTTTCGAAATCCTCAAGATATTAGAATTATAAATTTATTAAAAGACGACAATCCTTTAGTTTGGTTTTCATTATCAAAATTTTTAGTTGAAGAAAATTATTTAGTGTGATGTAAACGTGTAAACTTCAAGCCATTTGGACCTCAAATTTATTGTTGAACTTTGTTACTTGTGTTGTTAGTGTTATAGTTTTCTGTACAAAAATTTTGTATTTTTGAAGTGGGCTTTTATGGTGCACTGCCAAAGCCGAAATAAAAAAAAAAAAAAAAAAAAAAAAAATAATCAGACATTTTGTAAAAGAAGGACGTGTTTTATTTCAGAAGTAAAATAATTGCTTTTAACTAACTAAAACATAGTCTTTGTGGGAGGATTGTTTTATTTTCAGTTTGATTTTATCTTTTACTTAACCGTAGTTCGTTTTTTGGTCGTTTTCCTTAGTGGGTCTCTTTTAAATGAGTGTAAATAGCCCCGGTCTCAATGGTGACACAGGATGGTCAATATCTGTAAAAAGGCGCGGACAAAGACGTTCAAGTACCTCAAATGAGCGGAGAAATAATAAGTTGTTGAAATCTGAAGTTGGTGAAATTATGGAGACTGAAACCGGTAATGAAGTTTCTCAAGAAGTGACTGTACTCACTGATGTTAGTTCTGTGCACGACAGTATCGAAACTCAAGACGTCAATGGCCATCCCAACATTGATGTAATACCAGAAAACAACAGGCCTATCGATCATAACTATTCCCAGAGCTCTACAGTGAATCAACAAGAACCTAATTCACCTCACATTAATCTCTATGGTAATGATGATGTTGCTCCCTTCTTGGTATATGTTGAAAACCTGGACGACCAACGAAATATTGGCCGTATGCATCCCATCTCCTTGGGCAGGAAGCTTTTTAATGGCAATGTTAGGGGAATCTTGGAAATCAAACCTCTAAATAAAAATCGAGTTGCATGCATCTTTCAAACAGCTGCTGATGCAAACATGTTCACCACATCTTCTTTTGTTAAAGATAACAAGTTGAAAGCTTTCATCCCTACCTATCAACTGGAAAGAATTGGTCTGTTACGTAATATCGATGTAGCTTTGTCAGAAGAAGAAATATTCGACAATTTAAAAATTTCAAACGACCTTGCCATTATGTCCGTTAAGAGGTTGAACAAAACAGTGGTTGACAGTGGCTGTCTATTCCAAAAATAAGACCCCCTAAATATAATTTTTCTCGTTGCGTCTGGTGGACCCTGGAATGTTCTCAACACGTTGCTAATCGACGAGTTGCCTTTAGGCAATACTGACGTAAACAAACATACGAAAATTATTTAAACTATAAAAGGGTTGCAGCTTCAACGAAAAGATTCCTCCGAACGACAAAAAAAGAATATTGGATGTCATTTTGTAGTAATATTAATCGATCAACTCCAATCTCAGAAATTTGGCATAATGTAAAGAACCTGAAATACAGGTTCTTATCAATCAACTCCCACAAAGCAAACAAATATTTTTCGGGGTGCTTGGATGAATTTTTGGATAAACTAGCACCCCCGTCAGTTCATCTACAGTATACTTCTTTCATCAATGAACGTCCACTTAACGATGAGAATGAAAATCTCGTGGAAATATTCTCTGAGCAAGAATTGATGTTTGCACTCTCGTCTCTTAAATGTACTTCACCTGGTAAAGATTCTATTAGCAATTTATTTTTAATCCATCTTCCAGAAAAATCACGTTTGGTTCTTTTAAAAGTTCTTAACAAACTATGGATCTACAATATCATCCCGAATTCTTGGAAGGAATATATCATTGTGCCCTTAAATAAGCCTAATAAAGACCCTCTCCTTGCTGACAGCTACAGACCGATTGCTCTTTCATCGGCAATGGGAAAATTGTTTGAAAGACTACTCAAAAATAGACTTCAACATTGGATGGAGAAGCATAACAAATTTTCTCCAACTCAGTTTGCTTTTCGTAACGGAAGAAGTTGTATTGACAACTTAGCTCTTTTAACAACTGACATTCAGAAAGCATTCAATGAATCTAAATTCCTTGCTGCTGTATTTTTGGATATCGAAGGGGCGTATGATAGTGTGAATCTCCACATTTTATCACAAAAAATGCTGTCCCTAAATATCCCGAGTAAAATTGCGCAATATGTATTTAATTTATTTTCTGAACGTTCAATACAAGTAAAGTTTAACAACTGCCTATCACCTCCAAAGTGGACCAGCAAAGGTATACCTCAAGGCTCAGTGTTGAGTCCGCTGCTGTTTTCAATATATTGTAAGGATTTGTCAAGTTGTTTTGACTTTCAAATCAAAACCCTTGAGTTTGCAGATGACTGGGTATTATATGTAACCGATAAGTCATGGAAGAAATGTGAAGAATATTTGAATGAATCTTTATGCAATCTCTACAATTGGTGTAGGCATAGAGGGCTAGAAGTTTCAGTTTCGAAATCTGCGGTTTGTGTATTCTCACGAAAAAATGTTCTTCCTATTCTCAATATCTTATACAATAACAGCCCCATTTCGTGTGTTCAGGAACAGAAGTTTCTAGGTCTCACATTTGACCGCAAACTCTCATGGAAGAAGCATATAAATGTATTAGAAGAACAATGTAATAGAAGACTAAATATAATAAGGTCGGTCTCGACTTGTTACTGGGGGGCGGATCCACAAACGTTGTTAATGTTGTACAAGTCCCTTATAAGATCAGTTTTGGACTTTGGATGTTTCATATATGGTAATGCTTCTAAACATATTATTTGTCAACTTGATAAAATACAATACAGGGCTATCAGAAGCTGCTTAGGTCTAATGACATCTTCACCTTGTAATGCCATGGAAGTGGAAGCAAACATTATTCCGTTGTACCTTAGAAGACAGCTTCTGAGTGATAGATATGTGTTAAAAACATTTTCCGTGCCTTTTCATCCTTTACAAAAACAAATTGATCAACTCAATCGATCCTGTGTTCAGTTCCCATATTGGGAAAAGAAAGGAATCCCTCTTTTAGTTAAAAGCTATAGGTATATGATTGATAACCGAATTATAACCAGGAACACATTATATAATCTTTACAACAATTTTTTTCACATAGATTACAATGCTTTTTTAGTAAATGTACAGACATACCACCTTCATTGTAAAAGCTCGGACTTTGTATGTATTAAGGAAGAATTTTCTCAATATATGAATAGATACTGGACTGAATTCAATCGCATTTACACTGATGCTTCAAAGAATATGGATACACATTTTACCTCGTGTATATCGAAAACTGATAAATCAGAATGGGGTACTCCTATTGTGCCAGTTATGAAATCTAATGGGAGTGTGAGGATATGTGCCGATTACAAGGTCACAGTGAATAAGCAAATCAAAGAAGACCATTATCCGATACCACGTATTGAGGATATCTTTACCCGAATGAATGGTGGACAATTGTTTTGTACATTGGATTTGAGCAATGCTTATCTACACCTTGAAATGGATGCCGAGAGTGCAGAAATACAAACATTAAGCACTCATAAAGGGCAATACACTGTTAACAGATTAATGTTTGGTGTCAAGGTTGCCCCTGGAATCTGGCAGAAAACCATGGATGGGGTACTTCAAGGTCTTCCGGGAGTTCAGTGTTTTTTCGATGATATAATAATTCAAGGACGTTCAGCAGAAGAACTTCTAAATCATCTAAAAGGAGTCTTTGAAAGTCTCAGGAGGCACAACTTGAAACTGAACCGTGACAAATGTAAATTTTTTCAGAAGAAAATCCAGTACTTAGGACATGTTATTGATGAACATGAGATTCATAAGAGTGAAGATAAGATCAAAGCTATTAAGGACGCTAAAAGACCTAGAAACATTAATGAACTTCGATCATTTTTAGGTCTAGTGAATTACTACAACCGATTCACCAAGGACCTATCAACTCTTCTAAACCCTCTACATAAACTTTTACAAAAGGGAAAACAGTTCAGGTGGGACAGTGAATGTGAGAAAAGCTTCCAGTCAATAAAAGAAATAATTACAAGTGATACAGTTCTGTGCCATTTTAACCCACACCTTCCACTGATTCTCGCTACGGACGCATCTCCCGTAGGCCTGGGTGCTGTAATCTCTCATCGATTCCCGGATGGAAGTGAAAGACCCATCTCCTTTGCTTCCAGGTCACTCACCAAGACTGAAAGACATTACAGTCAGATCGACAAAGAGGCAACAGGAATCTATTGGGGGCTAAAGAAATTTTTTCCGTATTGCTATGGGCGACAGTTTACCCTCATTACAGACCATAAACCACTAGTTGCTATCTTCAATCCACATAAGAGCCTTCCGTCAATGTCTGCAACTCGTATTTTCAATTATTCACATTTCTTATCAGGATTCGACTACAACATTGAGTTCAAACGCACTAGTGAACATGGTAATGCAGACTTCCTTTCTAGGTTTCCTGTGGAGACTTTGAAAAGTGAGAGTGCACAATGTATTTCAAACAAACCAACTAAACACAATCAAAATTGACCATAAACTACTAGCTTCTGAAACAATTAAAGATCCAGAACTCGGCCCTGTTGTCAAAGCTCTACAGGATGGTCAATCAGTGGAGACCTTAGGATACCATGACAATGAAGTAACACTTCATGAAGGATGCCTTTTTAAAGGTTGGAAGGTAATAGTTCCGGTCTCTCTTAAAGAACTTGTTCTCAAGGAACTACATTTTGGACACGTTGGCATGGTTAAAACTAAGGCGTAGCACGGAGTTACTGTTGTTGGAAAGCCATGGATAAAGACATTGAAGAGATGATTTCCAGATGCAGACCTTGTCGAGAGAAACAAAACTCACCAGCTAAGGAAATCAACCACCCATGGGAACCTGCAACTCAGCCGTGGGAGAGAATTCATATAGATTTCATGGGACCAACTAATTGACAGCAGTTTTTCATAGTCGTAGATGCATTTTCAAAATGGGTGGAAGTGATTCCCACAAAGACGGCAACTGCAGAATGGACAGTGAGGGAACTTAGAAAACTTTTTAGTACCTTTGGTCTACCTATCCTCCTCATTTCTGACAACGGGCGGTGTTTTACCTCATCTACTTTCTGTGATTTCCTTGACAGATGTGGAACAAAACATAAGACGACAGCACCATTTCACCCGTCATCTAATGGACAGGCAGAACGTTTTGTTCAAACGGTCAAGAAAACATTGAGATGCCTATTAGAAGAACCAGGAACCCTTGAATCTAAACTTCACAGAATACTGATACAACTTCGTCAAGTTCCCAATTCAACTGGTAATTCTGCATACTTCCTCATGTTTAACAGAAAAGTTAGAACATACCTAAGCTTGATGACACCAGAGCAAAGAGAACAATGTGAGAACCAACCAAAAGGTATAATACGCCAATTTAAAGTGGGGAACCGAGTCCAAGTCAGAAATTACAATGGCCAAGGAAAATGGAGTTTTGGAAATGTTCTATCTAAAGAAGGCAACCTACACTACAAGATAAAGCTTGATAATGGACTGATATGCAGAAGACACGTGGATCAAATGTTGCGGTCAAGACTTTAAGGGGGGAAAACTGTTATGTGGTCTGTTTCTAAATCAGCTGATCAGCTGATTTATATTCTGTCAGTTAAATTAATTGTTTTGGTTTGTTGTTGTTTTCAGTTTATACTCAGGGGCCTGTTTCATAAAACTTACAGGACTTGTATTACAGGTAACTTCCCTATATTATTGGTAAAAGTTACAATCATATGTTTCATAAAGTTTTACAACTGTAAATTAATTTACAGGGGATTTACCTGTATTACAAGTGAATTTTACAAAACATTTAAATGGTTTTGTTTCATAAAGAATGTTAACCTGTATTACAGTTTCTGTAAATTGGATAAAATTTTATCCATGTTTGAACCACCATAAAACTTTTACAAGTATCACTTATTGCGATGAAATAGTGGTATTTTTATCGATATGCAAATTGGAGATGCATAAGTTAATAAACAAAATAGTGCCTGTGATAATGATAATGATGATAATATTAAAATGATGTGATAATGATATTTAGTTTGCATAATCTTACCATGTACTTTCTTGATTACATTGCATTCCTATAATTTTCTCTTGTTATTTTTTTTTACTTGCAAGAATGACTTGAAATAAATGAAGGAAACACGAGAAAGGTGTTTAAGTTTAACACGTAAAATTTAACAAATTTTGACTAAACATTTTTGAAAAAGAATGAAATGGATAAATTGTTTCACCAATTTATTTGGAAAAGTCTCAGTTGCATTATAATTTACTGTTCTGCAATATAGTAGAATTTGCCAAGATTTTACGAAGAACTCATTGATCTAAATATAGATAGATTAAGCTGGTACGAATTAGAATTAGTGAAATTGTTTATTATTTATTCGGGACAAAATTTGTGAAATTTGTTGTAGCTTACAACGTTGTTCTACACTAATTAATTAATAATAAAATTCAGAAACACTAAGACACATCCTTTCACCCTTCAGAAAAATTGTCATAAAAGTATAAAAGTCAAGACATTTTTTAGCAAGCAATTGCCAGCTCTATACACATTGATTTATACATTATATCAATGTGCCATATATAGTTAAATAATTAAAATGGTTCTGGAGAACAATGTTCAATGATGAAAAATTAGAATATAAGTTTTAAACTGATCCAAAGTTATGAAAAATGTGCTAAGATTGCAGTTAACCTCAAAAAACACATTTATATCCAAGTAATGAAAGTAAACAAAAATCCCAGGATTTACTTGTAATACAGGAGAAATTTTACAGGTGAATCTAAGATAGTAGAATAGTTTTTATGAAACAGATTTTACAGGAATTGTACTTTTCATTTTACAAGTCCTGTATTACAGGGCTTGTATTACAGGACTTTTATGAAACAGGCCCCAGATTCCAAATAAAGAGCATGTTATAATTACATTTAATTTGTACAGTTCTTAATAGGTCTGATTAAATCTTGTGAGTAGCAAATTGAAAAAAAAAAAAATTATCAACACTATAAGAGTCTTTTGAATGTTAATCTGTCAAGGTAAAAAATACTTGACAGTTCCCTAAAACCAATTGAAATGAGAAAAATTAATATATCTACAATATTATTGATTTATAGGTATGCTATTAATTTATTATGGCTATTTTTATAAATAATCATGAAATTGTCTGGAGACTATCACTCAAAAATGTTAAAATACTCAATTCGTTTTTCACGAACCACAAAAGTTTTTTTTTAAGATGATATACTGTTTAACTTTGTGAAACATCTCAGTAAATTAATTGGGCAAGCATCTGTGACCAATCAAAACAATTTTCATAAATCAAGTTCAAAACTGCTTTGTCTTTAATACACTTTTATTAAATGTAAAATTACACAATAACATAAAAAATCATTTATGACATTGTGAAAGTAACCATGAGAGTCACTAAAAAATGTTGACTAAATACAGACTTTAAACAAAGTTCCCAATCTTTTTTTCTATAAATTATTAACACCTTAAAAGAACCTATTTTGGTTGTTATGATTTGTAAATATTTTGCTGATGGGTGAAAATTTACCAGAAAAAAAGTAGTATATGTATATACTTACGAAAGGTTGCTGTATCAGTACTGCGCAGTAGCTGAATGACCCAACTGCGCGATTGATCCCTCTCTTAAATTGGTTAAGTAAGGCCTTATATCATTGAGCAACCCACCTCTCATGCACTGACTTCTATAAAAACATTCACAATCTAAGATCATAGTAAACAATACATTGTATACGGTAGGGAGAACACACAGAATTGTTAGTTTAAATAATACTGTGACATAATAAAAAGAAAACATCAATCAATGTTTTCATATCCAAGATTTTCATTTGTGTCATTATTCTTTGGGTGGAAGAAAATGTTTTAAGTGATTTTTTCTTGTTAATATTAAAACGAATGGTTCAAAACCAAGGTTGATTCATTTACAGATGAAAATCCTGAAAACTGCATAAACCATTTGTTGGATTATCAAGTTTAATCTAGACTATAAAAAAGACTAAATATGCACTATGTATTCTCAAATTGACCACAGTCCTGTGCTAACTTTTTCTGTATTATGCAATTACACTGTTTCTGTTATGCAGGTTTTGAGGCCTAGGAGAGTTTAAAAAGTTTAAATAAACTTTACTAACACAAAAACTAATTGCAGAATTAACGTCTGGTGAACATTGCAGTTTGTGAAACAGAACCCTATTGCAAATAAAGCAACCCGGTCCCAGGGTCTAGAGCAAATATTTTGATGGTATGCCATTATCATTTTAAAATTCACACACCTATCTATATATATAATACGTGATGCCCTTTTTTTGTTAACACTACTCCTCCCTTATTTCTGGACCAATTTTAAAGTTTGAGGTGTCAAAAGAATGGTCTCAGTTCGTAGTTTTGCAATAAAGTTTTAGATTTTTGATATTTTAATTCTGAAGCCCACGGGAAGCCTTCAAAGTTAATATTTTGTCCATAAGATTAACATGGGAAACAATTTATATTGAATTGGAAAATAAAACAGCTGTTGATAGTAAAACAGAAAACACATGTTAATAGCTAAATAGAAGAAATTGAACTATCAATTGTATACAAATTATTGTACTGTAATATCAACACAATAAATTTCATACTTTAATATGAGGAGTGTCTTTTGTGATGTTTGAACTTTTTCTGAAAATGTAACGGGTAGATTTTAGTTAAACTTTTTATTTACGTGTATTTGGGCACAAAAATAGGTTAAGTAACTTAACCCTAGACAAATTAATTTCTCTGTACGAAAGCATGTTTGTAAATTGAGATTTTTGACATGGGTATTATGTAGGTTGTCCGTTTGGTATTGAAACAATAACGGAACTCAACAAATATTAAAATAAAACACTAAATTTGTGTGCATGGATTTTTAAACTGTTATGAAGTATAGGAAAAGGGATACCGTAGGTTATCGGTGTAATAACCTGTTTGAACTATGATACTATAACAAAATTTAATGCAGAATGCTACACATATTAAACACCAGTTTAAAAAGAAACAAAATTTAAAAATCTTTACCTCTATTATAAATAACAATCTTATTACAAAAATGGTTTGTGTAAAGAAAATTTTTAACCAAAATATAAATATCGCCTCATAAAAACAAAATGGACCACACCCACAAAGATGTAGATTGTCGTAATTTTTGTGATTTATTTTTTTTTTAATTTGTTAATGCCATGGAAAATTAAGTTAAAGAGGATTTAGAGGATAGGATAAATAGTGATGTGGACTCATTCACTATGTCGACGACTACCTCAAACGTACTACAAAAACAGCCGCAGTGAGTGCTGCATAACTCAACGGGGATGAGCTGTAATGAAATGTTGTTTTTTTATTCTGTTGTCATTTATGTTTTATGTGTGCTGAACTATCTAGATCTAGAATCTGTGAATTTATTATAAATTTTTTAAGAGTAGATAGAGGCCTAAAAAGATGCCGGCATAAGAACAACCATCTCAACACTATCACAATGGGAAGTTGGAGAATTAAGTAGTGATGAAGATCGACTGATGAAACACCAATATGGTGTTATCTGATTTTCACTATCATTTAATTTTTATTTCCAAAGTAACTCGGTTTATTACCATGCTGGAGCAAGGTTTGATCACCCGGTACCTACTCTAATAAATGCAGCGCATGGCGCTGCCCGGGCCCCCTAGTTTTATTTATTTTTTGCAAAGGCACTAATAACTGGAAAACAACATTTGGAACACCTAACAGTTGCGGAATGAGCCACACTATCAAGTTTCCAAATAAACAATCTTTTATGGCTTTGAGGTAGGCTTTTAATTAACATTTGTCTTTGTTGTCCACTAAGCAACGAAGATAAAACAAATGCTTGTCAAGATAAACGTTCCCTTTCCATCGTTGCAACAGAATTTTACTCCAGGAAACAAAAGTACTAACTTTTTATTTTTGCATCATTCTTTTTAAATAACTCTGAGGTATGAAGTATTTCATATCACAGTCAGACTTTTAAGTACCCCTGTATCCTAAGCAGCATTTCAATTAAATATTACTTCAGTATTAATATTATAATTAATATTAGTATTTATATTATAGAATTTATTTTATTGTTTATATTTATTTTGTACAAAAAAAAAGTAAGAAAATGCTTTTAACACAGCAAGCAATATCAAATGGCCATCCAAGATCATCCACCTGGACTATGTATCTTTGTGTTAGCGAATCCTATTAAATCTTTAATAGAAAAAAACGGGCGGAAAGGAATTTTGTCCAAGGTATTATTATTGAAATAATAGTTAATAACATAATTGAAGTTCATCAAATTGGTGATAGTTGAGTGATAAGGAAATGCTTCATATTTTTATTTAATTATCGATATATTTTCCTATTAAACATATATCCGGTTCAAAATACCTGCTGTCTTCAAAATATTATCTAAATATAGACTTTAAACAAAGTTCTCAATATTTTTTCTTGAAATTTTTATTCCTTTATATAACATATTTGGTTGTTTTAATTTGTAAATATTGTGCTGATGAGTGAAAAATTACCAGAAAAAAATATGTTGGTTTGTTACTTTGATGCATTTACCGTCTGAATTCAAATAAGTTGAAAGTCATCTTAAAAATTGGAGACTATTAGTTCAATCAACACACAAATTGTTGGCAGTTAAATTTGCTTGGTCATGTCTCCTAGAGCTCAATTTGAATGACTTTCAATTTTCATACTAAAGCATCCAAAAACGTTTTAAGAACATTTTTTTCTATTGGAAACATTTAAGAATATTTTGAACATGCTACTTAGCGGTTTAAACCCTAAAATTGAATCCTTAAGCGACTTATTTCCTTACTTATTTCCATTGTCTATGCATTCAGCAATCAGCTGGATTCCAATTTAAATCCAGACTCAGTCAGTTGTTGAAATTGTAGTAGTTTGGTGAAAAAATCATTCTACAATCATAGAACGCTTCTATATTAACCTGCATTATAAGTGAAGTACCAGGTTACAGATAACGCAGAATATCTTGGCCTCTGACATACTCCACTTCTGGATTTAAATTGGTAAACATATGGCACTAAAAACAGTCTGCCACAATCTGCTACTTCGTCACTCTACTCCAATTGTTTGAACTGTAAACGGTCATCACAGGCCAAGATATTCCGTGTCATCTGTAACCGAGCCTTGCTCGTTGGTTTTGATTCACTTTTGTTGTAGAGTCATGGTAATCAAGCTTTTAAATCTACATCAGCTTCTTCACAGATAGCAGCTATTAAAAACTGCTTAAAATTAATGTTCCTTATTTTTGTTTACTTTGAGTTGTTATTTAGTTACCAAAATAGCAAATCATAAGACCAATGTTAAAAATTATTATGTTAAAACTTAAATTTAGACCACATTTGATTTTTCCTGGGATTGAGGTTGTTTCTAAACTTATTTTTGGATCAAAACACTCTTATAGTCCGTTTTTTTAAACCTGATCCTTCAAGGGAGAGATGGTGGAGGGGGTTTGTTTATACTTGCTACTATCCCATTGGCTGAAGCCTTTTGTTTTTTTTTGTTGGTTTTTTTGTTGTTTTTGTTTTATTTCACTGTTGCATACCAGCTGATAATTTTACATCACAACATAATGTGTATCAGTTTTACAATATTATTGGTAGCAGTTGTTTTTTAATCAGTTTACTTTAGAACTGTTACTTTTTAACATGGAATAGGTTTGGCTTAAAAATATAACAGCTGACTAGGAGCTACTGAAAGATACCCCCGTTACTCAACGCACAGTCAATATTTCTTCTTAATAAAAGAAATATTGACCAAGAAAATCTAAATGAAGGTGATGTTTTATTATTGGTTTGCGGAAGTAATGATGTAGCCAAAAATGAAGCAGACAAGGTTTTTGAAGCTTTAAAAGAAACCCTGAATCGAGTAAAAAACACAAATGTTGTATTAGTTGATTTACCAATGAGATATGATCTGGCACATTGGTCATGTGTAAACAGAGAAGTAATGAGAACTAATAAGCACCTCATAGAACTTAGTGAACAGTACCGTAACGTCACAGTAATTAGGGCAAGTGAAGCTCACAGACAGTTACATACACATCATGGGCAACATCTTAATCAGAAAGGCAAGAGATGGTTATCTAATTTAATAGCTGAAAAAGTGACTTCATCAATGGGCGTAAGAAAATGTCTACAGCCGCCTTCAGCGGACCAGCCGCCTTCAGCAAACCAGCCGCCTTCAGCGGACCAGCCACCTCCTCCAGGAACTGAGTCCCGGTCGGGAAACTCCTCCTCTCTGGAGACAACTGCTCCGCTGCATCCTCAACTAGAAACACCGATAGACCCATAGACTCACCTAACTTTAACAGTAGCATTAAGTCGTTTTCATTAGATAAGTTAAGTAGATGTAGTTCCAGCAGCTCATCAGCAAATTATGTTGTAAATAATAATTCAAATAATTTCAATCAAAGTACCAATTCTAAAAAAAGTTGCAAAAAAACAAGTTTAACGATTTGCCATCAAAATTGTCAAAGTCTGTTCAATAAACTTGGTATTTTAGAAAATGTTTCACATGAACTGAACTTAGATTTTTTATGCATTACTGAGCACTGGATGAAATGTGATGAAATCAGTAAATATTCTATTAATGGTCTGAATTATGTCTCTGGTTACTGTCGAACTGACAAAGTCCATGGGGGCACAGCAATTTTTACTAAGCATGATTTTGACAATATTAAAGTAATGGATGATATTAATAAATTATCAGTAGTTTTAGATTGTGAAATAGCCTCCATTGAAATTTTAAATGTAAAATTGTTGTTAGTAACCATATACCGCAGTCCTAATGGAAATGTTGAAAATTTCTTTCACATAATGGAGAAATTGCTGAGTCATATTAACCGGTTGAATAAACAATCAGTTATTTGTGGTGACTTTAATGTGAATTTTCTGGGTCAAGACAAAGGCGCTTTAGACCTAATCAACCTCTTTGGTATGTACGGATTAAAACAGACAGTATTTGAGCCTACTCGAGGTAAAAGATGTCTGGACAATATGTTTACTTCTTTAGAAAATAATTATATGTCCACAGTAGTCAACAAACATATAAGTGATCACCTTGCTCAGGTTTTTACATATGTCACTGAGGATAAGTTGGTTAGTAATTTTTGTACAATGAATTTTAAACCTGTGTTAAAGATAACTGAGTCAGGTATCAGAGAATTTAAATACTTTTTAAAGAAAGAGCGGTGGGAGGATGTATTTTTGATAAATGATGTTAATGTAAGCTTTAGTAATTTTGTAGACATTTTGAAACATTATTTTAATTTATGTTTTGTAAGTAATGTAACGAATTTCAAAACGAAAAGTAAGAAAGCCCACAAGTGTCGCTGGTACAACTCAGAGCTACAAAAACTTAAAGAAAGGTTAGACACTCTTTACTACTTTTCAAAAGGTACAAACATTGCCTGGTACAAGGATGAATACAAAAAAATAAAAACCATGTATAGACATAAAATCAAAGAAGCTAAAAAACAAGCAAATGTTAACTTTATTGAGAATGCCAAAAATAAAACAAAGGCATTATGGAGCATTGTAAATAAAAATAAGAAAGAGAATGTAAATAGTGTAAATAATATAACGCCAGACGAATTTAACGATTTCTATGTAAACATTGCCAAAGATATAACTAGTCCTAGTTTAAATGTAAATAATAATTTTAATTTTAATCACTATTTAAGTAAAAAAATTGTACCTGATGACTTAGATTTTAGTTTTAACTGTGTAACTGAAAATGATATTGTAGATGTAGTAAGGCAATTAGCAAATAAAAAGAGTATGGATCACTTTGGATTGTCAAATGCTCTTGTAAAAGAAACAGTAACTTTCTTTGTTGCTCCATTAACGGTTTTAATTAATAAATGTCTAGCCCTAGGTATATTTCCTGATGTTTTAAAAATTACAAAAGTCCATCCTGTTTTTAAAAAAGGTCAAAGGGATGAAAAAGGAAACTATAGGCCGGTGGCTGTGGTGCCGGTTTTGTCTAAGGTTCTGGAAATAGTTATTGGTAAGCAACTAATGAATTATTTAGAAATGAAAGATTTGCTTTGTAAAAACCAGTTTGGGTTTCGTAAAGGATTAGCTACAACACATGCTATTATTTCTTTAGTTGATAAGGTTATTGACTGTTATGAAAAGAAGGACTTTGCGGCAATTACCTTCTGCGATCTTAGCAAAGCCTTTGATCGAGTTTCTCATGCAATATTGCTAAACAAATTAGAACATTACAATATCAAAGGTGTGGCCCTATCTTTATTTAGCTCTTATCTGCAAAATAGATCTCAGTATGTAGTATCAGGAAATGAAGTGTCACAATGTAAACCTGTATCCTGTGGAGTTCCTCAAGGCTTGGTACTCGGGCCTTTGTTGTTTTTAGTGGCCATCAATGATTTGAGTGTAAATGTCCCTGCAGATATTGTTTTATACGCAGATGACACTACTGTAATTACTAGAAATACAGATTATAATACACTTTTAGAAGACTGTAAGATAAATAAAAGTTTAGTTGAGGACTGGCTTAATGCAAATAACCTACTTTTAAATAACAATAAGACAAGCACTGTGATATTTAGTCTTAGAGAAATTCCTGAAGTGCCAAAAGAAGACCTTTATCCAAAATTTTTAGGTCTAACTTTTGATTCAAAATTAAATTGGCACCAACATGTCATTGGGGTAAAACATAAACTCAGCTCAAGCATATTTGCAATAAAACGTTTATGTGGTGAATTAGAACAGGAGTCCCTTATACAGGCATATTATGGACTTTTCCATTGCCATTTAAGCTACGGTTTAATTGCTTGGGGTTCATCTTCTCATGCAAATGAAGTATTTATTATTCAAAAGAAGGCCATCAGAATCTTGGCAGGAGTAAACAAATATCATAAATGTAGAGAACTTTTTAAAGCATTTAATATTTTAACTTTATTTTCTTTATTCATTCAGCAATGTTTGCTTTACCTCAGAGCCAATCTAGATCAAATAGACTATAGAAAAGATCTGCACAGTCACAACACCAGATCATGTGGAAATATTAATTTGCCTCAGGTTAGACTGTTTAAAACTGATAAAAGCCCTATGTTAATGGCTATCAGGTTATACAATAAGTTACCATTAGATATAAAACTGCTTAATGATAAGGATTTTAAAGTTAAAATTACTAATTTCCTATGTAAAGAATCGTTCTATTCTGTAGAAGAATACATGAAAAAAATATGGAATGCAACAGATTTCTAGCTCATGTTTTTGTATCAATGTAATATTGACGTGCCAATGTATTTGTATGAAATATTTTCTGGCTGAATAAAGTTCTCATTCTCATTCTCATTCTCATTCTCATTCTCATGATATTATAACTTATTTAAAACGTTATTTCAGGAAATCCGATACTCGACACAGTTTGTCACGAGTTTAAATGTGTTGTTTACAGTTTAAATGTTTTGTTTACAGTTTAAATCCCTCCCCCACCCCAATTTTCTAGAGAAGGATCAGGCTTAAAAAAACGGACTATAAATGCAAAGTTTAAGCAAAATCTACCCGCTCTTCGAGATCTTGGAACATACACCTCTTCAGACATTGCTCGTATTACAGTGTAGGATTTTACGGGAGAATTCAATTTGTTTGTTTCATAAAGAGTGGTCACATGTGACAAATTAGATTAATTTTTATCCATCTTTGAATCACCATAAAACTTTTACATACATTACTCTGGAAACCACTTTTTTGGACTCAGGGGGCACCTAAATAGTTAAAACAAATAACTCAAATTAAAAAGTTTTGGTGAAAACAGCACTTTTTTCCGTATACTAGTATGGTATTGGGGGGGGAAAGTAAAAAAATATGTACAGTAACAAGAATTGTGAAATATAGGTTTTTTTAAAACATTTTATAAAACATAGCTTTTACTATAAAACTCATATTTCAACTTTGAGACCTATCCAGGATTTGTGTAATTGCACTCATGCGGTAGTGCAGTGCTTGGCATACGCATTGCGTACTATAGCGCAGCAGTTGATAAAAAATTTAAGATAACCGGAGAAGCACCATAGTGAGAATAATATTTAAAAATAATTGATATACAGGTTATATAAGTTACAGTACTTACGATTGGCAAATCACGTTGATAAAGAAAGTGTGAAATTGTAAGTGTTTCCTAGATCTTTGTGTCAAATGTTTTTGTTTGTTTTATGGAGATAACCTTGAGTATTATCTCTAATACCCTGAAACAAGAAGGATCATTTTGCTATCTAGCGAGATTTGATAACTCAATCAGCTCTAGAAAACACTACAGTTCATTTTTAAAACACACTCCATTATAAAAAGTATTTTTCCAGATTGTCATCTAAATTTATCTTTAGATTATATTTTTGGATTATACTTTTGAATACATATTACAATTTTATTTGTAATGTACAGTAATAAGAAAAATAAAATTTATATCATCAAAAACCTACCGCTATGTAACTAATTCTAATATTTAATCCCCAGTGACTCTGCAAATAGTTGTTATTGTTTACTTGACCCTCAAAGATAAGCATAAAGAGAATTTAATGCAGTCCATCAAACATTCAGTTTTAATGGTTATTTTTACTCACACAAGTGAGTTTTATCGTCAAAACATTTATCAACAATCTTTTTCATAGATATATGTTATTATTTAGTTTAAGATGACAAGTAAATTTCCAATGTGGATACGCCTGTCTTAATTCCTTTGAATCAGCTCACTGAGCAGTTGACTACAGCTAGAGAGGGGATTAAACATACAAGCCAATTGAGCTGCGTCGATCATTCAGCAATAAGCTGAGTTGCTAGTGCACTGCCATTTTGGACAATCATTTTTATTGGGTAAAAACTATAAAGCGGCAAAAGTGGTGAGTACTTACTTTCTTCTATTCGTCAACTCATAATCGTTTGACATAATCGTCAAATTCAAAAACAGTTGATATACTACATTGCAAACTTTAATTTATTATTGATCACAAAAAGTTTTTTTTTTTTTTATTGAAACCAACCTATTCAGCGCCTAACACCAGCCTGAATAGCAAGTCCTGAAAGTCTCACATCTTGCAACTTAAGTATTCATTAATATTCAATTCACCTGAAATCTAACTTCCCTATGTTAGAGGAGAAAAGTGACTTCATGAATTGTTATGTGATCTAAAAACAATATTTTAGGACAAATAACTTATGTTGTGACAAAATTTTGAGTCTTGAATGTCAAGTACTGCTATGTGACCCATGCAAAGATTTTGATGCTGAGACACTGTGTCACAAAATATTATTTTTATATTATGGGAGGGTTATTAGTTTTACTTCATTCGGTACTTGAATGTGTTAGTTTGTGTAAACAACTGCACCCAACTCTAGTTGTCAGATTATATTTAAAACATATGATCTGTAATAATTTTGTGTTTTGTTTACCTATTTCTTTTGATGCAAGAAAATGTTGTATTATAAAAGTAAAATGGTATCTATTTAAATATGAGTTCTTAATTATTATATTTAGTAATTAAAGTCCAACTATAGAGATTTTCCCCCATTGTGAATGTACTACAGAATGATTATTATGATCATTTTGTTACTCCTGTTTCAATTTTTATTGATATAAACTTAATTTGTTTTGAGCCTAGATCCAATTTCTAATCCTATTTACCTAGTGTACCTAGTTGAGGACACAAAAGTCCACAAATGCAAAAGGCATCACCAGATAAATAAAATACTTTCAAAGCTCTTGTCACTGGGCAAACACAAACAACCAATTTTTATATGAGGCAGAAAGGAAAGATGGGGCTTCTTTGCGGCAAAGTAAAAATTTCAGTGCGAGCAGTTTTATCGACTGAGCTAAAAAATATCAATTTTCAGTTTTATGCATTTTAATATGCTCCATTTCGACTTTAACGGTTGAAATAGATTACAAACTCTTGTAATGATATAAAACATTCAAAATAATGATTAAAATAGACAATGTCTACCTTGAGAAAAGACCTCTTGACGCTTATGGAGAAATCCAAATAACTTTGCCACAAACAGGTCCCTTTTCAAAACCAATCAAAAAGCTCTGCTACACTTTGAAAACTGCACTCTGACGAAGTCTATCAGCGACGAGGTGAACAACTACAAGTTTAATATAAATATAGAACGTCATTTAATAACTAAAAACCAGAAAATCCCGCCATGAGGCAACTTTGGCAGTTTTGCAATTTGTTATGGAGAAATAACATAGGACCACAAAGAGGTCCCTTTTCTGAAATATCACTTTTCACGAAATGTTTCAATAAAACCATTACTTTCTTAAAAACTACTGTGAATTAAAAAAAAAAAAAAAAAAAAAAGGTGTTTGCATTAAAGAAGACATTTAGAGCTTTCTTTCTATACCAAAATCCGTTTCATAAATATGAAAAATAAATGTTTTATGCTAATTTGAATTTTCAAATTGGTTTTTCTCAAAGCCCATTTTTCTCACGTAATTTCAAAGTCCTATATCTTTAACAAAGAAAATCTTAGACCCGCGGGACTTGCACCAAATTGTTAGGAATTAAATGAGGATTTAAAAAACATGAATAACTCAAAATAAAAAATTTCAGTGATCAGGTTCCTTTTTCCTTTCCGCCTCACATTATGAGTTAACAAAAAACAAGAATAATCAATTTATATGACCAACTGTAGGTAATTTCAAAGTGATTCTTTAGAAAATTAAGTTCTAAAACTACATGGAGAACTTATACTGTATACCTATGAATCTTTTTAAAAAAAATTCAGTTGGGGAAAATGTGCAGGTGGTAATTTATGGTCATAACCCAGGTAATAAGATAAAAATGCCATACAGATAGGAGAATACTGTATTGGATTAACTGATTATAATTTTATATCTCTATATATAAAAATAAATCCCTATTTCTCTGGTTATACCATCACACTTTATTGGCTTGATCAATTTCGCTAATTCTTTTTTTGATGTGTTTGTTATTGCCAGGAGAAGGTTCTATTGAAAAACAGTTAAGAAAATTGCATATAGGGCTTCGCTCCACACATATTCAAAGTTACCAATGTATCTAGAATAAACCGAGGTAGGTGACACCAACAGCTGATTGAAGCTGATTGAAGTGGATCCTGCACCTTTGACGTCAAGTTGTTTCTCTTACACATGAGTGGTTTACTTTGAATATTTTAAGTGCTGCACTTTTGACGTCATCGATATTGTTATTGTTTATGTTGATGTCACATACCTCCTTCTCATTCTAGGTTTCTTTGAAAGTTACCATGCTATTCTTATGGAAGCAACATTTTCGTAACGTATGGTACATTTATTAATATTAATTATACAAAACAGCTGTTTACATTTAAAGTGTTGAGGGGAGATCGGTAATAACAAAACTAAAGTATACTAGGAATACGCTCCGATGTCCGTCCCGTACGAGAATTTTTACTCACTTTTTTAGTTATTAGGAGACGTTTTTTATGATTCTTTTCTCTTTTTTTTTTTTGAGGGAGAGGTGGGAAAAATGCATTACGCACACAGGTGGCAAGCCTGTAGTGTGGGGCTCCCCTAAAAACGGGTTTACCTACTAAAAATCCTCCTCTACTCTTTAGGATTCTAACCTGGAATTGTTTATCACATTACGTCAGGCTAGGCCTAAATTTGGCTTACGCCCGTGGGGCTCACTCCTTATCCAGCCACTCGATCAAGGGATCTGGGCCACTTCGCGGTCCAGATCGGGTTTCTTTTCCAGGAGGATGCAACGGACGAACTGTGATAAACAATCCCAGTTGTCCTCATCCTCCAAGATCTTTTGGCAGACCGAGTCCACCGAAAATGCACCAAAAATTTGTGTGGCCTTCAGGCGGGACCCTTCCCAACCGGGGCAGCGGAAGAATGTGTGTTCCGCATCTTTAGGAACGCCCAGGCAATAAATACAGTCCGGTGAACCGGTCTTGCCCATCCGGTTCAGGTACGACCGAAAATAGCCGTGAATTGTCAAGAATCGGCCGCCGTTCCACCCATGGTTGGATGTGCTTAATAAGTCGCGCAGTCCATCGTCCTCGGGTGTCGTGCTGCCAGCTGTGTTGCCACTGCTGGAAGGTTCGGGAGCGCTCTTCTGTTCTTGCCATGTCCTTTTAATCTCGCCTTGTCTCTGATAAATTGCCTTCCTCTCTCCTACCAAGAGCTTGACAGGGATAACTCCGGCGACCACCAGGACGGCAGGCTCGGACACTGTCCGGTAGGCGGAACACACCCCGAGCGCCGCTCGGCGTTGAACTCGGGCGAGTCGCAAACTGTACTACTCTTTATCGATATCGTCTGCCCACACCTCTGCTCCATAAAGAAGCACGAACTGAACCGCGGACATCAACAGACGTCTTCTTCTGGATCATGGAACCCCGACATTGGCCATCAGCCTACTAAGGTAAGTGACTACCTTAGCGGCCTTGACCGCCGTACGGAAGATCTGATCCTTCCAGCTTAATTTGGTGTCCACCATAATCCCGAAGTACTTAGCAGCACGAGTTGATTGGACCACCTCCCTTCCCACTCGGAACAGAACGACGGTGTCTATCCTCTTCTAAGTAAGGATCACAATCTCCGTCTTACGGAGAGTAAGCGAGAGACCGTGATCGGACATCCATGTGTTGACCACACGTATGACTCGGTTCAACTTTAGTTGGGCCAGCTCAACGTTGCGTGCGACAATGAGAGCTGCGACATCATCGGTGTACCCAACCAAAGTGGTTTCCTCAGGCATCTCCGACCTCAGGAGGCTGTCATAGGCAACGTTCCAGAGATCCTGGCCGAGTATTGAATCTTGCGCGGCACCAGAAGTAACTTCCATCGTCCACTTTCTGTCCCTTGTGTCGTAAATAAGGCTTTGAGAGCAGAGATAATCCTCGATAAGTCGCAACAGATATGCAGGAACGCGAAAGGTGTTGCGAAGCGCATCCAACATATCGACCCACCTCGCCGAGTTAAAGGCATTCTTGACTTAAGCGTAACAAGGAGCACTACTCAGCGAGGGAAATGGTTGTGGCTCTCGGCTCTCTTCCCAGCTCTCTGTGGGGGGGGGGGGGGAAGGGTTGGATCAGGAGGAGGGAGTTACAATAAAATTGGATATTAAGCATTTGGTAAAGTACATATGCTGTAAACCCGATCTAAAATGTAATAACTTCTGGCATATATGACCTTTTGAGGTCTGGTTTGCGGCTATGTGTTCTCCTTATTAATAAGACCTTTAAAATTATGTATAGTATGGCTATATGGACTAAGAAATAAATTGCAGGACTTTCTCTTTTTTGACCTCCATGTAGAGAAGAGGGGTCAAGGGCAGTTTGGGGAGGGGAAAAGGGGGCAAGGGCGACAAATATAACCTTTGCCTAGGGTGGCAAAAGTGCTGGCGGCGGTCCTGGTCAAGAGTAGTATGATAAGCACATGTCAAGCTATTTTCAGAGATAATTGCAATAGCAAATGTTTGTGAAATTAAACAAGCCTCAAAAGGTAAAATATATCAAATATTTATTTCACTTTCTAGCGTTTAGGTTAAAACTTGAGTTTTATTCAAAGTTTTAGAATATGTAATTTTTAACCCGGGCAACCTTTTTGGATGGGTTTGTGACATATTGAGTTATACTAGTTAACACCTTTAATTTAATATCTATATATATAATTCCGTAAGCGAATCGGTCCCCACGAAATATCTCGAGTTAGAAGAAAGATAGGGTAACGTATGATGGCTCATTTTAAAGTTTTTGGGCCAAGGACGCAAGGAAAAATACCAGAATTATCAAAAGTTACCTGGGCTTTGCCCCATTGGACCTTGAAGTTCCAATGTTATTCTAATGGGAAGTATATTTTTAGATCTGCACGTGTAATTAAGCAGATGTCAAAGTAAATATTTTTTATCAATCATAAACTCAGCTGTTTATTGAGCAGATATTTTGAGTTAAGATAATATACAATTATACAATTATACAACATTATAATAACAATTATACAATTATAACGATTATACAATTACATACAATTATAACTTTAAAAAAAAAAATTGGCAATACACTATAAAAAAGGAGAATACTAATAGTCATGGGCAAATTAATGATTCACAACAGATGTCTTCTTCGTGATCCCATCTATGTCTTTAAGGAGACAGGAGTAGAATGATTTTGTATGTGCTGATATACCATAGTTAAAAGTGGATTAGACGTGGCATGATTGATATAAAGGTTAAATTTATATTGTCTTTAATCAGTGAATTATGTTTAGTTATTACATTAATGATTTATATATTGGCTATTTAGAGTAGTTAGAGTTGAATTGTTTAATTGAGTGTTTGTTTATTTCCGACTGAATCATATTATGTAAACTACTAACATTGGATAACCTCCGAATGAGGAATATTTGGTTTTGGTTTGATCCCTTCTCTGCTTATTTCTTTACGTAGTTCGTAGGAAAAACAATAAACGCCCGTTAATCCACAAGGACTGGGAGCTTTTCATGTAAATAATAGTGTGCGAAAACGGACAACACAGTATATCAATCAATGTTACACTTAATTGACCGAATAGAACAAAATAGACTACAATCATAGCATGAGGACGTCGGTGGCACGGGGGAAATAGGGGGCACTGCGGAGGGCACAGGACGGTACGGGAAGGACGGTGGGGATGGTGATACAGGACCATGGGGAGTACAGGATGTTCGAGATATTTGAGCATAGAGGGCACGAGGGGGGCATGGAGGACATAGGGGGCATGGGGAAACGCATGAGGGCAGAAGAGCATGGAGGAAAACAGGGCAATGGCATTCTGGGGTGGCATGGCCGACATAGGGGGCACGGGGGCATGAGGTGGCGGGGGGTGTGGGGGTACAAGGGGCACCAGGGGCGTCGGTGGCAAGAGGGTTAGATGGGCATGGGGTGGCACGGGGGAGGCATGGGGGGCATAGAGGGCATCGGGACCACGGGGAAGAAGGGTGGGCATGTGGGCACAGAGCACCGTGGGTGCAGAGGTATGGGGGGGGGTGCACGAGGGGTGTCGGTGGCACTGGGGGTTAGGGGGCATTGGGGCCAAGATTGAGACATGAGTGACATAGCGGGCACGGGGTGAAATGGTGAGCATGGAGGCACGGGCGTATGAGGAGGCATGGGGCACAAGGGACATTAGAGGTGTCAGTGGCACGATGGCTGGTTAAGAATGGGGGCACAGAAGAGGAATGTGGAACATAGAGACCACGGGGGCCATGTTGAAGAACTTCGGGCATCATGGGAGAATGGGGGGAAAGGAACATGGGGCACAAGGTTTGGGAGCATGGGGGTTACTCGGGCCCTAAGGGTGTTGGAGGTACAGGAAACTGTACCCGAGAGTTGAACGGGGACTCGGGGAGGCGTGGGGGACATGGCGAGTGTGGGGGAATGGGGGGCACAGGGGTCCAGGTCGAAGGAGTATACAGCATTAAAGGGCTAATGTTGG
The DNA here is from genome assembly GCA_030545055.2 of Neoaliturus tenellus. NCBI lineage: Eukaryota > Metazoa > Arthropoda > Insecta > Hemiptera > Cicadellidae > Neoaliturus > Neoaliturus tenellus. The sequence goes on from CM061534.1 coordinate 128,928,918, forward strand.
ATTGAACTATTTTATTTACTTGAGTATTCAAACTTGAAGCGTGCATTTCCAAAAGGGTGTAAGTGCCAAAATGGTCGATATTACGATTTCTGTGTAAATGGGTTGTAAGTGCCACGAAATATCAGTTTTCAAAGTATTACAGCGGCACTAGCGCTCCTTGTGGGCCAAACGTGAACTTTAGTTGTTGTGCAAGTCAAAAGGGTGTATGTCCCATGGTGCAACAGGTTCAGATCACGCAGTGTAGTTGAGCGGTAGGCTATTTGACTCGTATTTCCGTTTGCGCTGTTTAATCTAAACAGTTTATTTACGTTTAAATATATATTGAATAGTTTTCAATGGAGATGAAGGGCTTTATGTTCTTGTGGTCAGAAAACCATGGTGGTCGGGGTTCCTTGGAAATATCTTCTTGCGTTTATCAATACCTAACTACTCAATGTAATACTGAGAAAAGAAAACTGATAGTGTGGTCAGACAATTGCAGTGGCCAAAATAAAAATCAATACATGATCACCATGTACCTAATTTTAACAGCTGCTGGTAAGTTTGATGAAATCATTCACAAGTTTCCCATCAAAGGCCACACTTTCTTGCCTTGTGATAGGGATTTTGCTTTGATAGAAAAACGCAGAAGGAAATGCAGTCCTAACACTGTTATGGACTTGGTTGAAATCATAACAAGTGCTGCTCAGAAAAATCCGTTTACCTGCACTGTGGTAGAACAGTTCTACAACTTCAGAGATATCTCACACAAGTTTCTGGATACCAAGAAGCTAGGAATCTCTAAGGCCTCGCAGCTCCGTTTGACATTAACCGACTTTTGTGGTGTTATGGTAACAAGAGGGGGATCAGAAGCAGCTGCCTGGAGCGACCCAATTAAAGTCCTCAAGAAGAGTGTGACTATTGATGATTTTAAGAGTTTGCAGCTTCCTTTAATGAAAACAAAGTGGGGAATCCCACAAAAGAAAAAAGAAGACATCATCAAGATGCTCCCTTACCTAAGGCCGGAACCACGGGCGTACTTTGAGGAGATCTTGGCAGAAACACCACCGGACAATGAAGGAACACCACCGACAATGAAGAAACACCACCAGACAATGAAGAAACACCACCGGACAATGACACGATTCCCTAAACACTAAGCACTAAACACTAAGCTCTATAACACGAATCACTAAACACTAATCGCGCGCGCGCAACACACACACACACACACACACACACACACACACACACACACACACACACACACACACACACACACAAACACACACTAATCACACACACACACACACACACACCACTAACACTAAAACACCACACCCACACACACACCACACCATTAACAAACTATAACACTAATCTCTTAGCAAGAGTTGCATAGTGGCACTTACATCCTTATGACTAGCACCAAGATAAAACCGGGGTTTCCAATTTTTTTTTGTTGTTTTTGAAATTTACCTGAAATTTTTTCAATGCAAAAATTGTTGTGTCATGTAAGAAAGTGTTTAAAAGTTTACTTCAAATGTAAATAAATAAATGTTTTCAAGAATAAAAATGTTTTTTTTGTCTCCTGAAAAATTTACTCTTTGGCACTTACACCCTTTTGGAAATGCACGCTTCACTTATTATGAACATGTTTAAGGTTAAAACTATTTTTAAATAGTCCGGTTGTATAATAGTGCAATAGCTTTTTCCCATAAAATAGACTATTGTATTTTAATAAAGGGGAGATTATTGGTAAATTACTGATTTTATAACTCCAAAATGTTTCGTCAAGATTAGGTAATATTTTATTAGCAAATCCAAACGTATAATCATACTACAACTTGAGATGAAATAGAGTAATTGTGCAAGGAGGTGATGAATTGAAACTTATTTTTTGGAGACAACATCACCATTTTGATTTTTAGGGGCCTTTGCCCCTACAATCCCCTAGTATATATATAAACCCATTAGCCCACTTAACATTTACTTCTGATTCCACTAAGGCCATCCCACCGTTTTTTAGGCGTGTTCCCCATTGGGAATTTCAGGGAACTTTCCTCTGATTGACATCAGAACACATCTGAATGGCATAGAACACATTACAGCAAAAAACGACTGTATAAACTTACAAACTTTTTTTCTATTTCCAGCCAGATTTTGGTTTAATTTACAGGATGGAGAAGAGTATTTATGGATTTTACTTATTTTTTACTTTCCAGGGTCATCATGATAGTACAAGCAGTTCTTCTACTCATGGTAGGAGTTCTTTCACTTCTGTATATTTACTTCTGCTACATTTATAAGCACTGGACTAGGAAGGGTATACCTCAAGAAACACCCACTTTCTTGTTTGGAAACTTTTTGGATGTCGTACTTAAAAATAAAAATGCTGGATGGATCTACAATGAACTGTACAAGTATGTAGTAATTGTAAATGCAATACAACAATACATATTTTAACATTAACATTAATGTTTATAACTTGGAAAATTCTCTAAGGTTATTTCACAATGTTAAGTATTGAGGGCAAATATTAGTGTCCCTTGGTACAGTATGAGCCTACATGACCGTCCTTGAGTGTCATATTAGGCTGCGTTCACACGAGACGACTTTTCGCCGTCCGCCGTGGACGGCACGGCGCCGTGCATTCCTCGGCCTCAGCCGTGGACACCACGGCTTGTTTCGTAAGGATTGTACGGCCCGCGCAGCGCCGCGCCGTGTCGGCCGAATCGTCAATAGTAAACATAAAAAGTTGTTAGTTTAACCTCTTATAATAGTAAAATCAGTAAAAGGTTTTGATTACAGTCCACGCATTAAATAAAGACTGCGATTATGATACTACCTAAATGAGTGGCGATGCCAAAGGAAAGTTTATTAATGCATAAATTGTAATAGAATATTTTTAAGTTTTAATCATCTACTGTAAGGTGTTTACCTATATTTTGTAAGAATGGTTTTAAGAAAGGATGAAAAAGCTCCTCTCAGAAAGTCATGCAGTGCTCGGCCTACTCACATTTTATGTCTTTATTTAAACTCCGATAAATATAAATAATAATACTATGACTTTAATAAAGGGAGATCAGCAATTAACTGATAGTTCACCTCGCCTGAAATTCCTGCACTTTTTTGTTTTCTATGCAGGTGGACCAACGGCTTAACGTGATTTCCGAACCACGGGAGCGGCCGAACGATCTTTTTGTCCCCGAGCCGGGATTTGAACCCGGGCCCGCTGGGTGATAACCTAGAGCTCTAAGCTCTGATACCACTGAGCTACGGCCGCTGCCTAACTCCGATAAAACTTTAACTCGGATAAAAATGAGAGAGGATTTGAATGAAATATAAAGACTTTCTTGGCCTTTTTGATTCGCTTTTGAGTTTTATTATATTTTGAATCCATATTACGCTATAATGGGTCAAAGTTTAACAACTTTAGACCATCAAAGTTTAATGTGGATTCCAAGTATTAAAAATTCTAAAAACGAATCAAATAGCCAAGTCTTATCTTTTATTTAAAAACTCCCTCATTTTTATCAGCCTTAATTAAAGGCGCAAAATGGGAGCAGGTGAAGCACTGCATAACGCTCTGGGGGAGGGGGTCCTTTACCCCCTTCCTTTAAGTGTAAATAATCTATCGTTTACTTTTCTATAAGATATTTCTGTTTATATTATGCAAACTGGTTACAATAGTTGAAGTGGCAATATTAGTACTAATACCAGATTCAACATGTGATTGAATTGAAATGGTCGTAAATGCGCCGTGGCCTCGAATTTAGCGCCGTCCACGGCTGCCGTGACGGCCGACGTGGACGGCATGGCGCCGTATTCGACGGGCGTCATAACGTGTGAACACTTCCATATACTCCAATGTAATTCAACCTCCACGGCGCACGGCGAAAAGTCGTCTCGTGTGAACGCAGCCTTAACCGCCCTCCTCTTAGGAGAAGACCACATCTGCTAAAATAACCAATTCCCTGCTTTTATACAATAAATAAATGCTTAGTACAAAAAGTAGATATATAGCATCCATCACGTAAAATGTTACCAGAGGGTTAAAGGGATAGAGCGATTATTTTGCCTGCGAAGTCGAGTAGCCGTTGTGGGAACTACCTTAATCTACGTTTTGCATGGTTACAAAAACCATTTGAGGGCAAGAGACAATATCCAGTATTTAGTGTAAAACACTATGGCTAAAAAACGCTGCTACACTTCAGTATGTGTGAGACTCAAGACTCATCTAAATGATGGTGACGAAAGAGATTTTACTGCAGAATGTAGGCTTAGATACTATTCAATGACACATTCAAAACTTGCATGCCTAGCTGTTTAAAGGCTTCCGCTAGAGGCTGATAGTATCAGGTGTCTCCGGGCTCAAAAATTCATCGTGAAGTGCTTCGCTTGCTCCCATTTAATATCTTTATTTAAAGTACTATAAAAGTGAGAGGGTTTTTAAATGAAAGGTAGGCTTGGGCTACTTGATTCACTTTTCTCTTGATATCTAAGAGAAAAGTAAAATGAAATATCTTATATGTCATTTTGGTGAATTGAATCCATATTAAGGTACCGTATAATGGTTCAAAGTTGATCAACTTTAGACCATTACAGCTTAGTATGAATTCAAAATATTAAAAAATGCAAAAGCAAATCAAATACAGCCCAAGTATTTATATTTTATTTAAAACCTCTCTCACTTTTATCAGAGTTTTATACAGTATAATGCACTAAATAGCAACAGGCAAAGCAATGTAATGTTGTTCTGAGAGGAGCCCTTTCAGCCCCTCCTAAATAAAAAAAAAAACAATGTTATTTATCTTGATACTTTTAATGAAATATTGTGTTTGAAACTATATATATTTTTCAGCAAATATTCTAAAAACGATGCAGTTGGATTATATGAGTTCAATGCTCCTAAACTTTTATTGAGAAACCCAGAACTATTCAAAACCATTTTAATCAGTGAATTTTCAAGTTTTTACGACAATGAGGTAGCTGTGTCTCTTAAGCATGACCCTTACTTGGAATTAGATGCCTTTGTCATGAGAGGAGACAAGTAAGTATAACAAACAATAGTTTTATCTTCAGATGGAAGGTTTGCCCTTGGCTAATGCATTTATAGCTACTTTTTTTTATCAGAAAAAAACTTAAAATTCACAAAATATAGTACAATTTATTGGATTTTCAATATTTTATGATTAAACAATAGTTTTATTAACAGACTTTGCATGTCATAATATTACTTCTACTACTATTACTACTACTAGATATGCAGAGAATATACAGTTTATATACAAATATGCTTTATCCCCTTCTATTTTGTACTTCACAGTTTTCTTGTTGATGTAGTACAAGATTATATAGTCCGTTTTTTTAAACCTGATCCTTCTCGAGAAAATTGGGGTGGGGGAGGGATTTAAACTGTAAACAAAAAATTTAAACTGTAAACAACACATTTAAACTTGTGACAAACGTGTGTCGAGTATCAGATTTCCTCAAATAACGATTTAAATAAGTTATAATATCTTTCAGTAACTCCTAGTCAGCTGTTATATTTTTGAGCCAAACCTATTCCTTGTTAAAAAGTAACAGTTCTAAAGTAAACTGATCAAAAAACAACTGCTACCAATAATATTGAAAAAACTGATACACATTATGTTGTGATGTAAAATTACCAGCTGGTATGCAACAGTGAAATAAAACAAAAACAACAAAAAAACCAACAAAAAAACCAAAAGGCTCCAGCCAATAGGATAATAGCAAGTATAAACAAACCCCCTCCCCCATCTCTCCCTCGAAGGATCAGGTTTAATAAAACGGACTATAGTTTTAAATAGTGACAATGTCACCTGTAAAAATAGTATCACTATTGTAAAACGTTTATTCAAAAATCTATATACTAGGAATACGCTCCGATGTCCATCCCGTACGAGAATTTTTACTCACTTTTTAAGTTATTAGGTGACGCTTTTTATGATTCTTTTTTTTTTGATGGAGGGGTGAGAAAAATGCATTACGCACACAGGTGGCAAGCCTGTAGTGTGGGGCTCCCCTAAAAAACGGGTTTACCCACTAAAAAACCTCTACTCTTTAGGATTCTAACCTGGAATTGTTTATCACATTACGTCAGGCTAGGCCTAAATTTGGCTAACGCCGGTGGGGCTCACTCCTTATCCAGCCACTCGATCAAGGGATCTGGGCCACTTCGCGGTCCAGATCGGGTTTCTTTTCCAGGAGGATGCCCCGGATGAACTGTGATAAACAATCCCAGTTGCCCTCATCCTCCAAGATCTTTTGGCAGACCGAGTCCACCGAAAATGCACCAAAAATTTGTGTGGCCTTCAGGCGGGACCCTTCCCAACCGGGGCAGCGGAAGAATGTGTGTTCCGCATCGTCGGGAACGCCCGGGCAATAAATGCAGTCCGGTGAACCGGTCTTGCCCATCCGGTTCAGGTACGACAGAAAATAGCCGTGAATTGTCAAGAATTGGCCGCCGTTCCACCCATGGTTGGACGTGCTTAATAAGTCGCGCAGTCCATCGTCCTCGGGTGTCGTGCTCCCAGCTGTGTTGCCACTGCTGGAAGGTTCTTGAGCTCTCTTCTGTTCTTGCCGTGTCCTTGCCAATCTCGCCTTGTCTCTGATAAATTGCCTTCCTCTCTCCTGCCAAGAGCTTGACAGGGATAATTCCGGCGACCACTAGGACGGCAGGCTCGGACACTGTCCGGTAAACGGAACACACCCCGAGCGCCGCTCAACTTTGAACTCGGGCGAGTCGCAACCTGTACTACTCTTTATTGAGAGCGTCTGCCCACACCTCTGCTCCATAAAGAAGCACGAACTGAACCGCGGACATCAACAGACGTCTTCTGCTGGATCGTGGAACCCCGACATTGGCCATCAGCCTACTAAAGTAAGAGACTACCTTAGCGGCCTTGTCCGCTGTACGGAAGATCTGATCCCCCCAGCTTAACTTGGTGTCCACCATAATCTCGAAGTACTTAGCAGCACGAGTTGATTGGACCACCACCCTTCCCACTCGGAACAGAACGACGGTGTCTATCCTCTTCTTCGTAAGGATTACAATCTCCTTCTTACGGAGAGCAAACGAGAGACCGTGATCGGACATCCATGTGTTGACCACACACATGACTTGGTTCAACTTTAGTTGGGCCAGCTCAACGTTGCGTGCGACAATGAGAGCTGCGACATCATCGCCGTACCCAACCAAAGTAAACCACCTCAGGCATCTCCGACCTCAGGAGGCTGTCGCTCCAGAGATCCTGGCCGAGTATTGAATCTTGCGCGGCACCAGAAGTGACTTCCATCGTCCACGTTCTGTCCCTTGTGTCGTAAATAAGGCTTTGAGAGCGGAGATAATCCTCGATGAGTCGCAACAGATATGCAGGAACGCGAAAGGTGTTTCGAAGAGCATCCAACATATCGACCCACCTCGCCGAGTTAAAGGCATTCTTGACATAAGCGTAACAAGAAGCACTACTCAGCGAGGGAAATGGTTGTGGCTCTCGGCTCTCTTTATAGCTCTCCGTGGACTTCGGTGATAGCGTCAATCGTTGACCGTCCCTTTCTGAAGCCATACTGACGGATCAGCTTCTCGAACAGCTTCCCAGCCGTGTCCAACGTGTAGAAAGGCCTGTGGGACGACGACAGCTCGGGATCACCTTTGCCCTTGGTGATCAGTACAAGTCTTGCTGTTTTCCATAGGGAGCCGGAAACAACCCTTCTACCAAACAGGCGTTGTACATTCTCAACAACAAGTCAGCATTAATTAAAAATACTTTCTTTAAAGCCTCGCTGGGGTTGGAAGTGGGTATGCTCTTCAAGCGTATTCACATGTGCCAAGCCAGAACGTCCACGAAGCACTGCCTTCCTACTCTCTCACTAAAAGGCAAAATTGTGCGCGTCCAACCTGGGTACTCCCTGAATCAACTCTTCCAGGCTCTTCAAGCCTTTTTTTTTTTTTTTTTTTTTTTCCTGCAGATTCAGGGTGCTAGTCTGGCAGGCTTCTATCCTATATCTTTTACTTCCGCTATTTTCATACTACTCTCTCTATCGAGTCCCCTGACTCAAAAATCTGCTTCAACTATCCTTTACTGGTCTTTATTTTCATTTCCCTTCAAACTCATTCCCAAGCCAAGGTGGAACATCATACGCCGAGGGCTGCGTGGTCAAGGGGGAGCTTGACCCTAGTATGCGGACTCTGGACACCAGGCGACCTCCAGTTTCAACCAGCCTTGTCCAAGCATGCGGGGCTCTGCTTGGATCGACCTTCTTTCCCTTGCTACTCATGGGACTACTATGGTCACCAACCAAAAAGCCCCAACCAACTTTCAGAGGCTTCACAGCCTCAAACATCCAGTTCTTTGGAACGTAAGGAGCTTATCTCAGAGACTGAAGCGACCCCCCAGGTCGAGTCTCAGATGGGTGACTTGCAAACAACTCAGAAGAGGAACACCTCTTAGACCACGACTCTGCAAATGTCAAGGAAATTGAGGAAAAGGCTAAGCAGCTAAAATTAGCAGGAAAGCCACACCTCAATGGAGCCCAAAGGAAGAGGTTCAAGGTTCAAGACCCACGGACACTCTGAAGAAGAGGCATACGTCCTCTACATCCAACCAATGCCGAAGGGATCAGGAAGGGACTTTGATAATAGGTAGAAAAGACCTAGATCAGAAAACACCATTCCTGAAGAGGCCCATGGGAGCAAAAGAACCAAGGTAGGAGAGAACTCAAAGGCGGACTCCTCTTCACGGAGAGACCAAGTCCAACCTAAAAAACTATCCTACAAGTAAGTGACCAAAGGAGTAAGAATGGGAATTCTACACCCTAACTTCCCAGAGGTACTACTCACCTATGAGCAACAAGAGGCTAAACAGGAAACCATCCTGAAGCTGATACTGTACTCAGTAAGGGACGTTGTTCGCCCTGGCTTTCACAGTATCCACAATAGACAGGGACATATGGTCCTAGTTTGCAGTGACGAAGAGACTACCAGTTGGCTCAAGTCAAAGGAACAACAACTGGGCTGATGGGAAGGAGCGGCTCTAAAGGAAGTGGCGGAGGAAGAAATTCCGTAAACCAAAGTCCTAACGGCTTTCTTTCCAATCAGCAGCTAACACTCAACAAAAGAGATCCGGACACTTATGTCTGGACTGTCCGGCCATCTCTCAGAGAAGGTCGAAATTCCTAGGAAAGGCCGCATTAAAGCCAGCTGAAATAAGGGAGATGGGCATCAACCAGCAGTTAGGCTTGCGAAGAGCCTTCATCCAACAAATTGATAAACAATAGGGGTGCTACAATAGGCCTTTTAGGCCGAGTTAGAAAAAGGTATCAGTACCTGGCCCCGCCAAAGGAAAAAAAAAAAAAAAAGCCTCGCTGGGAATCCCGTCCGGGTCAGGAGCCTTGTTGCTCTTTAGGGAGAGAACGGAGGTTTCCATCTCCTCGAATGTGAAGAGTGGAACATCATCTAACCATCGCCAAAGTCAACTGGCGTAGGCCTACATCCTAGGCCTAGCCTACAAATAAATACATACAAAGAATGATTTTAGCTAAGACCTCAAAACAAACAAGTAACTTAATAATAATTATGCTTACAATATTAAAAGTAAATAGATTGTAGAGCGAAAAAAAATACAATTGAAAATCCATGATTGCAAATTAATAAAAATCAAGTAGCCTAATGTAAGTATTGTAGAATTACGCTTACCTAACATAATGCATATTTTGTTACCTGAGACATAGGCTACAATGGCACAACACATTCTAATTAGTTGTTCAATTTAAATCTTCTCCCAAATAGATATTAGTTGTATCCCATAAATTAGTTAATCGCATAATTCCATACGACAGCAATTCATTCCACATCAACATGCTTATCTTTTGGTATAATTTATAACTTCAAAAAGTAAACATCAGTGGTGATCTATTTAATTTAACAAATAGGTCTGTCAAAATATCAATTAAATTTTATTTAAAAACGTAACATAACAGCGAGCAGATATAAACAATAAAAGGTTATATGTTGTTTTCAGCACACACAGCGACAACTCAGCTGCGATTTGGGAATATAAACTGATCATAGCAACTACAATACATTAGTCAAATGATGTAGCCTAAACAACTAAAGTTCTGTCAAAAATTCCGGAAAATAAGGTTTTTTAATACTTGAAAATAATTGCTTGATTATAGTTTATTACCATGATGTAAAGGACTACTCATAGGTGTGATTCTGCGCAGGTTTGATGACGTCAGCATCGAGATTTCAGCTGTTATTAAATTATGTTTATAAACAATCAAAAATCAAAACATTTGCCAAATATTTACAAGCCGTTTATTGTGATGTGTTTTTCTGTTTATTTTTAGGAAAATGTTTAAGTTTTTTTACGACTAATTGAGTTTTAGGGCTTAGACCTACATTAAAGAAATGTTTGTCCATTTTCTCACCTCAATCAAACTTACCAAGTGTCTTCAAAACTGAACCAGGACGTCTTAGAAAACTTATTTTCCTGTATCATAGCTATGGGATGCAGTTACGATTACCCAGACGCACTGTAGTTTCGCTACAGAATACGTTTTGGTACATCACCCAGATAAACGTAAAAAAGACGTGAAAATAACGTTTCCTTTTAACATTTTTGACGTTATTATTACGTCAAGAAACGGATTTATAACGTTTTTTTCACGTGATTATAACGTGCGAGTGTCACACTTTTTTACGTTAAAAAAACGTAAAAATACTACGTGAATATAACGTTTTTGTTTCACTTAATTTTTACCTTTTTAACTTATGTTTTACTGAACATTTTACAAATTTTTTTCAAAAATTTGTAAATGAATGCTTTATTTCTAACCAACACATTAAAAAAATGTAAATAAAGTCGATCAAAAATGTCTTACCTCTACCTGGATTTGAACCCTCAACCTTGCTATCACTGTCCTAGTGCCTTTACCCTCTCGGCCACTTCTGCTGTACTTCAGGTGGATTTAATTTACTATTTATACATTTAATACTCAACCTTCCTTGTACTTGAGAACATGGCTCGGTGTGTCTGTGCTCATGGTTTTTGTTGAGTATATTTTAAAAATTGATTTTATTCGTGTTTTGTCTCAGATCAAAAACATTATTTTTGGATCTTGATGGCGGCATACCCAGATATCAAAAAAACGTTATTTTTACGTGAAAATAACGTTTTAAATTTTACTTTTAACGTTATTTTCACGTTAAAAAAAGGTGAAAATCACGTTATTATAACGTGATTATAATGTGAAAAGCGCACTCAATTTCACGTTAAAATAACGTGAAAAAAAGACGTGAAAATGACGTTTTTGTTTCACTTAATTTTTACCTTTAAAACATTAAGTAAAAAAAAGGTAAAAAATTTTGGTGAAAATCACGTTTTAAATTTCACGTTTTTTTTACTTTCACATTTTTACGTTATTTTCACGTGAAAAAAACGTATTATTTTTTACTTTTACGTTTTCACCTTTTTTTCACGTGAAAAAAACGTGATTTTCACATTGTGTGCTGACTGGGCATTGGCAAACACTCATCTAACATTTTCAACTTAAAATATAACGTTGCGTATACGGCCCTTAAAAGGCGTCTAACCTATTAGTCAATGAAAACAAACACTTGTGTAAAAGCTGGTCACATGTTTAAAATCAAAACAAATGACGTCAACTTCGAGGGATGCGCAGAACGAACCAATTTTCGTCTCCGTAGGAACACACCTATGTGTAGTCCTTTCATCATCGTTTATTACCTAGTTTAAAATACTTAAAATCTAACCTGAGAATTTCATTGAAATCAAATTAGTAATAAAAAAGCCTTTTAGGGGTCTAAAATTCGCCTAAGTGAAATTTAAAGTCGATCGTATAGAATTTTATACTCTATGTTCCATAGAGTAGGTAAAAATTCAATTAATAGGCAAGCACGTTTCATTTCCTCCTTTTTCTCAGCTTGAGAGCATCGTAGGAGAAAACCGCGCATACCGTAATAAAGGTGGTGTCTTGTAGATGAGCAGAATCACATTTTAATTCACATTGGCCACCAGGGCTACGCCCTACATCCCTTCAAAGTTTCAATGTTAGCAAAAAGAATGGTTTACGATACCTGCTTGTCTAGTGATCCGGAGGGGTTAGTTTTCACTACCACGGTTTCGGGTCTTTTTGACCCATTATCAAGTGTTTGCAGTTACAAGTTCACATCAATCCTTCATGGTGAAGTCGTCAGTTTATTAAAATTAACAGGAAACACAACACAACACGGACACGGTACATTTAAAACGAACAAACACGAAAACCTGGCCAGTATTTTAAGCAGAAAACACGTGCGTGGGCAACGAGTGATGAGTCATGACTCATCACTCGTTGCCCACGCACGTGTTTTCTGCTTAAATAATGCTTAGATAAATTATATTTATCTAGTATATATTTGTCAAATACCACTCATTCATGTATCGGAGAATCTCCATAACCATAGGGTATACAGGGTAGAAATTTTTCATGGGTTCCAAGCTTTACACAAAAATTGTCACTAAGAAACAATTTTTTAAAACTCTTTCAGAGCTGCGCCCCATAGGACTTAAAAATTGTAATGTAATATATAATTCTTATGGCCAATTTTTAATACGAATCAAGGAAGCAATAAATCTAAAAAAAGTTTTAGGACCGATGATGTTGAAATTTTAGCAGGGGCTTTCCTCTTTACTAAGAAGGGGTGCTCACTAAGAAAAGGTTTTGCAAAATTCCATTAAGCTTTACAGCCATTGAGCCTTACAGAATTTAAAAATTTGGTTCTAACGATATTCTTACGGCCAATTTGTAATATGAGTCAAAGAAACAATGAATCTGGAAAAATTATAGAACCGATGATGTTCAAATTTTTCATCGGTGTTCCTATTGGCTCATAGGTGCACACAAAGAAAGGGTTGAGCCAAATTATTTCAGGGTTCCACTCCACAGCACTTCAGAATTTCAGTTATTCTTATGGCCGACTTTTAATACCAATCAAGGAAACAACAAATTTACAATACTATAGGGCTAATGGGGTTGGAATTTTGCATAGAAAAGCTCTTGCATATTTTGCTCTTACCTCATTGGTGCTCACTAAGAAACTGTATTGCAAAATTCCTACAGGGCTCCAACCCACAGAGCTTCAAAATTATTACAGTGCCTTCATGGTTGAAATTTGGCATGGGCGTTTCTCTTTGCTCATAAGCGCCCACTACAAAACAGTTATACCAAATTCTTTTAGGACTCCACACCACATGACTTCAAAGTTTAATTTAATGAATATTTCTTTCTTTTTGAAGGGATTTTATCATCCATTAAATCACATTCCAACTGCGGGTGAAGCTGTAACATGTAACAGCTAGTTTTAAATGTATGGTGTTAGGGCAAATTAAGTGAAATAAAGAGGCAATGAAAGTAAATTAAACGTTAAAAAAAGCCTAATATTGTGTCAAATATTAAATAACCAATAAATAAAGAAATAACAAAAAATTTTGTCGGTTAATAAATACTTTTTCTATGAATTAAAAAAAAACTACAAGATTAAGGCCGGCCACACACTGAAATGGACGCGACGCGACAAGACAAAGCATATTACGACTTTGCGAGCGAAGACAATATGTTTTATAGTGTATGGGTATTCCATTTAATAATATGTTTTTATCTTTCTTCGCGAAGTCGTAATATGCTTTATCGCGTCGCGTCCGTTTCGGTGTGCGGCCAGCCTAAAGCTACTCATAAGAAGACTACCGCTGACTTTTTAATTTTAAAAATCCACTGCTAAAATCCAAGTTCAGATGAAAAGAAAAAAATTGTTGCTTATATAGCTGATTGTAATATTGATAAACAATAATTTTGTTTTTAGTTTTTGTGCTCTGTAACAAAATTAGCAATATGAACTCATAATGTGCTACTTTCTATAACCCCATGCGCTTAACGTCGATACGCCCTAAACAGAACTGTAGAAAGTAACATATTTGCTCAAAACTTTAAAAATAGTTGGGTTGGTTACAGGGCAACCGAGGCGGAACGATGTTCTCATACCTTTTTTTCAAAAAAAATAATAAAAAATAAAATAATTATTTTAGAAATTAAGGGAAAGCCTTAAAGTCAAGTATAGACCTTAAAGTCAAGTATAGTTTGTTAAATTAACATTAATAATATTTTTAGTTTCATCCCAGTTCTTTAATTTAGTTTTCTTTCAAATAATATTGTATGTTCAATAAAAAGTTTTTAATACAATATATGATGTTCTCCTTAACCCAGATATTTTTAAACTTGCAGAAAAATTAGGCCTTATCTAGATCTTACATTGTTAAGTTAGTCAGTATGAAACATGCCTGCTCCCGAAAGGCTTGGTGATTTTCAGGTACATTAAAAACGCTGCAACTTAATTTTAAAAAAAAAATCTTCCTAAGGAGGACCTGTGGTGAGCCAGTTCCTTTAAAGTTCCCTGTTCCCTTACCTCTTTTTTTAGAAATCGTGCACTGGTTAGTTATATAATTCTAGACTTATTCAACTTATACTTTAGTTGAAAATACATTCATTTGTGTTATTTTAATGATAACCTGGAGATTAATTTTTAATTATCTGTCAAAATATGTACTACAACAATAAGGGTGGGTTGGTATCATACTGTATTGTTTAGTAAAAGCAATGACTATGAATACACAAGTAAATGCTTGTGTATTCATAGTCAATGGTAAAAGCATGGCAGCGATGTTGTGGGTCTGAAACCGCATTCTGTTTCAGTACTATTTCAGTACTGAAATAGTAGTTCAGTAGTTCAGTATTTTATCAGTAGGCTACTATCATTGACTATGTATGGTAAACGCACCAGTAGTGGACAGTATAAGGAGAGGAAGGAGTTTGACACCTTAATTGAAGGTTAATTTGAATACCACCTACAATGGTTTTAATACATAATAATAATAATTTTATTCCTCCTACAAAGTTTCACATTGTATGGGAATTTACAAAACAAAATTCAAGTTTTTACACTCATTCAAAATTTTACAAATTATCATTTAATTACAATTTCATCTACTCATTTTCTCTAAACTTTTTCTTTATTTTAACTTATTAGAAATTTTTCTTATTTCTTATTTACATCGAGGTTAAAGCTGATTTAATGTTGTTTGTAAATCTACACTTATTTAATACGCTAAGGGTTTTTTTGTCTTGAGAACTCCTCCAACAATTTTCAACCGATTTTCAAGTTTTTGGTGTCATTGGATAGGGCTTGGTCTGTAGTTGTTTCCGCCAAAAATTGATGAGAATCGGACTGAAAATAAAGGCGCTGTCCACCATTGAAATCTCGAAGTTTCCCATTTAAATAACATTGGGATTGAATAAAACATTTTAAACATATGTTAATAATCAGCTGTAAGTACGTGTAGTTTTGGTGATTAAAGAGATTCACAATATTGGATTGGTCGGATGTCATTGATTTAGAGCTAAAAGTAACTTTTGTATTGTATTAAAATAAATTGCTCGATTTCGAGCAACACGTATACTAGTTAGTCAATAAATGTAGTTTCCAGCATAAAACAACCTCGTATGAAATGATAACATAAAGTGATGCACATGTTCCAGTGGCGGACAGTTAAAAAAGCATGTACCAGTAGCGGACAGAAAAAAGTTACACAAGTTTTTCTGTTATTCCAGATTTATATAAGTTATTTTATAAACTTATGAATCTTTCAGCCTTACTTAAGTCAAGTAATTAATTCTAAACTCACCTCCTTATCAATTTGAATAAGGGTGACCTATTCCATCGCAAATTTAAGTGAGCCTAAAAAAATTACTCTTAAAAGCGCTTTAAAAAAAGCATAATTTATAACCTTTGTTTATAAACAAGAAAATAATAATTAAAGATTTTTTCAATAAAAAAAACATTAAGTTTTTGTTGAAAAATAAGGTAAATATTACCTTTAAAAGTCGACAGTGTCCACTACTGGTGCAGAGTTACCTTACACTAATGTTAATAGACTTCTCATCCAATGCATTTTAGTTTGATACCAAAATTTGGAAGGTTAGTGTACGCAGCGTTAGAGTCGCTGCCATCGATGTTGTTACCGGTATTATTCAGCTGGATGTACAGTGGTGCAAAAACATTTCATCACAACATAAACAAACCACTCTGTTATAAAAAATGTTTCATCGTTATTGAGAAGATTGTTAGTACTGGTTTGCCTATCACGTGTCATGTACTTCCATGTTCGCTGCTGAAGATCGTGACAGAATATATATTTTTTGTTTCAAACACGCTTATGGTATGAGAAGTCTATTAGTTATAGTAGGATTCACGAAAATAGTCCGATGAGAGGCGATACATTTACTCTGAAATAATTACTCTGAATTTATTGATAAATTTACTCTGAAACACATTTTTATACTGTATTACACATGGTAAACATAACCACAAATGACAACATTGCAGGGTGAGAGCGGGGTAGGCCCCGGTGAGAGGGGGTGAGGGGGAAAACAGCTGTTAAAATTTCCATCGGACTATTTTCGTGCATCTTACTATAGTGTATATAGTCAATGGGACCATATTTTCCTATATTTAAGCGGCTCTCTCCTTATTTTGTCAAATATGTCCCAGGATCAATAATCTGTGTGGACTCTGCAAAGTATTAGCAAAAAAAAATTAATTACAAAAACAGGCTGCCAACCTTAAAATGTTTAAAGTGCGTAAAAATAACAAAGTGCAAATCAAAGTATAAAATATTTTCAGGTGGAAACCAGCACGTAATGCTCTTATTAATGGGATGACCAGGAGTAAACTTAAAGATATGTATGACTTAATGAAACAAACCATTCCACACTTTTACAAATACATCAAAAGTTCTTCAGGAAAGGATCTAGAGGTGAATTAATTAAATAGATAATAGTCTAGTGGCATTACAGAGCTTGAGAAGTTTGCTGTATGGTATAAAGTAAAGTTTCACCGTCTTTTATGTCTCAATTTGAGGAGAATATAATATAACAGTATGGAAGAAAATGTTAAAAATATATCTTGAGAATAGTTTTTGTTTTTGTTAAAATTGCTTGGGTTTATTTTTACTTTTGTTATTTAGGCATACACCAGTTTTAAACTGAACTGCAAACAGTTTTTAGTAGTCTTTATCTCTTATTACTAATGAACAAGATGTGTTTTTTCCTTTCCTTGGAAAAATTAAAAAAAGAATATATATTCATAAATTATTATTATTATTGTTATTATATTAATAAACAGAAAATTCATACATTTTAATTTTTCACAATATGGTCAAATAAAAAATATTACTGTAGTGTATGCAGTGATAGTAAAAAACTTTGTAGTTACACAGTAGTTGATAGTAAAAAAGTGGTTTATGACTTAAATTATCTATGATTGGTTCTATGTGTTAGGCTGTGTGGTAGACTTATCAATCGAATCCTGTACAAGGTTTAATGACTTTTTTTTACAGGCTAAAGAGTTAGCATCATTGTTTATGATGACCAATGTATCAAATGCAGTTTACGGGATTGAAAGTAATAGTTTTACTGATCAAAATACCATGATGCAGAAGATGGTTAGAATATTTGCCAAAGAATACTGGCAAAGTTGGTGGCAGGTCATTATTATTTTCTATTTACAAAACATCAGGGATTTTCTTGGATTTAGGTAAATTATAAATTAAGTCATATTTATAGTAATTAATTGTTTAAATATTCTCAGATACTCGTTTGCTGCAAGCTCCAACCTGAGTGGGAATGAAATTCGCATATTTCAAAAATTTATTCTAAATATTATACTACACTTAAGAAATCTCATTGGTTTCCATTCTTCTTCTGAAATGTTTTTGTTATTTAATTGCTTTCTATGCAAATTTGGGATTATCGTAAATCGATGTAAGCTCTCTAGAAAAAATTAACACAAGAAAAAATATCTCAGTAAAAAATTTAGAAGTGGCACCTCGTAGTAATATTTATTTCTGTTTAATTGAATTTTATTTTTCTTTAAAATTATAAAAATCTATTTTCAGGCGAAAAATTATAAGGAATTATTCCTTGAGTAATCATCAGATCATGTTATTCATTATTGGTAATGCACAATTCCAAAATTCTATACTTTCTAAATGCTATTGAATAGTTCTGCATTCAAAATGTGCATTTGAAAAAGCCAACAACACGTAGTTTTTTAAATCAATAAAAGTAATGATTTTCTTCAATAGGTATACATGTTTTGGTTAAACAAATTAATCTAGTAATAGTTACAAATAATCTTGTAAAAGTTTTAATAATTTTTAATAACATTTTGAAGGCTGTACCAAACTTTTTTTACAGATTTTTAACAGATCTGTTTAAAACATGAATCGCTAAAATATAACATTTCTAGAGTTGAATCCCATGCAAATGAACTTTTGTTGTGGATTGCATAAATTTAATACAGTTTTATACTAAAAGGAAAACCTTTTCTTAGCAAAATGCACCGATGACATAAACAAAATAATATCCAACAACTGAAAATGACACTAAAAAGACTGTGCGCAATGCAGGACATTGAATACTGACTTTAAAAATCAATCAAAATTATGCTATGCGATCATATGTATGAACAGGATAAATAAACAAATGTTTACTTACATTAGACCTAGCATCTAGCGTCATCTGCAAAAACGAATTGGTTATTTAAAATTAATTCATTCAAATGCATCATGGAAAACATTCAAAAATTCAATTCATTCTAAATGCAACCATTCGAAAACTGGAACAGCTCGCAATCACACATCACTATTTTTCATTTTTCACTATATTTAAACCATTAAGTATGGATATAAGCTACTTGTACTAACCTTTGTTGCTAGGTTGCTCTGTTACCTTGTGTTTTATGCTTTTCAGCTTTTTGCCAAAAAAAGTGAGCATTTTTGTGGAAGATATGATGAGACAAGTTGTTGATGCTAGAATAAAACACAACATAAAAAGAAATGATTTCATGCAGCACTACTTAAATCAGAATAAAAATTGTAAGGAATTATTGGTTTTTCTTTCTGATTACAGTATATTAGGTAGATTAACTATAGTAAGGTTTACAAAAATAGTCCAATGGAAATTTTAACAGCTGTGTCCCCCCCTCACCCTTTCTTGTTCCGCAACTTTGGTTTGCAGTTAGGTTTATAATGATTATATTGTATAAATTTATTTTTATATGATATTTTGTTTAAATTATAATAAAGTATAAGGGGGACCGAGCTAATGCTAAGTTAAATTATTACTACATTAATATTAATATCAATAAAGATATTAATATTTTTATTGTTAAAAAAATAACGACTCTTTCAAATCTATACAATTTTTCCTATTTAATGGATGTAAAGGAGTTGCTAAATAAATTTACCATCAGAAAAGAAACCCATAATTACTCTACTAGGAAAAATTACCTTCTTGATTTGCTTTCAGTTAGACTTAAAAAAAATAGAAGTAGTCATATGTACATGAGAATTAAACTGTTCAATAAATTTCCAGAAAATGTATGGTATGTACAAAAAAGTTTGAAAATTGGATAAAAATATGGTTAAAGGAAAATGTTTTTTATACAATAGACAAATTTTTTGCCTGTGATATTAGTACTTTAAGAATTTTATGATAGTTTTCTGTTATTTTTTATCATTTTATCTTCAACTAATTATTAAGAAACTATTATTGTTATTGTCTTTGTTGTTGTTGCTGTTATATTGAATTTATAATTTAAGATAGATTAGTGACTTTGTCAATTGCACATTTTGTGTTTAACGACAATAAAAAATTCTTGATTCTTGATTTTTACTTTAGTTCCCCACACAAAACTAGTTCACTCTGCTCACTCGCCCTCTTCCATTTTAGACAAGCTTGTTCGCTTCGCTCACCCGCCAGGCCGAAGGGTGCTGCACTTAAGTATAATTCTCCTAAACCACAGGTTAGGCCCATTCTATGCGGACCGATTGTCGGCGGCGGATCTGCTCATGCGAAATCTGCCGTCCGCCGGCCATTCTATACGAGCGGATAATCGGCGCAACTAACAGTGTTGCCAACCTTTCAGTTAATGTAAAAAATACAGCATTAAGTAGCATTTATTTCTGACCTTGTTAAAATGGTTTCCAGTTATATTATCATGCTTTACAAATTATGTAACACAAAAAAACACTCAATTGCAATCAATTAAAATTATAAAATGATTTATAAATAATTATAAAATTACAAAAACGTAAATATTGTAATAATACAATAATATTGTAATAATACATTACAATTCAAATTAGAATGGAAAAAAGTCTTTTACCAATTAAGTAATGACGTTTTTATGTTTAAAAAAATGACTTTATATGATTTCAGTACTTCCAAAATACTGAAAATATTACCGTACAAAAGGTTATAATAAAAAGGGATAATGTATGGCCACAAACTCCTGCGAAACAGTATACTAAAATACAAGATTGGTCAATATTCGATAATTATTTTTTAGAGAGAAATAAAGGTAGAGATGACTAAATAATACAATTAACTTTAAGAAAGAAAATAATAGATATAGGTAGGTTTATATACCTATAAATAATTGAAAGGGCCCGATACATTTTGACCAGTATTATGTAACAACTTAACATGGCCTTTGAACTGTATTACCGTGTCGGTTGAGGCAAGGCCAACGTTGGCCTTAGTTGAGGCCTATAATAATCATTTAAACTTATTTTATCATGTAATCAGTAAGAAACCAATTACACTAAGGTAGGCCTACCGGTATGTAATTAAAATGAATAACCTCTTCGTCATTGAGATAAATATAGTTATATTTGTTTGTTTTCGTGAATAGTGAATGCAGGCAAAAACTAACTGTACATTGAATTTTTACCTCAATCCAACTTTGAGATTTTTAACCTTGTCTGCGTAATATTTAGATGTCACTTCGTATAATTTAGGATGTTTTCCAATTTATAGAAAAATGAGTTGTTCATATCAAACATGTTTTCTAAAAACAAAAACAAACAAACTGGAAAACAGTGAGGACAAAAAGGATCAGGAAAGGCAGTGGACGAGAAAGAGAGAGAAATTACGAGATTTGGCGTGAGGTTGCGAGATCGGCGGCGGAAGCAGAATATACCGCGTCATAGCGCGTTAAAAATCTGCCCGTATAGAAGCTCCCATTTAAATTCCATTGTTCGGTAAAATATCAGCTGATCGACGCCGACAATCGGCGGCAGACAATCGGTCCGTATAGAATGAGCCTTAAAGATATAATAAATTGTTTTATATCTACAGTTATCAGCTGATTTTTTTCAATTTTAAAATCTCTATAAGGATAACATGGGAACTTTGAAGGGCTCTAGGACGAAAACCAGATTTTTCCCAGACACGGGACCAGCTCCAATTGATTTCTTGCGGCTGAAACCCCCATTTTCAACTAAAAAATCGAAAATCCTTGGAGATAAAAAAAAACTTTGCCTGTACAAACATTGCTTGTTTTAGAGTATAACACTCCTTCCACACATCACGGTTTTAGCCGTGCGGGAAAACCGCACGATTTAAAAGCCGTCCAAAACACCGTACAAGTAATTGTCAGCTGGTTAAAAAACGTAAATGTGCCTGTGTGAAAGGTCTCATAAGATTCTATTGGAATGTTTGCCGTGCGATTTTTAATTGTACAAGCAAAACCGTGATGTGTGAAAGGGGCGTAAGAAATAAGATATTAATAAATAAATGGTTTTAATTTTTGTGCTGTAAATTTTATGTAAATAAATGGAACATATGCCATGCATATATTATGGCACATGTATAAAGCCAAGTAATTGACATATCCATAATGTATTAAGTACAACCACTTTGTCAAAGATAGCAAAGCCATAAATAAATGCATAGAAAATTTAACAGTTTCTATATTTCTCTTTAGATAGATTTGGTAACAAAGCATCAACTCTCATCAGACTATTTTCTTGAACCTCACTATAATATTAAATCTGTTCTGTAGTAACTGATTTTGTGTTGTTAAATCTTACTGTTTTATCAAATAAAAATACATTAGTTGATTTTATATGTAGCTTGCCAGATAATATGATGCAATAAGAAGTTGCCATAATGTGTGAGTTGTGAATCACAGTTGTTAAATTTTACTATGAAAGTTTATTGGTTTAAATTTTTTATTTCATTTCATAAATCAGTTTGGCTAGCAATTAATAACTTTCTCTTGGAACAAGACCTACTTTTATAATATTATTTATAGTATTATTTAAATAGGTATTATCATTACAATTTACTTCTTTTTATTTTGATTTTTTCAGTAGAGGAAAAGATTATTGAGATCATAAACCATGGAATGACATTCTTTATTGGTGGATTTGAAACGTCCTCTTCGCTTGCGGCTAGTATTTTATATGAACTTGCTATAAATCAGGATGTACAGGAGTTTCTCTACAAAGAACTTCGAGAAGCTTACAGTGCAAAATGTGAAATAGACTATGACACATTAATGAATCTTCCATATCTTGAAAAAGTCTTTAAAGGTAATTTGTTTTGATAAACTTTAAATTTAGTTAAAATATTGTTATATTGTAATAACAATAATCTATATCAACAATTGACCTTCCAAAAAAATTAGACATTTACCATTTTAGAAAAGGGAGGAGAACAAATGTAAATTAACTTTATGTCATTTTGAGTGACTAGATGATGAACTTACAAATTTATTTACGAATTTACGGTCTTGATGGCATTATAGACCATATATAGAGCCTTGATTGAAATGTTTAGGATTTTAAAATTATAAGTATTATGTGAAAATTTGTTTTGAAATTAATTTTTGTCATTTAAAGAGTGCTACAATTATCAGTCGTAGACAAGTACAGTACTGTACAGTTATCAGCATAGGTTGTTAAGTGGAGGAGAATTACCAAGTTTAATAACGTTTCATTACACTATATATTTCTACTAGTTCTGATGCTCTTGGATCTTTTGATATGGGGGTTTTGGAAAGTATTATTTCATAGTACTAATTTTTCCCCTACAAAAAAAATAAATAAATAAAAATTATGTAAAATTACAACCGTAAAATTCTGGATAAAAATACTATTTCTAAAATCATATCTTCATAAGACACTGTCTTAACCAAACATATAAAACTGTCATATTTTAGACATGATAGGATTATTTTTTAATGTGACACTTGCATGATTTTTAACAATCTGTAAATAAGTAATAGTACCAGGGGGACCGAGCTTAAGCTCGGTAAAATTATTAGTTTCGTTATCACACAAAGCTCGGTTGCTCCGCTCACTCCCCAAGCCGACGGGTTCTGCACTTTGGTATAATTTTCTTAAACTACAGGTTAAAGATGTAATACATTGGTTTATATCTACTTATCAGCTGATTTTTTTTCAATTAATAAAATCTCCATAAGGATAACATGGGATCTTTGAAGTGCTCTAGAGTAAAAACCGGATTTTCCCAGACATGGGACCAGCTCCAATCGATTTCTGGTAGCCAAAACCCCCATATTCAATAAAAAAAATGAAAAATCCTAGGAGCGAAAAAAAACTTTGCCCCTACAAACGGAGCTTGTTTTAGAGTATAAGATAAGATAACATGTATCCTATACTATAATACGAGGAATATCTGAAGGGATGTGTGTTCCACGACCTCGAAATCTAGCTGTTAGATTTTGCTTAAAGTTTGCATTAAAGAGTGTTTTGGCCCAAAAATAAGTTTAGAAACAGCCTCAAACCCAGGAAAAATCGAATTTGGTCTAAAATTAAGTTTTAAAATTGTAATTTTTAACATTAGTCTTATGGGTTGCTATTTTGGTAACGAAATAACAACGAAATGTAAACAAAAAGAAAGAAACGTTAATGTTAAGCAGACTTTTCGAAGCAGCTGTTAAGTGTGAAGAGGTATAGTTGGTTGTTGGTGGAAATTTAAATGCTCTTTTACCTTGACACTATAAAAAAATGAATAAAAAAAACGAGCAAGGCTCGGTCAACCTGGTACTTGATTGTAAAACAAAGTATTGGATTGTTACAGAGTAACTTATTTCATTGTTTTAAAAATCGTAATAATTCTTTCAGAGGGTATGAGGAAGTACCCCATTCTGTACGCTTTAATGAAAGTTTGCACGAAAACAACCACATTACAAATTGATGGAAAACCCATAACGATAGAAAAAGGAACTCCGGTAAGTTTTTTCCGGTAAACTTTATTTAAAAAATGTTATTATTAGCTTAAGTACAGTTGTAAATATCACATTTTGGCTATAACACTATTCAATGTATTTGTTACATTATTATGAATAAAGGATGTTTGACTTTGACTTTAACTTGAGTAATATATCACTAAATCACTATTTTGAGACAGGGACCTCACATAGTGGGTATTTTAACCTGAATATGAATGAGATATTGATAATGTTGCTCATTTATAAAGTAAAAAAGCTACAGGAAAAATAAAATCTTTTTTTAAAGTTTTTAATGAAACAGTACATAAGTTACACTTGAATCGGTCATTTCAGAAACGACACATGTGACATTTTTTTCGAATTTCACTTTTTAATGTTTTTGTGGAGTACATTGGTAGGCACACAGTTCTATGCAGGAATAACACAAGTGCCATGGTTCCTTACCTGTTAAATCAGGATTAGAATAATTCGTTCCATGCAGAAACAACACAAGTGTTGGCACATATGTTATTTCTGCACTGAACGGCTATTTCATTTGCTTATTGTTGATAATGGTAACTCTGTCAGCTGTGATTTTACAGCTTCTTTTTCTACAGATGCTTATTAAGCATTGTTTCTTGACCTAAAAGTTTGTTGTGAATGTGAACAAATACTATTTTGATAACACGGAGACAAAATTATAGCATCCAGTTGGTGCAGTGGACGGAGAGGGGAGGGGACATGGGTCAGGCAGGTAATTGACTGATAAGATTAATAACTTCTTTATACTGTATAAATGTAATTTATTTATGTGCCCAAACAAAGAAAAAAAGGTGGTAATAATCTAAAAGAATCTAATTTTCTATATAAAGAGGGAAAAATAAGTCCATAGATTAAAATTTGGCCAGAAGCGATTAAAAAAAAATTATGTGCAATATGTAGTTTTACTGATAAATTTTTAGATAAGTAATATAGTAACAACACTAAGATATACACTAAAGTAAAGTACATTGAGACCTAAAATGGACGCCAAGATCCTTTCATCTCATCCAAGACAGAGTAGGCGTACACAGAAAAAATTTTTGTTGTAGCAACAAAATTTTTTTTTG
This sequence comes from Neoaliturus tenellus, assembly GCA_030545055.2. Taxonomy (NCBI): domain Eukaryota; kingdom Metazoa; phylum Arthropoda; class Insecta; order Hemiptera; family Cicadellidae; genus Neoaliturus; species Neoaliturus tenellus. Next base: position 128,954,172 of record CM061534.1, read on the forward strand.
CCCTCGTTTTGTTGAGGGAACCAAATAAATTAATCAAATCAACAAAGCCAATGGTTTGGATAAAAATATGGTTTTGGTTTATAAAAATTTCCAACATAATGTTTTGTTTTCCCACATAGCACAGAATAAACACTTTGAACTATAGCATTTTTTCTTTATGCTTCATAAAACCACAAAGTAATACATTTAAAACTTTTGTTGTGTGTGTATTTAATGTTTTTGTAACATTAAATATTGTTTCTTTGTGTATGTTACTCATTAATAATCGAAAAAATACCATTCCATATTACGATTATGTCATTCATTGCATAAACAACACATGTGAAATTTTTTTGCTATTTTTTTTATCAATAGTTTGTAAACAAAATCATCTATAATTTTAACCATGTGTTGCTAATTAGTTTAATTTTACACAGAAATTATCATTACAAGTTACTATGGAAACTGCCCAAGTAAAGCAGTTATTTTCATTTTTCCTAAAGTTAGAAAAATGTCACATGTGTCGTTTCTGAAATGACCGATTCACTTACATATATAAAGTTGAATAAGTTTATTCTAATAAGTTGCACACTCATTTTATGTCCTAATAATTCTCTCTCTTGATTCTCTCTTTGGGCCCAATGATGGATCAATGTGTCCAGTTGAAATCGATTGCCATTTTCCATCTTTTCACATATTTACCTTCTGTATTCTTTGCAGTATAAGTGTAAATATATTTTAGAGTGTTGTAGACGTTTGGTAGGTATTCATTTATAACACGTATCATGCTAATAAAAAAGTGTTTTCCTAAAAATATGTGATCATTCCTTCACCAGCTTCCTTATCTGTTTAATGACATCAACATTAGGTGGCAGTGCCAGTATTCGCTGTCCAGTACGACTCTCAGTACTTCCCTGATCCCCAACGGTTTGATCCGGAGAGATTCACTGCTGAAGCGATGGAGTCCCGACATCCCTGCACTTATATCCCATTTGGAACCGGGCCAAGGATATGTGCTGGTAGGCTATCTTGAAAGTCATATTTTCCTTTCAGTAATATCAGGATTTAATTAAGAGATCCATTTAATGTTGTCCACACCTCGATCTTCCACTCCTCAGAAGGGTATACATTTATATTAATTATTGAGAATACAAAAATATTTAACACTGAATTAGGTCCTCCTTATACTAGAGATCACCCACTAACTGAAATTCTACCAAAATTTCAATTGATCTGGACAGAAATCGTTTTTAAAATATTTTATAACTGAAACATCAGTTCATCGTGATTTGCTAGCATTTTTTACCACAGCTGTAAAAATGATTCAATGAGGTAATCATTCAATCACCTTTCTTTTATTAATTTAATTTTGAGGAATAACAGTAATTGACAGTTCAATCATTATATTTTATGTTCAACAGTTAGTTGTTGTAATAACAAATAAATGCTAGCAAAACAGAAAGCACAGATGTTTCAGTTATTTATATCCTATATTCTAATACGAGTCTATATTACTATAGTACCACAGGTGAACTACATCCATAAGAGCAATGGTACCAATAATTAATTTCTGTGACAATTGTGTGGTTGTCGCCACCAAGGAAACAAGGTTTAAATCAGTGTTAAAACATCAAAATTTTACTCTTTGTTACCTGCATGCAAACATCATGAAAAACAGTAGTCTGCTTTGCCAACATTGCAGGAAAAAACAATTGTTCACATTTGCGTTGGAGATATAGTTTGTCTCAACTTTTACTAAAAAAGGAATTTCAATGTAAACTAAGGTAGAATTTATGGTTGTATATTTACCTTGATTGATAATTTTCAATTTTATAACTATCTAATGGTTTGTTATTAAGTAATAATTATCAAAGGTAAATTAGAGTTTTATGGCGTACCCTAAGAAACACTGCTTCAATAACTTTTTCAATCACCTGTGTAATGGTAAATATTATAATGTAACTTTACTTTCGTTTAAGTTTTCACACTTCATATCCAGAACACAAAGAAATAGTTATGAAGCAGAGCTTCAGAAAGCAGTTATGCTTTTCCTCTACCGACCATGAATATGAGTAAGGTACATTTGTATGTATGTATCTATGTATGTTTGCAAACGGATCTCAAAAACGGCTCAATCAGTTTTCTTCAAACTTTGCCAGGGGCGAACCCAGGGGGGTTGATAATGGGGATATATCCCCCCCCCCCAAAATGTTGGAGAATAAAAAAATATGCTCAAAAAATAAAAATAATACATGACAAATGGTTAAAGTTTTATTTTCATATGCCAGACTTTTATAAACACAGATTAACACCAACTTATATCAAGAATAATCAGTGTTGTAGTGGCAAATTTTCCAATGTGGGAACGCTTAATATATTTATCAAATTCCCTGAATGTGTACGATAGCAATAGTTTTGCGTATTAGGCTGAGTATTTTAAGCTAAGTGATTTTACTGAGGATTCAAGAAACTATTTAAGAATTTAGATGATTTTGAGAAAAGCGAAATGAAAAACCAGTAGTCTATATTTTTATACTTAACTAACTTTATTGTTTCACAAAATAAGGTTGATTTAGAAAAGGTTATTAATTTTTATTAACTACTTTTATTTTGAGCCCCAAAATAGCAACATACATAACCTAATTTTTAAATGACATATTCTATACAACTATCAAAGCAGAGAACTCAAATAAATTAAATAAATAAAACAGGGGAAAAACAGAGTAATTAATTACAATGAAAGTTCATTGACAGATTGACAAAATTTTGTTAACAAGTAGTCGGCAAATGCATCCTCTTCTGTAGGTGTAGAGGGTTGTGGAGGAACGGGAGAGTGATGCCCGCCACCGTATACCGTACTCTGTGCACAATACAAAGTTCAAGTGAAAGTGAGGTTATCTCTGGAAACGGAAACAGATACAGAGTAAAATTTCGTGTTTACAAAGGTATTGCATTTTATTATTGACATAGAAATATTTTTTAATATTTTTGTAGTGTTTAATCAATATTTGTGTTTAGAAACATATTAACTGTTTTCCCGGATTTTCCCTGAACGGGGCACTTTGGATTTTCCCGGGTTCTTGAAAACCAGTGTGGGAACGCCGTTCCCACGCGTTCCCGCACCACTACACCACTGAGAATAATAGGGGTTTTAATTGCACAATGCAAAAAGATTATTTCAGTAATATTAAATCCAAAACAGTTCATTATAGTTTTGGAAATGAAATACATTATTTATTGCGCGTTGGCTTTACTGACGAGTTCATACATAATGCGTCGCGTCGGCACTGTCAAGCTCTTGCAATTGTCACTAAGCGCGCTCTAATTCACTTGCAGTGCTGTCACCCCTATAACTTATTAGTTATTTTGTGGTTTTGCCATTTAGTTAGTCTAAACGTGTGTGTATCTTAGAAATAAAGAAAACTCATATATTTGACAAATTTTAAGTAGTGTACTTATTTCTTATATAGACTGTAGAATATCATTTACTGTATATGATCACAGTACATGATATTCTAAGTATGACATTGTAAGTAGTTAGTGTTTACAATAACTACTTTAAATGTTTTAAATGCCGATGTCCACCTCCACATCGGGCCGCGTCTTGGAACAGACTTACCTACATAGGCAACACTCTGACTCATAATAAATTCCCGGTAAAATTAATTCACTGGAGCAGCGTTTCTCAACCGGTGGTACGCGAGAGCATTTCAGGTGGTACGCGAGAGACAAAAGAAGAAAAAAATTATATAGACGAAAAATAAAAAAGCATAATAAAAAGCTACGTGATGCCGACAGCCGTTTGGTCAGCTCAGTTCTGCGTTACAACGCTTTTACACATAATTTGAGAGACTCCAATAGGTAGCATTACCTCTTTCTTACTTAAGCAATTTCATACAAACTTAACAAATTAAATTATTTTAAGTTAAGACTCCCTTTTCCGATCATATTTATACTAATGATTTTGTGTCCAGTACCCGTTTGATCTCTTGAATTAGGCCTATTTTAAGTTCTGTATTTACCTTGTACTATTTGAAGTTACAAGATATGCCCCCCAGTAACAATGAAATGCGAGGGAAAATTAATTTGTTCATATCCATGGATAATATGAAGTTCATCACTTACTTTCAAAGTGGAAAACATAATTTAGGCCTAATTATACTATTACGTTAATTAATAATCACAGTAATATTTCTATAGCTTCAAAATACAATGTTCATCCCAATTTATGTTCTTTTAAATTAAAATATAATTTTTTAATGAATTGTTTTAAATAGGAGTTTCATTTTTTTGGACTACTAATTAGCGGTCTATAATGAAATAAATTAAAAGGAAAACAATAACCTTGGATCTCTCCGGCTGTATTTGTAAGGCAAAGGGAGGGGGGTGGGGGGTATGTATAATTTTGGGTGGTACGCCAAAAAATTTAAAAGCCTCAGGTGGTACGCGGGCAACAAAAGGTTGGGAAACACTGCACTGGAGAATTATTTTCTATCTCCTTACATTTGTAAGGAATTGATTCTGAAATGCAAATAATTTCTGCAAAGTGACAAATTATTCTCGGAGATTTGAATTTGGTTGTGCTACCAAAGTGATAAAATAAACACTGATTTGGCAATACCTTTCTTTTGGACTATTACATTTATGGGGGTTTCGATTTTTAACAGCTGTATTTATTAGGTTGTCTTCATTTGAATTTTGACAACTTGATTCTTTTTTTTAAGAAGACACAATATCTTCTGCCTTTCATTGTTAAAATAATATAATATTTTTATGTTACGATTGTATTACTGTTATTAGTTATTATTATAATTATTATCTTTATAATATAAATAACTCTGATACTGTATTCTGTGTCTTATAGATAAATCGTGTATTTACCTCTTGATGAGTGATGTATTTTGGTGTTTTAATCAACTTTAGACTATAACTTTTTACTGTACTTCGCCTGAATGATATTTTTTCCCAACGTAATATAAAGTCAATACATTTTTCCCAAGTTTAAATAATAGTCTGATCCCTTTATTTAATATTCGGAACACAATAGTTTAACTCCAAATTCTGACGGAGAAGAGGTCTGAAAAAAGTTTAATTTTAACTTCTGAAATTCATTAAAACTAACCATTTAGCTTCAAAAATTATAAAATTTTCAGGGGAGGCCCCCCAGACCCGCCGTGTTCTTGGGGAGGGGGGGGGGTATTGCATACCCCCAAACCCATGGTGTAACCCCTCCGCAAAAAATATCTCCCCCCCCCCCCGAAATTGAATCCTGGGTTCGCCCCTGAACTTTGCAAATAACTTAGTTCAGTGATAAAAATAATATAAATACAGGTCTTCATGCCAGGAAAAATCTTATTTTTAGCGAATTTCCCTATAGGGAATACGCTATTACGGTAGTAGCCATGGTAAGACCTAAGCCCGGGACCATGTTACTTTTTCATTTTGAGGTCCCCAGAGGCCAAAAATACCGTTCGTTCATTTTCATATATATGTATATATATATACCTATATATACCTATATATATATATATATATATATATATATATATATATATATATATATATATATATATATATATATATATATATATGTGTCCGTGGTACTGATAACTTTTGAAGGAAACCTCCGATTTTGATGAAATTTGGTATGAAGGTGTAAGACCAGATCTATTTTCATGAGTTCGCGAACCAACATGATCGGGTTATGGGAACAGGGTTTTATGGGGTTTCAAAGGGGTCAAAAATGGGTTTTTGGCATTTTTGGACCTTAATTTTTAAAATTCAACAATTTTAACTAAACCCATTTAAAAGAGCTTAAAAAAACAAACAATTTAGTTTTTTGAATTTTTAACTTGGCTTAACAGGTTACGGAGTAAAGCTAAAAATAGGTTTCCAATGTTAATCTTATGGGAAATCAACAAAACCCTGTATCTCGCTTATTTATTGGAATAACTTGATAAAATTTGGTACGTACATTCACTAGGTAGGGTTTAACTGATATTTGCTAACAACATCCATATGGCGGCAAACCTACATACTCACCCCCGTGGGGTTTATGGGGAAAATTTAAAAGTGTCGAATATTGATACAACGATATTTACCTTACCTAACTATTACATTTTCTAACACAACTAACATTTTCTAACAACATCTCATGGCAGCAAACCTACATACTCATTCCTATGGTGTTTAAAATACAAAATCTCAAGATCCTTTGGAAATTCGCTGAGTACGCAGGTCTGCTTCAACGGGTTTTTTTAGCGAATTTCCCTATAGGGAATACGCTATTACGGTAGTAGCCATGGTAAGACCTAAGCCCGGGACCACTTTACTTTTTCATTTTGAGGTCCCCAGAAGCCAAAAACACCATTCGTTCATTTTCATATATATGTATATATATATATATATATATCTATCTATCTATCTATCTATCTATATATCTATCTATATATCTTATGTGTCCGTGGTACTGATAACTTTTGAAGGGGACCTCCGATTTTGATGAAATTTGGTATGGAGGTGTAAGACCAGGTCTATTTTCATGAGTTCGCGAACCAGCATTGTCAGGTTATGGGAACGGGGTTTTATGGGGTTTCAAATGGGTCAAAAATGGGTTTTTGGCATTTTTGGACATTAATTTTTAAAATTCATCAATTTTAACTGAAACCATTTAAAAGAGCTTAAAAAAACAAACAATTTGGTATTTTGAATTTTTATTATAGCATAACTGGTTACGGGGCAAATCCAAAAATGTGTTTTCCATGTTATTCTTATAGGAAATCAAGAAACCCCTATATCTTGCTTATTTATTGACATAACTTAATCAAATTTGGTATGTACATTATCTATATAAGGTTTAACTTATACTTGCTTACAAAACCCATATGGCGGCAAACCTACATACTCACCCCCATGGGGTTTATGGGGAAAATAAAAAATTGCCAGAGCTTGGCACAATTTTTTGTTTACATTCACCAATTATTGATTAACTTAGATTTTCTAACAACACCCAATGGCAGCAAACCTACATACTCGATCCTATGGTGTTTTTATGGGGAAAGTAAATAATCTGAAATTCCATTGGAAATTCGCTGAGTACGCAGGTCTGCTGCGACGGGGGTATTATAATCTCTAATTGAAATTATTAAAATTTGAACATTGGTCTTATAGAGTAATCAAATCAAAGAAATAATGAAAACAGCTGACTCAACTCTCAAAGTGCACACCATGTGCTCCAATATAACCATGTGGTTTTTCATGGCAGCCTGTTACTAAATTATTACAAGTAGTAAAACTGCTCAATAGTAAAAATAATTTATCATTTTAATTTAAAATTGTACTTCATACTGCTGATTATGAATGTTTAGATAAATAAAAGTCATGTAAAAGTATAAAACAACTAATCAATTTGTAGAAGTGTATTGGAATTTTGAGACAAAATCATTAGTAAGAATTATGAAAACAGCTGTTTACAAAAATATAAGACTTTGCGTGTTACAGATTCAACATGCGTTTAATAAATATACACCAGAGTGCACCAACCCAATATATTACCCGATGCCAGTTATATATTGAAACAGTCTGAGAGGCAAATGAGCAAAACAAATGAGCTCACCGGAAAGGCGAGTGAGCGGAGCAAACAAGCTCGTCTTGACAATAAAAAAAGTCATATTTTTTACAATGAGTATTTTAGCGCACCGTATGTAACTGATATTACTATGAAGAATATGCCTGTTTGAGTTAACCGAGCAAATGCTAGGCCCCCAGGTACTTTTAAACTAATTGAGTCAAGTTCAATTTTTTCTTTATTTATAGCTGGGGCTTTAATCCAAGAGGCCATCAAAAATTATTTTACCAAAAACACATAATTAAAGAAAACAACACATTCACAAGAAAGTCATTCTCAATAGCACATTAGTTCTACTCATCTCACTTTCACTATAAATTTAGATCTTTTGAAGATTAAATTTGGAATAAAAATCAACTATATGAGGCCAAAAACGTGTCTCTCAATATTTATAATGTCTCTTAAATCAGCAGGAGCTGATGGTACTTTTGATTTTGTTTGAATTTTTAAAAATTACACTCTATTTTCCAGACTGTGAGCAGAAGCTAGAAATTTAGATCCTAGCTTTTATTATTTTTATTTTAAATTTACTCTTTCTAACTACTGGAATATTGCCACGTTTTCACCGGTCTGTAATGGATGTGTTAGTTGTAAAAGTAGGTCAACTGTAAATAATTCAATTTAGGATAAGTACAATAAGTTAGTAGTACACAGAAAAAACTGTTTTGTTGGAGCAACAAAATTTATTTTGTTGTCGTCGTTTTGTTGAGGTAACCAAATAAATTGGTCAAACCAACAAAACGAATGGTTTGGATCAACAAAATGGTTTTTGTTATAAAATTTGGTATTCCCAACAAAAAAGTTTTGTTGCGGCAACAAAACTTATTTTGTTGCCCTCGTTTTGTTGAGGGAACCAAATAAATTGGTCAAACCAACAAAACCAATGGTTTGGATCAACAAAATGGGTTTGGTTATAAAATTTGGTATTCCCAACCAAATATTTTGTTTACCCACATAGCACAGAATATTTATTTCACGCCAAATAAACGTTCAACGTCAATTAGTAAGTTATTTCACATTTGGGCTAACTTTTTGAGTTTTAACGAAGTTCTGAATGGAGGCCGAGTAAAAAATGGCTAAGTAGTAAATTAGAACCACCAACCTCACAGCTCCCGTGGCTTAGGTGGTTAGAGCGTCAGGTCATTGAGTGTGAGGTTGTAGGCTCGAATCCTGTCACAGGTGTACATTTTTTTATTAGTTTTATTTACATTTTTTTAATCTGTTGGTTGACATAAATGCATTAATTCATGAATTTTTATGTAAAAATAATACTTTGCAAAAACTCAGGCCAACAAAATGGTTTTGTTAATTCAACAAAATGTATCAGAATTATGTTGAATTAACAATATAACTTGTTGTTGCAATTACAAAAAATTGTTGTTGCTTTAACCATAACAAAATAATTTTGTTAGTCCAACAAAAAAATAGTTGTCCCTATTTCAACCAAATTTTTTTGTTGGGACAACAATTTTTTTGTTACCCCAACAAAACAGTTTTTTCAGTGTAGTACCAGGGGGACCGAGCTTAACCTCGGTAAAATTATTACTTTCGTTCTCACACAAAGCTCGTTTGCTCCGCTCACTCACCCTCTTCCATTTTAAAGACGAGCTCGTTCGCTTCGCTCACTCGCCAAGCCGATGGGTGCTGCACTTTGGTATAATTTTCTTAAACTACAGCTTAAAGATGTAACACATTGGTTTATATATACAGTTATCATGTTATAATGTTTTGGATTTTATAAATGACACAACAATTAATTTGTGAGTAATTGTTCATGATTATATATTAAGTAAACTTTGTTTTAGTTTTAAGAATCATTATTTTTATTTTTGTTTCTGACAAGCAACCTGTTCATTTTTCAAACAATTGTTTGTAATGTACATGAATGTTATGTTGCAATAAATAAATGAAAATGAAATTAAATGAAATGAAATCAGCTAATTTTGTTGCTGATTTTTGTTCATTTAATAAAATCTTCATAAGGATAACATGGAAAATTTGAAAGGCTCTAGAACAAAAACCGGATTTTTCCCAGACATGGGACCAGCTCCAATGGATTTCTGGTGGCAAAAACCCCCATATTCAATAAAAAAAAAAACAAAAATCCTTGGAGCGAAAAAAACTTTGCCTGTACAAACATAGCTTGTTTTAGAGTATAATAAGTACCAGGGGGACCGAGCTTAAGCTCAGTAAATTATTCTTTACGTTCTCACGCAAAGCTCGTTCGCTCCGCTCACTCACCGTCTTAATTTTTAAGATGAGCTCGTTCGCTTCACTTACTCGCCAGGCCGAAGGGTGCTGCACTTTGGTATAATTTTCTTTTGAAGATATAACACATTGGTTTTATCTACAGTAATCAGCTGATTTTTGTTTAATTTAAAAACCTCCATAAATGATAATATGGGAACTTTGAAGGGCTCTAGCGCGAAAACCGGATTTTTCCCAGCTATGGGACCAACGCCAATCGTTTCCTAGTGGCCAAAACTCCCATAATCAACCAAAAAATAAAAAATCCTTGGAGCGAAAAAAACTTTGCCCTTACAAACGGAGCTTGTTTTAGAGTATAAGATAAGATAGAGCAATGTATCTAGAACAAACCGAGGTAGGTGACACCAACAGCTGATTGAAGCTACAGTAGAACCTCGATAGTTCGACACTTTGTGGACTTAGAGAGTGTCGAACTATCGAAATGTCGAACTATAGGGAGTATATGGGAAATTTTAGCACTAGGAGTGTAAAAATCATAATTTGAATTTAGGAAACACTAAATTTTCGTGAAACCATAACCTAATTGAACTTTAACATAAACAACATTCAAATCATTCTCCAATTTGTTTACATTTTCACCTTTTTCAGGCTCCAACATGGCCACTATCAATCATTATTAACATGTTAAGTTGTCATGGACCATGTCGAACTATCAGGAGTGTCGAACTATCGAGAGTCGAACTATCGAGGTTCTACTGCAATTGAAGCGGTTCCTGCACCTTTGACGTCATGATGTTTCTCTTGACACATGATTTGTTTGCTTTGAATATTTTAAGTGCTGCTTTGAATATTTTAAGTGCTGCACCTTTGACATCATCTATTTTGTTATTGTTTTTGTTGATATCACCTCCTTCTCATTCTACATTTCTTGGTATAGAGTAGTTCGTTGTCACAGTGAGTACCTAAATTTCTCTTAATTGTGGGATAGATACCTAAAAATTACAAAAGCAACTGATATGGTTTGTACTGATTCCAAACAATGTAAATTTGTTTATAATTTAAATGAAACAAAATTAATATTAAGTCTTTGTTGCAAAATTAGCCAAAATTTTAGAAAATCGAATAAGTTTTTGTAAAAGATCCAACTCACAATCAAAATTGACAGTTATCCACTGTATCATTGATGCATTCTTAGGTACAAAACACTTTTTTTTTACTTTTAATCAAAACTGCATTCAATTATGAACATTATGGAGTAAGTTGCAAGCAATTATAGTTTACAATTCCCTTGGACTTCTGCAAGTTAAGATACAGTATTATAAAATTTGTAATCAAATGACATTCATTTATAAAATTGGTTGCAGGTATAAAATTTGGGCTTCTCCAAGCTAAACTGATGGTGGCAAGTGCAGTTTACAGATATAAAATCGTAAAGAGTCATCGTACACCTTTAGAACTGACGTGGAAACAATCAGCGTTCACTGTGACACCAGTTGAAGACCAGTGGATAAAATTTGAGAAAAGAAATTAAACACCCATTGTAGTTCGAGCTAACCTTAATTATAGGGACCTCAAAATGCAAAAGTATCATGGTCTTGGACTTAGGTCTTACCGTGGACACTACCTTAATAATGTACTACCTATAGGGAAATTTGCTAAAAATATATTCTCTGATAAGAAATGTTTGTATATTGTTCTTAAACTTATGAACTGCTTCATTAAATTAAAAGTAAAATCATTTTTATGGGTTTATGGTATAAGAATGAGAATTGGAAGTAATGAGTAAGAGCTATTATAAAACAAAAAGACTAATTTTATTTGATTATATAATGTCATACTCGCCTACGGCTCGATGGGGGTTGCCCGGAATTCGTTAATTGTTCTAAGTCTTAAGAACTGAACAGGCTAATTGAGACCTCCAACCCAACTCTATACTTATCTTCGCTGACTTAGTTTAGTAGTTCAGGAAGTCCAAAGCATTTAGGCCTAAGATATTCTCTTGATATTTAAGGTTTAAATTGATACTTTTGTTTTGTATAAAATGCTCTTGTTATGTGTGTGTAGCTAAATTTCAGGCATCTAATTGTCATAACAGTAAATAAAAAATATTAAAATAACTCAAATTTTTGTGGAAGAATTTGAAAATATGCCCCTTTTGGGATGAAGAGAGTGAAATGTTACAAAATCTTAAGGGCCGAGCTTATAGAGCATCTAAAAAGAATATAATGCTGACAAAAAATATATCGGTATGGCAGTCCTTTACGGGGTTTAACAAAATCACCAAAAACTATACATAAAAGAGGTTAATAATTTAGTATTTTCACAGTTTTTTTACTAATCTTGGATTGAAATCGGCCTTCGGCTGCTTCCATAGTAAATACTAGATATATTCATAGTATATACAAAATTTGAGGCATGCATGCGTCATAACAGTAAACGATAAATATTGAAATAGAGCAATTTTGGTGAAAGAATTTCGATATTGTGAAAGTTCGCCCTTCTTTACGGGTGAAAGGGTTGAGTATACAAAATTTGAGGCATGCATGCGTCATAACAGTAAACGATAAATATTGAAATAGAGCAATTTTGGTGAAAGAATTTCGATATTGTGAAAGTTCGCCCTTCTTTACGGGTGAAAGGGTTGAGATACAGCAAAATTGAATAGGACCCAACATGTAGAGTGTCAAAAATAGAATATAATACTAACAAAACAAATATCAATATTGAAGTATATTTGGCAGAAAAAAGTAATTTACAACAATTTACACGAAAAAATTCTAAGAATTTTGTGTTAAAAAGTTTTTTTAGACTTAATTATAATTGAAATTGGACAATGGCTGCGGCTTTTTGGCAAATAACTACTAATATAGAAATAACTGTTTGAGATCATAATATGTACAGAATTACATGCATCCATGTGCCATAATAGTAAATAAAAATATCAAAATAGCGCAACTTTTGTGAAAAAATTTATAAATTTTGAAAGTACGCTCCTTTTTAACGGTGAAGGGGGTGAGATACGATAAAATTTCACATGACCAAACTTGTACACCGTCTAAAATATAATACAATAATGGAAAACATATCAATATTGCAATATATTTATCAGAATAAATCAAATATTACAAACACTATACATGAAATTTTTTAAAGAATTTTATGTTTTTACGATTGCACTGGACTAAACTTAGATTGAAATCCTCCAATGAATGCTACTATAGTTAGACCTATAATTGGGCATAATATGTACAAAATTTCAAAAATACTAAAATTACGATTTCTCTAGTGGACCAGAACCGGTATTTTCCCACTACTTACTTTCACAAAATCCGGAAAAAGTGAAAAATGTATTTTTTAAGTAAACGAGAAGAGATACATTTGGCAGCCAAAGCTGAAATACTAAAATTACGATTTCTCTAGTGTCCCAGAACCGGTGTTTTCCCACTACTTATGTTCACAAAATCCGGAAAAAGTGAAAAATGAATTTTCTGAGTAAACGAGTAGAGATACGGCAAAATATATAAGAGGAAAAATTGTAGATATTAAAAAGATCTATCGAAATAAACCTTAAAAAAAATTTTACGACCATCGGTTTAGTCACTAGAGCCCGAAAACCGAAAACGGCATTTCATTAAAAACGCTCTGGAGGCTTAATGGTGCGAGATACGATAAAAAGACAAAGGACCGAAATTGTAGAAAATTAAATTCCCTATCGTAGTATTGTTCTCAGATTTTAGATAGGACGAAGCGTTTGGCCTCTAGAGCCAAAAAAGTAAAATTACAATTTCAGAAATCCGCCATTTTGAATTTTTTTTAGTAGGTTAAAACCAAAAATTTGCAAGTTTAAGATTTTACACTTAGCATTGACCGATCAGGCTAGACGTATGCCAAATTTCAAGTCTCTAGCTTTACTTGTATCATGTGTGAGAATCTTTTTGTACGGTAATTAGTCTGTAACAAGAAGGAGAGAGAATGAAAGATTACTTGGTTCCAGGTGCATTGCATTTGAATGGAGTTAAACACAATGTAGATAATAAAAATAATGTCAACTTTTTATACCTTCATTTCTACTTCTTGTTTGGTAAAAATTATTAAGGTATCGACAAGTGATACACTTAAATAAAAATCATTTTCCTTTTCTACATTTTTATTCCATTCCAACATTCCAAAAGAAAAGATTTTCAACAAGAATATTGGAAAGAAACTCCAAGAAGGGAGTTTTCTTCTTGGATGCAGTTACCTAAAAAAGGAAAAAGAGTTACCCTGTACAGCCAAGTGAAATATCTGCCAATTTCTGGATATTTAAAAAAGAGGGTCTTTCTGAATCAGAATGGCATGACAGCTTAAAGACGACTAGTATGTTGCTCGAAATCGAGCAGTTTATTTTAATACAATACAAAAATGTTACTTTTAGCTCTAAATCAATGACATCCGACCAATCCAATATTGTGAATATCTTTAATCGCCAAAACTACGCGTATTTACAGCTGATTATTAACAGATGTTTAAAATGCTTTATTTATCACAATGTTATTTAAATGGGAAATTTAGAGATTTCAACGATGAATAGCGCCTCTATTTTCGGTCCGATTCTCATCAGTTTTTGGCGGAAACAACTACAGACCAAGCACTATCCAACGACACCAAAAACTTGAAAATCGGTTGAAAATTGTAGGAGGAGTTCTCAAGACAAAAAAACCCTTAGCGTATTAAATAAGTATAGATGTGCAATATTACTTCAATGAGGACTATTCTTGGGCTTGGACCCAACATGAACCATTGCAGACACTGCAATGAGTTTGAAACTCTTGCACACGTCTTGGGCTCCTGCAAGCAAGGTGAACTCCTCCTAAACAAAAGGCACAATTCTGTCAGAGAAATCCTAGCAGCCGAACTGAAAAAACCAAATTTAGAAGTGTATGTAGTGTATTTTGAATTTGAGACACTGGAAGTACAGTATTGGAAGGACAGTATTGGCAATTAACTGTAAGGAGAACAAAGGGTGAATTATAGATCCCACAATAAGATTTAAAGACTCTCTAAATCAGCCTGAGGAAGTAATTCAAGAAAAAAATAAATCTACAAATCAACCGTCCACTTCTTCAAATCCAAATCCAAAATTGAAAATTTAAGTGTGATTGGTCTTATTTTTGGAGCACGAGGAATTTTAAACTCAAACTTTGTGAAATTTAGAAAATAGTTCAAATTCCAAACCCGACAGACAAAATTTTAGTAATTACAATTCTGAAAAAAATTTATATTCTAAGAAATCATTTGTACCGTACAACAAAAATACTTTGCAAATTATAAAATAAAGCACATACAAATGTGGCTTTATTATAAAATAAAGCTACATTGAACATACATTTATTGGTCAAATTATTATTACTTATAACCAAATTTTCTATTCAACAACATCACCTTTATAAAATAATAGTAACCAAATTTATCTGTATTACACTGTGTCCTTCGGAAAACCATTACATGTATGGTCAGTTAACAGTTTCTGTTTTTCTCTCTATGTAAGTTTCAAAGTCTACACTGGGAATTGAGCACTAATAGGGGTTAAGTGGGTGAGTCATAAGTGCATAATTGTTAAAATTTGAATAAAATCAAAAAGTTATACAAACTTTAATTCAGTTACCTTGAACACCACCCTTACATCTCATTGATTTTTTTATTTTACAAACTTGTGAACGAAATTTCTACAGAATGTAAATAAAACTCATAGTTTGTATTGGTAATCTTTACATGAACAGTTTTGGAAAACAAAAACTTGCTGTAGAATGACTGTGCACAAACAATGTCGGTAAAAATCACAAAGTCATTGTATTTAATCTTGTGGGCTGTTAAAAATGAAATCTGGCTTTCCAAGGTCAGCCTTCTATTGGTAAGTCAGCCTTCTATTGAGCAAATCAGTGCCAGTGACTGGTGGCATGTGACTCTTTCCTCTACAGTTGTCAAAAGCCCTTTCATTAAGCTCAGTTAGGCCCTATAGTTTCAGTGCATGCTGCTGACCATCAAAGAGATTATGTTTTAAGAGCTGTGTTATTAACTCCATTGTATTGTCTCTGAATTCAGTTTTTTTAAGAATACACGGAACATATCTAGGTATGTGTTTATTTTATTTCATTATTTTCAATTGGGACTGCATTGATTATTTTAATTTTATGCCTTATCTAATTTTAGGTAACTATCTCTATCATGAATTTTAGAGATTGTGATACTTCAATATTGCACTTTACCTGATTGGACCCTATTCTTGGTCCTCGCGTGTCGCATTAAAACAACTTTTCCTCTTATATCATTTTTGATGTAGTGTTTTCAATGTTCCTTTTGTTTATTAATAGTTGTTAGCTCAGAAGTATTTTGGTTTATCTCATCAAAATAAAGGTAAGCATTTTTACAAATGGTGTGCAAATACATCCAATACATTTAATATAATGAGATAGAAGCTTTGCTCTATCTCAGCGCTTGGTTACCGAGATATTAAAAAGTCTAAAGACAGTACTTGTATTTTGGGGCTCCAATTTTAATAGTATGGAGATTAAGGATGTGTTAATATTTCACTTATTAACCAATATTTTTGGATGAAACTTGGTATTTAGCTTCATTTGGTTGAGATTCATCCATTTATGGTAAAAAAATCTTGGTTTTTGTACTTATCATGGCAGCAAACCTGCACACTTTTCCCATGTTAATCATATAAAAAATAGGCAAACAACTCCTTTATTTATGGATATTAATGAAACTTAGTTTATGGCTTCATATGGTCGAAATACATTTTTTATGCTAAAAACCAATTTTTAGTGTTCCCTATGTCAGCATACTTGCATACTCTTTCCCTATCTATATATTAATAGGCAAGCATGTTTCGTTTCCTTCTTTTTTCTCAGCTTGTGTCCATCGTAGGAGAAATCCGCGCATACCGTTAGAAAGATATTGTGCTTGCTGTAGATGAGCAGAATCATATTTTAATTCACATCGGACTCCAGGGCTCCGCCCTATAGGCTTTCAAAGTTTCAATGTTAATCTTATGGGAGAAGAATAGGGGAAGGTCGGGTAGTATTGGACACTTAAGCTTTTTCTCGATTTTCTAATTAGTAATAAGAGAAATGATCAATT
The DNA here is from genome assembly GCA_030545055.2 of Neoaliturus tenellus. NCBI lineage: Eukaryota > Metazoa > Arthropoda > Insecta > Hemiptera > Cicadellidae > Neoaliturus > Neoaliturus tenellus. Next base: position 128,971,111 of record CM061534.1, read on the forward strand.
GCAATGCAAAACATCAAAGTTTGAAATGCTATTTATATACAAAATTAGTATAATAATTATTGTATGAATGAATGTATCACTTTTCCACACTTTCTCTAAACCTTACTTTTTGGCCCATTAAATTTTTGGAGGATAGTATCGGACAGGGTTAACTACAACTGTTTTTAGCCAAAATAAAACCACTTGCAGCCTGAATACACGATTTTATTGTTACACATTGATTTGAATGCTGTAAAAAATTGGTTTTCACTAAGTTTACCAAATTTTTTTAACTGATAAACTTATTAAGTCTAAATAAAGAAAATTGAGTTTTAAAGTCACAAAATTAAGATCACTTTAGCTCAAAATACATTGTTGGTGTTTCCATTTAAAGTATTCTCTTCTTTTCTTCGTGCAAAACACAAATATCATACACTTATAAAAGAGATGGCTGTTTTCAAGCTGCGCACAGTTTTCGTGAGCCCAACCCTTGCAATGTGAGCATTGTATCCAGTTTTCTTGAAATTTATCATCACAAATAATGCAATGTGTTTCTTTTTCTTCAGACCTACTTCTTTCTTCAAACTGTAATTCCCTTTTTGCGATTTTTTTACATTTGTCTTTTGCCTTTTTCAAAACTTTCTTATTTTCCTCCTTTGAAGACCTTGGTCCAACATTTATATTTTAAAGACTCCCTTTGTGTTTTTTATAGGGGAAAGAAGGGTAATGGTGCGCACCTAAGGGAAAAAAATTCTTCCCGAAAATATGCGGGCAAAAATTACCAATACATGTGTCAAACACTTTGGTATTTAATGTAGTTTCTTATAAAAAATTATCATTATCATATATATTAACATTAATTAAATATACATCATTATACAAGAATATGCACTTGCGCACGATTTCCCTACCCATCGGGTAATTGTGCGCATGGGGGTGGGTAATGGTGCGCAGGGACGTATGGGTTGAAATAATTAGAATAAATGTGTTTCATTAATATAAATTCAATATCAATGTAACATATGGAATGTCTTAAAGCTAAACAATACTTTCTTTGAGCTTTACAATACACTTAACAAAAGTTTTGATTAAAATTACAAAATTGTTCAAGGGTTAATGCAAAATTAACACACGTAGGCTAATTTTCTGCTGCGTCTGCACCTGAGCTGTCTGCATGACTCCAGGACGAACAGTTTATGAGCATCTGTAAAAAGAATGTGAAAAGGGGAAGTAATTTTTTTTCTTACCTATAACTAAATGGTGCCCACTGCCGCGCACCATTACCCGATATTGCATTCGAAAGTATTTTATTTTCTCACTATCTTAAGAAGGGATGAAACCATAAATTAATTGGTTCAAACGATAAAGCAAAGACTACCATTAATTGTAATACTAAATAAGTATTAAGTTATCTAAAGATCTGCCCTAACCTTACTATTTTCTGAGGCGCAAAAATAACATGACACACACGACTTTTAGATTTTGGCCTCTCATAACCTCAAAAATTTCAGTATCGAAAACCACGAGGTCGGGTATTAGTTGTTGAGTCCCCCGCTAGGCTGCAGCACATACTGGCGCTTTTTAACTTATTTCATTCATAAGAAACTACGATGCGCACCTTTACCCGCCGCGCACGATTACCCTACTCTCCCCTACTATTTTCCAATTTCTCTCATATGTTTCAAAACCTAAAAATAAATAACGGGAGTTAATCATCGATTACGTTAAGTGGTTTTAAAATCATCTCAATAATTTACATTTACAACCTACCCATTCTGTCCGATGCTACCCGCCTGACATGGTCCGCCATTTTGACTACCACTTCCGTACTGACCAAACTAAACTAACCATTCACCTACAAAACAAAGTACAACCTCTTTACTATCAAATAGTGGTGTGGAATCATAAAAGTATTTACTCAGTTTAGCACACTGATGTCTCAAACATAAGTACGTGCACAGAAATTGACCCAAAAAACAAAAACAATGTCACAGCACAGACGATTATTGAGGCACGAAACTCATAATGGCGCTCACATAGTCTTTCTCCTTGGTGCTTCTGCTGATGTCTAGTCAGTGCTGTCTCTAGCGGCAAAAGCTGGAAACAGCGTTTGTCCGATACTACCCGCTGTCTGATACTACCCGACTTTCCCCTAATGGATTGAATCATTAGACAGCTGTTGTAATAACAAATGGTAGCAAATCAGGAAGAACAGATGTTTTAGTTATAACATATTGTTTTAACTCTAATTGCCTTGGTTTTAACTAATTTGGTCAAGACAGTCTAGATGAACTAAAATAATGTTGGTTGAATTTCAACCAGGGGAGGCGATCTCTAGTATTTATAATAAGGACAATAGTAATTTTTCCCTATTTATGAGCACGTGATGAAATTTTGTTGACAGTTTCATCTGGTCAAAACATTACTAATTTGGAAATTTGCTGGGTACGCAGGTCTGCTGCGACGGGGTTATTAACTAATGTGTTGTAAAGATATAGGACCAAAATCGTTTGTTTTCGTACAACTCATGTGTAAATTGGCTCAGTAGAAGTCTCAGACAAACTGCTGTGCAAAGGTGTTTATAGCGTACGGTTTTAGCGAATTTCCTTTAGAAATAAGCTATTACCGTCGTTTTCATGGGAGCTGCCGTTTGTATCGATGTAGGGACACCTCTGCGATTACATAATTATATATATTATATTGTGGCTTTTTATGTGTACTTTCTGGATACGTAGTGATTATTTGTCGGAAACACATTTAAAACGGCACAAATAACGATTTACTAAAAAATTTAACATGGGCTTATATGGGAAATAGAATTTTCAATTTTGAGTGTTTGTGAACACGATAACTAGTGCAAAAATCGTCTGATCATCATGAAATTTGGTACAGGCATGTAAAGTTAGATTCTCTTGGATGAGTTCGTTAACCAGTAAGATCGGCCCAACTTCAGTAGGGAAAGTGGGGGATTTTACCCCTCAAAAGTGGGTTTTTTCCACTTTTCACATTGATATTTTTATTTGATTACCTTTTGGTGTACACCATTAGATTCAGCTCGAAAAAACAAACAATTTGGTATGTTTAATTATTGCTCTACGTCCACTTGTTACCGAGATATTAGCGAATTTCCCTTAGAAATAAGCTATTACCGTCGTTTTCATGGGAGCTGCCGTTTGTATCGATGTAGGGACACCTCTGCGATTACATAATTATATATATTATATTGTGGCTTTTTATGTGTACTTTCTGGATACGTAGTGATTATTTGTCGGAAACACATTTAAAACGGCACAAATAACGATTTACTAAAAAATTTAACATGGGCTTATATGGGAAATAGAATTTTCAATTTTGAGTGTTTGTGAACACGATAACTAGTGCAAAAATCGTCTGATCATCATGAAATTTGGTACAGGCATGTAAAGTTAGATTCTCTTGGATGAGTTCGTTAACCAGTAAGATCGGTATAAAAAAAAATGTCTGATCATCATGAAATTTGATATCACACTTATGTAAAGACTTATAGTGTGTGTTTAAATGTGTTATGTACACTTATCTAAAGATTGCCATTGGAAATTCGCTAAGTACGCAGGTCTGCTGCGACAGGGGTAAATATATTTTAAATATATAGAATAGCCGTGTTTTTGAAATAGTAAAAGTCATATATGTAAAAATTCAAAGGTTTTTAGTCTTAGGGGCCTTAACCGTTGTGCCAAGTTGACGTCCCGTAACTTAAACAGTTCTTATAACATTTCATGAATTCATTAAAAATTACATATTATAGAATGCCAGATTGACAACAAATGAGATGCTACATGTTGTATTTTTAGTTCTATGGTTGAATGTAAACAAACATTATACCCTTATTTTAATAACCCGGTAACATGTTATTATGTGGCCGTGTCATTTTAATAGTTGCGCCAAACTCTGAGCTTAACTCTGGGGAGGTGTAGAAAGTTCCCCTATAGCACAGCATCTATACTTATTTAATACGATAAGGGTTTTTTTGTCTTGAGAACTCCTCCTACAATTTTCAGCCGATTTTCAAGTTTTTGGTGTCGTTGGATAGGTCTTGGTCTGTAGTTGTTTCAGCCAAAAACTGATGAGAATCGGACAGAAAATAAAGGCGCTATTCACATTGAAATCTCAAAATTTCCCATTTAAATAACATTGGGATTAAATAAAGCATTTTAAACATCTGTTAGTAATCAGCTGTAAATACGTGTAGTTTTGGTGATTAAAGATATTCACTATATTGTATTGGTTGGATGTCATTGATTTAGAGCTAAAAGTAACATTTGTATTGTATTAAAATAAAATGCTCGATTTCGAGCAACACGTATACTAGTATTGATTTATTTTGTCAAATAAACGTTCAAAAAGTCAAATAACATCAAATGTTTGACATTAATTGAACATTTACTTGAAAAAATATTTTAAAGTATAATAGGCCTGTATACCTTTTTATTGAGATACAAAATGACACAAAAACATTAATTTCTTCTCAGGAATTTCATATATTAATTAATTTAATAAGTTAATTAATTAATGATATTTTAATTAAAATAAATTAAACTCAATTATTAAGTAAATAAAACACGTATTGAGTTTATTCAAGTAAAGTATTAGTTACATCATGTGGATATCATGTTCTTGTGATGTGAAAAATATATAATTCAAATTACATAAAATTTTTGACAATCTAAAATTTTATAATTTTGAAAAACCCAGATGTTACAAAATGTGTGACTTATTTCAAATTTGGGCCAACCTTTTTACTTAGCTTTTTTGACAAAGCTTTAAATTGTGCCATTGAAAGCCGAATTTTAAATGTTTAAGAAATAAGTAGTAACACAATCAAGCAGAGTTCAGGGGGCTGAAGAGGTTAAAGAAGTAAGATAATATTGTGTGAGAGGTTGTAGGTTCAAATTCTGACATGGGTGAAAACATTTTGCTCAATTTGATTTACATTTTTTAATCTTTTGGTTAGCAGTAATGCATTCATTTGTAGATTTTGATAAAAAACGATAATAATAAATTTTTCACCACTTTTGTGAAATACAATTTTTTTTTAATTCAATATTTATTTTACGTAAAATATAGTGATGTTTGAACCTATATTAAGGTAAAAACAGATTTTCTAAAATATGTGTATGAGATACTATCCATCACTGGGAAAGTATCTATATATTTAAAACAGTAAAGTAAAAAACACCTTTGGACAGTTCATCTGAGACTTCTACTATAGGCAAATTTACATGGTCAAAACGAACGTTTTTGGTCCTATATTAGAAGGTTTTATTCTTATTTCAAAAATATTTACTTTAAATTGGTTGATAATAAAAAGTAAACTTTTATTATGAAGATTTAATATGGGGGGAAAAATACATTTTCAATCCTTTGGACAGTTTGTCTGAGACTTCCACTGAACCGACTTACACGCAGTTTGTACCAAACAAAACCTAAACCTTTTTATATTAGGAGGTTTTTATTTACTTAAACGTTATCTTACTTCCTTATATTAGAAAAAATCTAAATTTTGAAACTCTTGCAATCAGTTTATTTAAAAACCTTTTTATCAGCTGATTGTAAACACACAAGGTATTTGTCTAGAAGAAAGACTAGATTTGTATAGAGAAGAAGAGCAAACGCTCAAGGAGGATTTGGTTTATTAATATCGACATTACCTAAAAACGTATGTAATTATAATGTATTATTCTTTTCATGGAAAGAAAATACACAGTGTTATACTATTCAAACTGTTCAATTTTATCGTTGGTGGATTAAACAATAAATAAGTTTTGATTTTTATATTGTTTAAATTTACTTAATTATGTAAAGCAGCTGTTTATATGGAAGGAAATAGCAATTAGAAAGTAAATTTTATACATGTTTCACAAAATCTGCCTAGCGCTCCACTCACCATGACTGGGTCGACAGGCAACAACTCGTATTTATATGTTGACCAATTAGACCATGATGTGAGATATCACAGATTTAGTGTGTGTAAGTTCTTCTGTAACATAAACAAAATATAATGTGGTTTAAAACATAATTATAACTGTTGTAATTTGTTTACAGGACAATACAGTCTTATACAATGATACAAGTGATACTTGTTGTGCTGGTTGGGTTGTTATCGGCTGTATATTTATACTTTCGTCATACTTATAAATACTGGCTTAGAAAAGGTATTGTCCAGGAGCAACCCACATTTTTGTTTGGAAACTTGCTTGATGCTGTTCTATATAAGAAGAATATTGGTTGGATTTACAACGATTTGTATTTGTAAGTTAACATATTTTTATAATATAGACTCTCTACTTTTATCAGTCCAAAATCTCATCAGTTCATTTTTTATAGTAAGTGTAAATACTGTAATTTATTTTTATATCAGTTATCTGCTTCAAAACTTCATATTACATAAACTCAGTTTATCAATAAAATTTATCTGATTCTTTATAATATAACGTATAATTTTAATTTTATATTGCATTTATAGAAATTTAATTTTTCTTGAATCATTATATAAAATTTATTTTATTAAATTTCATTAAGACTCAAAGCAATTATTTTTGCAAACGTGTTAACACTGATGTGAAAAAAATTCAAATCTTTTTCACTTTTTTGTTTCAGCAAGTATAAAGATAACGATGCAGTGGGATTTTATGAGTTTGAAACTCCAAAGTTGATAGTCAGAACGCCTCAACTCTTTGAAACCATTCTAATAAAAGATTTTTCAAATTTCGCTGACAATGATATTTATGCTGATTTGGAAGATGAACCATTTTTGGAGTTTAATTCTTTTGTCATGCATGGTGAAAAGTAAGTAAAGTGGTTGAATTTACTTGTTACTATAATTTCGATGGTAATTTTATAAATTGAATTGTATACTATGTACTCTTGAAGTAATGCAATCTTGCAAAGAACAATTGAAAGCAAATCTTCTAACCGAAGGGACTAATCATAAAAGCTAGCTAACTGTTTAACCAGACAAAATTGCTTTTTGATCTTGATCAGTTGTCTTGATGATGTAATCTCTTCAGAATCAATGGATTTATTCCCGCCTCAGTCAAGTGGAAAACTTTTAAAAGCCTGGTGGTGTAAGTTGTCTTGATAGGTTGTAAGGCTACATGATCAGGGCCGGCACCTGGGTTTTCTAGCGCCCTAGGCAAAATTATCGATAGGTGCCCCCCTCCCACGGATCCATTCTAGCCATTTATTTTAGCAGTTATAACATTTTATAAAGAAAATAACGTTTGAAGTGCCGTAAAAATATATTTTTACAATTTATTATCAGATAAAACACTTAGAAAAAAAAACTATTCATAATGTGTTATAAATGAAATCTAAACAACAATTATTTATTCGTTGTGAATATTCGAAGATTCATTTCATTTGGGAAGTGTTAAGTGGGGGCGCTCTTAACCTCTGATCATAGACTCTCTTGACTGCCGATCGTGGGTGCTATTTACCGCATATTGGGAAGGCCTGCTTTACCTTTTGATGAGCCCCGATTGAGGGCTCTCTTTACAGCTCAGGGGCGCTGTTTACCGTGAATTGGGGGGATTTTTACCGCTGGTCGGGGGCGCTCTTTACCACTGTCATATTCAGGGCGCTCTTTACCACTGTCATATTCAGGGCGCTATTTACAGTCGATCTTGGAGGTGTTTTACCGCCGATAAGCTATGCTTTTGAACTCCGATCAGGGGTGCTATTTAACGCTGATCATGGACACTTTTTACCAATGTGAGGGACAAGGTTGAACACTTCATTCCACAATGGCGCCCCTCGTGCATCGGCATCCTAGGTGGTCGCCTAGTTCACCTATATGGTATAGGCGGCCCTGCACATGATATTAAACTTTCCTACTAGGGTTTGATCATAAAGGAAATCAGAAAAAACTTCATTCCCCATGTCACACTGTACATTTTAAAGGGCTTTTATTTCTGCCAAATTTGCCCCAAGCACAACCTTAAAATGACAAATAAATTGGGAGTTATTGTATTTTCAAATTTAAAAATATGTTTTTAATTAATTGATCTTATAATTTTTGACAAAGTCATCCATTTCAAAGTTGGGTGTGTGAAAATAGTCTCTACAAATAGAGACCTCTAGCTTTATGTACATATGTCAACGTATGCTTAAATTAAGATTTTAAAGTTTTCTTAGTATTCTCCATAGGCCGTCCCTATACACAGGGTGTTAGGAAACTCTTTTCCGAAAATCTGTTTGGTGATTCCTAGGATCAAAATGAGCAAACAAATTCATGGAAACATTTGTCCCAAAATGCTTTGTTAAGCCACTAGCAGCCATTTTGTTTTTTACACTTAATAATTTTATTTCAGTAAAGGATGGGTGTACTGTATTAAGTTTAAATTTGGGATGAACTTTTCACACCAATGTTCATTTCATTCCTGCAATAGTTTGGGAAACAGGGAAAGTACTTTTTTTCAACTAAAAGGATGGCCTGCCACACAGGCCAGTGCTTGCCCTACCACTGTTTAATGGCATACTGCCTAAACATTTCTGTCACTCACTCTCCAAAGTTTATTGAAGATGATGATTTATAGTTTGTCATCACCAGGAATTCCGACAGGCTGAGACATTATCACATGACCTCACAACCCTCAGTGAATACTTTAAAGCCTGGAAGCTAAATCCAAATCCAACTCAAGTCGAGGTCCACTTGAACAATGAACTGCTGGCCAACCAAGCTCCAAATATTATTTGACATTATCCTATACTCTTATACGAGCAATGTTTGCTTGTTTGCTTGTTTGCTTGCTTGCACAATTATCTCAAAAACGGCTCCGACGATTTCCTTCAAATTTTGGAATAAACTTAGTTTTACCTTAAAAATACGATTGAGATGGGTCTCGCCCCCAGGGAAAATCTAATTTTGCTAAAAATTAAAGTTTAAAATTACAAAATTTTAACATTGGGCTTATGGGTTGCCATGTTGGCAACGAATTAACAACATATAAACAAGAAGTACATTCAGAACTTCAAAAAGAAATGTAACAGCTGTTTATGTACTGCATATTAAATGTCAATAAAGTTTATTCTGATATTTAAATTTACTAATATTTCACCGAGCAACGCTCGGTCTTCCTGGTACTTGAGGTAGTAAAGCACAACGATCACCCTCAGTCTCTGGGACTCTATTTAGATCAGTATCTCACCATCAAAGGCCACTAACAAAAGACAACAACTAAGGTGAGACCAGGACTAACATTGTCTAACACTTGCTGGCTCCACATGGCAAGTTGACGCACAAGTTCTGCAAATCACTGCTTTGTCTCTGGTTTACTCAACTGTGAGAGAGATCAACCTACAGCTAAACAGGGCAATGAGAGCCATTAGGGGTTCCATAAATGAAATGGTGTTACTCATGGCAAGCCCTCTTTTCTGGCTCCCGGTTCTGTGTGATATTAATCCCAGGTAGGACAAAGGAGTAGGTAAGATGCAAAGACCCACAGTTGCCCATCCATGCTTACCTACTCCAGAAGACCCATTGAGGTCCAGAAAAAGACCTCTGCGGACAGCCTCCCAGTTCATGGGCATAAACTTTTCCATCCCATACTGATTGGAATTGGAATTCCTCCTGATTCTCATTCCATGGTCAGAATGACTTATTGGTAATTGACCATGGCGGTATAGGTGTTATATAGATTTTACATAGAAGCAATGGACTTTTCTCAATCATTTCCTCACTGGAGTGGGAAGGTGTAACTGTTGGAAATACACATGGGGAATGACATAATATCATACACGTGGCTTTGGAGTAGAAATTTAAACTAATTAAAAATTTGCAATTTTAAATCTTGGTGTTTGGAAGTTGGCTGAAAAAGCCATACAAATCAGTATATTCAAATATTCTAAACTAACAAATAAAAATAATATTTCACCATCCCCTGATTTTCGGGGCTCACAGTTGATTGTAAGGTAAATAGACATTAAATTTAGTTAATAATATAATCTAAAAGAAAGTCGTGTTAGTTACACTATTTATAACTCAAGAACGGCTGAACCGATTTGGCTAAAAATTGGTTGGGATGTAGCTTCGAACCAGGAAGAACTTATACAATACTTTTTATTAAGATTAATTTATATGGGGCTCCGCCCCACACGTCTTCAAAGTTACCAAATTATTCTTGTGGAAGCAAAATTTTTGTATTGGAACATAAGATTGATTACATTTAGGAATAGTAAGTTTATAAGCAGCTTTTCACATTTAAAGTACCGTATTGAGTATGTTTGTTCGTATGCCTGGTTTTGACGCTATCAATCCCCCAGTGGGGGGCAAAAGATGAAGAGGATGGTAACGGTAATGGTAATGAGGGAAGATTGGTAATGAAAAACTAAGAGTGCATAATATGGACTTGAGGGGGTGAGCGCAGTAAACAATCTGAACTTGAAAGGCAAAATTCTTCAGGTTGGGATTGCAAAGCATGCCGGGTATATTGCTAGTAGCTAGTATATTATTTTTAAAATCTCAATTTCTTTGAGGATATGAATAACTATCTATATCTGTAAGATTTATTTCAGCTTTCCAGTCAGGTATAAGTAATCTAAATATTTTTTAGGTGGAAGCCAGCACGTAACTCCCTCATTAAAGCACTGACCAATAATAAACTTAAAGATATGTACGAGTTGATGACCCATACAGTTCTCCATCTCAAGAATTATGTTGATGACCATCTGGAAGAAGAAATATTGGTATAAAAATTACAAAAACTTATAAACATTACAATATCTTTATTGTAAGGTAAACCAAATTTTGAGCTTTTATTGATCACAACAATACTGAAACTTCATCATAAGCAGGCAGAGGTTGCCTCCACAACTCGAAAAAAATCTTTATTTTGAATATGATTTGAATATAACAACTTTTTTAATTAATAGAATTACTTTTCATGTATTTTACATGTATTTTTCGTCCTGTTATTAGTCTGCAAAATCAGCTTTTCTCCATCGCCTTAAAAAAATACTCAGTAAAAATATCTGTTCATTTTTATGGTCTGCTAACCACAAAAACTATGATTATCTTTCAAAAAATCTTACTAATATGGAAAAAATTAAGAACACTGCAAAAAAGCTGCAGACTATAATCCTCGCCGCGTAACTTGACGAATGAATTTTCACTACTATTCAGTTTAAATGATTGGATTATCAGCTGTTCTATAAAATTGCATATAACGTAAGCTCAATGTTTTTGGAAAAGTACCCCCTCTCCTCCCCTCGCCCATCCCAGCTGTTTTTGACCATTCGTCAACTTATGTGGTGTGACTTATACATTAAAATCCTATAATTTGACGTTCCATTATTTGACTAATATGTTAGCTGTTTTCAGAATGTTTAAATTAAGATTTAAGTCAACTATTTAACTAAACAGCTAATCATTTTTATTCAATTTTTAAATTATTTGTTATTTTTATATTTTTTGCAGTAGGCCAACATGAGGAAAAACATTGTTCGTCATTTAGACGAGAAAAGAACAGAAAGTTTTTCTCTGTGCTTTATCACATTTCCAAGCTTTCTTCACTCTAGATTGTAAAATACGATTGAGCACAGAAAAATTAAAGCCACTTACTGTTCTGGTGAAAACTACCATTATTACTATAGTAAATAATGACATTCATATTAGGCCTATACTAATTTTACATGATAACACTCACAATATGCTCATTTGCCAAGTATATGTACTAATATATTCTTTAAAATGTTTTATAATTCTTTTTGTTTCAAAATTTTTGTAAAATGGAAATTGACAATCAATCTACTCTAGGCTCAAGAGTTGGCGCAGCTCTTCATGATGACAAACGTGTCAAGTACTGTTTATGGTATTGAAAGCAACTGCTTCGTCGACCCAGATTCAATGTTTCGGAAGATGTCTCACATGATTTCTTCTTCACACTGGTCAAGCTGGTTGATCGTTATCATTGTATTTCACATGCAACGCCTCAGAAAATTCCTCGGTTTGGGGTAATGTGCAAAAGTATTGAATAATTTATTTAAGATCAAATATACAGGGTGGTTATAAATTATTGGACAAACTGGACACTTTAAAATCCAATAAATAAATAAACAAGCATTTTAACAACATTGGAATTAAGAGGGCTTCCAGTCGGTGAACACGAGCGCCCTCCATCAATGGTTGAGGGGGCCCTCTGTTTTCAATAAAGAGCGCCCCTATATATGGTTAAGGAAGCCTCCAATCGACAGTAATACCTGGCACTATTGCCAGAAAAGTGAGACCGCTATCAGCGGTAAAAAATGCACCCTGATAAGCAATGGATATTTCTTGGTATCTTGACCAAGACCATAGGAAAAATTTAATAAATTTTGTTTGCAGTAAATTATGTATATAAGTATTTAATAAAAAGTTTTTATGAAAATATATTTTAATTGTATTTTATTTAATTTAATTCTTAAGATTTATCCATATGATTTTATAGAAAATTTAACTGCCCGCCATTGTTAATAATTAATTGTTAATAAAATGTTTTTCCGTGTCTCGTGGCATGTGGTTTTTGCACTCACTATATACTATAGCTGTTCAGCTAGGAGAGTTTTCGTTAGCTTGTGAAAGGGATCGGATTAAAGTTTTCTTGGGGGGGAGAGGGGGGGGGGGCGCCAAATGGAGTTCTTGCCCCCGACACTAAAATCCCTAGCTACGTCCCTGATGGTGAGGAATCATCACTAATGTACAATATGACGATTTCACTCTTCTTTGATCCCTTCATTTAATTATGATTAATATTTTATTGAATTTTCCAGATTTATTCCAAAAAAAGTGAGTTTGTTCGTTGAAGATATGTTGCGACAAGTCATTGATCATCGCACTAAAAATAATATCAACAGAAATGATTTTTTGAATCATTATTTAGCTTTAGACAAACCAAGTAAGTATTTTTTCTTTTGCTTTTATGAGATTTAGGACTATTTATTCATTGATTCTTTCATTACCATGTAAATTCAGTGATATTACATGGCTCTAGATTAAATTGTGGTTCTAAAATTTCCTTTTACAAACAAAAGATATTTCTCTGATCTATTTTAAAATGAAAAGTAAAAGTAATTGAAAATAATGGCTTGAAAATTTTTTATTCACTAAAAATTATTTTAAACTGCTTATTAAATATTAGACTAATAATCCATCTTTTTAAAACTTAATTGAAAAATTTTAAATTAAATAGTTTTAAAGCTTTTGCTTGTAAAAATTCACACAATTATGAGTAATGCAACATGTTAGACCAGTAACCTTAGAATGGTCAGTATTGCACTTTTTCACAGTTTAAAAATAGCCATTGAAGTTGAATTTAAAATGTTTTCACCCAAATTCTTTTAGTGTGTAGAATTTAAAAACAGTAGAAATTGATAAACAAACTCATCGTACAATCTACATCAACCAAGCAAATAAAATTGACAGTTGTACATCAACTACTAATTGATTTTCATGTAAATTACAGGAATTTGTGTTTTTTTTCAATTTACTAGGCCTATTAAAGTCTGTTCACCAAACTATTTTAGTCAAGCAAAATCAATTTTTTTTAGTGGAGGACAAGACAGTTGAAGCCATCAGCAACTGTTTGACATTTTTTATTGCGGGATTCGACACTTCATCCCTTCCTAGTGGGAATTTCCTGTATGAGCTAGCTCTGAACCCGAACATCCAAGAAAATCTTTATGAAGAACTGAAAGACGCATTCAGTGGAAAAACAAATCTGGACTACAACACATTGACCACTTTGCCATATTTGGATAAATGTTTTAAAGGTAAAGTACTGTTTTTATTCGTTAATACTAAAATTTTAAAAGGTAAAATACCCTTAAAAATACAAATTTAAAATAAGAAAAAAAATTTCTGGAATTGTGGATTTGGACCTATTTACGAAATTTCATTACAATCGGGCCATTGGGGCATTCTCTAGCTCTTTTTACATCCAGACACACGGACACTTACAGACAGAGATCACTCTGAAAACCACTTTTTGGGAATCACGGGGCACCAAAACGAATAAATCCACCAACAACTAAAATTCTAAAATTTTGAAAAAAACAATCTTTCTCCATATACTATGGTATGGGGGGAAAAGTAAAAATCACAGATTATACTTTTAAAACGTCTGAATTCTAATTGCCTTAAGTAAAATGGTAGATACCAGATGGGACACTGAAAACAAAGGACTGGTTACCAAGGAAATAGCGGGAATTGTGGGTAAAATTGCTCTCGTCGACAGGGGACAAATTTTCCTATCTTTGTACCACTCTATATGTATAAACCTCGTTGATCTTAACTTAAGTGCTGATCCAACTCAACACATGATAATAATATCATTAACTATATACACTAACCTGATTAAAATGCTCATAGCATAGGCGTGTTTGAAACCAATTTACGGTGGCGTGTTCTTCCCCGGTACATGGAAGTACTATCTTACAATACAATATGATAGTACAACTATATAATACCACTCTTCTCAATCAAGGATGATGATACATTTTATAAACAAGGGTTATGTTTATATTGTGATAACTTTTTTTGCAGCACTTTAAATCCAGCTGAATAAAATTACAACACAGATTACAACGCCTCTGGCGAACCTTCCCAATACGAACCTTGGTATACGAACCTTCCCAATTTCGGTATCAATCAAAGTACATTGGATGAGAAGTCTATTCATGATAGTGTATATAGTCAAAGGTAAAAATTTATCAAAAAACTGTTCTCATTAAAAGTATTGAGGGAGGATGGGTAAAAAAAAATAAATGACACTATAAACTTGAGGCGAGTGAGTGTGTTGCGAATGAGCTCACCTGAACTGTTCGCATTGAAAATATTGAGGGAAGGTTGATAGTTAAAAAACGAAAGGATATTATTGACTTAAGGTGAGTAAGTATAGCGAACAAAATCACGTGAAGGTTAAAAAATGCTTCGGGATTGCATTGCAATTTAATTACGGTACCTACGTTTGCGAAGCACGGGTGTCAGCTAGTATGAATATAATATATTAACAGGTAAGCATCACGTTTCTTTACTCCTCTTACTCAGCTTGTGTGCATCATAGGAGAAATCTGAGCATACCATTAGAAAGTTAATGTCCTGTAGCCCTATATGAGCAAAAATCCATTATAATTCACATCGTCTCCTAACATTACGGCCCATAGGCTTTCAAAGTTTTAGTGTTTATCTCATGGAAGAAAGATAACTGATAGTTGTTATAAAAAATTTTAGGAAATCAGGAAGATCTGGTACATAATTTAAGGTGAATATGACCATTGAAAAACTAATGATGAGTGAGTGTGATGTGTGCAATAAGAAGATTTGTAGCTTTGTTACTGACAAAGATCGGCTGATCTACTTGTGAGGATAATTATTTTGGTTTGCCAAAAATATAATAGAAAAACTTTTAAAATAACATGTAATTTTAAAAGGAAAATTGTCATGTACAAATTTATTTTCAATTGATATTTTTTTCAGAAATTCTTCGAAAATATCCAATTGCCTATGGTGCCATGAAGCTTTGTACCAACACAACCACTCTTGAAATAGATGGCAAGCAAGTTGAAATTGAAAAAGGAACT
>CM061534.1:128986780-129014843 GCA_030545055.2 Neoaliturus tenellus
CCTCTTTATTATGAACAAAGGAAGCAAGAGGCAATTTTTCACCCTGCACGGTGTTAGTCTAGTAACACTGTATATTACTATATTGAACTAGGTTTACAAGATGACATTATTTTGAATACCATTGACATTAGTTGTAGTTAGTCTTATTTAAAAAGAATGCAAAGTGTAAAGATCTAAAGTACACATCGCATGCTTGTTGGATAGACGCTTAATCTAAGATAATTTTATTTAAATTGTGCTATCTAAAAGAAGTAGGGACTTTATTTTACCTTTGAATGCTTTATCCAATAAGGGTAGAGATACCAGTGTGTCATAGTCTACTTCTGATTTTTCCTCCATATGCAACATCTAGTTCTTTGTATAAATCTTCTTGGATAGTTGGATTTAAAGCAAGTTCATATATCAAATTCCCTGATGGGAGAGAGGAAGTGTCAAATCCCCCAACAAAAAATGTTGTACCAAATTTTAATTATTTCAGTTATTTTATCTTCCACTGTAAACAAAATCATAAAATATTTCATTACATCCAGGGGTTATTTTGAAAAAGGGCCCAGCGGGCCCGTGCCCAGGGGTGCAAGCAAAAGAAAAGATTTTTAAATTTTGTGTCAATGGAATACTCCTCCTCTTGGTTCTCACTCATGACTCATCACTCATGACTCACCATGCCTTGAAACGTTCATATCATAGATTATATTGTAATTTTAGCTTTAATTTCAGTGAATCTTTGACAGTAGCATTTATTTTCTGCTTTGTGACTCTGTCAATAAATGTGTAATGTCCATGACAATAAAGATTGGATTTAATTTATTTGATTTGACTGCCACTTGCCTGCGTCTGCGTCCTGCGTGTTGCTACTTTAGGTCATTGGCAACGTTATATTTCTTTGTCAATCATCCAGCTTGTTTTGTTCAATCGCGTGAGACACAATTTCTGACCTCATTTTACTTGTGAATAAGTATATTGGTGTATTTTTGCTAGCTAATTTAATATGATTGTATTTATGTTCGGTAAATTATAGAATCACAATTTTTTGTGTGAAATGAGTAAGAAATCAAGTGGCAGCAGTTTACATTTTTACTTTACAATGCAGGTATTAACGATTGAATATTAAATCACCAATAATACTATAACATAACATAAAACTACATAGTTAGTTAGATCTGTCATTGTTATGTTGCGAATGTGCGTGTTAAATCCTTAAATTCCTATGATATTATGGTATTTTTATTTAGTTATTGAATTATATTAAGAGGGGGGAACTAATATCTCTTGGGCCCATAGGGCGTAGTATACAAACTGAGGGCCTGAATACATCCAAAGCGACTACTGTACCTCCCTAAAATTTAAAAACTCTAGTGCCAATTGCTATAAATTAGCTATGAAAAGCTAGATAAATTAATTCATGCAATTAACAAAACTGTATCTTGAGCTTTTTAAGTCAAATATACTGTCTAACTAAAAGGTCTTTTGTGAGTTTAAATACTTGATGATGTCCAAGCTAAATGATGTATCGTACCGTATTGCGTTTCATGAAATTTAAATAATCTGTCCATCCCATCAAAATTTAGAATTTTATAGTGTATGTTTTCTATGCGAAATAGTAAACAAACTAAAAGCTTCATTCCTTCTTTTGTATTCTGGGTGGCTCATTTAGATTTACTAGTTTTCCCGTTTACCCCACCCAGAGGATTAGAGATTGAATGAAAACAAGTACTATACTTACACGTTTTGTTTTGGTTTAAATAATGATTCAAAAAGTCATTTCTTTTTATGTCATTCCTTACTCTCGGACACTTCAACAACTTGCCGTACCATGTCTTCAACAAATTTGCTCACTTTCTTTGGTATGTACCTGGAATACGAGAAACATATCCTTAGATAATATAAGTGAAGCTATATATATATATATATATATAAGTGAGCACTTTTAATGTTTGTAGTGTTAAAAAGTTTGCGTGTCATTAAATTATTTTGCATTAAGTATTTAGATTTTAAATATTTCTATTCTAAAGGATATGGGCATCCCCTTAATGTTCAGATTTTGTCCATAAGATAAACATGGGGAATAACTTTGATTGAATTGAAAATTTACACAAATGATGATATTAAAACATAGTATAACAGGAGAGTATATGTTAAAAGTAGAATAAGAGGAATTAAACTTCTGATGAAATTTCAATGGAGTCTGATTAATGTGATGCGTTGTGCATAGGCACTTTGGCACTTCTAATACTATATGGAATATATGAAGCCATTTTTTGTTCATGGCAACTCTTCTTTTATTATTAACCGATTTTAAAATTTGAGGAGTAAAAAATTGGTTAAATTGATATGGCAGTGTCTGTATCACTGCCTCCTGATTGATCCCATGCCGCAAGTGAGTGGTCTACGGGACGACGCTTCGTAAGTAAGTAAGTAAGTAAGTAAGGTCTCTGTTCTTAATTAATTGCGCAGGATGGTTTTAGATATGACATTTTTTATGACAAAAAGCACAGTTGGCCTTAACACGTTTGCTGCTGAAATACACTCAATGTATGTTGTTATATGCTGGATTTTTGTTGTTGTATTTGTCACTTAATATTAGCTGTCAGAAGTCGGATATAGATGAATTGAGATCCTCCAACTTAAAAACAGAGATTTTCCGCCATTTTGAAAATGCATTGTATAAGTACAACGCCCACTCCTAGTGCTGGTCTTCCTCACAAACGCACACAATACTCCCTCCATTTTTGCACCACTCTCTTATAATTATTAAGAAATATGTCTCAAAAGTATTATATCGTAAAGATAATGAAATTATATATATTTTTTTTCAATTATACAATTATTTACAAATGTACTTTCATACCTGAATGTATGTTGTTCATTTATCCAATTGTGCAAACGAAATCACATACATGTTCTTGTAAGTTTTTTTTATAATCCATACTAAATTAATACGCTAAGGGCCGGTTTCTCTAAACACCTTTAACTTATAAACTTAGTTTAACTCAATGTTAAAGATAAGGACAATTTTGGTTTAAACTTGAG
Source organism: Neoaliturus tenellus (assembly GCA_030545055.2). Taxonomy (NCBI): domain Eukaryota; kingdom Metazoa; phylum Arthropoda; class Insecta; order Hemiptera; family Cicadellidae; genus Neoaliturus; species Neoaliturus tenellus. Next base: position 128,989,811 of record CM061534.1, read on the forward strand.
TTTAGGTTTAAAATCGCTTTCAGAAACCGGCCCTAAGTCTCCCCACATGACTTGACAAATGAATTTGCATGGTTTTTACTTCTAAGCAGTTTGAAACATTGGATAATCAGCTCTCCGTGGTGTTAGTTCAGTTAAATTTACCACCACATAAATATTTTGTGCTGGTCATATTATCTATAAAATTTGCACGTACTTGTAAATTATAATTTCAAACTGTGAAACACATTGAAATACTAACGTAATTCCAAGGAAGTCTCGAAGGCCCTGTAGATAAAATATAATGAGAACCAGCCACCTGCTTTGCCAGTATTCTTGAGCAAACAGGGTGACCATTTGGCGATACAAAGCGTTGTGGTCCGTGAAACAGTTGCCCTCAATGCCATAAACAGTGTTGGATACATTTGTCATCATAAATAGATGAGCCAAATCCATAGCCTTTGTAACAAAAAGTTTCATAAAAACAGTATAACTCAACTAATCTTTAATGTCTTTACATAGTTATAATAATTCTATATTCTTTTTGAGAGAAATGGAAATTAATCTATGGATGCAAAATTGAAGTAAACGAAATTTAAAAAAAGTATTGGCCCCCTGTCCCCCTGTCTGAGGTGTTCTGCAACACCTCAGAATGTTTGAAATTACTAATTTTGTTGAAACGGTTGATAATTTGAAAGGTTATAGTTGATAACGTACTCAAGAAAGAGTCTAAAATGAATGGCCCAAGGTGGTTTTTCTGAACTGGTATTACATTCAGTGTTAGATATTTTTTTAGCATGATCTCAAGTTCAGGGCTGTCCTAGGAGGTTTTTTGGTCCATGCAACATTTTTTTCTGGTATGAATTTAGTAACCCTTTTTATATACAAATAACCCCACAACCATAACAAAGTTTTACCGGAAAGGTAAAAATGAACAAATACTTCAGCTTAACATGTGACCTATCCTCACATTTGCCTTGTCTGTGTATATTTTTAATTATTAATCATGACAACTTAAAAAATATTTTATACATGGAATTTAAACTTGGCACAATAAATTAACACAGGCAGGTTAATCAGAACCCAGTTTAGTGAACATGCTCGGCCAGTGCGCACACATGACATGGCATTTTTAAAACTTATATCAAATACAGTACTAAAACGTTGAAAAAATGTAATTTACCTGACTAAAATCACTTAGAAAAAAAAGATTTAATGACAATAATGGCGATATTAGGTGCTTATTAAGCCCAATGAAATCATGAAAATTTCCAAGCCAACTTCAAAAAAGTATGTCATTTAAAAAAAGACTTGCTTTTAATATTTTCTATTGTTTGATCTTTTAAGTCTTTGTATTTTTAGTTTACTGTTTTTGCAATTTACTTTTAGGACCATTATTTTAGAGCCCTACTGTTACTAATTGATTACATGTAGACAGACCAATTGAAAACCAATGGACATAAGACATAAATTTAACATTGAATTTGCTTTTATTACAATTTTGAATCTTGTGATATATTATTAAAATGTTATTAAATGTTGTGTTGGTTGTGTGGTATATCTGTGTACAGTTACCAGCAGAGCCGGCACTAGCACTTTTGCTGCCCTAGGCAAAGATTACATTTGCTGTCTCTGCCCCCCTTTTCTCCATCTCAAATCTACCCATACCATACCCTAGTTAGAGCATCTACAAAAATTTAAATTCAGTGGCAGCTCGTTTTACGAGATAATATTATTTCTCTATTCTTTTTTTCAATTCACAGTTACTTTGGTGAGTCAACAATGAAATCGAAAAGACCCTGGGCCTGTTACACACTTAAGTGGCGCCACTGTGACATGCCGACATCAGCGTCTAACATGGTTGCATCACTTGGTAGGGGCAGGACCGGGGCCATTGTAAACCAGGGCCCAGTCATGCCCCTGCCAAGTGATGTGACCGTGCTAGACACTAATGTCGCAGGGGCGCCAATTAGGAGTGTAACAGAGGCCTTGCATCATTGTTGAACCATTAACTCACATGTAAGCACCATTCATCTATCCTAGTACAGTCAAAACATAGGATACTTTAGGAATATTGTAACATTGAGATTGAAATAACAAAAATAAGATACTACACTATAGTAAGATGCACGAAAATAGTCCGATGGAAATTTTAACAGCTGTTTCCCCCCTCACCCCCTCTCGCCCTGCAATGTTGTCATTTGTGGTTATGTTTACCATGTGTAATACAGTATAAAAATGTGTTTCAGAATAAATTTGGCAACAATGTATCGACTCTCATCGGACTATTTTCGTGAATCCTACTATAGTAATCACCAGTTCAACAACCATTTCTAAAACCAGAAATTAATTCTTATCAAGATACAAAATATTTGAACTGTGTTGAATTGGTTAAAAAATAATTAAACATACTGCTATGATAATTAATTATCAACAAAGTAATAACATATTTTTCTCATTACAAAGGATTGGCATAATACCAAAAACAACTTTTGTTCTAAAATAGTATTTTATAACTTAAATATTTTTATGTGTATACTTCACCCCAATCTCTTTTTCCAAGTTGTCATCAATATAATTTTTTAGGAGATGCACAGTGTTCTTCATAAACTCATACATGTCTTTCAGTTTATTCTTAGTAAGACCCATAATGAGAGAGTTACGAGCAGGTTTCCACCTGTAAAGAAATCTGTATTTGTAGGTGGAAGTATTACGGTGATAGTTTCCTGGTGGGTATAGGTTCAACTTGTATTTTGAAACTTCATTAAATCCATTACATTGAAGGGAGATTATATGTGAAAAGAGATTTATTATTCTCATTATTGTTGTTTTACGTATAGTAAAAAATGTAATATATAAATGTATCGAACAAAAATAATAATAAAGGATTTGAAGAATTGATTAAATGGGACATTGTAGATGAACATGTATTGTTATTACCTTAACATAAATAAAACTACCTTTAACTCCAGAAAAGCATGTGGTATGTATTCCAAATTAAAAATCTCTATCATCAAACGTACAATCTTTCCACATATCTGCCGGACTGTTATGGTTAACAATAACTTTTTGTACTGGTGTCTTGAGAACAGCTATTTTTTATAAAATTTACATGAACGTAACCTTATATATAAAGATTACTGTACTTACTTTTCACCTCTCACAACGAATGCGTTAAGCTCCATGTGTGGTTCGTGTTTCAAATTAGCATACAATTCGTTATCGTAAAAACTTGAAAAATCCTTAATTAGTATAGTCTCAAAGAGTTCTGGAGTTCTCACAATAAGTTTTGGGGTTTGAAATTCATAGAAGCCCACAGCATCATTATTTTTATATTTGCTGAAAAATTTACCGCAAGTTAAAGTAACATACGATACAATATTTACATATTTACATATATTTTTTAATTATTTAGATATTTACATACATATTTAGAATACTAAGTTGGGTAGAACTAATTTCTTTCAATAAAGTTTTGGAAACTAAACCTTAAATCATTGAATTTTGATTTTAATTTCCCTTTTGTTTTATTTTCATTCCCCCGCTTTAATGATACATTACCTTTATAAACCTTAAATCCTAAACCTATATAGTATCTCTTTGTCGATTTCACTCAAGTTCAGAAAACATATTAAAGTAAACAGTAAGCTTATGATGGTAGTGGAAGATATAAAAACTTACAAATATACTTTATTATAAATCCATCCAGCATTTGCCTTGTTGAGAACAACATCTAGCAAATTTCCGACCACAAACGTGGGTGTTTCTTGAAGAATGCCTTTTTTGAGCCAATACTTGTAGGTAAAATGGAAGTATAAAATACAGAACAGACAGAAGTCCAACTAGCAGTATCAGTAAAGCTTGTATCATTGTGGAAACAATTAAAGTGGCTGTAAAAAGTAAATTGTTAGTAAATAGCACAATTAACACTAATATCTTATTCCCATGTTGGTTAGTAGTGTAGTGGTATTGGTGGGCATGTGCGATGGTTAGCGGACCGATTATGGAAACAAATAATTTTCAACGCTTGAATATCTGCAGCTACTTAAAAACTTACTAAAATAAATTAATATGTATGAGAACCGGTAAGCTATAATTTATTTTACCAAACAACACACAGATGAAATTTTTTTAATCAATACACCATATACTTATGTTGGTGGTGAGATGAATTTTGTATACGATTGAATATGCAATCAACAGGTAAAGTCGTATCCCTCTCTGCGAAGAAGTCTAAATTTTTACTGACACTAGTTGTCATAGTAAAAGCATTAAATTCTATAATTTTTTCCTAACAGGTTACAATTATTTTTAAATACATATCATGAACTGAATCAAACAAATCTATATACATATAAAAGAAAGTCGTGTTAGTACGGTATTTGCAACTATTTACAACTCAAGAACGGCTGAACTGAGTTGTCTGAAAATTGGTGGGGAGGTAGCTTAGAACCAGGAAGAACATATAGGTTACTTGTTTATCCAGATTCCTCCAAGGGATCCAAGGGAATCCTTACCCTAGATACCATTGGCTGTTGGGCTATCAATTAACAGTCCTGACTAAGGAGAATGTCGGCCTTAGTCAGTAGCAAGACTACAAGATCGCGCCACAATCATCCTGCACTCATCTCTAATTCATATTCAGGTTAAAATACCTCCTTTTGTATTACGATGCCATGCTTGTATTACTTGTAACGGCAATAAAGATTCTGATTTCTGATTTCTGACTATATGAGGTCCCTGTCTCAAGATAGTGATATAGTGATATATCTCCATCGTCTTCAAAGTTACCATGTTATTCTTAGGCTGGCCGCACACCAAAACAGACACGACATGACAAGACGAGACGAGATGGGTAGTAACATATGTTTAAATGGAATCACCGAAGAATGTCATGTTCGCTGTAGTGTGCGGGCATTCCATTTAAACATATATTATTATTTATTAGGGGTACCTGTGCAGCGCAATGTGCTGCATTTATCTGAGTACATTGTAATAAAACCTTGCCCCTTTGCATAAAAAATTCAGTTCTATTTAGCTTTTAACCTGTGTTTTTATGATCTAAGTATGAACAGCTGTTTTATTTGAAATTTAATAAAAACGAGGTGGCCCGTGCGCAAATTGCGCATTTTATGATCCTGTATGAGTGAAACTCACCTACAGTACGTGAATGTTGATTATGAAGTGACAAGAGATCTATTTTTGTTTACTATCTGGCTTTTTAAATTCATCTGAAGGTAATCAGCTGTTAAATTAAAATTCACATTGAAAAACTTACAATAAAAGTTGGTCAACATTTTAAAGCGCCCTCTAGAAATAAATCAAAAGGCAGGGGGGCGAAGCTCGAAACAATATGACCTTTTAATTACGATTCGTCACTGCGGTATATCCTAAGCTTTAAAATGACACCTCAATCTTAAAAATCTGTTCAGTAGATCAAGAGAAAAAGGGACGTAACAGACGAAACCCTTATAGAAGTAAGAAGATAGATTAGTTCCCCATGTTAATCTTATGGACAAAAACGAACTTTAAGGGCTTCCCGTGCCCTACAGAGTACAAATATAAAAAAATGTAAAACCTTATTGCAAAACTACTAACTGAGACGAATCTTATGACATCTCAAACATTGAATTTCGTCCAGAAATAAGGGAGGAGTGTAGTGTTTACAAAAAACGGCTTCACGTATTATATACATAGATATAGATGTTCGCTACGTTATTTCGTCGTATCACGTCCGTTTTGGTGTGGGACCAGCTTTGCAGAAGCAACATTTTTGTATTGGAACATATGATTACATTAAGAAATATTACTTCTATAAACAGATATTCTCATTTAATGTATTAAGGGAAGATTGGTAATAAAAAATAGAGGATATTATAAACTTGCGGAGAGTGAGTGCAGCGAACGAGCTAAACCTGATAGCGAGTGAGCTTAGCAAACAAGCTCACATGAAGGGAAAAAATGTCCTCATGTAAGCATTGCTAAGCATGCCAGGTAAGCTAGTAAAAAGTTTATAAGTTGATGTTTGGGTCCTAAGTACTATTGATTAAATATAAAACATAATAATTAAATATTATGATAAATATAAGTACTATATGTACTATTTATGTAATATTTATGTACTTAATATGTACTATATGTACATATTAAGGGAATATATAAGGGAAGGGCACGGGGACACATGCCCCCACCCTAACTTTTCTAAAACGCGAATAAGAAACTATAGTACTGATAGATCTTCAAGGTTCTACTCTACTACTTAATTTGTTTTGCAAGCCTCCCCCCAAAAGTTTAGTCATGCCATTTAATATGTACACTAACGTGAATAGACCTCTCATCTAATGCATTTAGCTTGAAGCAAAAATTTGGAAGTTTCGTGTACGTGGGACCTGAGTCGATGCCATCGATGTTGTTATTATTCAGCAAAGTTTGCAGTGCTGCCAAAACACTTTACCACAACACAAAACATAACCCTCAGCTATAAAATATTCCATCCTTGGTTGAGAAGAGTGGTAATACTGATTCATCTATCATATGTCACTGGTACTTCATGTACCACCGTCAATAGGTTTCAAACACCCTTTTGGGTCGGCTCATTTGCTGCACACACTCGTCGCCAGATTTAGGTTGTTCGCTGCGCTTACTCGCCACAAGTCTGCAATACTCTAATAATTTTTGATTAGGCAGGTTTGCTGCAACGGGCTATTATATGTTTACAAGATGTTAAATGGTGCGTCGTCCAAGATTTGCACCTCCTCTCCGTAAACGTGGCATTTCATTCACGTAAACAAACCACTAAAATAAACAAAACTTCACATAAAACTACTGTATTCACAAACAGCTGATAATAACAGTCTGCAGTTTAAATTTGATCCTTATAACAGCTGTATAATCAACACACAGTAAACAAACCAAATAAAATATTTTGCCTATTAAAATAACATGGTAACTTTAAGGCCCATTCTATACTGACCGATTGTCGGCGGCGGATCTGCTCACGCGAAATCTGCCGTCTGCCGGCCATTCTATACGAGCGGTTAATCGGGGCATCAGTGTTACCAACCATCAATATACTTACAAAAATACCTCATTTAATAGCATTTATCTCTGACATTTGCTAAAATTGTTTCCACTTATATTATCAAGCTTTACAACTAATGTTACGTAAGAAAATACACAATAGCAATCAATTAAAATAAATTATAAATTATTATAAAATTACAAAACATAAATAATTGAATAAAAATACGACATAACAATTCAAATTATAAGGGAAAAGGTATTTTTCAATTAAGTGATGATGTATTTATATGAATGAATATGTATAAAAAACACTTTATATGATTTTGATATTTTCGGAATATTGAAAAGGTTAAAAAATTGATAATAAAATGAGCGAATGGCGAATGTATGGCCATAGACTCCTACGAAACTTGTATGATAAAATACAAGATTAGTAAATATTCGAGCATTACTTTTTTTAGAGAGAAACAAGGGTAGAGGTGACTAACTAATATTATTAACATTAAGAGAGAGAACAATAGATATAGGTAGGCCTATATACCTATAAATAATAGATAGGGTCTGATACCTTTTTCCCAATATTATGTAACAACTTCACATGGCCTATGAACCGTGTAATAGTCACGTCGGTCGAGGCCTAGTAATCATTGAAACTTATTTTGTCATGTAATCAGTTTAAGTAACTAATTACACTACAGTACTGGTAAGTAATTTAAAAGAATAACCTCTATCATTATGAGATATAGTTTTATTGGTTTATTTTTGTGAATAGTCAATGCAGGCAACAATTAATTAACTGTATATTGCATTTTCACTTCAATCCGAATTGGGATTTTTTAAATTTTCTCTGCGTAATAATTAGATGTCACTTCGTATTTAGGATATTTTTCAACTTCTATAAAATGAGTTTTTCCATGTCAAACATGTTTTGTAAAAACAAAAACAAACTGGAGAACTGTGATGACAAAAAGGATCATCAGGAAATGCAGTGGACGAGAAATGGCGAGAACGAGAGAGAAATTGCGAGATTTGGCGAGACTTGGCGTGTGGTTGCGAGATCGGCGGCGGAAGCAAGAATATACCGCGTCATAGCGCGTTTAAAATCTGCCCGTATAGAAGCTCCCATTTGAATTTCATTGTTCGGTAAACTATCAGCTGATCGACGCCGACAATCGGCGGCAGACAATCGGTCCGTATAGAATGGGCCTAAAGGGCCGTAGGGCAGAACCCTTATGTCCGATTTGGACCATTTCACATTTATACCTTCCCATAGATGGTTACTATGACCGAGCAAAATTTCGTGAGGATCGCTCCAGCCGTTCAGGAGGAGTACATGTAAATAAAAAGCCAGAGTTTAGTATAGGAGCTTCGCTCAATGAATGCTACTGGGTGCGGCAAAAAAACGTGTTTGGAAATGTATTTTATTCAATCATATGTTAACTGACACATGTGTTTATTATTATTATTGTTTTTGTTATCCTTAGAGACTAATTTTGTATTTTGTTCTTAATAAACTAGATTACTTGTTCAATATATTTATTTCATATTATTTAGAATATTTATGTCACACAACATGGTGGCAGCGGTCAGAATAAAAAATTTTGAGATTTGAAGACATTTTGAGTATTTTTGACACAGTTATGGCATTTGTGAGTACTGGTATTTTGGCTCCTATGTGCTGGACTGGCAATAGGACACTTAACTGGAAGAGATATAAGAGGAATTTCGAAGTTTTTGTTCGTGCATACCATGAAGATAAAACTGATGAAAGCAAGATTGCTATGCTTTTGCACTCTGGTGGGGAAGAACTACTAGACACATATGATTCATTTGATTTAAATGATGATCAAAGAAAAACATTGGATGTTGTCCTCAAGAAATTTGATGAATATTTGTCCCTACACCAAATGTTACCTATGAACGCTTTGTATTCTTCACCAGGCAACAATCTGAAGATGAAACTTTTGAGCAGTATATGGTTTCTTTACAGAATTTAAGCAAAACTTGTGAGTTTGGAACTTTGTGTGACAGTTTAGTAACTGATATGTTTGTTGTCGGTATTAAGGACAAGTCTTTACAAGAAAACCTGTTAAACACTTCAAAGTTAACAAAGACTGCAGCACTTAATACTTGTAGATCTAGAGCAGTTGTGTCCAAGCAGGTGGAACTATTTCAAAATCCTGTTATCAAGTCAGAACCTAGTGTTGATGTTATTGGAGCTAAGAAGAAACAGTCAAAACAAAAGGTTCCTCCTTCTAATAATAACAGTGAAAACTTGGATTCAAAGTGTAAATATTGTGGATTTGCGCATATTTATGGTCGTTGTCCTGCTTATGGGATAGTGTGTGCAAAGTGTAAGTCGAGAAACCATTTTGCAAAGATGTGTGGTAGATTCAAGAACAATATTGATGCTATTGAAGATCAGAACACTCAGGAGGATAGTGACTACTTGGATGCTGTTGTTATTGATGCGGTTGATAGTTCAAAAGGGTTTTGGTACACGGTACAGCTTGAAATTGGTAACCATCCTATTGAATTTAAGATTGACACTGGGGCTGCATGTAATGTGATGGGATTACCTCAGTATAAGGAACTTGGACTCAGTGTAAAGGACCTTCAAAAACTAAAGTGATGTTAAAATCTTTTAGTGACAACAAAATGACAGTAGTTGGCAAGTGCACTATCTCCTGTGTGTACAAATCCGATTTGATAAATATAGATTTTATGGTTATTGATCGGGAATGTGTGAATATTTTAGGGATTGAAACATCTGAGGCATTAGGACTTATCTCAAGGGTTGAATGTCTTACAGTTGATCAGAAGAGTAACATACCTCCTGAGTATGTTAATTTGTTTGACGGCAATGTAGGTTGTATGCCTAATGTGGTTAAGATTGAGGTGGATCAAAATGTCAAGCCTGTAGTGTCACCTTTAAGAAGAGTACCTCTTGCTCTCCTGCCTAAGGTAAAATCTGAACTAGACAGAATGGAATCATCTGGCATTATTAAGAAGATTGATGAACCTACAGCCTGGGTAAATCAAATGGTAGTTGTTCTTAAAAAGGATGGTTCCTTAAGGATTTGTCTTGATCCGAGAAACCTTAATAAGGCTATACGAAGAGCGCATTATCCATTCCCTACTATTGATGAGATATGTGCAAATTTAAAGGATGCAAAATACTTTTGTAAGCTAGATGCTCAGTCTGGTTTCTGGATGCTACCTCTTGACGAAGAAAGCAGTAAATTATGCACTTTTCAAACTGCTTGGGGAAGATACTCATTTTTGCGTTTACCTTTCAGTTTGAACTCTGCTCCAGAGATATTTCATTCGGTAATTTCAAAAACTTTCGATGGAATAGAGAATGTTGCGTCCTTTCAAAATGACATCCTGATTTGGGGTAGTTCAAAAAGAGATGTTGAACAAACTCTAAGAGTAGTTCTGGAACGTGCTAGGACCAATAGTGTTAAATTCAACCCAAAGAAATGTGTGTTTTATTCCAAAGAAATTGAGTTTTTAGGTCACACTTTCTCAGAGAACGGGGTTTCAGTTTCTGATGACAAAGTTAAAACGATTTTACAGCTAAAACGACCGACTGACAAGAAGTCTTTGCAGCGGATAATTGGGATGTTCAATTATTTGTCAAAGTTCATCCCTAATTTTTCTAACCTCACAGCTCCTCTTAGAGAGCTTTTAAAGGACGAGGTGGTCTTTCTGTGGAGCAAGGAGCATGACAGTGCCTTAGAAAATTTGAAGGAAGCTGTAACCAAGGCACCTGTTCTTCGGTTTTTCAATCCAGATGAAGAAATCACTTTGAGTGTTGATTCTAGTTCCTATGGGCTTGGGGCTGTTGTTCTTCAGAAAGGTCACCCACTGGGATTTTCATCCAAAGCATTGACTGATGCTCAGACAAGATATTCCCAAATTGAAAAAGAACTCTTGGCAGTCTGCTTTGGAGTAGAAAAGTTTAAGCAGTATGTTGTTGGGAAAAATGTTGTGAAAGTGGAAACAGACCATAAACCTCTGTTAGGTTTATTTGAAAAACCTCTCCATAAAGTCCCGGCTCGATTGCAACGACTGATATTACGCCTGTGTCCCTATAACATCAAGCTTTCTCATACTCCAGGCAAATACATGTATGTTGCAGATGTTTTATCTCGTGATTTTGATAAGAACAGTTCAGATTGTGATGTATTCTTTGAAGATGACGATGGAGATCTCATGATTTGTGTTCTGTCAGAAAGCTTACCTTTGGTTAAGTCTGAATGGGATATTTTTGTAAAAGAAACTGTTAAAGACACTGTACAAGTTAAACTCAAGGATTATATTTTGAATGGTTGGCCTAAGCAGTACTGTACGGTCGATGATGAATGTAAACCATATTTTGAATTTAGAAATGAACTTGTTGTAATGAAAGATGTGATATTTAGGGGAAACCGAATATTAGTCCCCAAGGCATTACAACATCAGATGCTTGTAAAATTACACAGTGGTCATCCTGGAATCAATAGAACTTTGAGTCGGGCAAATGAGTCTTTGTTTTGGATTGGGATCTCTCAAGATGTTAAGAAATTTGTCAAGTCGTGCAATACATGTTTGAAGTTTCAGGACAATAAAGTAAAGATGTGTTTAAAGTCGCGCAAACTTCCTAAATATCCCTGGATGGAAGTTGCTGGAGACACATTCCAACTAGATCAGAAAAATTATTTAGTGTTGGTTGATGTTCTGACAAACTTTTGCGAAGTGGTTAGTTTGCCAGACTTGAGAAGCCCTACAGTGATTGAGAAAATGAAGAGTATTTTCGCTCGACATGGAATTCCAGTCACATTCTACAGTGATGGTGCTCTTTATTTTGACTCTAGTTCATTTCAGAATTTTGCTAAAGAATGGGGTTTTAATCACATCATGTCAAGCCCACACTATCCGAAAGCTAATGGACATGCTGAAGCTTCAGTTAAATCTATGAAAAAACTGTTTCGGAAGGCAATAGATTCTGGAGAAGATCCGTTCTTAGCTTTGCTTAACCAAAGGAATACGCCTCGAGGCAAGATCAACTCACCTGCAGCTAACTTGATGGGAAGACGTCTTCGGAGCAATATACCTACTAAACTTGAAAATTTGAAGCCTAGAATTACTGTTTTAAAAGATAGGAAGCTTATTTTGGAAGATCGTGAAAAAATGAAAGAAAATTATGATAAAGATTCAAGACATAGAGAACCCTTTTATGTGTTGGTCAAAAAGTTATGTTTCAGAAAGTTCTGAACTCAACATGGCTTCCTGGAAGGGTTGTTGGTGCAAGCACCACTCCTAGATCATATTTTGTGGAAGGGGAACAAGGAGGCACTTATAGAAGGAATGAGATACATATATCTCCAAGACCTGAACCTAAAACTCCTGACCAGTCCGATCCAACACCGGTCAACAATAATAGATCCAGTGCAACTAGTGATGATCAACCTAGTTTTCAGTCACCCGTAAAAGTTGGAAATGATCATTCTGAACCTCCTCGCAGTGACTGTACTACAAAGACAAGTCCAGGTTATGCTTATCGCACTAGAGCTGGAAGACCAGTGAAAGCTCCCAATAAACTTCAAGACTATGTGCGATAAACATTTGTAAAGTCTTTAAAAGGGGAAGATGTTTGGAAATGTATTTTATTCAATCATATGTTAACTGACACATGTGTTTATTATTATTATTGTTTTTGTTATCCTTAGAGACTAATTTTGTATTTTGTTCTTAATAAACTAGATTACTTGTTCAATATATTTATTTCATACTACTGTATTTAGAATATTTATGTCACACAACAAAACGGACCTATTTTCTTTCGGGCACCGCTCAGTCACAGGACGTCTGAGGGTGGTGGGGGTGGGTTTATTGGAAAGCAAATTTTATGCCATTTCAGTAGTCATGGAGTATGGAGTATGGTCGCCTAACCTACATGTTTACATTAGGCATGTTTAGTAACTCGCGTTAGTCATCGGGGCGTATTTTGTGCGCCTTGTCAGTAAACATTAAAATTTCTTTATGGGCATTTAAATCAATAATTTCTTTGTCAAATATTTTTCGCTTTGCATGATCAGTTAGTTTTAATTACTGAACAATAGCCAGTTAATGGGTATGGATGGAAATGAAGATCTAAAATCAAAATTTGTCACACCGAGGGGTCAGCCATGTTCAAGGCATCTCGCCAGCCTACCGGTTACCGTTTTGGACTCCGGTTCAAGAGGTCATGGGTTTGATGGGGTGTCCAAAACAATGTAATGAGTTTGGAATACTCTCCCTTAAAAGCATTTAGTGTACATTGTAAAATTTTCTGAACAAAATGCCTCTGGCGTAGACACTAGCAAAGCACTAGATGGTTTTCTGGCGGGCCGACTAGGACTGTTTTCCAAACAGCAGCATGGACTCTATCCATTTTCGCTAGTATCCGCGCTGACCTTCGAGGGCCTGTTGGCTTCGTTTTAAACTCAAAACAAGTTGATCTAAGGTTATTAACAAATTGCATACTTTTGCTAGGATATGAAGTTCTAAATGTTGACATAATTTAAAGAAATGCACTAAGCTGCCGGTGAGTAGCAATGATTGAATAACCAATATTGAAATACGTCTTGATAACAAACTAGCGTTGTGCAAGTGACTACTACAATGGCATAAAATTTGATTTCCAATAAACCCACCCCCACCACCCTCGGACGTCCTGTGACTGAGAGGTGCCCGAAAGAAAATAGGTCGGTTTTTTGCCGCACCCTGTGCATAGATTAATTTTTCAAGATAAATCTCCTGTTTAGTAAAGTGCTGCTTTTTTAACAGGGTTATTTATGTGAATGAGCCTTGTCTCTCATTAACAGTAATACATAGGATTATCATTAACAACACTTGATACAAACTAATAAAAGTCTTTTTCATTTGTTCTTACTCAAATATTTGAGTTATTGTAGGCTACCAACTGAATCTTAATAATGTAAAATTTTGATAGTTATAAAATGTTTTGCACAGAATGAAGGCCCATAGCTTTCTTAAGTATCTGTGTTAGTATTATTTAAGTATTATTTTTACCAATATTACAGTGTTGAACTAAGACACGCTTTCATATAAAAATAAAATTAGACTAATATTTTTTTTAATTTTTTGTTGTAGTATGCAACAACACACTTACTACTCAGATGAAATATTTCATTTTTATTCAAGATAAATTTTAATGTATACATTTATTTTTAATTATATGCCCTACAGCTTCAATGCTAGGCAAGTAATAATAAATAAGTAAGACAAAGAAATATTTAGTTAGATTTAATTAATTAATTATTTTTCTTACTCACCCAAATAATCAACAAATTACAATCCTTAAAACAGAATGCTAGTTTACAAATCCAATTTTGTTTTGAAAAATTAAGAGTATTGATCTATAATTAAAAATAAAACTTCTTTATACATTTTGGCCTGAATGCCAATGCTGATAAAACATGAAACACAAATAGTTTGTTTTTGTTGATTCAATTGGTTTAATCAAAGTAGATAAATCTTGAATTAAGTGGCACTTGACCACGTCAAAGTCAAAAGTGTTAAAACAGAGAATTACAATTTATATTGGCAAGACATGGGGACAATGAGTAAACCGACCTTTAAAATAAATTAACTAGCAACATGTAAAATTGAAATAGAAACTAAAACTTATAAATCACATCTAACATTTAGTAGAAATTTTTTTTTATTTCATCTATGAAGGGCAAAAGGCAAAGAATTCATTGAGTGGTAAAAGGCAGTGGCGGATCTAGAACATTAATAAGGGGGGGGCTAACCGAGGGTCTGCGCCCCCCCCCCGATCGGCGGGCCCAGTGGCGGCCCTAGAGTTTGCGGGGCCCAAGGCGAAGTTCAACGGCGGGCCTCTTTAAATACCTGAAATAAATCTAAACTAGCCTATTCAGTTAGAAAAAAGGTGCTAATCTAAAGAACAAGGAATAAGTTTTTGATATAAATTAATATCATTATAGTTAACTGTTACAAAACTACTTTTCTAGATTTTGCTATACTAAATTGACCAATAATTTTCTTGTACTTAAGATTAGAGGCAATATCTCTCTCAATGGATAAAATTGGCAAAGAAGAAAGCTCCATCTCGTTAATCACCATACTTTTAATGGTATGGATATTTATCGTTATTTCAGATTTTTTGTTAATTTTTGGGTTATGCTGCTGTTTTTCAACATTTAATTTCATTTCATTTTCATCTCTTTGACAAACATCTTTGAGTTGAACTCTCTCCTATTCTGCAATCTGTAAAATGCTTAATTTTTATAAGGAAATTCCTCTTACAGAATCAGTACTTCCGTTGACTGCCACGAAAGTTTTAATTAATATATCCCCTTCACTCAATATGATCATTTGAATCGTGTTTTAAAATAAAAGATAAACTCATGTTTCAATGTTATCAAAGTGAATAAATGAATATGAATAAATGATTTACTGTAGGCGGTTCCCGAACCACTTTGCACCTCTATCACGATTAAAATGCTTTTATGATTTGCATATATATCCTAAATGTTTGGCAAACCAGTAGATTTTAATTTATTCATTTTTACTAATTAAATGGCGAAGTAAAAATCTGCAGTCAATTTGTAGTATGTAGTTAGTAAGGTTAGTAATGCACCTACTGAATTTTTACTCATTCAACGTAAAAAATAGTTTTATTATAGTACATCGCCACTTAAGTTGTATATTAATGGATCATCTTCACTCATTGTCAATATCTGGTTCTAATTTGAAAATCAAACCAAAACACATGTTCTAATGTAATGAAATGAAATTAAATGAAAATGCTTCTTTATTGAGGCGAACAATGTAATGTAATTGAGGCTCTAAATGTACACAAAGCATACGTTTTTTTGAATCTCCATGCTATTCTTATGGAGGATGTTTTGCGTTATTTCTCATTTCCTGGTAATTTTATGGACACGCCAATAATTTCCCCTAGAGCATGGGACCGAGACCTTTAATTTGAGACCCCTTCCATCTTCCTGTGATTAGTATAACGTCCACAGTTTTACTCAAGAAATTTCGCTTAGATCATGTGATACGTGAATCGTGCGGGAAACAAACAGCAGGCAGACTAAAAGACAGACAACGCGACCAGCACTGCAATCGCCAGTGTGGCCAACACCAAAACTACAGTTAGCTTGTCCTTAAAAGTAAATACTTTTGCAAGCCCTCACCAACCGCGTTCGAACAAACCTGAAAATTTTATTGTGTTGGAACGAAGTTTTGCCGATTTTTTTGCATATTTTAAATATGACGTTATAACATTTTCCACATGGTTCGCGGCTGTGCGGGGCCCCTAAAAAACGCGGGGCCCCAGGCACCGCCTTGTTCGCCTTTATGTAGGGCCGCCTCTGGGCGGGCCAGACCGGAGGGGGGTTCGGGGGCCCTCCCCCGAGAAGTTTTTGAAATTTAAGTGTTAAAAATAGCAGTTTCATGTCATTTCTTGACCCATCTTTGGAAAACAATACTAAATCGCCAATCAATTTTTATTACAAACAACATTTTGGCCAATGTACCAACTTTCATCGCTCTTATTATCATTAATATTTAATGAGAATTTCTTTTGTATCGTGAAGTACAATGCATACACTAACCTTAAAAAATTTGGTTAGTTTTTATAGGCCTATCACTGTTGCTATCTAAATTTTTATTATCTTTATTTCGTATTGAAATGGTACACTCTCGTGTTAACACTTTTAACTTTAATTTACTAAGTCGGTAATAGGTAGGTAGGTTAATATTTTAAAATGTTATTAATACAGTACATTTCTTCATGGATTAGCCACTAGATCACGTAGCCTATAGGCCTGGCGCTCATGTTATGTAGATCACATGTGGTGAACTTAATAGCAACTCTAAAAAGTGCTTAGTTGTATCATCCATTTACTTTACTTTTATTTATCTAAATATTCATAATCACTAATACAAAGTACAATAAAACAATTATTGTTTTTATTATAGTACCATCCGGCAATTAAGTAACTGGCTGCAATGCAAAACCACATGTTAACTTGGATACTTGGTTTCACAGTATCTAGAATATTATAGGAGAACGGTAGGTGACACCATCAGCTGATTGAAGAGGTCCTGCCGTACTGCCTGCCCCGTTGACGTCATAATGTTTACATTCACGTAAAAGTTCAATCAGCTCAACTAACCTCAACTGAGATTTTAATGAACATAAAATTGGTTTAGTAGTAGTTATAATTTCAATTAAACTAATTCTTTTAGCAAATTAACACCTAAAATGTAGGATAGTTTTCAAATAGTTGAAAACAATAAAATATAAGATATTTAAATCTTTAGTTGCAAAACATTGTTCCTTTGATTAGATCCACAATCTAGGCTATTGGTATCTTGCTATATTAAGGGGAAGAAATTTAGTCCTTTATTAATTTACATCTTTTTCTCCTGACTTTAATTTATAAAGGTAAAGGTACCACTAGCATTTTTTAGTTCTGAGGTTTAGACCGACAGAGTTGCATAGCTAGCTAGCATAGACCAACCAAAATGAATTCTAGTTTGAAAAATTACATTTATAAATACAACTAGCCATAGTTTTTGTATAAGTTAATATTCGAAATAGTTTTTACTAACAAGCTTGGTTAGCATTAGATTTGTAGGTCTACTTCATAGACAAGTAAGATATACTCTTAGGTGATCATTTACATAGAAGGGTGCTTAGCCTTCCCTGTAGGCCTATTTTGTTATTATAATTCATGTCTTTTCCTTTAAATTAGCTTATAAGACTAGCCTTTTATTTAAACATTTCCCTAGTCTGACGATAAGGGACAAGGACCTCGGCTCAATAGGTCTCAAGTTTGGTTCCGGGGATGTCCATTTTTTGGGTTTGCATTCTAGATTTCTTGCTTGGTTTGTACTTTGACCGTTGAGTCAGCTTCTTCGTTATTTCTTTTTTTAGTTTTGTACTTCATAAGACCATTCAATGTTAAAAAGTACCAGGTTAACCGAGCCTTGCTCGTTGGTTTTGATTCAATTTTAATATTTTCACTAACAACCAACTATACTTCTTCATAGTTAACAGCTGTTTCAAAAGGTCTGCTTAACATTAATGTTCCTTTATTTTTGTTTACATTTAGTTGTTATTTCGTTACCAAAATAGCAACCCATAAGACCAATGTTAAAGATTACAATTTTTAAACTTAAATTTATATCAAATTTGATTTTTCCTGGGATTGAGACTGTTTCTAAACTTATTTTTGGGCCGAAACACTCTTTAATGCAAAGTTTAAGCAAAATCTAACAGCTAGATTTCAAGATCGTGGAACACACATCCCTTCAGAAATTCCTCATATTATAGAATAGGATTAACGTAATTACGTAACCATTGGTAAACATTATAACGAAAGAACTTAATTTTACTTACTAAGCTAACTACTTTTTATGTTATTCGAAGTGCGGCCTTAAAAACACATCTATTGAAAGAAGACTATTTACTGAACATTGTGTGAAAATTACACGTTTCTAAGTTTTACTGTTTTTGAGTTGGGCTTGCTTAAAGTCAGCCATGTCACTGATAATCGTGGCGAACACATCTCCGCTGAAGGCTGTGACGCTGGGTTAGTTATAGCTGTCTAGTCGGTCTTATGCATGACTTATCACTACCGTGTGATTTGTTTTGAGTTAGTGAAAGTATTTCTGACCTATATATCAATAACAAACATAACCTAATCGTCGCAGCGCATTGTAAACTTGGCTGAGTACTTGTAGCAGGCCCGGTGTCAGGCCGCGGGCGGAAATGCGTTCACCGCGATCATCGGTGACATTTCTAACTCTAAGGACGTAGAACCGAAAAACCGTAAGACTTACAAAAGTGAAATTTTACACAATGCTCGGTAAATAGTCTTTTTTCAATTTAATTTATGTGGTCTTTAATACTGCAGATCAAAATAACATAAAAAATTAGCTGATTTATGTATAACAATAGACAAAGTACCTAAAGAAGATTTTCCTGACATGGAAACCTGTAAATATAGGCCTTATCATTTTTATCCCAGAACTGCTTTATTTGAAAAGTTTGAAGAAAATCGTTGGAGCCTTTCTCGATATCCGTGTGTACATACATAGGCTATAGACATAATACAAATATACCTCATCAATAATACTAGACTTTTTTTGTTAGTAGGGATCGAGTGCCGATATATACTATAATTAGTTTATAAGTAGCCTATTTTTGCAAAAATTTATGATGGCTATTTGAATTAGTAATTATTTTAACGAATTAAACCTCCAGTTAAAAACCTATCTTAAAAAAACTCTGGCTTTGATAAAAACTTGAACGTAATTTAGACTGCTTTTCGTCGTCTTTTATTTAATCAGATTATAGTTTTCTTTAAAATGAACCAGTCTTATTTTTTCAGACATAACCTTCTTTAGAACTACTTTATTTGTTATAATGAATCTTAATAATATTAATTAAGTGATCTCGTTTGAATCAATAGGTAGTCACAAAGGGTTGTTTATCAGACATTACACATACAGCATTGCGTTTTGCTCTGCACTGTCTGTTGTTTGTTCTTGATTTCGTGTTGTGACAGGAAAAGTTTGCGCGATGTTATGTTTAATGTTAATGCAACCAAACATTAAATACAAAATCTAGTTGTAATTTTGATTCCCCTTCGCCTCCACCACTTCCACTTAGGCCCCTATTATAGTATTATACATCGCATCCTTCAAGGCACGTAAAATACGTATTGCACTAGATAGGAGCATTTATACCCGGCGCATGACGGTCGTCTGTCGCGCGTCATCCAATAAGGTAAACAGCGATTCGAGCGACACGCGGCGGGCGCAAGCCCTCGCGGCGTCGCTCGACGCGATGTAAAAGGGCCCTTAAACTTGAGGATGGAATACGTCACTCCCCATCTCCGCCTCGTAACTATACGAAGACTCGGCATACACAGAGAGAGAGACTCTGGAAGCCTCAGAATTGGTGCCCCACCGATTGAGATGGCGTACCAATAGAGACACTAAAATGATAGTGGTCGTCTAGTTGAATTACCAGAAAAGGACATTATAATATAATTTTTAAGAACAAATATTTTTAGGGGTGATGTTTTTATTTCACAGAGTGCATAACAGACACAAAGTAGTTTACATTGAAAAATATCGGAAAAACGTGCGCTGGTTTGCCGGCGTCCCAAACCCGGCCTGCGCCCGACACGGGCCGGCGCCCGCTCCGGGCCGTCGCGGCGCCCCACCTTGGCCCCCAAGGGGGGGGCTATAGCCCCCTTAGCCCCCCCCCTTGGATCCGCCACTGGTAAAAGGGGTGTTCAATAAGAAACTTGGAGGCTTGACTAACTCTGATATCATCATTGGGAATTACAGTATCTAAGTTTAATTGGCTTGCTGATGTATGTCCTGAAGCTCTTAAGCAATTAAGTTAGACACTTGATGTAAGCAGTAAATTGTTTAGCAGTTGGCTGACATAAAATAAATTTTGCTAAAAACTATTTTTTTTATATGAGTTATTTTCACATTATTTTAGTGATTTCTTACAAAAAAGATGAGCTTATAATTTTTTTTATACTTCATAACTTTGAAAAATTGATTTTTATTGACTCTTATCAGATTAGCTTTGATTAGGTGTTTAATCGGAAGGTGCATTTATTTAGGTTGTCTAAAATATGTTGTGTAAACAAATTAATCTATGAGCCATAAGTTTAAAAACAATAGATGCAATTCTCTACAACTAGTAAACGTGTTGCTCGAAATCGGGCAAATTTTTTTTTTTTTAATACAATACAAATGTTACCGTGCTTTTATCTCTAAATCATTGACGTCCGACCAATCCAATATTTTGAATATCTGCAATCACCAAAACTACACGTATTTACAGCTGATTATTAACAGATGTTTTAAATGCTTTATTCAATCCCAATTATTCCAATTGAGGGCTTGTCATGGCATTTTGTCACTTAGCCAAAATAAAGAGTTAAAAAAAAAATGTTATTTAAATGGAAAATTTTGAGATTTCAATGGTGGATAACTCATTTACTTTCCGTCAAATTCTCATCAGTTTTTGGGGGAAACAACTACAGACCAAGCCCTATCCAACGACACCAAAAACTTGAAAATCGGTTGAAAATTGTAGGAGGAGTTCTCAAGACAAAAAAACCCTTAGCGTATTAAATAAGTACTAGAAATCGCCTCCTGATCGAAATTCGACCAAAATTTCAGTTGATCTGGACCCAAGGAGCTTAAAAACATTTTAGAACTAAAACATCTGTTCTTTCTGATTTTCTAGCAGTTGTTTTTACAACAGCTGTCTTATGATTCATTCAATTCTCCTTTCTCCATAAGAATAACATTGGAACTTTGAAAGCCTGTGGGGCGTATCCCTGGAGTCCGATGTGAATTAGAATGGGATTCTGCTCATCTACAGCACTATACCTTTCTAACGGTATGCGCGGATTTATCCTACGATGCACACGAGCTGAGAAAAAAGGAGGAAATGAAACATGCTTGCGTATTAATATAGAATATAGATTAATCATATCAGCTGTTACCATTTTATTGAGCTCTCAAAGTAACTAACTGCCAAATTAATCCTTATTTCTATCATTTGTTATCATCTTTCGATGATGGTGCGATTGGAGTTGTCCACTTTGTTTACTAAATTTATTTTGTAAATTAGTGATGGTGTTAATAGAACACATAGATCACCTGGAGCAGTGAACAAATTGACAAAATAACGTCTATGATTGGTCTAAATAAGGTTTAATTTTAATTTTGCGGCGGTAAAAGGCATTTTCCAAGGGATACCATATTTTTCCTATAATCTAGGGGTGTTAAGAAATCCATTAACACAAATAGCCCTTGATTCATTCATTAGTTTTGTCTCTAGACCCTTAAATACACTCTTTTATTGTATAAGATACTATTAGGAGGAACTGGACATAATAAACTTATTATAATTATAAAAAAAATTGTTTATTTCAAATTAATTAAATATATTGCCAAAACATAGAAAAATACTAAAATAATTAACAGAGTAAAATCAATTAGACAGCAGAAGTGACAATCATATTCTTTTTGTAAGTCGTATCCACTGAGGTTCTACAGGAACTGGCAGGAAGGAGCCCTTGTTGTAAGAGATTTTTGGTGGAGTTCGTTCGGAAGCTTCAATTTTATAGTTGTAGACAACGGAGGCCAGAAATAGTTTTGCTTGTAAGATTCCGAATTTCATTCCTGAAAAAAAGAACATTTCAACATAAATATGATTGTATAAGTTACCCCCCTGAAAATACTTGTTCAGATTTGATCAAAAAAGAATATCAGATCCTGATCAAACTTGATCAGATTGGATTATGGGACGCTCCCTGATAAAATTTCTTCAGGGATTAGTTCAGAAATGAATAAATCTGAACATTTTTGATCAAATTTGATCAAAGCCAATGACTAAACCTGATTAAAATTGAATCACAAAAATATCTAAATATAAACTTAAAAGAAACTTTAAAGAATAGAAACCCGTTAATAGCTATATAAGAGAGTAAATTTGAGTTTAAAAGTTGATATTTTCAAAATAATACCCCCGTCGCAGCAGACCTGCGTACTCAGCGAATTTCCAATGGAATTTTGGTATATTTTCTATTTCCCCATAAAATACATGGGGATTAATTAGAGTACGTAGGTTTGCCGCCATTTGCGTTTTCTAAGCAGATATAAGTTAAACGATTCCTAATGAATGTACATACCAAATTTTATCAAGATATTTCAATAAAGCAATATAGAAGGTTTTGTTGATTTCCCATAAAAACAACATGGAAAACATAGTTTTTGGATTTTCTCCATAACCATTCAAGTTAGGTAAAAAATTCAAAATACTAGATTGTTTCTATTTTAAGCTCTTTTAAATGGTTTAAGTTAAAATTGTTGAATTTTATAAATAAAAATAAAAAAGCCAAAAACCCAATTTTAACCCTTTTGAAACCCCATAAAACCCCGTTCCCATGGTCCGATCATTCTGGCTCGCGAACTCAATCAAGTAGATGCTGGCTTACACCCCTGTACCAAATTTCATCAAAATTGGAGGTTCTGTTCAATATATATATATAATAAAAAATGAATTTGAAGGGTATTCAGGTAATTTCAATACTTGTTATATATATATATATATATATAACAAGTATATATATATAAATAAAACAAGTATATATATATATATAACAAGTTATATATATATCTCAATTTGAACTAACGGTGTTTTTGGCTTCTAGAGACCTCAAGATGAAAAAGTATCATGGTACCGGGCTTAGGTCTTACCATGACTACTACCGTAATAGTGTATTCCCTATAGGGAAATTCGCTAAAAATTTGTGGCAGGCCGACGGGGATTCGAACTCATGACCTTCTAACTCGAAGTCCGTCACTCTACCGACTACACCACAACGCCGATAAGGATTTTAGCCCTACTCCTGAAATATTAGGACTAGTATAACAATTGATCACTACTGACCAGAATAAGTTGGACTGATTTCTTTAAGTGCACCTACCCAACACAATATATATATATATATATATATATATATCACATTTCTAAATTTTTTATTTCAATACAGCAGAACCTCTCATATGTCACCAAGACGGGATTGGGCCATATGCTCGGAACAGCCAACAGGTCGGATGGATATCGGGAGGAGAGATAAATAATGGGGGAAAACACAAACAATATTTACGTTAAAAAACATAAAACATGACAAAATTATATTCAGATCACATTCCACATCAACAAAAAT
The DNA here is from genome assembly GCA_030545055.2 of Neoaliturus tenellus. Taxonomy (NCBI): domain Eukaryota; kingdom Metazoa; phylum Arthropoda; class Insecta; order Hemiptera; family Cicadellidae; genus Neoaliturus; species Neoaliturus tenellus. Next base: position 129,013,609 of record CM061534.1, read on the forward strand.
GGCTGGATTGACATTTGAAACAAAAACAAAGCATAGATCAAACACAATTTTGCTCTTTCAGAGGCTCTCCAACGGGAGTGTTTAATACCAACCAACTTCTCTGGTAGATGATTATTATTATTATGTATCTGACACATAATGCTTTTTTTGTTGACATCTATTCTCATTTAATACGCTAAAGGGTTTTTTTTGTATAGAGAACTCCTCCTACAATTTTCAACCGATTTTCAAGTTTTTGGTGTCGTTTAGGGCTTGGTCTGGAGTTGTTTCCGCCAAAAACTGATGAGAATCAAACTGAATATGAAGGCGCTATCCACCATTTAAATCTTAAAATTTCTCAATAAATAACATTGGGAGTGAATAAAGCATTTTAAACATCTGTTAATGTTCAGCTCTAAATACTTGTAGTTTTTGGTGATTACAGATATTCACAATATTGCATTGATCAGATGCAATTGATTTAGAACTAAAAGTAACATTTATTTGTATTGTATCAAAATAAATTGCTCGATTTCGAGCAACACATAATTTGTAAGAAAAAAATTGCTGAAATAATTCTATGTTTGAATAGAAGTGTCAATTTCACTAACCCTCTAGGATTTCTAGGAACCCCATTCTTACACTTTCGTCTACCAGACTACAATAAGAAGAAAAAAAAAACGATTACAGTGAAATTATATGTTAAGTAATTGTGAAAATACACGTCTATAGCTTATACAGCGTGAACAACTTAACTGTGCCACCATTGGCATATCCTAAACTGTGAGATTTAGAGAAAACTTTAAATGGGGAACATCACCTATTTTTATAAGGCAATAAAAAATATGAATTTAATTTTCTTCTAAATGGCCGCCATTTTCCAATATGGCGGCCAACTTTAAAATTTCTTATGGGAGACCCTACATTTTATGGTGTTTTTGAAATTTACATGTAATTTTAAAACATTTTTATTCTTTGCAATTTTTCTCTAAACTTAACGGTTAGAGAGCTGCAGGTAATTAAAGTTCAATTTTAGTTCCATAAGAATAACATGGGCCAAACTTTAACTGTCCATAACTCCGAAACCATTCAGTAAAATAAAAAATACTCAAGAATAAAAATGTCTTAAAATTATGTTTGAAAAACATTTCACACATAAAAGTTATCATTTACGCCTAAATTAACTTACTTCCAATATGGCGGCCAAAAAATAAAAGTTAATAAAAATTGATGTTATTATGAAAAAGTGGCATTAA
>CM061534.1:129014943-129272024 GCA_030545055.2 Neoaliturus tenellus
TAAGAGTTTGAGTTATTAAAGGTTAGTGTTTATAAATGGTGTTGTAATTTCTTTACATGGTGTCAGGTTTGTCTTAAAATGAAATTTTAACGATGGAATTAACACCAGAACAGTTAAAAGATATAATAAGCTCAGCTGTGTTGGCTGCTAGAAATGAAAGTGCATCAAGAAATGAAACTAACTTTCAAGTTAAGCCCCCGGACCCATTCAACTTTCAAGATCCGTCTGTGTGGATATCCTGGATTAAGCAGTTCAAGATGTTTAGAGTTGAAACAGGTTTATCCACGAAATCTGAAGAACAGCAGATTAATATGCTATTGTACGCTATGGGTAAAGAAGCAGATGATTTATTGACTTTGATAGGTATGCCCGAAGAGAAGAGAACGACCTTTGACACGGTAGTGAAGAGATTGGATGAGTATTTTTCTACGAAGAAGAATATTTTTTACCATCGAGCTCTTTTTTTACAAAGGAACCAAAGAAGCGATGAAAAGGTGGATCCTTATATCAATGAACTACACAAGATGTCAGAACGATGTGAGTGGGTATGTAATGATTGTAAAAGTAGATGTTTTAATGATGAAATGGTGCTCTCAGGGGCAGTGGGCTTTCCACTGTACGGGTGTTTCTTGGCGACCCCGAGGTACCTGAGCCAAGCTGTGAGACCCTCCTCACAGTTCTTCCCGAGCTAAGGCCTTTCTTCTCATCTTTCAGGTCTTAGCTCACCGTCTTTATTCTTTCCTGAGCTAACCTTGCTCACCTTCTTGTTTTCGACCCCGAATCAAGGGTGTCTTTCCACCTTCTTTCGACCGGCGCATGCTGGGGGGTCCTGGGAGTGTCCCTGTTGTGTTGCAGGGACTGATGGGTGCCTCGCACTGCCGATGGTCTCCTCCAGTGTGTCGTCAGAAGCCAGCCGCTTCGGACCTTAGTCAGGGAGTGCGGCATGGATGCAGGGATCGGACTCTGCATTGCCACGGTGCGACCCCCAGCACGTCCGGCACATTTTGTGTATCGGTGCTGGGCAAACGGAGGTTCGGGCCCCGGAGTCCCGGGGTAGGGGTGTCTTATCTCCTACGGGGGGTAGACCTCCGAGGGTGTACTCGCTCCCGGCCGATGAAGGGCCGCCTCTTGCCGCACGATGCGCTGGTTACAAAACAGTATGGATTGTCAACTGCAAAACACGAATCTTGGAAAGGAGAACGAACAGGCTGCTTTTAGGCGCAGCTCACTTGTGCAGAGGTCTCCGACCTCAAAGACTGGGACGCCGACGGTTGGAATTAAAACCTCCCCTCCGCCGGCCCCGTTCAAGGCTGCTGGTGTCGCTGGATCATCGGCCGTAACCGGAAAGGAGAAAGATGAGGTTGATCTGGGTATGGGTGTGACCGAGCCGGTAACACCTCTAGCCAGGATGCAAGGAATCCCTCCCAGGAAGAGCCCTCTTCGTGCGGCATTCGAGCTGCAAATGCTTCGGCAGCAGCAGGACGACGCCCACGAGGAGGAAGACTCATGTCTGAAGAAGATGAAAGTTCTTTTGAAGGAGATGGCCAAGGTCCTCCTAATTCAAAAGAACATAAACAAGGCGATAAAAGAGGGGATCCCGAAACTCGAAGATGCTCTAGAAGAAATCGAGGAATGCCGGAAAATCAGGCTAAAGGCAGTGAAGCAGGAGCGCGATGTCACGAACCGAGTCATCTCTGCTTCACCTCAAGCTCATCTGGCTGAGTCCCAGACTCAAGCCAGAAAGCGAAAGAAGAGGCAGAGCGGTTCTTCACCGGGAAGCCCTGAGCTTATTGAGGTGGACTCAGTGCCGAGACCGGTTTTTGTCACTGCGGCATCGCAGACATCTCCTGTCCAGGCTACTGAATCCGCCCCGGGCGCTGCCGTGATTCCAGCGGCTACTCCTGCAGAGGTTCCTGCTCCGGCGGCTAATCCTGCCTTGGCAGCAAACTCTGCCTCAACACCTTTGGGGGGCTGGAAGACGCGCCTGTCTAAGAAAGAAAGGAGGAGGCAGAAGCAAGCGGAGGCAGCTTCGAAAAGTGCGTCGAGGGTGGAGCGGACGCAAGTCTCAAACCCGGTTGGGGAGGCCTCTGGCAAGTCTGTCAGAAAGCCTAAACAACCCAGGCCTAAGAAGCCCAGGACGGAGGCAATCTTGATCAAGCCCTTAGGGGGGCGATCTTTTGCCGATGTTCTGGGTCAGATTAGATCGCAGGCCAAACCGGAAGAGACCGACACCGTTATCAAGTCTATTCGGCGAACCCAGAACGGGGATGTCCTCCTCGAACTGGGGAAGTCGAGTGACAAGATCGGTTTTGCCGCTTCCCTCAAGACTGCACTTGGGGACAAAGGCTCAATCAAGGCCCTAGAACCGAAGTGTTCGGTCGAGATTCGGGACCTTGATGTCCTCTCCACCGAAGATGAGGTGACCCGTGCGATCCAGGTGGCACTCCCGGAGATACCGGCCGATGGAGTGAGGGTATGGCTGACAAAGCCTAACCGAAGTCAACTCCGGATGGCTGTTGCTGAGATGAGCGAAAAGCACGCCAATAAGCTGCTTAGCCTTCAGCACCTCAGAGTTGGTTGGGTTAGTTGCAGGCTCAAACGGAGGGTGGTAGTTTCGAGATGCTTCCGCTGTCTCGGCTTCGGCCACTCCTCCCGAAACTGTAAAGGGCCCGACAGGAGTGCCAACTGCTTCCAGTGTGGAAGCCAAGGCCACAAACGTAAGGAATGTTCCTCGAGCCCCTCCTGCTTCCTCTGCAAGGATTCAGGCTCCAGTGCCCTCGGTCACTTACCCGGGTCTGGTCAGTGCGGTGCCTTCAGAGCCGCACTTGAACAGGCAAAAGGCAGCGGCCGGTAATTCGCATCCTCCAGGCCAACCTTCATAGATCCTGGGGAGCTGATAACCTTCTAGATCAGCTTGCCCGAGAACTTGGTGCTGACGCGCTCCTTATCAGTGAACAGTATCGGGACAGAGACCCAAACATTTGGATCTCGGACAGCCTCGGTACTGCTGCATTTTGGGCACGTAATACACAAGATGTTTTGGTGCGGAGTCACGGGCGCGGCCGAGGATTCGTCTGGGTTCGGTGTAGGGACGTGACTATCTTCAGTTGCTACCTCACACCCAACGAGGCCGTCAAGGACTTCCGCGACAAGATAGATAGCCTAGAGGAGTGCGTTCTTGGCACCACCGGGCATGTCGTCGTTGGTGGCGATTTCAACGCCAGGGCCGTCGAGTGGGGAATGCCCTCTACCAGCTCCCGGGGGAAATACATCCTGGATTTCATCGCCAGGGCGGTCTTGTCGTCCTCAACCAGGGCGACACACCTACTTTTCGGCGCCCCGGGCAGAGAGGCACGATCCCCGACGTCACCTTTGCGTCTGAGTCGCTCCTTCCGAGGATCTCAGGCTGGAGGGTTGTGGAGGACTACACGGGTAGCGACCACCAATACATCGTTTTTGACCTGCATGATCAGGCAAATCGTCGAGTTTCCGCATCTCGGGAAGGGCCACGCCGGTGGAACACCAACAAACCGGACGTGGTCAAGTTCACCGAAGTCATCTCTCGGGGAGCGCAGGGGAATCCTGGTGAGGCTGGGGCCGAGGCACTAGTAACATCCACGATGGAACTGATCGTCTCGGCCTGCGACCAGTCTATGCCGCGAAGGAAACCCCGACGCGACAAACAACCCGTTTACTGGTGGACTGAAGAGATTGCGGAACTCAGAAGAACATGTTTAAGAACTAGACGAGCCGCCACAAGAGCGAGAATTCCCGCAGACAGAGTTCGTAAGTCGGAGGCCTATAAAGCTGCGAGAAAATCTCTCCGCCAGGCGATAAACAGGAGCAAGGCGAATAGCTGGAGGAGACTTCGTGACGACGTTGACTCCGACCCGTGGGGCCTGGGTTACAAACTTGTAACACAGAAACTCGGCGCCCGCTCTCCACCTTCCATCATGGAGGGCGCCACCATGCGGAGGATCGTCGCTGCGTTGTTTCCTGAACATCCACAGCGACCACTGGTTGACTTCGGACGGGTAGAGGACGTTCCACTCTTCACTTTCGAGGAGCTGAAAACCTCCGTTCTCTCCCTGAAGAGCAACAAGGCTCCTGGCCCGGACGGGATTCCCAGTGAGGCTTTAAAGAAAGTATTTTCAATTAACGCTGACTTGTTGTTGAGAATGTACAATGCCTGTTTGGTAGAAGGGGTGTTTCCGGCTCCCTGGAAAACAGCCAGGCTTGTACTGATCAGCAAGGGCAAAGGTGATCCCGAACTGCCGTCGTCCCACAGGCCTCTCTGCATGTCCCACACAGCACAAGTACATCCCCAGGAGTTCCTAAACATATCCTTATGGGATATTGGAATATCCTGGGGAAATCCTTAATATCCCCAATATTCTCAAAAAGTCATCCCAGGGATCTCCTGGGGATATTGAATGTCCGCGCATATCCCGCGTTTTGGGATATCCTTTCGGGATATCCTTAGGATATTCAAATATCCCAATGGGATGTCGTTAAAAACTGGTCTAAAACTTGTAAATTGTAACTATTTTCATCAAAGTTTATAAATAAATGCATTTCTGCTAACGAACAAATTACAAAAATGAAAATAATTTGGAGCAAAAAGTATAAGCCCATGCCAGGATTTGAACCTGTGACCTCACACTCAATGACCTGACGCTCTAACCTATTGAGCCAACTGACCTGTGCTCTGAGGTGTTCTCATTTACTATTAAGTATTGAAACTTGATCTTCATTGGTGCACTTGGAAGTTTTGCGAGTCAAAGTAAAAAAGTTAGCCTAAGTTTGAAGTAACTTTACAAATTGACTATTTTCACATATTTAAAAATTTTGAAATAAAATAGCAAAACCTTTTGAATGTGAACTGTTATATGTAATTTGGATTGTATATTTTAACACAAAAAGATTATTAATTATACTTGATATATTTTAATTTGAGTAAAATCACTACATTTTATTTGATGTAGTTTGACCTTTTGAAAGTGTATTTGATGTAAAATAGATACCTATCCTGTGTACGTTATGGTGTGTAATGGTAAATCGAGATATCCCAGCGTAAACCCAAATATCCCCAATATTTTCTAAGTCATTCCAAGGATATCCTAGGGATATTGCAAATCATACATTTTGGGATATCCTTTCACGATATCCCCAGGACATTGAATATTTTTAAGAGATATCCTTCGAGACCCATCTGGAACTCCTGTCATGAAGAGAGGCAGCCATGGCATTGCTTATGAAAATTTCCCATACTTTTTACTAAGAGTTATTTTCAGAGGTTTTCATTAAAGAAAATTATTTATTAAAACTTTAGTTTATAGTGAATGACCTATACACTATTTTGCATTATAGCTTTAATCACTGACACTTCCTATGGATGTTCTTTGTAGATCCTTTCAACTATAATGTTTGAATTCAAACAAATCTATTTGGCTTGTAAACAATGTTATTATCTAATGTTATTAGATTGTTTAATTAATTTTTCTGGGCCTATATGATACAAGTTTATTTAGTATTTCAATAATTTACACTGTGTCAACAGATATTTACTTGGGAAATCCTGAGAATATCCTAAGGATGTGAACGATTTTATAGAATTTAATTAAAACTATGCTTACGGACATATTCCAGGGACTTCCCCAGGAGCTCTTTTCAGAAGTTTTCGAAAAGAGGCCTAAAAGAAAAATGGTTGAATGACTTGATGATTTTAGACTTTTAGCAAAACCCCTATTTTGAATGTTTGAACTAAATTGAAAAAAAACCGCACATATCCTAGGGATATCCTTGGAATATGGCCGTTTACGCAGGCCTGACACATCCTTGGGATATCTCTGGAATATCCTTTGAAATTTTGTTTGACGGGTGTCTTATAGCCAAAAAAGTAAAACAAATCCATTTTAAACCTGTTTTGTGTGAATTTGTTTAATTTTATTAGCGAATTTCCCTATAGGGAATACGCTATTACGGTAGTAGTCACGGTAAGACCTAAGCCCGGGACCATGATACTTTTTCGTTTTGAGGTCCCTAGAAGCCAAAAACACCGTTCGTTCAAATTGATATATATGTATATATATATATATATATATCTATATATATATATATATATCTATGTGTCCGTTAACACGATAACTTTTGAACGGAACCTCCGATTTTGATGAAATTTGGTACAGGGGTGTAAGCCAGCATCTACTAGGTTGAGTTCGCAAACCAGAATGATCGGACCATTGGAACGGGGTTTTATGGGGTTTCAAAAGGGTTAAAAATGGGTTTTTGGCATTTTTCGACCTTAATTTTTAAAATTCAACAATTTTAACTGAAACCATTTAAAAGAGCTTAAAAAAACAAACGATTTGGTATTTTGAATTTTTATCTTAGCATAACTGGTTACGGGGAAAATCAAAAAATGTGTTTTCCATGTTATTCTTATGGGAAATCAAGAAAAGCCTATATCTTGCTTATTTATTGACATAACTTAATCAAATTTGGTATGTACATTATCTAGATAAGGTTTAACTTATACTTGCTTACAAAACCCATATGGCGGCAAACCTACATACTCACCCCCATGGGGTTTATGGGGAAAATAAACAGAACACCATAACCTTATAAAATTTGGTATGTACAATCACTAGGTAGGATTTAACTTATATTTACCAACTAAACCCATATTATGGCTTCAAACCTACATATTCTCATCCCCATGGATTTTATGGGGAAATATAAAATATACCAAAATTCCATTGGAAATTCGCTGAGTACGCAGGTCTGCTGCGACGGGGGTATTTAGTCCTATTTACGTAAAAAGTTTGTATTTCTATTAAAGTCCTTTTGGGATATGCTTAGAATGTCCTAGAATATCCTCCATATCCCGGGATCTGAATAGGATATTTGGGACTCGTTTGGGATATCCTGGGGAAATCTTGTGCTCAGTGGGGTTGGACACGGCTGGGAAGCTGTTCGAGAAGCTGATCCGTTCCCGCCTGACTTCTGCCGTGGAAGCTGCCGGGGACTTATGCCCCCGTCAGTACGGCTTCAGAAAGGGACGGTCAACGATCGACGCTGTCACCGAAGTTCAGAGAGCTGTGGAGAGAGCCGAGAGCCACAACCATTTCTCCCGCCGAGTAGTGCTTCTTGTTACGCTTGATGTCAAGAATGCCTTCAACTCGGCGAGGTGGGTCGATATGTTGGATGCGCTTCGCAACACCTTTCGTATTCCTGCATATCTGTTGCGGCTCATCGAGGATTATCTACGCTCTCGAAGCCTGATCTATGACACAAGGGACGGAACGCGGACGATGGAAGTCACTTCTGGTGCTGCACAAGGTTCAATACTCGGCCCGGATCTCTGGAACGTTGCCTATGACAGCCTCCTGAGGTCCGAGATGCCTGAGGAAACCACTTTGGTTGGGTACGCCGATGACGTCGCAGCTCTCATTGCTGCACGCAACGTTGAGCTGGCCCAACTAAAGTTGAACCGAGTTATGCGGGTTGTCAACAACTGGATGTCCGATCACGGTCTCTCGCTTGCTCTTAGTAAGACGGAGATCGTGATTCTCACGAAGAAGAGGATCGACACCGTCGTCCCGTTTAGAGTGGGAAGGGAGGTGGTCACATCAACTCGTGCCGCCAAATACCTTGGGGTTATGGTGGACACCAAGTTAAGCTGGAGGGATCAGATCTTCCGTACGGCGGACAAGGCCGCTAAGGTAGTTACTCACCTTAGTAGGCTGATGGCCAATGTCGGGGGTCCCCGATCCAGCAGAAGACGTCTGTTGATGTCCGCGGTCCAGTCCGTGCTCCTTTACGGGGCAGAGGTGTGGTCAGGCGCTCTAGATAAGGAGTGCTACAGGCTGCGACTCGCCCGGGTTCAGCGTCAAGCCGCGCTCAGGGTGTGTTCCGCCTACCGGACAGTGTCCGAGCCTGCCGTCCTGGTGGTCGCCGGAGTCATCCCTGTCAAGCTCTTGGCAGGGGAGAGGAAAGCGATTTATCAGAGACAAGGCGAGATCGGCAAGGACACGGCAAGAACAGAAGAGCGCTCCCGAACCTTCCAGCAGTGGCAACACAGCTGGGAGCACGACACCCGAGGACGATGGACTGCGCGACTTATCAAGCAGGTCCAACCATGGGTGGAACGGCGGCATGGGGAGGTGGACTACTACCTGACCCAATTTTTGACAGGTCACGGCTATTTTCGGTCGTACCTGAACCGGATGGGAAAGACCGGTTCACCGGACTGCATTTATTGCCTGGGTGTTCCCGACGATGCGGAACACACATTCTTCCGATGTCCCCGTTGGGAAGGGCCCCGCCTGGAGGCCACACAAATATTTGGTGCATTTTCGGTGGACTCGGTCTGCCAAAAGATTTTGGAGGATGAGGGCAACTGGGATTGTTTGTCACAGTTCGTCCGGGGCATCCTCCTGGAAAAGAAAACCGATCTGGACCGCGAAGTGGCCCAGATCCCTTGATAGAGCGGCTGGATAAGGAGCGAGCCCGACGGGCGTAAGCCAAATTTAGGCCTAGCCTGACGTAATGTGATAAACAATTCCAGGTTAGATTCCTAAAGAGTAGAGGAGGTTTTTTAGTGGGTAAACCCGTTTTTTAGGGGAGCCCCACACTACAGGCTGGCCACCTGTGTGCGTAATGCATTTTTCCGCCTCTCCCTCAAAAAAAAAAAAAAAAAAAAAAAAAAATGATGAAATGGTACTATTGAAGTTAGTAACAGGCATAAAGGATACTAAATTGTCCAGACATCTTCAGCTTCAAGAAAGTCTCTCATTAAGTAAAGCAGTACAAACTGTACGCCAAGCCGAAGCAATGGATGAACAAAAGGTTATCCTCCAGGGTGTGAATGACTCAACGGTGATGGGAGCCAGGAAAAGCTACGAACAGAAAGACGGTTAGGCCAATCCAATTGTTAATACAAGTCAAAAATGTAGTCGCTGTGGTTACGGTCAGTATCATCCTCTGGAGAAATGCCCAGCGAACGACAAAGTATGCCACCAAGGGCCATTTTAGTAGAATATGTAGGCGTTCCGTTGCAGGTAAGGGTACAGTAAGAGAGATGGAGCTATACACGGATGATGAGAGTAATAATTTTAAGCTTGGGTCAATTGTTATTGAGGAAAGCGTGTCCGAGACTAGGAAATTTGAACCATTTTATGTAAAACGGCGCACTAATAATGATGAGTTACTGAAATTTAAAATCGACACTGGAGCTGATGTAAGTTGTATGGGTTTCCATGATGCGAAACGTTTGGGTTTGGAAATTCTAAGCACCGACATTCATTTGAAAGGTCCAGGTAATATTGTCTTGGAAGTTTTGGGTAAGTCTTTTGTTAAGCTAGAAAATGAAAATATAGAACACGTAGAGGAGATTTATATTTTCAAGAATCAAAAGGAGCCTCTTTTAGGGAGAGGAGGAATATCCGCGTTCGGACTTCTTAAAGAAATTCATGAGGTAGATCAAATGAAAGAGTGGACTGAAAGATATCCGCGTCTTTTTACTGGATTAGGTAAATTTAGTGAGCCTTACTCAATCAAACTAAAAGATAGTTATGTTGCTGTATCTGTAGATACACCCCATAGAATACCAGTATCCCTTAAAGAGAAGGTTAAATTAGAGCTTGAAAAAATGGTCGAGGCAGATGTTATTGCTCCAGTCACAGAAGCAACCGAGTGGTGTTCGCCTCTTGTTGTAGTTCCCAAGAAGTCTGGTGCTGTACGGTTATGTGTAGATTTTACTGCATTAAATAAGCATGTAGAACGAGAAAGATTGATTCTGCCATCAGTTGATGAAACATTGGGTCAAATGTCCAATGCCAAGATGTTTTCTAAACTGGATACTAATAGTGGATTCTGGCAGGTGACATTGGATGAGAAATGTGCAAAATTGACTACTTTTATTGCACCTTTTGGACGTTTTTATTTTAAGCGTCTTCCATTTGGGATAAATTCAGCGCCAGAACACTTTCTAAATGTCTAGAGGGGCTTGACGGTGTTGCTAATCTAACTGATGACATATGTGTATATGGAAGTACAAAAGAAGAACGCGATGAAATACTAGACAAAGTTATGTCTCGCCTGATGGGAGCAGGAATAACTCTCAATCCAGCGAGAAGTGTGAGTTTGCAAAATCGAGGATCAAATTCCTTGGTCACATTATTGAGAATGGACATCTCCTGCCAGATCCGGTGAAAACGTCTGCCATACATTCGTTTCCGGCGCCTAAAAATCAGACAGAGCTTAAACGATTTTTAGGAATGGTTCATTACCTTATGAAATTTTTGCCAAATCTTTCTCCCAATGTTAAACCTCTAAATGAACTGCTTTCAACAAAGAATGATTGGATTTGGACAGATGTCCATGAGAACTGTTTTAATGATGTCAAGAAAATGATTTTAAGTTCACCTATTCTACGTTTGTATGACCCCAAGTTGGAAACACGGGTCTCTGCAGATGCGTCAAAAAATGGACTTGGTGCAATCCTAGAGCAGAAATTTGAAAACCAATGGAGACCGGTCCAATATGCATCCCGGACTATGTCAGACACAGAAGTACGCTATGCACAAATAGAAAAGGAAGCACTCGCTTTGACGTGGGCCTGTGAAAAGTTTTATTCGTTTATCTTGGGAAAACGGTTTGATCTTGTGACTGATCACAAACCACTGTTGAAAATCTTAGGCCAAAAGCCCCTGAGTGACCTGACTCCAAGGCTTCAGAGGTTTCGCATGAGATTGATGCTTTTTAACTATGTTGTTAAGTATGAAACAGGTAAGAGTTTTTTTTGTTCCTGACGCACTCTCAAGAGCTCCTCTAAAATCTGACTCTCAAGAAAGGGATATTCTTGATGAGGAGACTGAGCTGTATGTAAATTCTGTGGTTTCAACACTGCCATGTACAGACCGTAAACTTGAAGCTATTAGGCAAGCTGTCAAGGGAGATAAAGGAAGTAACTTACTGTGTGAAGCAATTAGCAACGGAGACTGGTCTAGTTTAAGAAATACTGAATTTTTCAAAGAGCGAGGGAACCTGTCATTGGTGGACGGACTAATCATGAGAGGACTGAGAATTTTTATCCCCAAAGGTTTACGTGCTGATGTTCTTGGGCAAATCCACAGTGGACATTTTGGCATCAACAAATGTCTAGCGCTCTCAAGAGAAACAGTTTGGTGGCCAGGTATTACGACAGAAATCAAGCGTTTAATACAGGATTGTCCCGAATGTTTAAAAAAACCGTAGAAATCCAGCTGAACCGTTGTTACCTTCACGGCTCCCTACTAGACCATGGGAGATGGTTGGCACAGATTTATTAGATTACAACCAGCAAATGTACCTTTGCATGCAAGATTATTTTTCTAAATACATTGAACTTGTGTCATTGAGTAGTGTTAATACGAACGCCATAAAACAAGCTTATTTATCTATTTTTTCACGACATGGCATTCCAAACATACTCAGGTCGGACAATGGTACGGCTCTGGTTTCACATGAAATGAAAACGTTTGCGACTGAGATGGGCTTTGAAATTGTTACCTCAAGCCCTCACTTTCCCCAATCTAACGGCCAGACTGAACGAGCAGTGGAAATTTGTAAAAATATACTTAAGAAAAACAAGAATCCTCTTTTTGGCCTGTTGACATATCGAACATCGCCCTTAGCTTCCGGTGTTTCACCAGCGGAGTTATTATTTGGAAGAAAGATCCGGTCTACAATCCCTTCTATTCCAGAGCGCTATAGGCCTGGCTGGCCTGACCTGGATAAATATCGTCGTGACTGTGAGGAGAACAGTAAAATGAATAAAGTTTACTATGATCGGCGGCATAGAGCAAGGAAGCTCAGTGATCTCAGAGAGGGAGATAAGGTTTGGATTACCGATCTGAATACCGATCTGATAGGATAATTGTTGCTCAAGGTCCTAACGATAGAGATTATATTGTAAAATCAGATGGAAGTAAACTAAGAAGAAATAGAAAACTGCTGCTGCCAACTAACTCAACCAGCAGAGATGATTCTCCCTGGACTCCTTATCCTTCAACTGAAACCTCAGATGGAAAAGGGAATGGACAAGAAAATCGGAGATATAGTAGAGGGGAAATCAGGGAAGAACCTCAAAAAGAAATCCGTCCAATTGGTCAAGGGCTCAATGGGAGATACATGACAAGATCAGGGAGGGAAGTCAAACCTCCTTAGCGGTACGAGTGTTAAGACTTTGGAATGCTTTTGTTTCCTTGGAAGGGAGGATGTAAAGGAAATCATATGTTTAATGTATACATTATTGTTTATTTATAATGTGTTATGATAGAGATGTTTTGTTATGTTAAGAGTTTGAGTTATTAAAGGTTAGTGTTTATAAATGGTGTTGTAATTTCTTTGCTTTATATGGTCGAAATAAATTTTTTCTATGCTAAAAACCTACTTTTAGTGTCCCCCATGGCAGCATACCTGCATACTCTTTCCCTATATTTATCTTAAGGAGAATAGACATTTATTTCCCTATTTATGAGCACGTGATGAAATTTTGTTTACAAGTTTAGCTGGTCAAAATTAATATTACTAATTTGGAAATTCGCTGAGTACGCAGGTCTGCTGCGACGGGGGGTATTTTAGATTGTCAATGGTGTTTAAATAAATAAATAAACTTATTTATATTTAGACGTAAAATGTGTATGATAATTGAAATTGTCACTGTTAAAATGGTAGGCTATACTTATAACTTCACACATATATAATTTTAAAATTAAAAATACATAAACAACTCAAACAACAAAATTAGTTATGTTCTCCTACGTGTTTTTCTATATTATATTTTATAATACTGCAATTTTGTTCAAAGTCATACGACGTCACCGACCCAATTACAAAACAACTTTACTTTAAAATAATTACTTAATGTTTATTTTGTAAAAATGTCTGTTGGAATTTGATATTATGCTGTTCCTCTGGAAGAGATGTTTCAAGAATCGCAATACTGTACTCTCACTCTTTCATTTTACTAAATGTGTAAATCATATAATTTAAAACAGTAAGGTAAAAAACACCTTTGGAGTAAATATTTACGTTAAATCGGTAAAAAATGGAGAATAACTTTCTTATTAAGATTTTACTTGGGGAAAAGGCCAATATTTTTAAACTTTTGGACAGTTTGTCTGAGTCTTTCACTGGACCGATTTACAAGCAGTTTGTACCAAATAAAAGCTAAATTTCTATATTATCAGGTTTTATTCACTTTAAAGTTGACTTACTTTCTAAAATGAAAAATATCGACATTTCCAAACCATTGCAATGAATTTATTTTACATGCTGAATTTAGGAGGGGCTTTTTAATGTATTATCCTTTAAATATTGATAGAAAATAATACAATGCTACTATTTAAACTATACAGTTTTATAGTTGGTGGATAAAAAATTAAGTAAGTTTTTAATGTTGAATTGTGAAATTGAATTTAAAAAGTACATTTAATACATGTTTTTTACCATCTGCCTAGTGTTCTCCTTACCACGATGAGTGGAGCTGTATCCATTGAGTATCGACATTTTAAAGTTTTGCAGTAAATTTTAAGATTCAAGGTATTTCAAATCTAAAAGGCACAAACATTCCTCGAAGTTCGTTTTTTTCCAACTGTATTATTAAGCTTTTTGTCCAACTGTATTAATAAGTTTTTTGTCATGTTTAAAATGGGAAGCAGGAACAGAGGGAAGAAGTAAAACAGTACTATAAACTTGTTAAAAGAATTGAAAATAAAAATGCCAACTCAATTTGATTAAGATAGAAGACCAGTGTGTATGCACTGCACACTGCACAGGTACCATATAAATGAAAATAAGTTGCATGATTTAATTTCTGTTTCAGGGTTACTTTCTAAGGGCCCAGCAAGAAGTATATAAATATACACAATGAACTTCAAGTTCCAGCTCACATTCTTTTTCATTCTTTTTACCTTCCATTCAGCTTCACCAATTATTGGATTCTTTGAATCAATTTATCGACTCTACAAAGAAAGGCGAATACCATTCAGAGAAGACCCGTATCTTGGAAATCATCCAATATTAAAAGAATATGACTTTATTGTTATCGGATCAGGCCCAGGAGGAGCCACCGTAGCTAACAGACTGTCAGAAATTTACGATTGGAAGATACTGGTTCTGGAAGCTGGCAAAGACGGTTCAATCTACACTGATATTCCAGCAGTCGTCAGCTACCTCCAGTTCACTGACTATAATTGGGGCTACAAAATGGAGAGGATAGACAACTTATGTCTGGGAATGAAGGATCAGCGATGTCCATGGCCAAGAGGTAAAGGTGTGGGGGGAACAAGTCTTCTTAACTACATGATTTACACTAGAGGGCGACCAAAAGACTATGACAATTATGAAGAGAATGGCAATGTCGGATGGAGCTTCAAAGATGTCTTACCTTACTTCTTAAAATCTGAAAAAATCAATATACCAGACCTAATGAACTCAAGCTACCATTCAGCAGAGGGTTACCTTGATGTTGAGAGGGTTCCTCACAAAACAAAACTGGTTGATGAGTTTCTAAATGGTTGTGAAGAACTAGGATACAAACAAATAGATTATAACTCTGGAGAAGAACATGAAGGAGCTTCTAGGATACAAGTAACAATGAGATCTGGTCGCAGAGTGAGTGCTGCAAAAGCTTATTTGGAATCTGTACAGTACAGACCGAACCTCCATGTGGTGGAAAAAGCTAGAGTTACAAAAATAATTATCGATCCAAAAACTAAACAAGCAATGGGAGTTGAATTTGTGAAGAATAGGAAGAGGAGGATGGTGTTTTCTAAAAAGGAAGTTATACTGTCGGCAGGTTCATTAAATTCTCCTCAGCTCCTTATGTTATCTGGGATTGGCCCTCAAGAGCATCTTGAGCAACATGGAATACCTTTAATTAAAGACCTCCCTGTCGGTGAAAACCTGCAAGAACATTTCACGATGCCAGGGATGGTATTCACGATAAACGTTTCTGAATCTATTACAGAACGTAAAGCTCTAGATTTGATCAATTTTGAGCTTTGGTTGACAGAAGGTAAAGGGATTCTCACTTTACCAGGAGGAGTAGAAGGTATAAGTTATATGTCCTCGAAGTACAATAATGATGTAAACTTTCCAGATCTAGAGTTACTCTTCATTGCAGGGAGTGTAGCTTCAGATGGAGGACATACAGTCAAAGATAGTTTTGGAATCAGTGAGGAGTTTTACCATAATGTCTATAGATCGATAGATTATGCAGAAACTATGACAGTGTTTCCAATTCTATTACGACCAAAGAGCCGAGGGAGAGTTCTCTTACAGGACAAAAACCCTTGGCATTGGCCATTGTTTTATTTAGATTACTTTAATAACACATCAGATTTAGATGTAATTGTTGATGGAATCAAAAAGGTTGTTCAACTGGGAGAGACGGAAGCTTTTAAGAGAGTCGGCGCAAGGTTGCACTCCGTTTCTTTTCCTGGATGCTCAGATGAAGAGTTTGGAAGTGACAGCTACTGGGCTTGTGCTGCAAGAACTCTTCCTCTCACCCTGCACCACCAGTGTGGGACATGTAAGATGGGTCCTGCGTCCGACCCCACAGCTGTTGTGGACCCCAGACTTCGCGTCCACGGCATCCAAGGCCTACGGGTGGTCGATGCGTCAATATTTCCCAACATCCCAACAGCCCACTTGTATGCTCCAACTGTGATGGTGGGCGAGAAAGCTGCTGACATGATAAAAGCCGATTGGTCAAGATCATGTTAGATTAGATATACCGAAATGAGTGAATGATCAATTAAAGACACTTGATTCATACTTTAAAGAAAAAGAACCTGTTAAGATTTAGTAAAAATCTATGCTTTTGTAATGGGAAAGAGTTCTAAGAATGACCGAGGTTGCATACAACTCTACCACAAGAAGGAATAATTGAGATTACTTTTAATGCTTACTGCTGTAGCCACCTTTACCCCACACTATAAAACAATTAATATGTATAATGACATCTGGATTATGTACCTAAATAAAAATTCAAATTGTATCAGTTTAGTCTTTCATAAAAAAACTGTACTATTTATTTTTAATAAATTATAAATACTTTTTTTATTATTTATTAATTTATTACATATCAATAAACGTGTTTATTTATGAAAATGAATGACTATGATTTAACCCCTATTTTTAAGGTTCAACACTTTTTAAAAACTTAGTATACATGTTGCTCGAAATCGAGCAATACATTTTAATACAGTACAAATGTTACTTTAGCTCTAAATCAATGGCATCCAACCAATCCAATAATGTGAATATCTGTATTCCACCACCAAGCAATAACTGTAACTACACCAATAACTACACGTATTTACAGCTGATTATTAATGTTTAAAATGCTTTATTCAATCCCAATGGCGGTTCTTACACGGTCAATACGGATCATGATCTGGATCGTGATAAATATTGACAATATTATTTTATGAGCTAAACCTTACACGGTCAATATGGATCACACATCAATACTTACGTCATCTGGATCGCAGCTCAATATCAGTTGATTGTTGTCAGTTGCCGTTTAAGTTATGGACGAAAACAACAGAAAAGCTTTTGCAGCAATTTTGATTGCTTTATCACTGAAAAGGAGGGTTAAACGCAAGCGGTGGGTGAAGGAATGGTTGCAAAAACGGGAAAAGTATAGTCATTTGAACCTTTTAAATGAAATACTGCTTACAGTCATAGAAGACTACAAAAACTACTTTCGTATGCCTAGGACCTGTTTCGAGAAACTCCTTAAAATGGTTGGCCCATATTCAGAAAAAAGGACACTATCATGAGTATATTTTATCTATTTTATACATTACAAATTGTTTAAAAATTTAGCTTCAGTAGGCCTACATCGTTTTTAGTATGATATATTTTGTACTTTCGTATTTTTGTGTGATAAATTTATATACTTTTAGTATTCATATTATGTAAATCTTCTTGTGATAGATTTCCAAAATAATATATCGGGTTTCATAATGCATGAAATAATACACAAAGCAAAACAAATGCGCAGATAGGCAAATAGGCAGATGATGCAAAATATGTATAAAAAGTAGGCCTACTTTTTAAAACGTTATAATTGTCCAATTTATCAGCTGTTATTATATCATTAAGTATCTTTAGATATAGGCCTAGTACTAAACAATTCAACAATCAAAACTTATACTTTTTCATGCACCAACTATAAAACGGTATAGTTTAATTATGATAGCATTACCGAAAAGTGTAAAAAGATTATCCATTATAATTGTATATGTTTTTATGTACTGGCCATAATAAACCAAATTATAATTATGAGATTTTGCTCTCCTACTGTGGTTAGACAAAAAACCTCGTGTGTTTACAATTAGCTGATTCAATACCGGATCTCAAACGTACCTTAGACGCTCAATACGTATCGCTATATTGACGAAAAATATTGATGAATTTCAAAATCGTGATCCATATCGCGATCCATAAATTCCATCAATATTTGACTTTACACACTCAATCCGTATCGTGATCCTGGATCACGGTCCTAATATCGCGATCCGTATTGACCGTGTAAGAACCGCCAATGTTATTTTGATGGGAAATTTTGAGATATCAATTGTGGATAGGGCTTTTATTTTCAGTTCGATTCTCACCAGTTTTTTGCGGAAAAAACTACAGACCAAGTCCTATCCAACGACACCAACAACTAGAAAATCGGTTGAAAATTGTAGGAGGAGTTCTCAACAACAACAAAAAGCCCCTTAGCATATTAAATAAGTATAGATTACGATACGGTATGAAAATAGTAGTAGGCCTACTGTATTTGATGTGACTTTTTCAAGTTTCAAAATGAGCAATAAAAATTATTTTTTGCTTAAGCAGCAAACTGAAAATAATAATTGTTTAATAAATAATTAAAAAGTTTAATTTTTACAGTGCATTTCAAAGCATGCATTTATATCTACAATGACTGTTTTTTAAACAAGCACCTTCAATCAAAGCTGTTTCAATAAAATTTACTTAGTTGATTTTTTCAATTAAGTTGGTTGGCAATAGGAAATATTAAAATATTTCAAGGTATATATTTCAAAGTAAATAGGAAGCATGGCAATTATTTATGGCTAGTCAGGGCTGCCGAGAGGGGGGGACAGAGAGGGCAGATAGCCCCAAATCTCAAAAGACAGGGGGCATCATCTTCAGATGTTTTTTTTTTTTTTTTCTATTTAGCCTACGTAAGCAAAATTTACCGATGCATAGGCTGTAGTAAAACCATATATGTATTTTTGAAGACCTGTCAAAATTTTCAAACCATAACAAAGTATAGCCTATGACCTGAATAGTGATCAGCTTGTATGAGTCTCCACGATTTGAAGCACTGTGTAGGTGAACAGACGCCGCACCGCCTCGTGCTGCCATTGGAGAACTACATCAACACTCCGCGCCACCAGTCCACCTCTAGACGAGACGTTGTGGTGCGGCCTTATCAGGGCATGAAGTATGGTAGTACATCCATAAACAAGTTTACAGTTCCTGAATATTTCTGAGTTTGATTGAAATGAGCGTGGTTTCTTAATTCTGGTTTCTTAATATCTGGTTAGTACTTTAATAATTTTATGATAGTTATCTGTTATTTTTTTTTATCATTTTATCTGCAACTAATTATTAAGAACTGTTATTGTTATTGTCTTTGTTTTTGTTGCTGTTATATTGAAGTTATATGTGAAGATAGATTAGTGACTTTGTCAATTACACATTTTGTGTTTAACGACAATAAAAAATTCTTGATTCTTGATTCTTCAAATTATTTCATTAGATGTTTAAAAGTTTACTGTTGTAAACAAAATAATGTAATTAGTAAACCATTTTTGAATAAATTGCATTTGAAATTTTCCTTGTAAGCTTAGCCATTTCAAAATGCTTAGGCCTAAAACCACGTGGCAGCTCTCCAATAAGGATTCTTGGACCCAGCCAAAGGGCAGGTTTGATCAAACATTTCATATACTGTATACCTAAATTAAATTATTATATGTACCTTACAATAATACTTATAAAATATTCATAAATCACTAAAGAGAATAAAGGAGATTCTATGAATTAATACAAAATGAATATCCAAAGAAATGAAAATAGAAATATGTATATTATATCTCTGTATTCTGTTTAATTACAGAGAGCGGAGCAGGGAAGGCCCGAGTGGAAGGGTGGCCTCACACGGGAACTCTGCCCCGGGCCACAAAAATTCTCTCGGCGGCCCTGTGGCTAGTACCCCATAGATCCTATTTATTAAAAGAAAGTAGTTTTCTAAGGCTTAGGTTCTCATACAACCCTAGAAAATTATAAACATTATTTTATCAAAATATTTTATTAAAATTATTTCATTAAATTCAATATAAAACTAATTCAGTAGTTAATGTAAATAAAGATGTTTCATAGCGTAGTATTAAGTTCAGGTTTATATTGTAAACCATAATATAATGTTGGAGTATTTCAAACAAAGATAAAAAAATTATAAAAATCAATATCCCCCTTTATTGTTTATTTTTAATAATGATATCTGACCCATTATAGAGATAGCCTACTTAGTATAAGAAAAGTTTAAACACGTTTGTGTGTTCAAAATCACGTACACCAAGATAATTAGGTCATTACCACATATAAGTGCCTTTTTCTCAATAAGTAATGATAACAAGTTTTTATGTTGTTGAACAAAGTTTTCAAATGCAACTATTACAAATAATGTAGCCAACTAGTAATATATTTTTAACAAATATCACATTCTGTGTTAAACAAACTTAAGGGGGGTCATGAGGTTGAATTTTGAAAAAAAAATCATTTTTTAGTTTATTTCATATTTTTGTTCCCTGATTAATTACGAATTATTTCCTGCAAATTTCATAAAAATAGGTCAAAGCAAACAGTTTTTATTTAATATTATATAGTCGTATGTTCAGGGGATTTTCAGCACATTGAGTGAGGTTCCGCAGTGTATGGAAATAATCGCGATTTTCCGAAAGTTTGTTTTTTTAACACGTATGTACCTTTTTCTCAAAAACGGTTAAAGATAGGATCCTGAAATTTTTACCACACTTTCAAATCACCTATTTACACATATTTATAACATTTCATAAAGATAAAAACCAAAACAATATAATTAACCTCATTACTACATTATAATTTTTGAAATTTTTTAATATATTAACATAATTTTTTACTGTGTTTATAATTTTTAACACAAATCAACCAAATGTTATAAATATTTGCATAATAGTATGATCAATACAGGGTAAAAATTTCATTCTGATATCTTTTATGGATCCTGAGAAAAAGGTACACAAAATTAGTGAAATTAACATGGCGGAGATACAACCTCATGAACCCCCTTAACGTATATTATTATGGTACAGCAAAGCTGTAATATTATGGTTTTTCAGATACTCTGTAGTAATGAAAGTTTTTGTTTTTACAACAAACATGTAGAACTTTTTTCTGGTGTTTCCGCTTGAGGAGAATCACCAGAAGCCGTCCTCGAATCTTTGTATGCATACCTCCATAGCACAGGGAGGTCAATTTATTTTTGGTTTTCAAACTGGAACTGCCATATTACCTGAAAAATATAAATTTTTCAAATAAATCAACAACACTTTGCAATATTGATCAATTTTACCAACTCAAAAATACATTTGTGTAATATGAGATAAATTATGATTTTTTTCAATAAACTATTTGCAATACAGTAGAGTACGTCAAAATCATTTCAGAATTATACCATAAAGTTATGGACTCAAGACTTGATATTATAAAATTTGAAAAGCTATATTATATATAGTCATATTATTTGTAATAATATGGTAAAAAGTAACTATGAATTTAATTTCTGATAGTTTTTTTTTTTTTTTTTTTTTTTTTTTTTTTTTAATGTGATGATACAAACAATTGTTTAATGATTTTGTTTTAGGAGTTTATTCACAGCTCAGCCATGTTCTGGGAGATTTGATTTTTTTCATATGGATCTATCATTCATTCGGATGAATGATTAAGGTAATTTGATTGTTCTTCCTTCATTAATTCAATGAGACTTACCTCTCAAAACACCTGCTTGATCAGAGTCGACGTGGTAGAAAGGTGTTCCAATGAGTGTAGATATATTGTCAAGATTTGAGGCTAGAAAATTAATTAATTATTTAATTTTTAGGATTTATGTATAGTATGTAAGTTATACAAAGACCATTAAAATAAGAGGAATAAATTATAGAGACACCATCAATCATTCACATCCCTCTCTTTTTTCATTAAGAGAAATTGAGTTATTGTGTAAACTAGAAAAAGATTTGCCATTTATAACTACTAAACAGTTTATTGACCAATTTGAACAATATACTTCCAAATAATCTATAGGCTTTGATAAAAAGAGCTAAAAATAAAAAGTAGTACACATTTCTTTGTATTTGAAGGAACTTGTGCTATGTTTGCCACATCACAATATTTTTTTACTTCTGGCGTTCTATATATTATTCAGTGGTGAGACCTTCATGCCTTAAATATTTATCTGTAATAACTAAATAGATCTTACCTATTGAGTTTTTCTCTAACGGCCTATATCGAGGTAGATTGATTACTTCAGGACAACATCTCCCTAAAAATTCACATATTGATTATATATTTGATGAATTTGCTAGGGATTCCAAAATCATGCTTTTAGTAAATACTTTTATCACTTACTTTTTTAGTAAATATTTTTTTATCATTCATAGATAAGAAAATTAGAAAAATTAAGTATTAAACAATATCTTACTTTAATTTGGTGAACCATTATAACAGGAATAGAAAATCTATCAACCGTAACTATACATGTTAGTAATTTTTATAAAAGGAACTCCTCCTACAGTAATTTTAATGACTTTGGTGCCATGTATAAAAGTGCTCATTGTAAAGTGGTTCTAGAGTAAATTTGTGAATTTCTATCCAAATGGAAGGACCACAATCCCTTTAAGTTTGTTATTTGCCCATTTTATTAGCATTGGTAAGGAATTAATTGATTGTCAAGTTAAACACTGCAGTGACCGCGCTTTCCATATTACACGTTTAGTCGCACAGATGACTATTGTACTCCACATTTTAATTTTCATTATTAGGATGGTTATTTTAAAATACACCAGCGAGATCATCTATCTATTCTAACTTTATGTTAAACTAATACGGAGGATATAATTAAACTGAATTAAAAGAGTGGAAACAGTAAAAATTATATACAAAGTTAAAAGGTTTAACATGTGTTTAAGTTGTATTATCAAAGATTTTTTTATGAATATGCAAATCAAGTTGCTCGATTCCAAGCGAAATGTACACTAGTAATAGTCTTAAGAATATAGTGATAGAAACTAACCACAATAATGGGTTTTTACTCTTTTGATGGTAAGACCTGTGATATACAGCATCACCATAAATGCAGCAACAATCACTGTTCGTACACAAAATCCGGTTAGCCACTCATTGAAAGATTCCCTGCAACAAAACATAATATTAATAAAAATAAGTGGCAAAATATTTTGAATCTCTATAAAAATAATGGAATCTTTCATATAAAAAATATTACTATATTCTTAAGTTTTTTAGTTTCTTAAAGTCTGTATTTGAAAAACAAACACATGATCAAACTGCTCAGTTAAAAGAAAAATTACACTAAAAATTAAACACATGCAAAATAAAATCAGCAAAGAAAAGTATCATTATTTGAAGCGCTTAAGAAATAGTTTTCACTGAGGTTATAGATTCAAATCAATTTAGCATAAATGACTAATACAATTTTCATGCCAATGATCCCATCCAGTGCAAACCATTTAAAGATTAACTCTGTCTATAAACAAATATTTTCTGGACTTTGAACTTTGAACTCTGTGACAGGAATATAGAGATAATAATTTATTGATTTTGCAAGCAGGGTATGATTCACGAGACCATGCACTGGAATCGGATGCAGTGATACCTTGTGTAGTGATACCTTAAATCAAAATAAACAAAAAATTTCATGGTAACACATGTCCCAAAATGCTTTGTTGAACTGCTAGTCACCATTTTTATTTTTACGTGTAATAATTTTGATTTCCGTAGTGGATGGGTGTATTAGCTTATATTTGGCATGAATCTTTATCACATGTTCATTTCCAGGGAAATATTACTTTTTCAATTTTGAATATGTTTAAATGGTGGCCATTTCAAGTTTTGAATCTCAAATCTCAAAAACATTAAATTTTGTTAACATT
This sequence comes from Neoaliturus tenellus, assembly GCA_030545055.2. Taxonomy (NCBI): domain Eukaryota; kingdom Metazoa; phylum Arthropoda; class Insecta; order Hemiptera; family Cicadellidae; genus Neoaliturus; species Neoaliturus tenellus. Next base: position 129,038,223 of record CM061534.1, read on the forward strand.
GTACAAATAGCAAAACAGTTGACGAATTAAATTATCTAACCAATGGTACCAAGGTGGTAAGGATTTGACAACAAATAACAGGATTATTGTGATTTTTCTATTAAAACAACCAAAATTTGCATGAATTATAATGAAAAATCAATAATGCTTTTCTGCAGAAAATTTATAATAACTCTGTTATTTGTGTCAGATTCTTACAAACTTGGCATCATTGGTTAGAAAATTTAATCTGTCAACCTATTCCATATTTGTTCAATTTTTACAAAACTTTCGTGTTATGAGATATTTGAGTTTAAAAACTTAAAATGGTCAACATTTTTAAACTATTAAAAAAACAATTTTTTTCCTGAAAATGAACAACAGAGTGGTAAAAGGCTCCTAACAAATATAAACTTTAACAATCATCCGGTACGGAAATAAAAATTCTTGAGTGTAAAAAAACAACGGCTAGTGACTTAACGAAGCATTTTAGGACATATGGTCCCTTGAAATTTTTTGTTTGTTTTGATCCAAGAAATCAATCACCTTACCGAGTTTTGGAAGAGATTTTCTGAACACCCTTTTATAGTTGGATTTGCATTTTGGTACGGTAGCATCTCAGCATCCGATTCCAGTGCATGGTCTCGTGAATCATACCCTGCTTGCAAAATCAATTAATTATTATCTCGATATTCCTGTCTCATTTGCTTTTTGTAACCCAAACACTACTTTAGCTCTCAGCAAGAGTGAGCAAGCTTGGAAAGTTTCAGAGAGTTTCCAATTTTAGCTAATTTCCCTATAGGGAATACGCTATTATGGTAGTAGTCACGGTAAGACCTGAGAACGGGACCATGATACTTTTTTGTTCTGAGGTCCCTAGAAGCCAAAAACACTGTTTGTTCAAATTGATATGTATATATATGTATATATACAGGGTGTCCTGGAACACTCTGGAACACTTTTGTATATTTGTTCCTTTGCATCGAGACAAGAAAAAAACATTATACAAATAGGGGTCTAAAATGCCTTGTTTAGCCACTAGCCGCCATTTTGTTTTATACACATGATATACTGGAATATATGTATACGGCAGGGGGTGAGTAGAAATGCTATGGGCATGGAAACCCCTAGCTGGAACATATGTTCAAGACAGCAGGTTGAGAGGAGTGCGACGGGCATAGAAACTTCTAGCTGGTACATGAGTGGACAGTTTGTCCCGTGCCTCACCCTTTCTCTTCCTTCAATATCCCATCCTTCCGGGGGCTTGTGCAAAATTCCCATTAGAGGCAGACGTGCTCAACGGTTTGGCCGGGGTCTCCTTATCCACCAATAATAACAACAAAAACATACCAATGCCCATTTTCAGAAAAAAAATTAATTTTTTACACTATATATTTTCAAAATGGCGGCCATTTTAATTTTTCAAACTCAAATATCTGAAAATCGGTAAATTTTATAAAAATTTTACAAGACACAAAAAAGTTGCCAAATTAAATTATCTATAACCAATAAAACCAAGTGTGTAAGGATTTGACAACAAATAACGGAGTTACTGTGATTTTTCTGTTAAAATTGCATTAATTATAATGCAAAATCAATGTTTTTAAAGAACTCCGTTAATTGTTGTCAGATCCTTACAAACTTGGTTTTATTGGTTAGATAATTTAATTTGGCAACTTTTTTGTGTATTGTAAAATTTTTATAAAATTTACCGATTTTCAGATATTTGAGTTTGAAAAATTAAAATGGCCGCCATTTTGAAAATTTACAGTAGAAAAAATTCATTTCTTTCTTGAAAATGGGCATTGGTATGATAAAGGCTCATACCAAATATGAACTTAGTGCAACCATCCGTTACGGAAATAAAATTTATTATGTGTAAAAAACAAAATGGCGGATAGCGGCTAAACGAAGCATTTTAGACCCCTATTTGTATAATGTTTTTGTCTTGTCTTGATGCAAGGAACAAATATACAAAAAGGTTCCAGAGAGTTCCGGGACACCCTGTGTGTGTTCATTTTTTTATGCTCACCATTGGGATCTCGCAAACTATAAAATAAGTTACAGGAAAGATCAAATTAGCAAAGTAGTGCAGAATTATAAGCTGAACAAAATTATGTGTAAAAATCCCAGATATTTCTACTGGTTCGTTCGCTGTGCTCGAAAAACTGTTTTTTGCTCAAAACTTCTTTGGTCTGTAACTTTGTTATTTGTTAAAATACAAAGAAACTTTTTAGATAAAACTTTACTGAAATTTTACGTAGATTCTGAATATTAAAATTAAAATTTTTTATTTCAAAGGGTTTTTGAGATATTTGAGATAAGTTAATTATTTTTAATGCAAGTAAGTATTTTTTTCATCATCATAAAAAAGAAATAATTTTTCTGATCACGAAAATACCAAATATGGCGTATTTATTTATCATAATAATTATTTAATTATAAAAAATGTGATTAATAATTTTTGTTTCATATTTTGTTGCTTACATTGTTGATCAGCTGATTACCGGCATCCGCCATAACATCCTATGTAACAGCTGATTTAGGGGAGAGGTGGGTAAAACCGGGTGGTTGGGTACAAACCGGGTGGTCAGGTTTTGACCAAGTAAGTGCTGGTACCTGGCGATAAATGCCGAAATTAACATGTAGTTGGAGAGGGAAAGTGGTGGACATGGCGCCATTAGTCTCTGAGCAGAACTCTGGCTGTTAAGAGCGTTTCTTTGTTTTTGATATTTCGTTTCCCAATGTTACGGACAGTTTGATCGCCTACTACGGAAAAACTACATGAGTTTCAGTGAAGGTGACTACACTATTGTGTAGTCTACGTCTTTATCTTTACTCTGATATAAGCAATATCTCAAATTAGTTTTAAGCACTCTCAATATGTTAAGTTTTTGTTATAGTTACTACCAGTGGGGTGAAACCGGGTATGACGCGCGGGGTAAAATCGGATGGTATTTATACATGTTATATGATCTAAATATTTAAAATTTGATTTTTTGCTCATACATTATCTGAATATGTTATCTTTGATACTATTTTTTACTTAATTGTGTGTACTTAGTAATAATTCCGCACTACTTTGCTAATTTGATCTTTCCTGTAACTTTTATAGTTTGCGAGATCCCAATGGTGAGCATAAAAAAATGAACACACTGTAATAACTTATATACATGCGTGTGTGTGTCCATTAACACCATAACTTTTGAACGGAACCTCCGATTTTGATGAACTTTGGTACAGGAGTGCAAGCCAGCATCTACTTGAATGAGTTCGCGAACCAGAATGATCGGACCATGGGAACGGGGTTTTGTAGGGTTTCAAAAGGGTAAAAAATGGGTTTTTGGCTTTTTTTACTTATATTTATCAAATTCAACAATTTAAATCAAACCATTTAAAAGAGCTTAAAAAAACAAACAATCTAGTACTGTATTTTGAATTTTTTACCTAGCTTAAATGGTTATGAAGAAAATCCAAAAACTATGTTTTCCATGTTATTCTTATGGGAAATCATCAAAACCTTCTATCTTGCTTATTTATTGAGATATCTTGATAAAATTTGGTATGTACATTCATTAGGAAGCGTTTAACTTATATTTACTCACAAAACCCATATGGCCGCAAACCTACGTACTCACACCTATATGGGGTAAATGGGGAAAATAAAAGAACACCATAACCTGATAAAATTTAGTATGTACATTCATTAGTTAGGGTTAACTTATTTTTACCAACAAAACCAATATGACGGCAACCCTACATACTCTCATCCCCATGAATTTTATGGAGAAATAGAAAATATACCAAAATTCTATTGGAAATTTGCTGAGTACGCAGGTCTGCTGAAACGGGGGGTCTTTTGGTAAAGCACACGTAAGTTTTATTTCACCATTTCCATGAAGTGCTAGTATGTTGCTACTGTACAGTATTAGAATATACTAGCTGCTACCAGGCAAGCTATGCAATGTCAACGTGGGGGATTATTTCCCCTTGTTCCCTATGCTCACTCGCTCAGGCTGTGATATTCTCTAGTTTTTCATTACCAATTTTCCCAAAATACTTTAAATGTGAAATTCTTCTAATAATTTAAATAAAAACAGGTGTGTAGAATTTTTTTTCTTTATTTCGGCTTTAGGTTAACCCTTTCAGTCCCAAGTACAGATAGAGTTATAGAAAAATTTTTTTCTTTTGTAATACTCATATTTATACCTAAAATAAGTAGTATTTGCTTAGTATGCATTTTTTAGACATCCAATTAAGAAAAAAAAAATTGTCCACAAATGAGGACAAAATTATTCAAAGTCATAGGTTTAAATTAACAGAAAATTCATAACCTGTTGTATTTTTTTGTAATTTGTATAAAAACACATAAAAAAATTATAAAATACAATAGTGTCTTACATTACAATTACCCCCATTTGCTTATCGGAGATGGTATGTTCAGAGAAAGTTCCGTTCTTTTGTAAGAAAAAAGATATATCTGACATTTTCACACCGTATTTATGATTTACCCGTACATTTTGACACTTTGCACCTTAGAGCTAACATACTTTTACCTAAATTAAGTAGTATATGCTTGGTTTTTTCCTAGACGTCAAATTAAGAAAAAAACAAAACTGTCCTCAATTGATGACAAACCGATTCAAAGGACTAGGAGTAAAAAATATATCATAAGATACTGATTATTTTGTAATTTGTCGAAGAAAACGTTGTTACAGCCTTTTCAGGAAGTTTGTATGCACACTAAATATTTATTTTTACACCCTTCCTTAATTTTTCCGAAATTGTAAATTGAAGTTTGAGCTCTGGTACACCGTTCAGTTTATTTGTCCTCAAATGTTGACAACAAAACATTGAGGTTATGTTAGTAATTTTTTCCTTTTAATCCAATTGTCCTCATTTGATGACATGTATTTTATCTTCCAAATATTACAACATATAAATCTGTATAAGACAAGATATTTGTATATTTAGAAACTGTGTCCTCTATATAATTAATATACAAACTGTTAAGCCTAAATTTTAAGCCAATCTGTTTCAAATATACAAGTAAAAATGGTCTTACCATGGCAAGTGCAGCTGTGGTCTGACATGCTTCTTTTTTACCTGTTGAATATATCAGGTTTGCCAATCTAAAACCCCTGAGAAACTAAATTTCCCTAGAAAATCTGTCAACAAATGGGGACAACTGCATTGAAAGGTAGAAAAATAAAAACAACAAGTTTGAAATAATTGTTGAAATGTGCGTCCTCAATTGAGGACACAGGGACTGAAAGGGTTAAAACCATGTTAGGCCCACTACAAAAAAATAAAGAAGTTACTTGAAAATGTTGTTAAACACTATTAATTTGAAAAGATCGTCCAAAACTTTGTCATCCATATCATAAAGTAAAGTCATTAAATTTACAGGAAATTGAACTTTAAGAGTTTTCAACACTTCATAAAGCAGTGGCGGCCGGTGGTTAGGGACGCTGGGGGGGCTCTTATCATTATTTTATTTATATTTACGCCAGTGAAGATAAATAAAGTCTGCTTCAGGAAAAACGGTTATGTCTTATGTCAATAAATAATAGTTACTCCATCAAACAGGTATAATTCACAAAGTTGAATTAAATTACAATATAGCCTAAAAAACTTAATCACAATTGCTGACGAAAAGTCATCTCTGTTTTACATAAACTGATACCGGTAATCAGTTGTGCTGCAGAGTATCAGTTATGTACAGCAGAAATGACTTTTTAGGTAAATTTTCCGTCAATTTTATTCAGTTGATATAAATCCGTTTAATGCTTACGCCTACTTATTTTTCGTGACATTCGTTTGAATTGAGGAAACAAATCAGACTGAAATAGTTTTGCCGCGGACAGGTGTGTTCTAAGAATTGAAAGCGGTCCGCTACCCCGGATGTTAAGATGTCACACACTTCCTTTTTTGTCCTTTGTCAATACAATCAATTGTTTTATTAGCTGTAAAGGATACATCCCAATGTGGGATTATTTTGCCATTGACCATGAATACATAGTTAATGATTTTGCTTAACAAAATCCAGTAAAAAAATAATAAAATAAAATAAATAAAAATAAAAAATCTGCATCTCTCAAGACATTTTGTAGGCCTAAAGTTTTATTTAATGTCGCAAATCTAATGTTGATTTTTCCTACTTCATCAAATTCTATACACACCTTGATGTGTTTGTCACTCGTTTTATGTATCTTAACTTTTTAGCTCAAATGTTTACTCTGAAATACCACCAACAGTTAAGGCACGATCCTGAATCCCTATAATCAAGCAAGTGTTACAGAAAAACGAGTTTTTAATTTTACAGCCACAGAGCCAATTGGCCTAATTGTATAAATTTCTAAAACACTTTTGATGAAAACTATTTTCTCTTTGTTCAACTTTGCATTTGATTAATAACTAAATTGGGCCTTAGAAGCCCCAGGTCCTTCAGCAAAGTAGTTATAATATTCAGTGTTTTTTCATTCTATTACCTACTATACGATTTACCTGGTATAAATGTTGCTCATCTCCAACGTCACCCATTTCACTTTCAACCATTTACATTTCCTCACAAATCTATATAATTCACTATTTAAACACAAGACACATCAAAACGTACAACATTACGCACAACAGAACCCAGACGGACGACTGCATCGCGAGGGAACTGACAGTCGCATTTTTGGCACTGCTCGGTTGGTAGCAGTGGCTGGAGCAGTGGCGCGCGCAGCCTAGGGCGCCGGGCAGAGCGTTGCATTAGCAGCCGTTGGGTGTGCCTGTGTGAGTGAGCTGCGCGTATGCGCGTCTCCATTTGATTTTACAAGAGCACTAGGACGCCGTGGCCGGCGTCCGTCGCTCCGGCCCGAGCCGGCCGCGATAGAATTAGCGACACAATCGTCGTCGATTTTGGATTTAATTTGATACGATCTGTTTCTATCTTCAACTTATGACCTACACAACTGTCATTCTGTTAAATATTCTCATAATAATATTTTTGTTAGTTTATTTATTTTGATTTTTAATCAATTCTTTAGGAGGGGCGGCGTCCGGGAGTCCTTATGGGCGAGCCGCCACTGTCATAAAGGGAATTTCTTGAATTTACGTCACACAAAGGGCAAGCAAAAATCAGATGGTCCAAACTTGCCTCATCTTCACCACATTCACAGTTTGGATCTTGAATCACATTAATTTTAAACAAATGCATTTTAGTGTATGTGTGTAGTGTTTAGAATTAATTACAAAAAAAGATTTTTTTGCCACAGTGTTGTGTTAATAAACAACTAAGATCAAACACTTCAAAAATCCTGAGATCGGTAGGCCTACGCTTATGACGGTCCTGGAGCTAAGGACCCCAAGGGTTATAAAAAGCTAATGGCTTACAAATCTTTTCCATAAAATTTTCATTGCAAACGGTCTAGTTTATATATATATACTCGCCTGCGGCTCGATGGGGGCTCCGCCCCCATGCCCCCCTTAGGGGTTGTCCGAAATTCGTAAATTACTCCCCCATGCTCCCCTTAGGGGTTGTCCGAAATTCGTAAATTACTAAAAAGTCGAGTTGAAGCAGGTTAGTTCCACCAAAAAACTGGTCCACCAAGACAGTAAGAAAGCCGGCTGGTAAGCACTACATATTATCAACAATAATAAATAACCCCCGTCGCAGCAGACCTGCGTACTCAGCAAATTTCCAAAGGAATTTAAGATTTCGTATTTTCCCCATAGTTACCATAGGAATGTGTATGTTGGTTTATTGCCATGGGATGTTGTTAAAAAATGTTTGTTGTCAGGTAGAGTGATGGTTGAGTAAGGTATAAATCTAATTGTATCAATATTCGGCACTTTTTAATATTCCCAATAAACCCCATGGGTTTGAGTATGTAGGTTTGCCGCCACATGGGTGTTCTAATCAAATATCAGTTAAACCCTACCTAGTGAATGTACTAAATGTTACTAAGTTATGTCAATAAATATGCGAGACGGACTCATGAAAATAGACCTGGTCTTACACCTTCATACCAAATTTCATCAAAATCGGACAGTAGGCTACTACGGACATTCACATATATGAAAATTAACGAATTGTTTTTTTTTTCTGGGGACCTCAAAATGAAAAAGTAAAGTGGTCCCGGGCTTAGGTCTCACCATGGCTACTACCGTAATAGCGTATTCTCTATAGGGAAATACGCTAAAAGCTTTGAAAATCGCCAATAGCTAGTTTTTAGAACCACTCCCTCGTTCCTCTTAATTCGTAAAATTGAGAGAGTTGTAAAATCATAATCAACCACACAAATATTCTAGGTATTATGCTGGATGGAGGCTCTACCCCCTTGCCCCATAATTAGTTGCCCCTATTCATATATTGCTGTAAAAATCGCAAGCACTGAACAGGCTAGTTGAGGCCTTCGCTTCCATACCCCCTTGTTGTGTTCACCGTATTAGTTTGTAGTTTACCAAGTCTCAAACGTTTAAGATTTCCCCATAATATTTTAAAAATGAAATTATTATGGATTTAAAAAGCAACTATACTGTAGTAAACGAATCGTCGGGGGATTTGAAGCAATGCCTTGCCTCACCCTCCTAACACAAAAAGGGTGAAATAAACTTAATAAAATATATGACAATGTAGAATGAATAACCTAAATAAAATATTTCAAAAGATCAATGAGGAAATAAATAATTTTACAGAAACAAAAACAGGTAAACATGAAAAAAGGTTTGGTACCCGCCAAAGACCCCTATTATTCACACACAAAAATATTCGTTAGGAAATAAAAATGGACGTTATGAAATAATAATTTATTATATAGTTATTCTAGTCACTTCCCTTAAATTCCGTTGAAGTTTCAGGGATATTTTACAAGTTCAGTCAATGCAAAATTCGTACCTCAAATACAATATAACTGTAGTTGGCTCTACTAACAAGTTATATGAAATTCAGTGCTAATAAAAGTTGCAAATCTGTCTTAAAACAACGATTTGAGATACGATAAAAGTGAAAGGTCTAAAAGTTAGATTTATGTCACTAATTCACAAACAATCTATACTTTAACAGTATATGTAATGTAACAGAGAAATCCGTTCATATTCAACAGATAAGAGAGAAACACATAAATTTAGCTGGCAATAATTATAATTTTATTAAGTTCAATTTTTCCGAGTGGTTAACTTTTAAATATAGTGAATTTCCTTCAATATCACTGTCAAGCTAAATAAATACAAAAATTCAAGCTTATGGGGAAGCAAGATATGCAAAATCAGCTACATAGGTATTAAAATCAGCTAAAGTTAATGGAATGTTTTGCAGTAGATCTATAAAAACAATAAAAAACCTTTATATCAGGAAAAAGGTTCCCTACTTCAAGCTCTGTTCAAATTTTTAAGAGTGTTAAACTTCTAAATATAGTGGATTTTGGTGTTAGTTAATACTAAACTTCAAGATCTCAATACAATATTACTGTAGTTACTGACTAAAGTATGGCAAATATTAACTAAACATAGCCAATTTACCTCAAATAGTCGGAAACCAAAGTTTTTGGTAAGTTAGGAACAAACAATGTAAAACATCACTAAGTAACAAGCAATGTAAAACAATCAGTTGCCAAACAATCAATTTTAAAACAATCAGTTCCGCCTAACAGGTAAAATAAAAAGACATAATATTGGCAATCATCACAGTTATTGTTTATGTTTGATACTTTTATTGGTATCGGTGCTGTCCAAGATGTGTGCGTGCACAATTTTAAGGATCTAAAAAGTGAAAGGAAGTGGAAAAAATATCACTTTCGATTACAGTAGGTTGTACAACCAAACAGGAATGCTAAAGAAAGTTATTTGTAGTTTTAAAAATGTTTAATTGACCTTAAGATGATTGTATATAAGTTTTAGTGTTAGATGAAAAGAAGTTTCGATTTAGGTTATTTTTATATATGTAGTTAGATAGGGTTTGAATAATTATAGCCAATATAGCCGTGTAGTGAATTAGTTTTTCTGCAACATAAAAATGAAAAACTACTAATTGTGTAAAATATTGAAGTGTTACGATTTAAAATGCGCCACACAACAGCCCTGCCGTGTTGGACACTGCAACTGTCACACTGGCTAGGACCAATGTAGCCGTATAGTGAATTCAAGAAGAGGTTTTATACTGTGTAAAGAAATACCGTGTTACGGTTTGAATGTCAACAATTTGTTTAAACTGTCTCTTATGCTTGGTTGAAAATATATTCAGAAAATTCATTTGATGCCAAATTCGGCCGGAAGTATAATCTATGGTGAATTTGATTAAGTAAACTAAAAGTAATTAAAAATGAAACGAGAACAAAAACACACAAAAAGTGAAAAGTCCAAAGTTTAAATCCCACTAATTTACTAACAATATAATATAGCATTATGTTCGACGGATAAATCCATTCATAATCAACAGGTTAAAGAAAAATACATATTATTATCTGGCATAAAAGTATCATTTCTTTTTTATTAAGATGTTTAACTTCTAAATTTAGATAGTTTCCTTTTAAAATCAGAAGAAAGGTGTCAAGCAAAATGAATACAAAACGTCAAGCTTCTAAATACAATATTACATAAGTTACTCACAAATTATGCCAAATAATAATTAACATTGCAAATTTAACTCAAACAGTCGAAAATATATTTATTTGAAGTAAATATGGTAGGGGGTTTGACTTAAAATTAGTGACTTCTACTCTGGAAAGGTGACTTCCGGTACACCCTGTCCATTGATTTCACTGTAACCGGTTTATCTATGATGGATCACTTGGTTTTTGTTAAAATAAGTTCTGTACATTTTGAAATGGGTGCACAGGTGATCTGGGTCCACTCAGTATAATAGAGATTTAGTTAAAACCAAGGTACTACTAATGTAACTTTAATCGAGTTGCATGTGAAGTTAAAAACAAAATGCTAAATTAAATTATTATGTTCAAATTTGACAGATAGGAAAATCGAACTTTACTTGAACACTATATGGTAAATATGGCGTGGTATTGCGAAATGTCAATAACATGAGAATTCTATGGAGAGCACTTAACCTTTTCTAATAGTCTCGTCTCATGCTTGCACGCAGTTTCGACCAGAATAAAAATTAACTGAGTGTAAGTAAATATGTTCAACAAAATAAGTACGAGAACCAAACCTGGTAAGTGTCGTGATTAACAGTGTAATTACAACAGATCACATACCTATGTACGAGAACTGAGTCGCAAGTCAGCCGAAAACACGCTAACGGACATCTCAGGGTGTAATTGCGACAGTTCAAATAAATAAAGACGAGAACTAAGTCGCAACTAAGCAGCGCTTCGGTGGCCAAGTTTGGAACTACATAGTTTAGGTTACTACTAACCATGGCGAGAAACTAAGCTTATAATGTAAAATTTGTTATACTTAAACAAATAAATGTTCAACTTTAGTATTATTCCCTTATTTTGTACATTTAATCCTATCAGTATACCAAATTTTGGTTTACCATCTGAATTGGAAGTTGATAAATTATTAATATCGCATATAAGTGAGTCAGTCAGTCAGTCAGTTACACATAGGGCTGTATAGTTTATTAGATATATATATATATATATATATATATATATATATATATATATATATATATATATATATATATATATATATAATATATATATATATACATCCTCTTTTATAAATGTATACTTTCCTACTACTGCACAGTAAGAAAATCAACCCTCATCAGAACGATTACAGTAAAGATTTTGGTAAAGATATAACTGATGTCTTACTTATTTGAAGGGGAGAATTCGTTCGCAAAGGTTAGTTTGCAGCATTGGTCCACCCCGCAACAATAGAAGTCTTCAGGGCAAGTTACTCGTTCGGTTAAAGTCAATCGGCACACACTCACTGTTACAATACAAAACAACTTAGTACTTTCCACACTTCCAAAAACCTCATCACTTTCAAAGTTATGACTAGGTATACAATGCAGTTGTCTGCTTGCAATATTGAGCGGAGCGACTATTTTTGAAATCAATAATAGCAAATGTATACGTAATTCAAGGGAGCTCGTTCGCTACGCTCACTCGTCGTCAGGGTTTAGCTCATTCGCTGCGCTCACTCGCCATTTGGGTCAGCCCGTTCGCTACGCTCACTCGCCGTCAATTTAGTTCGTTCGCTGCGCTCACTCACCTTTTTTGTCGGCTCATTCGCGGCACACAATCGTCGCCAAATTTAGGTTGTGCGCTGCACTTACTCGCCACAAGTCTGCAATAGGTACTCTAATAATTTTTGATTACGCAGGTTTTGCTGCGACGGGGTATTATATGTTTACAAGATATTAAATGGTGCGTCGTCCAAAATTTGCCCCTCCTCTCCGTATACATGGCATTTCATTCAAGTACAAAGGTAAACAAACAACTAAAATAAATAAAACAAAAATTTCACATAAATCTACTGTATTCACAAACAGCTGATAGTAACAGTCTGCAGTTAAATTTGGTCCTTATAACAGCTGTATAATTAACACACAGTTAACAAACCAAATAAAAAATTTCTCCTATTAAAATAACATGGTAACTTTAAAGGGCCGTAGGGCAGAACCCTTATGCCCGATTTGGACCATTTCAGATTTATACCTTCCCATAGATGGTTACTATGACCGAGCAAAATTTCGTGAGGATCACTCCAGCCGTTCAGGAGGAGTACTTGTAAATAAAAAGCCAGAGTGTAGTATAGGAGCTTCGCTCGCTTCGCTCGCTCCGCTCAATGAAAAAAAAATTATAAAAATAAGGTAAAGAGTTTGTGAAACACTATAAGACTCATTGCTAATTTGTTTATAAAATGTGTCAACCTTTTTACCAGGTTGAAATCAATTGGTAAAAATCTTTCAAAATTTTTCAAAATTGCTAAAATCTTTCAAAATTGGTTTTCACAATGGTCAGGTTCACGAGCACCACCACGACCGGGATATGTTTTGTTTATCTATCACATGATAAATCCTGGTGGATCCCGCTAACGTCATATTGCTGTCGTCTTACAAATCCACCGTGATTTTAAGGTTGACTTCAAGCGCATATGTTACTAAAATTCCTGTTACTGTACCGCCCATCATGAACCTGAACAGGTATGTCATGCATGCTACAAAAAGAGAACAAAAAGTTAGCAAATACCTTTCCTTAGTACCTCAAAAGAAAGAAGAAGAAAGCACTGATTTTATTGAAGATTGTATTATCAAAACCATCATTAAAAAGTTTTAACATATGGGAATTGCATATGATACATCAGTTCATACCTGCTCCCAATTATATTTCAAAATTAATGTGCAGTCAAACTGTGGATTTCAATTCCTCTAATTTTTCCCATATTCCTCCCACTGCCAAGAATTCAACCAAACAGAATTTACGGCTGTTTAATTTCTCGTGTATTTTTATGCAATTGTTTTACTTTTCCACTAACAAATATGCTTATTTTGACTTTTGTGATGTAAAAAGAAACGCTTGCAACTGCAATTAGGAGATGTGTAATACGACCATCAGCGCTGTAATATCTAAACTAAACTCAGGGCCGATGTTGTAAATGGGCCCTGTGGGCCCAAACCCAGGGGAGCAAGAAGTTTAGTTTTTTTCGGGGGGGGCAAGCAAAAGAAAAGATTTTAATTTTCTCGTCAATGGAATCCTCTCCACTCTTGGTTCTCACTCTACTCATATCACTGCCACTGCCTGCGTCCTGCGTGTTGCTACTTGATCTATGGCAACGTGGTCTTTCTTTGTCAGCTTGAAATTTTTTAAAACAACTGAACCCATTTTATATAAAAAGATAAATAAATAACACTTGTCCTTGTGATAATGTGTAAAGTAATACTTATTTGATTGTATTTTATTGACTGTTTACATTTTTACTTTACAATGCTGGTACTCTTAATAACGATCACAATTAATTTAGATCTGTCATTATTATGTTGGGAGTTAAATTGCCGAGTGCCTTTTGCATTAGGGTATTTTTGACGATATATACCAAAGGCAAGTGGGGTGCATCGGGCCCAATAGCGCATCACAGACAAACTGCGGGCCTGACTAAACTTCAAGAGCAAAATATCAAAATAACAGCTGACTATGAATAAGAAGATAGGGTATACATTGACAGTAGGGAGGGAATTCGTCCCAAGGTGGTAGGAAATGAAATTCAGTCTTTCGACCGCACATTAATTTTGATGAGGATGTAAGAAGCAGAAAATGTAAGAAGAAAAGATGTATTAGAACTTAACTTGGACACAAGTTGTAAAGGTTTATTACAAAAAAAGTTTTTCCCACCACTGGTAAAAAAGTTGATAAATAAAAGTTAATAAATAAATTGTTACTGATGTATATATTTAATTGACTTAAAATCACATATTGTGTATTTATATCTGATAGTATTTAGAAATACTTGAAAGGAGGTTTTCCTTGAACAGTAGTTGTATGATTAAATTATTTTCAGCAATAAAATTGCTATAAACGAACCGTAGACTCGTTTCATCATCATATTGTCTTGTAATTTATTAGGAGCGACCCTCAAAATTGTTTCTAGTTAATCAAAGTTTAAACTTGCCAACTTCCTACACATGAAGTTATTGACATGTTTAGTTTAAGTCAAATTCTTGTAACATCTGACTGTATGTCCTATCATGTTTATTTGATGTAATTACATGTAATAAATAAATAAATAAAATAAATGACCAGAGGCGGATTTACAAGGGTTTAGAGGGTGGGCTGCACCGCCAGATTTTCTTATTCAAAATTAATTTTAACAATTTTAATGATCTGTAATGTAAAATATGAAAATATTATTGTCAGATGAAAGAGAAAAAAGATAGGTACCTTTGAGAACTAAAAACAAACCTTTAAAACTGGGTTAAAGCATTGACTATGTACACTAACGTGAGTACACTTCTCATAGCATAGGCGTGTGTGAAGCATATTGACGGTGGTGCAATCTCGTGCGGCGTACATGGAAGTACAGGTAACATATGATAGATAAATCAGTATTTCCACTCTTCTCAACTAAAGGATGAAACATTTTATAACTGAAAGTTATGTTTATGTTTTGGTAAAGTATGTTTGCAGCACTGTAAATTCAGCTGAATAATAACAAGATCGATGGCAGCGACTCTGGTGCAGCGTACACCGAACTTCCAAATTTTTGCCTCAAACTAAATGCATTGGATGAGAGGTCTATTCACGTTAGTGTACATAGTCAATGGTTAAAGTGTTTAAATTTGGCATTAAACATCATATACCACTATTAGCACTCCTAGATATCGAGATTCAAATCCACCCATGTCCATGTATATGACATATCTTTTTCAACATCCATTAACCATAATACATAATATTTTCATTGCTTTGTATAAGAGGTGAAAAAATTATTTGGCAGAGCAGTTTTCATTGAAGCAAATCCTTATAAATTAGAAAGTAAGGAGTATATCTTACGTACAATGCCCAATTACAGAAAGTTACCTAAATAATTGTTATACCATTTGCGGGGAAAAACAAAGTACTAGACTATATGTAGGTATATAGTCTATACTACCTACATACACAAGTTAAATTCTATCTGACTATGTTCATAAAGACTACACATCCAGTTATATCACTAAAAACAGTTTTTGCAAAATTGTTTCTAAATAATGATATTTCTTATTAATTAATAATAGATGAACATTGAACAACTGAATAATTTCTCAGATCTCAACCAGTTTATTCAACTTACATGAAGAGGCGAGAGTTAATAAATAAGCACAACAAAACAAAGATGCAAACATGATGACTGTTTATCTTGGCACTGAAATACGGTCAGCTTCGATATCTCTATCAGTGGTGGTTCTTCACAGACTGGGGTATTCAATTTATTTAACTGGGATTAGAGTACAGTTAGATAAGGAGCTTATAAGTGCACCAGCATCCACTATCACTGTACTGAGTTTGAAATAATAGTACAGTTTTACATGTGTGTGATAGTTGATTATGGTACTATATAGCTTGACAACAATGGGTCATAGATGTTAGATGTAGTAACAAGACCGTCATGGTTTGTACTGTCCCCTATCAAAACGACAATAAATTACCCTGGGGTTGATATGCAGAAAAAAAACTTTTAGGTAACAAATAATTATCATACCTCCAATATAAAAATAAAAAAAATATGCCAACACCCATTGTTCACATGGGATAAGTTTAGATTTCACAGTTAATTTGATAGAAATATAACAAACCTTCATAGAGTTAAGATTAGAAATGTAGAAGAGCAATTTGCAAGGCTGAGAAAATTTCCCTCTCTTAAATAAAATTCTTTAAAATTTAAAATAAAACTATTAATAAGTTATACTACTCTGTATTTAGACTTGGCACAAAACTTTTGTCTGTTAGTCTAAATGGCCATTATTTTTATTGAGGAAGTTATATACCTGATGTCCCAGACCCCGTACACCCTTTTTAAAATTTACAGAATTAAATTTTAACAAAAACAAATTGTGCCATTATAGCTAAACCGGTTACGGTCTTTCAGTTATTAGTATTTTCAATGTACAGTATGTACCAAAAGTCAACTTCAGACTGGAAGTCACCAATTTTAATACAAACGCCCACTTATAACTTTTTTGGATTCTACCAAGGCCAACTACACACCAGGCTGGAGTGCTGAAAGAGATGACTTCACAGAAGTGGTGTAATAGCTGATTGGTGTTGCCAAAAGCGGTAACTTAGTTTGTCCAATTTTAGGGTATTTAAGCGGAAGTTGGGTAAATATTTGTTTATTTTAGGGGATTTACAAGTAATTATTAGGTTAATTGCATTAAAATCGCATAGTCTCAGATCAGCTGGTGCACTTGTATTGTGATGTTTTAACACAAGTGGTGGGGGGCATTCCGGCCTGGTGTATAGTTGGCCTTGATTCTACACATAATTTTTTGACAACTTTACAATTTAATATGTAACCATAACTTAATCTTAAAGGTTTAGGTTATGATGGTGGTTGAAATTTAGATTTTTCCCATAAGAATAACATGGAACAAAATCCATTACCTCTGAACATTTAAAATTAAACAAACTTGTCCCAGCCCAAAAATGACTTACTCTTATGTTAAACATTGTTCCATCGGAAATTATCAGTTTATTCATAAATTATTTTACTTTTCCAGAAAATGTACAATATGGTAGAGATGATTGAAAATATGAAAACGTAAAAGTTATTACATGTTAATCAGTATTTTATAATGAAATATTATTTAAAATGGGGTTCTAAGAAATGTTTCATACTTAGACAGTTCTGTGTAACATTAAATTTCAAAGATGTGAAATTTTTTTATGTTATTCTTATATTAATTGCCATTTTCTCCTAAACAGAGGGGTTAGAGGTACAAATTAAACTTTAAAGTAGTCTTAAAATTACGTGTAGCATCCAAAAATGTCATAAAAAGTTGGGGTTTTTATTTAAAATGAAAGACTTCTGGTTTGGATAGCTTACATCTTGTACATTGAATTTATAGTGTCAATCGATAGAGCGTAACTGATTTACCTATAACTGCACGATTTGTTTGTATTTGTGAAAAAACTGATTGTTTAAATTTTAAAAGGGGTGTACAGGTACTCTGGGACACACAGTAGATTACATTTATATTAACCTTTTTCATTTATTTATTTAGATATCTCTTTCATGTATATTATCTATTGGTCAATTGGTCTAGTGTCAATGTGTTTTTACTATTAGCGAATTTCCCTATAGGGAATACACTATTACGGTAGTAGCCATGGTAAGACCTGGACCATGTTACTTTTTTTCATTTTGAGGTCCCCAGAAGCCAAAAACACCATCCGTTCATGTTCATATATATATATATATATATATATATATATATATATATATATATATATATATATGGTGTGTGTATATATGTGTCCATGGTACTGATAACTTTTGAAGGGGACCTCCAATTTTTTATGAAATTAGGTATCGTATGGAGGTGTAAGACCAGGTCTATTTTCATAAGTTCGCGAACCAGCATGATTGGGTTATGGAAACGGGGTTTATGGGGTTTCAAAGGGGTCAAAAATGGGTTTTTGGCATTTTTGGACCTCAATTGAGATCCAAATCTTGAATCGAATCCGCCATATTTGAATGAACTTAATTTTTTAAATGTATTGGTAGGGTTGTGACCCATCATTTCAAAGTGATTTTTATGGTAGAACAAGTCGCAATCCGTTTTTGCTTATCTGTTTTCGCTCTCATGATATTACGGGTTTCTTAAACTAAATTTCAAAATAAAAAATTCAAAAATCTCTGTTTTTATGCAATTTTTTCTAAAGAATATAGACTTTTTATCACCAGATATCCCATAGTAAAAAATACTTAATTTTGATGGGACTTAAATTTTTGTCCGCCTTATCTTGGATCAGCCATTTAGGAATAAAATAAAAATTTTTTAATGTAAAGAGGTAGGGTTGAGACCCATAATTTTAAAGTATTTTTTGTGTTGTTTCAATATTTTTTGCGTTAAACAATCATGTTTAAAATGGTAAATATGATAATTAAAATGGAAGTACAGTAACTTAGTTATATAAATATTTGTTGGTTCACTTCAAACTAGGGCATATATTTATTTAATTTAATTCTGATGTCTTAAATTTATTTAAAAAATTAAACTTGGCTCACTTTTCAGGATTGGTAGGCTCTTGACTTAGGGGGCCTGGGTATTTCCGGGACACCCATTAAATTAGTCTTGGCTAAGATTGGAGAGATGTGTAACTTTTACTGTTGTAAAGGTTTCCTTCTTTTAAATATAGAAGTCGTTGAATATAAATTTGTAAAATCTTTGATCGGTAAAAATGGCCGATGCTTCGTTTTAAGAGTTATAATTGTTAATTTTAATCACATAAATTTCCTACATTACATTGTTGTAATTAATACATATGTTTTTATAAGGCTGTAAATGGTATTATATTGGCTTTACTTTTTTACCCGAAGTGTATACTCCATGATTCATATTCATGACTCATGTTTCTCCGCTGTGCGTGCTGATTCATCTATCAGCTGACTTTGAAGTCTTCTTTCACGCTTGTTTTCGTTTTGTTTTGTGCCATCATAATGTAATGTAAACAACAATGAATGAACACTAGTGAGCGACTTTACAGTGTTTTACTCAAGATCCCGATTTGTTTTTTTATCAGTCTTCGTTTGTCACTGTTGCGCTATTATGTGGGTTGTGTTTTAGACTATCTGACATTTTCATCAGTTTATTTCTTCAACATGTCCAAAGGAGAGAGCAAATTTCCACCAAATGCTGTCTTAACCCCAGAAGAAAGATTAAAAAGACAGGTTACTGATTTCGCAACTGTAGAAATTGATCCCAATGTACCCCCTAAAAGGTAAGTTTTAATTATGTTATTGTGGAATTGCTATTTGCACCCCATAAGCTTTGGCTTCCTTCCTCTTTATAAATTTGTGTGGTCTCAAATCAGGAGGCTCTGATGGAGAGGCCGGTGGCCTAGGTCTGTGTAGCCCAGTGAGTACAGTGATATAGTACTTTATAATTCTAAAGAGGTCATCAGTTTGATCCCCAAAGTTGGTTTTGGGCCCAGTTGGTATTATTCATTCAGCTATTTTAATAATGTTACTGTATTATCAACAACTGGTCAACAGTAGAATCAAAACAAGTGTTGGGAGGCCTAGGCCTATTATTTTCTTTAAAAACTTAGGCGACAAAATAAAAGTTTCATACATGACCCATTTATCATTGGGATATTAATCCTACCGGTAATTATAATTAATACATATATACATAGGCCCTACATTTCTAACCAGAGGTTATAGGCCTATAGTACACATAGGCCTAAGTTAGAACAACCTAACCTTTAAATTTTGTCTTTAGAACAACCTAACCTTGATGCCATAGTAACAATATCGGGGTTTAGACCGTTTGCCTTCAAAAACGTTATAAAATGCCCCATACATATAGGATATACTAAACAATGTCAATGGCATAGAAATAACAAAATAACCAGATAATGAAAGAGTGACCTGTGTAGGCCTACCCTAAGCCCAGTGGCGGCTGGTGGGTAGGGATGGTGGGAGGACTCTGTTATTTTATCATGATTTATTAAGAAAATGTTATTTGCAGACAAATTGATTGATTAACAAAAAATATCAAGTAATTACAACAGTTTTGTAGGCCTACAAAATTTACTACCTAAATTTCAAACTGACCTAGGCCTACCTTTATTTTATTACATTTTTAAAAAAATTAAAGAGTCCAATAAGGCAATTCTTTCTTTTTTTTCATGTTTTTGCTTTGTTTCGGACGATGTTTCCGGGTCATTCCATCGGAAATCATCCAAAATAAACGGTATCAGTTAACTGACACATACTTTCTCCCAACAATATAAAAAAAGCTGTTAAAAGCTTCAAACATAAATGTCTTGATGACTCAGTCGGATAGCTACCAGCTGAGCAGCGCGAGTTTGACCCTACAAGCGTCTGTGACTTTTAACAACGTACTGCGTTTACCGCTAAACGTAAAATTGAATTTTCTCCGCAACCACTTGACATAGAGCAATAATTTTAAATACTGGATTATTTAGTTTTTTGAGCTTGATTTAATGGTGATAAGTAAAATTTATTTAACAATAACAGCTATTTTGAAAATCCAAAAAATTGATTTTTGAAACACTTATTACGCCATAACTTTTGAACGAGCATTTTCTCGGAGATGCGGGTGGTGACATTTTATTCACCATTTTAAGTTTAATAAACCACAAAATTTTAATTAAAATCGTTAGAGCCGTTTTTGAGAAATTTGGATTTTTCACGATTTTTGAGGGTTTTTGGGGGTAAAATACCCTTAAAAATCAAAAATTAAAAAAAAACAAAAAAAACGCCTGGAATTATCGTGCGTTTGGACCTACATACCAAATTTCACCAAAATCGGACTATTAGTGCATCCTCTAGCTCTGTTTACATCCTGACACACACACACACACACAGACATCACGCGAAAACCACTTTTTTGGACTCAGAGGGCACCAAAACGTATAAATTTACCAACAACTCAAATTTTAAAATTTTGACGAAACCAATACTTTCTCAATATATACATTTATAGGGGGAAAGGGGGCTCCAAAATGGATATATACATCATCAAACTAATGCGAAGTGTTTTACGAAAACAACACTTTCTCCATATACTATGGTATAGGGGGAGAAAGTAAAAAAAATAAACTGGTTGCTTGACTATTTTTAATTTTTTTTATTTTGTAATATGTTAATCCTACATACATACCTATAACAAAAATGCGTTTGAAAATTTTTTTTTATGACTTCGTTTATCTTCAGGAGCCGCTTTTCCAATATGGCCGACACTCAATTTCACAAAAATCGTCATTTGCGGAAAGTTCCGTATCTCGTGATCCACGAGAGATAGAGCTATGAAATAAAAACCATGTTGTACTTCATAAAATGGGCTATCATTATATGTAAATTAATTGGGGACCTATGCTTTAGAAAGTTGGTAAAAAAAACCTAAAAACAAAACGTCAAAAAGTATAAATCGCCATTTTGCGATTTTTTTTTAACTGTGAAGGAAATGTTTCTAAAAGTTTAAAATTTTGTCATTTGTTCCTACATGTCTGGAGAGTATATACACAAAAATTCAAACTTCAGATAGTTACCCTTTCCAAGATATTAAATTTTTAAATTTAAAAATTTTCAAAAAACTCAAAGTTTAGAGCTTAATATCTCAGATGGGGGACCTCCATAAAATTTGAAAAAATTGTAAATTAAAGTCCTCTCTAATACCTTTAAACTAAAACAAGTTTCAAGTTTTAGACTTTTGTACTAGAGCATGTATGAATTTTTGAAAATGGTAAAAAGTTGCGTTATAATGCACATTGGCTAACAGTTGTTATAGGGGGAAAACCTGTTGTATTTACACTTAAGTATCATATTTAAGCTTTATATAGGGGCAAATTACTTCAAACATCATTTGAAAGAAGATATGACTATTAATGAAATTTATATGAAGATATAAACAAAAATTTGTTAATACTTACGTCGACTTTGACTATGCTTTCCTATATTTGTTAAAAACTGCTGACACCTCATTACATAGTTTCTCACTAATTTGATAAGTGTTTCTACCACTAGAAATAAAATTGAAGTGGTGTTAATTTCATTAAAACATTCCCAATTGGTACCCAGCACTTTTCTGAACTTTTTTAAATGATGTTCTTGGCCCAGGTGGTGTAAAAAAAAACAACAAATACATCGTTGTGTTCATTGTTTACAGCTTCAATTTCAGCAGGATACCATTCTTCATCATATACAACCACAACAAGGTCTTTTTGTTGTAGATCAGAAATTGCTATTTTTGGAACACCAGCAATTGAAGTGTCTTCGAACTCATTTGTCTTTGATGTACGATAACATCAAACTGTGCATTCATTTAAGGGTACTAACTTATGAATTTCTCTTGTTTTGGGTAATTTGCAGCACTTATCAAATCTCTTTCTTAAATTCACTTCTCCTCGTTTCATTTCTTCTTCCGTTACCAATACATATTTTATACCCTGAATGTTTTCATTACAGAAATCAAAAAACTGCTGAGTTGTCATAATTTGTTCTTTGTATGGTCTCTGTAAACTAGCTCGTGCAGTTTCCCTTTTGGTAGTGCCTCCAACCCCATCACATGCATTTTTACCGTGTGCAGTGGCAAAAAAATGCCATTCTGCATCAAGACCAAAGTCCTTTTTATGATTACATAGATTTGCAAAATTCTTCCTGTTCTTATATTGGCTTGATGCCCCATCACTAAAATAGATAAGTTTTTTAACGTTAGGTAAGGTACTTTTAATGTTTTCAACTAAATGTTTTTGAAACGCATGAACTGAAACGGTATCATGTTTCAGGTAATCACTGATGACACAGAAGCTTTTAGATTTTACTTTATCGCCATCTTTGAAGTATATTACAAATGGGTGGACAGTAGATTGAGCTTTTGTCCAGTGAAACCCTTGAGACTCGTCTTGGACCACAAACGAGTAATTTTCAGCAAAATCGGCTGGCACAATGCATTCGGATTCAGTTAAATTTTCTTTTTTTTCTTTCAGATAGGAAGCTTGTTCTTTAGCAATGTAATGATGTTTTTTCAAGTGAATCAGTTTTTCTAAAAGATCCTCAATATATTCTTCAGGTGATTGGACTACTTCAATCAAATTTGATCGATCAGTACTGGTCCATAGCTTGTACGATATTTCATCTTCAACCTCAGATAGTTCTTCTTCCAACATTCCTTTCAATATTTCCACACTATCACAGTCTTCACAGTTACCTAACATACAGTCATAGTTCTCGACATCACAAGCAACAAGAGATAACAAGTCTTTGTAATCTACATTCATATTGGCCCCTTGTAACATTAACTTAATATTCTGATGGTATATACATACGCAAACTGAGTGTGTTCCAGCAGAACCTGCCAGTTTGCACCATTTTGGGCGTAGTGAACAAAACTCGCCTGCGGCTCGATGGGGGCTCCGCCCCCATGACCCCCTTAGGGGTTGTCCGAAATTCGTAAATTACTAAAAAGTCGAGTTGAAGCAGGTTAGTTCCACCAAAAAAACTGGTCCACCAAGACAGTAAGAAAGTCGGCTAGTAAGCACTACATATTATTAACAATAATAAATAACCCCCGTCGCAGCAGACCTGCGTACTCAGCAAATTTCCAAAGGAATTTAACATTTCGTATTTTCCCCATAGTTACCATAGGAATGTGTATGTTAGTTTATTGCCATGTGATGTTGTTAAAAAATGTTTGTTGTCAGTTAGAGTGATGGTTGAGTAAGGTATAAATCTAATTGTATCAATATTCGGCACTTTTTAATATTCCCAATAAAGCCCATGGGGGTGAGTATGTAGGTTTGCCGCCACATGGGTGTTCTAATCAAATATCAGTTAAACCCTACCTAGTGAATGTACAACTACTAAATGTTACTAATACTAAATGTTACTAAGTTATGTCAATAAATATGCGAGACGGACTCATGAAAATAGACCTGGTCTTACACCTTCATACCAAATTTCATAAAAATCGGACAGTACTACGGACATTCACATATATGAAAATTAACGAATTGTTTTTTTTTTCTGGGGACCTCAAAATGAAAAAGTAAAGTGGTCCCGGGCTTAGGTCTCACCATGGCTACTACCGTAATAGCGTATTCTCTATAGGGAAATTCGCTAAAAGCTTTGAAAATCGCCAATAGCTAGTTTTTAGAACCACTCCCTCGTTCCTCTTAATTCGTAAAATTGAGAGAGTTGTAAAATCATAATCAACCACACAAATATTCTAGGTATTATGCTGGATGGAGGCTCTACCCCCTTGCCCCATAATTAGTTGCCCCTATTCATATATTGCTGTAAAAATCGCAAGCTTTGAACAGGCTAGTTGAGGCCTTTGCTTTCATACCCCCTTGTTGTGTTCACCGTATTAGTTTGTAGTTTACCAAGTCTCAAACGTTTAAGATTTCCCCATAATATTTTAAATTGAAATTATTATGGATTTAAAAAAGCAACTATACTGTAGTAAACGAATCGTCGGGGGATTTGAAGCAATGCCTTGCCTCACCCTCCAAGCACAAAAAGGATGAAATAAACTTAATAAAATATATGACAATGTAGAATGAATAACCTAAATAAAATATTTCAAAAGATCAATGAGGAAATAAATAATTTTACAGAAACAAAAACAGGTAAACATGAAAAAATGGTTTGGTACCCGCCAAAGACCCCTATTATTCACACACAAAAATATTCGTTAGGAAATAAAAATGGACGTTATGAAATAATAATTTATTATATAGTTATTCTAGTCACTTCCCTTAAATTCCGTTGAAGTTTCAGGGATATTTTACAAGTTCAGTCAATGCAAAATTCGTACTTTAAATACAATATAACTGTAGTTGGCTCTACTAACAAGTTATATGAAATTCAGTGCTAATAAAAGTTGCAAATCTGTCTTAAAACAACGATTTGAGATACGATAAAAAGTGAAAGGTCTAAAAGTTAGATTTATGTCACTAATTCACAAACAATCTATACTTTAAAGTATATGTAATGTAACAGAGAAATCCGTTCAAATTCAACAGATAAGAGAGAAACACATAAATTTAGCTGGCAATAATTATAATTTTATTAAGTTCAATTTTTCCGAGTGGTTAGCTTTTAAATATAGTGAATTTCTTTCAATATCACTGTCAAGCTAAATAAATACAAAAATTCAAGCTTATGGGGAAGCAAGATGCAAAATCAGCTACATATTAAAATCAGCTAAAGTTAATGGAATGTTTTGCAGTAGATCTATAAAAACAGTAAAAAAACCTTTATATCAGGAAAAAGGTTCCCTACTTCAAGCTCTGTTCAAAGTTTTAAGAGTGTTAAACTTCTAAATATAGTGGATTTTGTGTTAGTTAATACTAAACTTCAAGATCTCAATACAATATTACTGTAGTTACTGACTAAAGTATGGCAAATATTAACTAAACATAGCCAATTTACCTCAAATAGTCGGAAACCAAAGTTTTTGGTAAGTTAGGAACAAACAATGTAAAACATCACTAAGTAACAAGCAATGTAAAACAATCAGTTGCCTAACAATCAATTTTAAAACAATCAGTTCCGCCTTACAGGTAAAATAAAAAGACATAATATTGGCAATCATCACAGTTATTGTTTATGTTTGATACTTTTATTGGTATCGGTGCTGTCCAAGATGTGTGCGTGCACAATTTTAAGGATCTAAAAAGTATTACTGTACTTATGAAAAATATTACGTCTATATACATGTGGTAAACCCCTCACATAAATAAATAAGTAAACTTCAAAAACATACTGGAGGGTTAAGGATCAACAAAACGTTAAATTAAACACACAATATTAACTGGCATTATTTATGAATTACTACTTTAAGCTCTATGTATCGGCTTAGGTATATTAGAAACAAAGATGTAGTAAAATGAAATATGTTCGCTAAGATATGGGCGCAACCGTTTTTCTGGCTAAGGCAGAAAAACCAAAGTAATTTCACATTTCTTGTAGAACTACGTGGTCGCTACATCTAAAATTAAGAAAACCAACTGTAAACAACGACTTGTCAAATGAGATGCAGCAATATGTTAAAATATTAGTTTTCAATATTACCTAAATTGGGTGCTATAACGTTATTCCATAAACTGGGCAAGACACGATGGAAATATCAATTGTATATGTATGTATATAAGACTTGATTTAATTTAATGTTGGGCTGGGTCCCTGGGAACCTTCCGTTTCATAAAAATTTAATAGAGCCTAGTTAAATTTGTTCAATAATATAAGTACGAGAACTAAACCTGTTAAGTGATCTACGTTACCACGGATGTACTACATTACCCCTTAATCTGCCTTACCGACACTACGAATTTCTGATACCCCAATGAGTTACACATGCGGGAGTATATAATTTAGACTCGCCTACGGCTCGATGGGGGCTCCGCCCCCATGCCCCCTTTGGGGTGTCCCTAAATTCGTAAATTAATAAAAAGTCAAGTATGAAATTGGTTAGTTCCATGGAAGAACTGAACAGCCAAGACAGTAACAAAACCGTCTAATACACACAATTCACAATCGATAGTTAAAAAGCTTTGAAAAAATAATTTGAGTATGATATAATGATTATTTATTCTGGGTGTTATGCTGAATGGAGGGTCCACTCCCTAATTTGTTGCCCCAATTCCGTAATTTCTGTAAAAACTTAATGCAGTGAAGGGGCTTGCTGAGGGTTCAACTCCAATGTGTTCGCTGAATTAGTTTGTAAATAAAAAAGGCGAGTATTAAACAGGTTAGCTTTACCACAGAAGTGCACAGCCAAGACAGTAACAAAAGGCTAATGCACACTTCTCACAATCAATAATAATTAAAGCTTTTAAATTCGTCAAAAGTTGTTGCAATAAATCAGTGAAAACAATAAAATAACATTAAAACGAAATAATATAAAATCTGATAAACGACATAGAAATCACAAAAAACTCCAAAGTTTTAAAAAGATTCTCTAAAATCCGAGGAGGAACTTACTAAAAGTATGTAAAATTAGTAACACCAGCCCCGACAATAGCTGAATTCATATTTTTAATAGTCTCTTAAAAGGAGGTAAGGTCCCCAATTTCAAGTTTTCGGTAACTATGCTGGTTTACGAGATACCAAAGGTCTCTTGAGTTTATCATCCTGTAATACATCTGTTTTGCGAGCTAATGTGTAGAGATACGGCAAAAGGTTCTGAAAACTGTAAGCCATTAATAAAATATTTCAGTCATATTCAGCAACATTTTTCGATAGGACCAATCGTTTTGTCAGTACTGTAGAGTGGAAGAACTGAAAACGCGATTGCACAAAAATTAGTCTGGAGATTTACGCAATTGGTGCGATGTACGACAAAAAGTCACAGGAACAAAATCGTAGTTCATCCAATTCAGTACCGTAGTAGTCTCAAATCTATGAAAGGCCTAACCGTTTAGCTGCTAGAGCTGAAATACTGAAATTACGATTTCTCTAGTTGGCCAAAAGCCACTACTTATTTATCACAAAACTGCGAAAAAGTGAAAAATGTATTCTGAGAGTAAACGGAAAGAGATACGGTAAAGTATGTTAGAATCAAAATTGTAGGTATTAAAAAGACCTATAAAAGTTGTCGTTTAAACATTTTTGTAGGACAAACCATTTAGTCGCTAGAGCCCTAAATCTAAATATAAATTTCACAAAAATCAGTTTGGAGGGTTAACGGTGCGATGTACGACAAAAAGTGAAAAGACCAAAATTGTAGATCACCCAATTCCCTATCGTTAGTTGCTCTCAGATTTCAGATAAGACTAACCGTTAGGCCGCCAGAGCTAAATACTAAAATTACGATTTCTCTAGTGGACCAGAACCGGTGTTTTCCCACTACTTATGTTCACAAAATCCGGAAAAAGTGAAAAATTAATTTTGTGAGTAAACGAGTAGAGATACGGCAAAATATATATGGGGCGAAATTGTAGATATTAAAAAGATCTATCGAAATAACCCATAAACAATTTTGTACGACCATTCGTTTAATCACTAGAGTCCAAAAACCGAAAACGGCATTTCATTAAAAACGCTCTGGAGGCTTAACGGTGCAAGATACGATAAAAAGTCAAAGGCCCGAAATTGTAGAAAATTAAATTCCCTATCGTAGTATTGTTCTCAGATTTTAGATAGGACCAAGCGTTTGGCCGCTAGAGCCAAAAAACTAAAATTACAATTTCAGAAATCCGCCATTTTGAATTTTTTTTTAGCAGATTAAAAATACAAATTTGCAAGTTTAAGATTTTATATTTAACATTGACCATTCAGGCTAGACGTATGCCAAATTTCAAGTCTCTAGCTTAAATAGTTACGTCAGAAATTCGTATCCCATATAAGTGAGTGAGTCAGTTACACATGGGGCTGTATATATTATAGACTCGCCTACGGCTCGATGGGGCTTCGCCCCATGCCCCTTAGGGGTTTCCCTAAATTGGTAAATTAATAAGAAGTCAAGTTGTTAAACAGGTTAGTTCCAACCGAAGAACGGGTCAGCCGAGACAGTAACAAAACTATCTAATACTCTAAATTCACAATCGATAGTAAAAAAAGCTTTAATAATCTCCTATTAGTAGGTTTTAATACTCCTCCTTAGTAAATAGTTTTAAAAAAAATTGAGCTGTGAGATAAATATTATTTATGTAAATATTCTAGGTGTTATGCTTGATGGAGGGTCCAACCCAATAATTGGTTGCCCCAATTCCTTAAATTACTGTCAAAACCTCATACAATGAACAGGCTAGTTGAGGGCTCAACTCCAACGGCAGTAACAGAAGCTGCCAATATACACTACTCACAATAAATAATAATAAGCTTTGAAATTTGCTCACGGCTCATGGTATAATCCCACTCCCCCCTTAATTCGTAAAAAATATAATGGAGTTGTGAAATATTAATGAACTATGTAAATAGTCATGCTCAAAAGTTGTGTAAAAATTTGGAGATACGATTATGATTGCACATGATTGAGGTAATAATAGCTGTATTCTGAAAAGATAAAAGTGGAATAAAATTATAAGTTTATATAGAGGATCGTTGTATGTAATAGAAGAAAAACGGGACAAAATCAAGATATATGAAATTATAAAAAAAATGGTATAGGCTAAGATGCTTCAGTTCCGCCACGGGGTGGCCAAGAAACGCAGGAATCATATATGTACCATATAGAGAAACGATAACAATTTTATCATTCAAAATCAGAAATTATTAGTTTAACAATTTTAAATGTTATATATATATATATTAGTTCAGAAAATTAATAAAAATAGAGCCCTAGTAGTATGTAATAGATCACAGGGTATTAGGTACTATAATCATGAAGTCTTTAAGTCTTTATATAGTCTTAAAATGAAGAAAGTTGCAACTTAAGAACCATAAAATCGGCGTACATTATGCATTTTCAACCAATGGTAGTAAAAAAAAACCAATTGTGAAATAATAGCCAAAAAAGGATTATCGGTTAAATTAAAATATACTGAAAGAGTTACAATAATTGATAAGTATAGAATAGTTTTAAATTACAACAATAATAGGGTTAATCGAGACTTTAGGTGAGAGCACTGCATTGAGGAAGTTTGACGGACAAAGTGGCAGCGAGAAAAATTACTATTGAGTTTAATTCAATTGGTTATTAGTTATTATAATATTTCTCAGCCCGATGGGTCATCAGATATGTAGATGGTTTAAAAAAAACGTCGGAAGTAGGTAAACATTAGCCAAGGTAAGAATGGAAAGTTCAATCGTTCTATAACTTGATATGTTCAATCGTTTCCTAAACTAAAATCTAAGCCTGATTGGACGGCAGCAAATAGGTCAAAGACCGGATGTCAAACGTGTTGGGACACGTTCAACCTTCAAAGTAAAACTGCACCAGAACTATCAACTGAAGCGCTATATTCAATCTGGGGATTCATATAGAGAGACAGCATACAAATAGTAGAAAATTAAGAATAATTACTGTATTAGGGTTTTTTTTGTGCGAAAACCTACAAGAAATTTTCCAGCATGAGAAGACTAAAGTCTAGAAAATGTAGTAAGATACAATATTTTTAGCAATTAATCATTTACTTTGCGGGCGTTACTGCGGCAAAAAATATGCAGTACTAGAATAATATGTTTAAAGTATTCGCACAAGCTTCGTAGAGCTCACCATAGTAATGATAAAATTAATAATATAATATTGTAACAAAGTATTCCAGCACTACGCTCAATCGTCTCTCAAAAGACAAGAGTAATAGCAATAGCCAATATGAACAAATGAATTTAAATAAAACGAAACGAGAACCTCACATTTCAATCAACATTTTCGTATTACTTTAGAGTACGTGCATTAAATTTATTTCACCATCCTTAAAACAAATGCTATATTACAGTTACAGCTATATTACAATATACTGTAAACTGAAATTTACACTAACGTAGTTTATACAACGCTTAAGATCACTGCTCAGCAAAACTGTCACGAAAACTTCATCAGGAACAGGTGTGGTTAAAAGACATAATTTAAATACAACCGAGAATTAAGCGACCTTAATTTAAAGTTACTATAGAAATCATAGCGGACATCACCAAAATGTAAATATACGCTTTCGATTCAGTAAACTTCATTTTCAATAATAACACAACAATCAGAAGGAAAACCATACGCAAACAACTATGCACCCAATTGAGAGTAATTATCAGGAAGAGGTGTAGTTAAAAGACATCATTTAAATACAAGCGAGAACTAAGCGACTATAATAGCGCTCCAAGCGATATCTTTAAGAACCAACCTACTTCCTTACCGACACCTCGGTATTTTTATAATTTGAAAGTTGAAAATTTGTAGTTTTTGGGCATAATAAAATCAAAGCTAGTATTACCCTGGTGAAATAACCCGCTCTCAATGCATCGAATCACCGTCGTGTACATGAAGATGTTCATGTTCGTATGAAATACAATATTCGTATCAAACACGGGTGTAGTTGTAAGAGATCATTTAAACACGAGCGAGAACTAAACCTGCAAGATCTACGTTACCCAAACGGTGATATATGCTCACACGGCTGAACTACGTTACCGACAAATCTATATTTTTTACCTTTTTTATAGTTTAAAAGTAAAAAAATCGTCGTTTTATGATTTTCCCTAAATTGAAACATCTCAAAGAATGTCCATGCCAAATTTCAAGTCTCTATCTTAAACGGTCGCTTCAGGACATTACTATCATCAGTGAGTCAGTCAGTTACACATAGGGCTGTATATATTATAGACTCGCCTACGGCTCGATGGGGGCTCCGCCCCCATGCCCCTTTGGGGTTGCCCTAAATTCGTAAATTAATAAGAAGTCAAGTTATTAAACAGGTTAGTTCCAACCGAAGAACGGGTCAGCCAAGACAGTAACCAAAGTGTCTTATAAACACTACTCACAATCAATAATAATAAAACGCTTTGAAAATCGTCTACGGGTTTTTAAACCCCCTTCCTAATTCATCTTAATTCGTTAAAAAATATAATTGATGGGAAATAACAATTAATTATGTAAATAAACTAGGTACTATGCTCAATATCGGTGATGTAAAAAAAATTTGATACGAATGTGACTGAATTAATTGGCGTATCATGAAAAAAAGAAGTTAAATAAATATTTCAGCTTCAATTTAAGTAGGTTGTAGTAAAAAAGGCAAAAGAAACATATTAGTAAGTACAAAAATGTAATTTAAGTCAAGATGATTGTTGCTGTGTTTAATGAAAAGAAGTTTAAAAACAAAGAGTTTAAATATAGTTGTGGTTGTTGCTATAAATATAATTAGTAGTGGTAGTTACAGTAATAAATGTTTCTCTGTTACTTAGCCAGCTCTTGGTGTTGCAATCGTGAAAGAAGTGACATAATCCCCTGCGTCACACAAGCCAATTGAGAAATAAAAAACTTCAGGAAATAGATTACCAAGGTTAAAATTGAAGAAAAAACGTATAAAATTTAAATAAATGAACGAAAACAATAATTAAATAACATGAAAACAAGATAAAAGAAAAATAATAAAAGCGGGGTGGATCCGCGAAAGCCCCCTACTATTAGAAAACATGTTACTGTTTGATAAAATATGAAATTGAGAGTTGTGAAATAATAGTTATTAAATAAAATTATTAAATAAATGTTCTGGTTATTGTTGTGGCTTTTATTAAAATTCTAGTGATATGATACTTTAATTAAGGAGTTGTGGAATGAACAGGAGTGGAATAAGATTTATGAATTTTCATTGAAATAGGTTTTATTTTAAGAGTTGTAAAATAATTGAAATTTGTTTAAAAGTATAGTTTAGGTCAAGATGTTTTGAACTCAGGTGTTGTGAGTTCATTGTAGTACTTCAAGTGACAATGTTTCTCTGTTAGTTAGCCAGCGCTTAAAGTTGCAATCTGGCGTATCCAGTTCCGCCACGGGGAGGCCGAGAAACGTAGGAACCATATGTACATATTTACAAATCAATATTAAATATAAACACCGGGCAGTTTGATACGCAGCAACCCTAGCCTCTGCGAAATATTTACAAATCTTAAAACTAAAATCACACCGGGGAGGTTGTTGAAGCAGTGCCCCTCACACCTTAAAACTAATGTAAAAAAAAAACTAAACAGGGACTTTTGATGGGCAGGCCCCCTAGCTTACTGCTGAGTTAAATAAGGATTTATCGAAGGAGTTCGTCATATACAATGTTCTTTGCATATGCGACTCCTTCGCGGATCCTATCGGGATTTACCAGAACAGCAATGTTGTCTGGATGTCGAACTCTACTGAGTAAGACGTACAACTGACCATGCGTGAAGCAGTCCGTCCGAAGATCAACACCAACTGACTCTATTGTTTGACCTTGGCTCTTGTGCCCTGTCATACAATAGGCCAACATCAACGGAAATTGACGTCGGCGAACTTTTAACGGCGATCCCTCGACAAAGGGAAAAGTGAATTGTATTCGGGGGATACAAATCGGTTCCCTTTGTCCAGGAAGTCGGACTGTGACCAAGCGGTTGCTGATCGCAGTCACAATGACTTTTGTGCCGTTAACAAGTCCTTCAGCGATGTTTAGGTTCCGCATAACGAGGCACACGGAACCAATCTTCAGACGGAGGACATGGTCAGGGACGCCTTTCCCAGTAGCCTGGTTCAGAAGTGGAATATCGACATCCAGTCCATCATCGCCTTCTTTGTCAGCAGAGTCAGCTCTTCTCAGCTCGTAAATGTGGCCGTCTAAGGAGTTTAAGACGATATTGTTAATCTCCTTGACATTCACAATTACAGTCGAGAGAATCGCTCTCTGTGCACAAAGATCTGGATCCAATAGGCAGTTTGGAGGAAAAACAAAACTGATCAAATCGGGCAGGGTAATAAAATGTCGAATGCCAGTCAAAGGGATAAGCATTTGACAATCCCTACCCTCACCAAAAGAGCTGGAACGAATAGTTCCGTTGCCCACCTCAAGGAGAAACTCTGAGTAGGCAGAGGATTGACAAGTCCTATGAGGTGTCGTCAAAGAGAAAATTTGAAAGTGTCGCCAAAGATGCGACGCCCGGAGTGATACACAGGCAACGTCAGATGGTGTACGAGCCTTCACCACGACGGGCGCGATCTGGCGGAAGTCTCCCGAGCAGAGTACGATCTTACCTCCAAATGGCACATTTGAGTTCATTAAATCCCTCAGAGAACGGTCAATGATCTCAAAGATAAACCTATGTGCCATTGGAGCCTCATCAAAAACTATGAGCTGTGCGGCTCTGATGAGCTCTGCTCGTTGAGACCCGTTGGTGACACTCCAATAGCCGGTGCCATCCCCAAGATCGAGTGGAATCTTGAACATGCTATGGGCAGTTGTACCCCCCGACATGTTTCCAGCAGCGATCCCGGAGCTGGCCACAGCAAGAGCCACTTGACGGCAACCTCGAACATAAGCGAGAATGACGCGGATAAGCGACGTCTTCCCATACCCACCAGGACCATCGAGGAAAATGAGTTTGGACTGTCTGTTTTCCTGACGATTTTGGAGGAGGGAACTCACATAGTCAAAAACGCGCCATTGGTCCTCTGACAGTTTGGGGAGCCACTCTTCGACAATTGACCGCTGATGATTGTCGCCGTACATAAGGAGTTCTCTCCCCAACTCCGTCGTGTCGTCACGAACATCTGGGAGGCCGTGATCTACTAAACAAGAGCCCTGACGCCTAAGCTTACGGTCAATTTCGATAAGAGCCAGTTTGACTGCCAGGTCCGAATCGTGTGGGTTCCGTTCTAAGTGGTCTTCGCAAAGTGAATCTCGGAAAACATCCCACAAAAGAGCAGCGGGAGCTCCCATATTGCAAAGGATCACAAAGAACGAACGCAGTCTAGGGCCAACCATAAATTGGGCTGCTTCACGCAAGGCATACTGATACTCTTCCTCATCCTCAACCAGGCCGAGATTTCGAGCTACTTCCTGGAAAGTATGACAATTTCCACCACGAGAAAGAAGATCAGCATACCCACGGCAAGGAATTAGCATAAGAAGTAAACGAAGGTAGTACTGCTCACTTCTGGTGGGAGAGACCCAAAATAGACGACACACTTTCTCTCCACGCTGGCGAGCTGTGATAAAGTGTTTACCGTCGGGATGGTCGAATATTTCGCCATTGGCAGGACGTTTCGTGTGCACAATGTACTTTTCATAAAAAGACTGATAAGTAAGATTGTCAAATTCGGGGTTCTGAGGACGATCAAAGTAAACAATTAACTTAGAGCTAGCTCTGGAAGTAGCATCTTCCAGCTGGTCTGGTCGAAAACAGACAGCCTGTTTCCCTTCCAGGTGAACTGGGAGACACTCAACGGTTGGTTCAGACACTGAAATAGGAAACCCCAGAAGTCTCCAACATGCGTCACTAGCACCAACCATTCTCTTCGTCACGTAATGATCTACCTCATCATCTTGCTTACTGAAGGGAGTCACAGTGACGTTCTGCAGGGAACCTCCCTTCATAAGATATTTGAAGAGGTATTTTATTACGCGGCGAGTAGAAGCTAGCTCTAAGTTAATGTGTGCTTCGTATTTAAGCAACAGGGCCGGGTTATATGGTACAACCCATCCGTCATGTACGCCAACTTGTCTTTTACGTGACGTTATGAAGCCCTTATTACTATAATCCCGTTTATATTGGACGAACCCTCTTTCATCAACGTGTGTAGTTTCACACGAGGGCTTAGGGAAGAACTTTGTGCAGTAACCCTTCGCAGAGTCCCAGCAAGGAAAGTCAGTTCGATGATCAGTACCACATGGGCCGTGAACCATGTGTTTCAGAACCAACTCTCTTAGCCGGCCTCCGGCTTCTTCCTCCGAGGGAATATCTGCGCGGATTAGTGAGTCAATGTCGGATGCTTGGACTGGTCCGTCTCCGTTAATCTTGAATACGATGTGGGCATGAGGAAGGCCCCTCATCTGCATCTCGATAACGTAGACGAAATAGACCGCACGACCGAACATTGCCCCACTCCGCAGATCTCGGAGAAGTTCCAGAAGTTTAATCCGGAAGACTCTGCAAGCAGTGCTAGGGTCACTGCGCCCACCCCCGCGAGGACAAGCTTTCTTGTTTTCCTCCCAAGTCGCGCTGTATGTAAATGTTAGAAAGAAAGTGGGGGAGCCCAGACGACAAACTAGAGCCATGGCGTGCTCATAATGGACTTTCATATATCTGGGACCCCCTGTGAATGTACTTGGGAGGTAAACCTTTCCAGCTTGTGCCCCACCCTCGCCCTGGACAGTTTCGTCGTTGGCTATGTCTTCCAAGACTTGTCTACCTGTACGACTACCACGTTGAACATCAAGGAGTTCATCCAATGGCCCTATCCGCATAGCATTGGAAGTTGGTTTGGTCTGGGAAAATTTTATGAAACGAAGTTTTTCTTCCTCATACCTCGCATACATCTCAACCTGCCAAGCTTGAGAAAGACGGCCGATATGAGAGAAGCGATAAAGGAGCGAGAGGCCGATAAAGGAGAAGACAACGTGTGTAGTTGTATTGAGTGAGCTTTTTCCCACTATTGTCAAGAAGACCAATATGCCAACCCAATGTACCTTGCGGATAGAGCAAAGGATATTGGAAGGGTTCCATCAACGGACTTAACAGGTCTATGGACATTGGCCTATCGTCGCCTATTTTCCAGATGGTTAATTTCCTGGGTTCATTAACTGTTTCTTCTGTGCTGAGGACAGCGTGAACCTCAACGCCCGTTTGTCGGTCACCAAGAACTGGGCCATGAGTCGCTCGGGTGGTCAGTTTGAAATCCAAATGAGCAGCGACAGACGGCTCATTGGCTAATCGACGAAAATCTTGGACGAATGGATTAGAAGAATCTAGGAAACTGGTAATCTCATCGATCACTTCGCCATCGAGGAACCTACCCATAGCAATATTTTTACGTTCCTCGCCGTCATCTATGTACAGTCGAGAACGATTGACTAACTGGATATGCCGAGACTTAGTAACGAACTTCTGACCCGGAGCGGACAAATTGTATACATGATGGTACATACGACCTTCAATTTTGAAGAAAGCGAGACCACTTGGATGCCGGTATCCACCGGGCACCTCAAGAGCACAGAAAGCGAAAAGGTCGTTGTAAGCCCTTGCCCGTTCAAGAAATCGACGGTTAGAATAGAATGCTGCTTGAAGGGGAGGCAATCGAAGGACATTGTAAGCTCCATCTCCACAGCACCATTTTTTTCTATCACGTTCTTCATCAAACAACCTAGCTCCACATAGAGGACACTTGTAGATATCTTCCGCCCAAAGACTAACTTTGTTTAATTTATAAGCGATAATGTGATCAAATAAATCTCCATCCCAGCTGGCCATTGGACCATGTTTGTTGATGAGATGACTAAGTGAAGCAGGCAAATGTCTAAGCTCTTTGACTATTGGATTTTTCAATCGGAAAACCTGAACTCTGTGACGTGAAGCTTCGGGATGAAGCTGGTCATATCGCTTCACAGAATTCCGATGTACTTCAGGATGCTGATGAGTGTATAGACTAACAGCAGCCCTGTGTACGTCGGGATGCCGTTGAGTATAGCGTTCAACAGCAGCCCTGTGTACATCGGGATTCCGTTGTGAATACCGTTCAACAGCAGCCCTGTGTACATCGGGATTCCGTTGTGAATACCGTTCAACAGCAGCCCTGTTTACATCGGGATTCCGTTGTGAATACCGCTCAACAGCAGCCCTGTTAACTTCAGGGTGTTGTTGACTGTATTTCTGGACCGCATCCCTACGCTTCTCATGATTTTTCTCGACATATCTTTTCTTTGCCTGCTCCAATTGTTCTTCACGGGTGGTCGAGAGAACTTTAGGCCGCCCACGCTTAGTTTTCTTAGGTCGCCCTGGTCCCCTTTTAACGACTGGGTGGTCAACTGGAATATCTTCCGATTGAAGAACTGCATGTGTCGTTGAATCAGTCCGCTCGATAGATCTTTGGAATGTAAGTTTAGTAATATTATACTGACTTTCAATTCCACCTAGTGCAGAATTAGCAAGTAGCAGAGAAGCGAGTGATAAATAATTGTCGCAGACAAAGAGACGTGCACGGTTTTCACCATCGTTTGAGCTGTGACGACGCTCCTCGTCTACTCCATGAGAGTCAAAAACAAACAACATGCCATCATCACGCCAAAAGGCTACTGTATTCATCTGTCCCGTAAACAGAAAACCGCCAATCGAATCAGTAGATAAAATACCTTCCAAAATATTAGACAAATGATGGGCCGAGTTGGACAACTCATTCGCGGATAATGGATAAAGACCATTGCATACGTAAGATATGTCTGCAATGTGGATTTTTTCGCCCATAATAATTATATCTCTAACAAGATCTTCGGGAAACAAATACCTATTACTGATGCAATTCACATGGCGAGACTGTCTGTACAAACTGTCACCTGCCATGAGAATTTCATCAATGATAGGTGAAGAGAATTCACCATGTAAGTAGTTCCAAGCAAGCGCACAAGCTGCATTGGCAACACACTGCGCGTTGTTGCTATAGGAATCAAAGCGGACATCACCTTGGTGAAAGGAACCACTTTCAATGCAATAAAAATTCATTGCCATCAAAATCAAAACAAACAAATTAAAGGAAAACAATTTGCAAAATACTCAGAAATTAGAGAGCACATTTGGGCTCATCATCAGAGAGAGGTGTAGTTAAAAGACATCATTTAAATACAAGCGAGAACTAAACGACTAATATAGCGCCCCAAGCGACATCTTTAAGAACTAACATACTTCCTTACCGACACCTCATCTTTTTAGCATTTTTTTATACTTTAAAAGAAAAAAAGTTGTAGTTTGATGATTTTCCCTAAATTGAAACATCTCAAAGAATGTCCATGCCAAATTTCAAGTCTCTATCTTAAACGGTCGCTTCAGGAATTTAAGATCATCAGTGAGTGAGTCAGTCAGTCAGTCAGTTACACATGGGGCTGTATATATTATAGATTTCGATATGCCAACCTTAACATTTGGATGTGTATTTTTAAAATGCAAGTAAATTTCCTTTAAATTACACAATACTAGCCTTTTTTGTTTTTGAACTTTTTTTCCATTCACTATTACTGAAACACAGTCTTTTTTCCCTGGTAAAATTCGACTATTTTCTTCTAATTCAAAAAAATTTACAATTAACTGTTCTTCCTCCTCACTTAACTGGTGATACTCTTTCCTTCTGGGAAAAATTGGTAAAACACCCTGTTTATTCATCAAGTCTTTAGTTTTTCGAACGAGATAATCAGAAACATTTAATTCCTCACAAATCTTTGCTCTCGACCAATTTGAAGGCATAACACTAATAGCATTTGCTTTTATTTGATTACTTGTTGTTAGACTACATTTGTTTTTAAGTTTTAATATTAGTTCTTCATATTCCTTACATAAATGATCTGAATTATTAAGACTTTCAATTTCTTCTTCCAAAGGTTCCTCAAAGGAATCTTGCAGTTTACGTTTTACAGCCTTCGCTATTCTTTCACTTTTAGAAACTAAAGCAGTTTTTCTTTTCGCTGTACTAACTTTGGTGATGTTTGATGCAGGAGAAATATTTAATACACTACAAAGGCTATCAAGAGATTGTAGTGTTTCCTGTGGAGGGATAAAACAGTCATCACTTTTATCTTCGTCATTAGTTACAATATTCTCCAAGGAGAAAAGTTTTTTATAACAAGTTGGACAAAGTGATTTTCCTGGTATGAGAGTGATTCTCTTAACTTTAGCCTTACTGACGTGGTCCAATTTAATTTCTACACAACCTTTGGTTCCCTTTTTCTTTAGGCTTCTATGGTAGTCAAGGGGGTCAGAACAGCTAGCACCAAATAGATGATTAAACTTAATTAAATATATTTTTTTTGTGAAATTCACATAGAGTTCTTATATTATCTGAATTTAGTCTCAATTGAAGTATTTGTTGGGTTTCCTCATCAATGTCAATAAAACTAATAAGATCTTTTAGCGAATTTCCCTATAGGGAATACGCTATTACGGTAGTAGTCACGGTAAGACCTGAGCCCGGGACCATGATACTTTTTCGTTTTGAGGTCCCTAGAAGCCAAAAACACCGTTCGTTCAAATTGATATATATGTATGTATATATATATATATATATATATATATATATATATGTGTCCGTTAACACGATAACTTTTGAACGGAACCTCCGATTTTGATGAAATTTGGTACAGGGATGTAAGCCAGCGTCTACTAGGTTGAGTTCGCGAACCAGAATGATCGGACCATGGGAACAGGGTTTTATGGGGTTTCAAAAGGGTTAAAAATGGGTTTTTGGTTTTTTTTACTTTTATTTAGAAAATTCAACAATTTTAACTTAAACCATTTAAAAGAGCTTAAAAAAACAAACAATATAGTATTTTGAATTTTTCACCCAGCTTAAATGGTTATGGAGAAAATCCAAAAAGTATGTTTTTCATGTTATTCTTATGGGAAATCAACAAAACCTTCTAACTTGCTTATTTATTGACATATCTTG
This sequence comes from Neoaliturus tenellus, assembly GCA_030545055.2. Classification (NCBI taxonomy): domain Eukaryota; kingdom Metazoa; phylum Arthropoda; class Insecta; order Hemiptera; family Cicadellidae; genus Neoaliturus; species Neoaliturus tenellus. The sequence continues at coordinate 129,078,370 of CM061534.1, forward strand.
ATAAGATTTTGGTATGTACATTCATTAGGAAGCGTTTAACTTATATTTGCTTAGAAAACCCATTTGGCGGCAAACCTACGTAGGCTACTCACCCCTATAGGGTTTATGGGGAAAATAAAAAGAACACCATAGCCTTATAAAATTTGGTATGTACAATCACTAGGTAGGGTTTAACTTATATTTACCAACAAAACCCATATGGCGGTAAACCTACATACTCTCATCCCCATGGATTTTGTGTGGTAATAGAAAATATACCAAAATTCCATTGGAAATTCGCTGAGTACGCAGGTCTGCTGCGACGGGGGTATTTTTACTTTACCATAGATTTCTTGATGGCAAGTTTCCTCAGTCAAAATACCTACACTGCATTCCATTTTGTCGAAAGACCATAACTCAGATAAAAAATCAAATCCACTCAAAAAACATATACCAAAACTTTAATTGAGAAAAAGATCACAGAACAACATCACTCAGCCACAGTCAACAACAAACTGAGTAGCAAAGCAGTGCTGGCTTTTGTTTGGAGCTTTCAGGTTGCTACATGTTATGGACAGGCTGTGACAGGATTGATGACTCATGCTGTACTTTTCCTACTCATGAGATGGACAGGCTGTGACAGGATTGATGACTCATGATGTATTTTTCCTACTCATGAGATAGTCAATCTATTGGTTCTAGTTGAATAAACTTTATTAAAATAAATCTCCCAACAGTTTTTCCCCCTATAACAACTGTTGGCCAATGTGCATTATAACGCAACTTTTTACCATTTTCAAAAATTCATACATGCTTTAGTACAAAAGTCTAAAACTTGAAACTTGTTTTAGTTTAAAGGTATTAGAGAGGACTTTAATTTACAATTTTTTCAAATTTTATGGAGGTCCCCCATCTGAGATATTAAGCTCTAAACTTTGAGTTTTTTGAAAATTTTTAAATTTAAAAATTTAATATCTTGGAAAGGGTAACTATCTGAAGTTTGAATTGTTGTGTATATACTCTCCAGACATGTAGGAACAAATGACAAAATTTTAAACTTTTAAAAACATTTCCTTCACAGTTAAAAAAAAAAAATTTGCAAAATGGCGATTTATACTTTTTGACGTTTTGTTTTTAGGTTTTTTTTACCAACTTTCTAAAGCATAGGTCCTCAATTAATTTATATATAAGGATAGCCCATTTTATGAAGTACAACATGGTTTTTATTTCATAGCTCTATCTCTAGTGGATCAAGACATACGGAACTTTCCGCAAATGACGATTTTTGTGAAATTGAGTGTCGGCCATATTGGAAAAGCGGCTCCTGAAGACAAACGAAGTCATAAAAAAAATTTTCAAACGCATTTTTGTTATAGGTATGTATGTAGGATTAACATATTACAAAATAAAAAAAATTAAAAATAGTCAAGCAACCACCCTTGGATGATTTCCGATGGAATGACCCTTCCCACTACGCCAAAAGGCTAAGTTATCTACTTTTGTCTTCAATCACACACTACAACACGGGGACCAATAAATGAATAAAAATAACTTAATTATAAACTATTACATACATATACCTAGTACAATCCGGTGACCACACTAGTAAGTTTACTTCTGGCCTGTATTTAGTTCACAAAGTTATGCATTTCTGAAAGTTAGGCGTTTTCTATAGCGTTTTAAAAGTGCACCGAAAAAACATCTGTTAATATTTTTTGTGCGATAACCTCAAGAGTTGTTTATTTTTAAGCAAAAGTAATACTTATCCAAAATGAATAATGCAAATGTAGGCTAAACAAAAAACTACTTGCAGACTAAAATTTTAATGCAAGATTTTGACATTTCTTTAGGACATTTACTTTAGGACATTACTTAGGACCTGTAATTTTTTTAATATATGTGGCAGACTTACCTAAAAATGTAAACTCAAATTTATCAAATGTGATTCAGTATGCTGATGATACATCCATGATTGTGAGAGGGCAAGGTTTTACAGATTTAGATATAAGCATAAATGAATGTATTCACAAATTAGGTGAATGGTTTAGGAAAAATGGTTTAAAATTAAATGAAAATAAGACAAAAATAATTAAATTTAAAAATCGTAATTCCTTAAATCTAAATTTAAATCCAAATGAAAAAACCTTTTGCAAATTCTTAGGTATTAATATAGACAATAGATTGGATTTTTCTGCACACACAGATGAATTAAGTAAAAAGTTGAACTCTTCTTGTTTTGCTTTAAAGATTTTATCAAAAACCATTAATACTTGCGTCTTAAGAATGGTTTATTTTGCCACTATTGAATGCAGATTAACATATGGCTTAACAATTTGGGGAAGCACTAAATTAGTAAATTTTAATAGAATATTTCGTGCCCAGAAAAGGGCTATAAGAATAATCAATAATGCGGCTTTTGATGAACCCTGCCAGCAAATTTTCAAAGACTTAAGGGTAATGACATTGCCTTGTCTTTACATATATGAACTTTGCAAATTTTACATTAAGAATAAAGAAATTTTTAGAAATATGATTAATGTTCCACACTCGTACGACACCAGACATAACTTTATTACATATCCCTCACATTCAACTACTAAATTTGAAAAGTCCACTAATTATATGGTGTGTAAGGTTGTCAATAAATTCCTCATGTTAGATAAAAAAACTATTTTTAATAGGCTTTTCTTAAAAAGATTAAAAGACTACCTTATCTTACAAGCTTTCTACAGCCTTGATGAATTTTTTGAAACAAAAATAAAAATATGATTTGATGTGCTAAGAACCATTATTTTAATTTTTGTGACCATAGGCCTACTTATTATTCTGTTTGTTTTTGTATTTGTTTCTACTCTAGTTATTAGACATGTCTGTGACAATTCTCTATATGCATAATTGTATCTTGATGGAGAAATAAAGATTCTTATTCTTATTCTTATTCTTTAATTCAACATATATATCAGCTATTTATAAGGAATATTGCAATTACGATGGAAGTCAACTAATAAACGTAAACAGATAATGAAATTTCAATTAATTTATTTCAAAATGAGTTATCTATTTTATATTTTGGCAGTATGATGAAAAACGTTGTTCATCTCTCGGACGGAAAATGTTTTTTCTGTGCTTAATTGCTGTTCGCCTCGCTCGTAAAACGCGATTGCGCACAGAAAAAAGCCACTTTCCATCCTAGTGATGAAAACTACTATTCTAGATTTGAAATGGCGAGATCCAAAAAAGAAAATCTTGAGGGAAGGAGAGAGATTGAAAAGCTAAGCATGAGAAAGGCTAGAGAAAAGAAGCGATCCGATCATTATAACATGAAGAAGTTAAGGCCAAAGATAGAGAAAGATACAAAAGAAAAAGAGAAGAAGGAGAAATAAAATAAAAGATGTGGTTGCAAAACTTAGCCCACTATCTATTAACAACAGGCAACAATAAATATGTTGTATCCCTGGTGACATTATTAAGTTGTTGTAAAGAAAGCCCGAATAGATTATAAGTTCAATGTGTCCCTATGAATATTTTAAAAATAAATAATATATTTCAGTTTAATTCATAACACTAAATTTTTTTTCATATCCCTAATTTTTATCCCATTTTGTAACCTATTTATACAGTAATCTTTAGCCATTTAAGTAGACACAAAGTCACTTCCGTGGACATCATTATCGCTTCCGTGGACAGGCAAATTTGTTTTTCAAAAAAAAAAAAAACCTAAAAAACTTTTTTCCAAGCTTAACTGTTTTTTGTGTTTATATTGCAATAACATAAAGCATTCAACCCCCACTCACCCCACTAATGGGTGGGAGGGGGGCAAAGTATGGGTAAAATACAAAATTTGCATACAGATGAAAAATAAAAGAGGGAAAACCCGTTACTAACATGAAATATGACTATAAATATCTATTCAATATTACATCCACGTAAGACACTTTTAGCCACCCCTATTTTAAGATTGGTGGTAAAAATAAGGGATGAAAATAGGTTTTTTGTGAGTAAAGTCTGAAAAAATGCAATTTAGCCCTAAAAATGTCAGAAATGTGTATTTAGCATTATTCCTCATGTTTCAATCCTTATCAACCCCTCTCTTGTAAGGGTAGTGGTGGAAATGGGGTAAACCCGTAAAAATACCATCATCCTTTAAAAAAATTAATAATTTAGAAAAAGAGCAAAAAATATTATATGGTGGCTATTTCATACAATTAATACACATACACCCCCTACCGATCCCATCCATATGAGGGTAGGAGGGAAATAGGGGTAAAACGCCAAAAATTTCAAACCTGTTTAAGTCAAGTGGTTAGTGGGGTTTGGTATTTCCTGGGGTATTTTGATGAATTTTATATTAGAATTGGGTAATACCCACCGTAATCAACTAAAAATGTCCAGCAAACCTTTTCCAGCAAAATATCTTATAGGGGTGGTAGGGGGTGGAAAAAAGGGAAAAAATCATAAATTTTTATTTTATGTTATAAAAAAATCCAAGATAGCCAAAAAATCTCTACATATATATATATATATATATATATATATATATATATATATATATATATTGCATTAACATAAACCATTCAACCCCCACTCACCCCACTAAGGGGTGGGAGGGGGTCAAAGTATGGGTAAAATAAAAAATTTGCATACAGATGCAAAATGGAAGAGGGAAAACCCGTTACTAAGATGAAATATGACTATAAATGTCTATTCTATATATATATATATATATATATATATATATATATATATCTATAATATATACAGCCCCATGTGTAACTGACTGACTGACTCACTGATGATCTTAAATTCCTGAAGCGACCGTTTAAGATAGAGACTTGAAAGTTGGCATGGACATTCTTTGAGATGTTTCAACTTAGGGAAAATCATAAAAATACAAATTTTTTCACTTTTAAACTATAAAAAAGGTAAAAAATAAAGATTTGTCGGTAACGTAGTTCAGCTGTATCAGCGTATATCACTGCGTGGTATCGTAGATCACTCTGCAGGTTTAGTTCTCGCTCGTGTTTAAATGTTCTCATTCAACTACACCCGTGTTTGATACAAATGTTGTATCCTATATAATCATGAACGTCTTGTGTAGACGACGGTGTTTTGATGCATTGAGAGCGGTTAATTTACCAGGGTAATACTCGCTATGATTATAAATTATTAATGCCCAAAAACTACAAATTTTCAACTTACAAATTATAAAAAATTCTAAAACGACAAGGTGTCGGTAATGATGTACTTTGGTTCTTGAAGATGTCGCTTGGAGCGCTATTATAGTCGCTTAGTTCTCGCTTGTATTTAAATGATATCTTTTAACTACACCTCTTCCCGATAATATTCTCAATTGGTCGCATAGTTGTTTGCGTATGGTTTTCCCTCTGGTTGCTGTGTATTATTGAATGCCCAGAAACTACGAATTTTCAACTTACAAGTTTTATAAAATTCTAAAAAGACGAGGTGTCGGTAAGGATGTACTTTGGTTCTTAAAGATGTCGCTTTGAGCGCTATTATAGTCGCTTAGTTCTTGCTTGTATTTAAATTATATCTTTTAACTACACCTCTTCCCGATAATATTCTCAATTGGTCGCATAGTTGTTTGCGTATGGTTTTCCCTCTGATTGCTGTGTATTATTGAAAATGAAGTTTACTGAATCGAAAGCGTATCTTTACATTCAGGTGTTGTCCGCTTTGATTTCTATATCATTTGCTAAAAATATTTTAGGTCTTTTCTCATGTAGGTTTTCTTGTAGGTTTTCGCACAAAAAATTACCTAATACAGTAATTATAAATTTTCTACAATTTGTATGCTGTCTCTCTATATGAATCCCCAGATTGAATATAGCGCTTCAGTTGATAGTTCTGGTGCAGTTTTACTTTGAAGAGTTAAACGTGTCCCAACACGATTGACATCCGGTCTTTGACCTATTTGCTGCTGTCCAATCAGGCTTAGATATTAGTTTAGGAAACGATTGAACATATTAAGTTATAGAACGATTGGACTTTCCATTCTTACCTTCGCTAACGTTTACCTACTTCCGATGTATTTTTAAGACCAACTACATATCTGATGACCCATCAGGCAGAGAAATATTATAATAACCAATTGAATTAAACTCAATAGTAATTATTTTTCTCGCTGCCACTTTGTCCGTCAAACTTCCTCAATGCAGTGCTCTCACCTAAAGTCTCGATTAACCCTATTATTGTTGTAATTGAAACCTATTCTATGCTTATCAATTATTGTAACTCTTTCAGTATATTTTAATTTAAACCAATAATTCTTTTTTGGCTATTATTTCACAATTGGTATTCTATACTACCATTGGTTTACTACCATTGGATTACTACCATTGGTTGAAAATGCATAATGTACGCCGATTTTATGGTTCTTAAGTTGCAACTTTCTTCATTTTAAGATTGTTATCGTTCCTTTATATGGTACATATATGATTCCTGCGTTTCTTGGCCACCCCGTGGCGGAACTGAAGCATCATAGCCTATACCATATTTTTTTTAATTTCAAATATCTTGATTTTGTCCCTTTTTTCTTCTATTACACACAACGATCCTCTATATAAACTTATAATTTTATTCTTTTTTTATCTTTTCAGAATACAGCTATTACCTCAATCATGTGCAATCATAATCGTATCTCCCAAATTTTTACACAACAACTTTTGAGCTTTACTATTAACATAGTTCATTAATATTTCACAACTCCATTATATTTTTAACGAATTAAGGGAACTAGGGAGTGGGATTAAACCATGAGCCGTGGGCAAATTTCAAAGCTTATTATTATTTATTGTGAGTAGTGTGTATTGGCGGCTTCTGTTACTGTCGTTGGAGTTGAGCCCTCAACTAGCCTGTTCATTGTATGAGGTTTTAGGTTCCTACTAATAGGAGATTATTGAAGCTTTTTTTACTATTGATTTGTGAATTTAGAGTATTAGATGGTTTTGTTACTGTCTTGGCTGTTCAGATATTGTGTGGAACTAAACTATTTCAAACTTGACTTTTTATTAATTCAAACTAGGGGGCAACTCCTAAGGGGGCATGGGGGCGGAGCCCCCATCGAGCCGTAGGCGAGTATATACAGTGTGTTCATTTTTTTATGCTCACCATTGGGATCTCGCAAACTATAAAAGTTACAGCAAAGGTCAAATTAGCAAAGTAGTGCGGAATTATAAGCTGAACAAAATGATGTGTAAAAATCCCAGATATTTCTACTGGTTCCTTCGCTGTGCTCGAAAAACTGTTTTTTGCTCAAAACTTCTTTTGCGTATAACTTTGTTATTTGTTGAAATACAAAAAAACTTTTTAGATAAAACTTTACTGAAATTTTACGTAGATTCTGAATATAAAAACTAAAATTTTTTACTTCAAACGGTTTTTGAGATATTTTAGACAAGTTGATTATTTTTAATACAAGTATGTACTTTTTTCATCATCATAAAAAAGAAATATTTTTTCTGATCACGAAAATACCAAATATGGCATATTTATTTATCATAATAATTATTTCATTATAAAAAATGTGATTAATAAGCAACCCTGAAATGCTAATAATGAGGATGCTTCTAACATGCGGTGCAACAATGGTGTAAATCAGCTGTTTTTCATTTTGTGTTTCATATTTTGTTGCTTACATTGTTGATCAGCTGTTTACCGGCATCCGCAATTCCCATGAAACGTGTAAATCAGTTGTTACATGGGATGCCGGTAAACAGCTGATCAACAATGTAAGCAACAAAATATGAAACACAAAATGAAAAACAGCTGATTTACACCATTGTTGCACCGCATGTTAGAAGCATCCTCATTATTAGCATTTCAGGGTTGCTTATTAATCACATTTTTTATAATGAAATAATTATTATGATAAATAAATATGCCATATTTGGTATTTTCGTGATCAGAAAAAATATTTCTTTTTTATGATGATGAAAAAAATACATACTTGTATTTAAAATAATCAACTTGTCTAAAATATCTCAAAAACCGTTTGAAGTAAAAAATTTTAGTTTTAATATTCAGAATCTACGTAAAATTTCAGTAAAGTTTTATCTAAAAAGTTTTTTTGTATTTCAACAAATAACAAAGTTATACGCAAAAGAAGTTTTGAGCAAAAAACAGTTTTTCGAGCACAGAGAACGAACCAGTAGAAATATCTGGGATTTTTACACATCATTTTGTTCACCTTATAATTCCGCACTACTTTGCTAATTTGACCTTTGCTGTAACTTTTATAGTTTGCGAGATCCCAATGGTGAGCATAAAAAAATGAACACACTGTATATACATGGGGTTACCTAGATCGGTTGTTAACAGATCAGATGTAGACAACACCTTCAGGTTTTAGCGCATACACACAACACATAAACAATCATTTAATTAACACAAGCACACAGAACTATTTCAAATCACACTTCAAGACGATCACCAAATCAAGATAAACTACACGGTTTAGTCCACCAACATAAATGTGGAACAACAACGGTTTTTCTGGCGGGGAAATTTTATTTGAGTGTGGCAGCACTGATTGCTCGGGCGGCGCTAGTGATGGCAAAATAAAATCGATTTTTCGGAAAAATAGATTTTTACCATTCGATACATCGATTTTTTGACATCGATTTTTTTCAAGACGATATTTTTTGGAGATCGATTTTTCTTACTAAAAATATCGATTTTAAAATCGGTCTGTTAAAATACAAGGAATTGCGGTTTTTACTCCTATAAAACAGTATATTTTAAGATCCTAACCTTAGTTTGGCTTTAAATTTACAAAATTTGTTGCATTGGAGCCAAATATCAAAGTCAAATAACTTAGTATTGGCTGTATATAGTATTGGTGCAAGGCCATTTCTAGTAGAGTGTTTACTAGAGAATAGAGATGACCGTGATTGTTGCTAAACTATCGCTACACTCATTTCGCATCGGCCAAAATATCATGTGAAGTTTATGTATACTCTATCATACCTTTTTATTTAAAACAGTTAAAAATTGGGTTCATCCTTTGATTTTGTTAAATTTGCTATTAGGCCTATTAAAATTTAATTGAAAAATAGAGACTTGGTTACCGAAGGTTAGACTGTTACGGTTCTGTTGAAGATCGGCAACCGCGATAATTAAATAATTTTTACTGTAAAATAAAATATTTTAATAGTCGCTGAAAGATGTTAAAACATGTATAAATTTTCGACTCCATTGATCTTGTATGAATTTGTGTTTATCTATCTGGCGTTCCAATACATGTTGATTCTATAGCTCAAAACCAAAACTGTGTTTATTCCAGTCTTGCGATATTATACGCAATAGCTCTTACAGCATTTGAAGTCATTTAAATCATTTTGTTTTAGTCTACGCCTACGATCTAATATATCTTCTCAATAAACAAATAATGGTTTATTTTCATAACTCTATTTTATTTCAAACCAAATGGTGTAGGCCTATTCCTTATATGTGTGGAGGATAGCCTATATAAGTTCATCATTGATTTTACCTACAAAATCAATGATATAATCAAAGGTATGGCCATTGACTACAAATACTGACATATTAATAGTATTAATTAAATGTTTGTTGGTTATATAGTCAATAATTTAAAAGCGTCGATAAAAAAATCGATTTTCTTAAAACATTGATTTTTTGTCCACGATTTTTTATCGAAATCGATTTTACTCTTTCGATACATCGATATATCGAAAAATCGATTTTTCAAGAAATGTTGCCATCACTAGGCCCTATACAGCCTGTAACACTGCTGTGTGCATGCGAGCACGTGGGCTAATTTCCCCATACGACAATGCAACGGCACTGGGTCACCGTAGCTGGCATTCATCGCACCGGCCGCGATCGAATTAGAGACACAATTGATGACGCTTTTTTATTTATTTTGATACGATCTGTTTCTATATTCAAATTATGACCTACACTATTGTAATTCTATTCACTATGCACATTATAATAATGTAGAGGTATTTACTTAAATTATTTAATAATTTCATTCATTTGGAGGGGCGGCATCAGGGAGTCCTTATGGGAGAGCCGCCACTGCCTAAGCCTTCATATTTCTGTCTATATTTGCTTAAAATAATCACCATGGACCTAGACTATTGTAAGGCTGGAACATAAAAAAATGTAGGCTAAGCATTGTTGCCTAATGATGGTAAGTTTATAAATTGCAATTTATGAAAATATTTGCAATTAAAGTTATTTGCAAATGCACTGCCTTAGTTTTTAAAGATAAAGTGGGCTTAAAAGTTCGTTATCTGATGACTCTATTGCTATTATTGACGTTTAGGCCTACACATTTGTGTTTAGGCGTATCCCTATTTATCTTTACAATTTGTCCATTTGAAAATAGAAATATAAAATGTTAACAATTTCAAGTATTGGAGAAATTGGGTTATTCATTTTGTTTTTTTTTTTCTATTTGTTTGTTACTTTACTACAAAGAGTAACTAGTTGTTTGTTACTCTTCTTTTATACAAAGTAAGATAGTTTTATGTTTCCATCAACTAAAAATGTTATGAGTGCATTAAAAAATAAAAATTTATGAGGCCTAGGCCCTAAATTATTCATTACCGGTACTGATAAAATTGTAATATATCAATTATTGCTAACTTCAATATTTAGCGATGAAGTTGGATAACGAACTTTGACCATAAAGAAGGTTTATAGCTAAAACTAGTAATTTAGGCACGGTACCGTAAAACTATAAACAACGCCATGCTATAGTTATATAACATCCCAGCAACCCTTCGGCAAAAGAGACTAGTTTGGGAGGAGTGTTCTTTAAGTAATTTGTATGTGGCAAAAGAAATTTGTGGTAATAATTCAAATTTTTATAAGAGAAAGAATGAAATAAAACAATATTTCTGTAATTATTTTATTTCCATGTAAGTACCAAATGTCTCATAATGTTCAACTTAGCCTATGGTACTTATCTATCCCCTATCAACTTTAATACACCGCTCCTTGTAAAGTTGTTTTCACAAGAAAATTTTCCGTTGTGAGCTAAAAATAAGGAAAACGACAAAAATCCTATATCGGCCGAACAGAGGGTGCACAGCACACACTATACACTTCCAATGCCGGTATGGTCGTCCATGCTTCAATGCGGCTGGCACGGCAGATCGGGAATGGAAAGTTTGTTCTCCCCCACTTTTTGCAAACTGGTGTGTTTGTGTGTACTTTTCCTCAGAATCTTTAAAAGCTTTACAAATTCACTTACTATCACACTTAACATAAATTTCTTGAAAAAGAGTTAAAAACTAAATCAGCAATTGAGGACTGAATATTGTGGACTACTTGATTGTTACTGATAACGTGTTTTTATAGTCGTTACATGAAGTATTGAAGCTTTAATTCTAGGAATCAGAATGTCATCATTGCCGGACGCGCCGAATTGTTATCTGGTCAGATAAAACTTTCGTCACTGTTGAGTGTCTACCCAGGTAGGTATATTCTTGTCCGGAGATTCTTAATTGTTACATGTTCCTGATTTTTTAACTGTAATATTTTAAGAAGTAAGATTATATCTATCGAGAAACCGTTCGGGTTACAACTATGTCTTTCAAGTAACATAAAAACTGTTTGTTTTTAAAAAGTTATGATTTTCCATGTCAAAAGACAAGCGGTGAAAATACTGAAAACGTAAAAGAAAAGACTAAAACGCTTTAATTTTAAGGACTTCTTAAAAAATTATTTGAAAATAAATGTTTTCTAACATTTTACGAACTTGCATGTGAAATCGAGTCAAAGGGCACACGTGACGTCACGACATTTTTATCTTGAGTCACCCGAAAGGGAGCAGGGTCTGATGAACTTGGGGGAGAGCTTGGAGGAATTATATATAAGGAGTGGCCACGTCCTTATGGATATACCGTGCTAAAGTGAAGCCGGCCGCTCCCCTCCACTAGAGTGGCACGGCTGGCCGTAGAGTGGCATGGTGCCGCCGCTGTAACACGGGAGAGATGGGAAAAAACGCTACGCGCGCAACTTTGAATTAAAATCCTGAGCACACCAGGCAAATCACATAGTCCAGCTTTTGCATTTTTAAAAAGGATTAAATTCTCTATCCAGTGATATAATTTTGTTCTAGATAAAAAATATATTTTAATTTATAAAAGGACATTAAAGTAAAAGATCTGTATTGAAGAAATGATTTAAATGAATAAAAACGAATTAAAATTATCTCAATATATATGTGTTATACTGTACAATTAATTTTATTGTGTAGTATAGTACTTTTAACAAAAATAAATATAAGAATTGATATTTTTGAATGTAAATTGCTTATTATAATTTTTTTAAAGCGTTAAGTTTACACCTCTTTAAGTGATGTTCAGAATTATTTACAATATATTGAACAGCAATTTGTTGGCATACAATTAATTACTCATAATTACTATAAATGGGTTAATAATAATAAAATAACCAAATAATAAAAAATACGGAATTTAGGGTACAATAACTTAAAACTAACTTATAAACAATAGACGATTATTCGTCAAATACTAACAACCTAGTAGGCTATATGTACTAACAAGAACTACCCTTTAAGATTATCAGCACCATTAGGATGATTTATTAATATTAATCAATAATTACTTATTATGATTACGGTTTTTTATAATAGCATTAAATTTAGTCGACGTTTGTAAAATACATAGCCTTAACATAGTTATTTTTCAACTTGATAAATATAGACCTAAAAATGAACAAATTATTTAAATACTTTTCTAAAATGTATTCTGAAATTTTAAAACAACTAATTACACTTAAACTTCCATGATTCAACGACTTGGTAGCCCTCGCCACTCGACAAGCGCGGCGCGGCGGCTTCGCTTCTAGCCCCGCGTGGCCACTCCTTACATATAATTCCTCCAAGGGGGAGAGATGTTTGGGGATAGCTTGGTGTTGGATACCAGTGGGGGGGGGGGGGGGCGGCAAATTTGGTTTTTGCACAGGCATTAAAAATCTCACGCGCCGCCCCTGCTGATAATGCTGGTTAGCGAACTCATGAAAATAGACTTGGTCCTACACCTTCATACAAAATTTCATCAAAATCGAAGGTTCCTGTCAAAAGTTGTAAGTTCCATGAACACATAGATTGTGTGCTCATATACATACTGGTATGTATGAAAATGAACGAATGGTGTTTTTGGCTTCTGGGGACCTCAAAATGAAAAAGTAACATGGTCCTGGGCTTAGGTCTTGCCATGACTACTACCGTAATAGCTTATTCCCTGTAGGAAAATTCGCTAAAATGAAGGTTATTTTACCAATTAGAGCCTACATCTAGTTTTTCAGAGTTAAAGTAGGCCTATATAACTTATAGTTATTATTTTTTACAGGTATTACAGATCTGGATTGGAAATGGTGCGAATGGCAAATGTATATTTAGAAGAAGGTCAACTGGAAAATGCTTACATTCTCTACATGAAATTTATGACGTAAGTACGTTTTTCCCCACATTGGCATGTGCATGGCCTTTCATTAGATATGGCAAAATAAAAAGTAAAAAAATTGAACTACTGAAAGGTCAGGATGTAGACCACTGATTAAAGAATTAATTGTAAAAGATTTTGTTGATGTCCTAATTTAGTTATTTTCAATCCTTCTTTTGGTTTTGGCAGCTGAAGTCAAAATGGATACAACTTTTTGTTGGCTTGTAGCTACCCCAAAATAAATATTTTTTCCTACTGCATGCAAAATAGTGGCCTTCTGTCCTGTTAATTAGCCTGCAGAGACATTGTTTATCGTCCCCTCAAAATAAAGCACGTTTAAAACACCTGTTAATTATTGTATATTTACTAGGTTATGCGTGGCATGCTTTGCAATGCCAGCCTGAAAAGTTGTTTAATTGTTTCCATGACAACAGCTGGAAGAGAGTTTTAAACTCTTACGTGGGTACTTACGTTCTTGACGGTCCTGGGGCTAATCCCTGAGAGCTATACAAAAACTAATTACTTACAAAACCTTCTCCATGAAATTTTTCATAAATATACCAAGTTTCATGGCAATCGGTCCAGTGGTTTCCAATTCCATTGATTAGAAATATATAAATATATATAGAAACATCCTCTCTTATAAATATAGATTATCAGTCTTATAACACAGTGCCGACAAGAGATACTTATTCATAAAATGCACTTATGTATTGTTGCAGTAAAACACGTTTGCATGAATTCTAGCGGGAATGGAGGAAACTCGTATTGTTCCTTTCAAAGAGAGAATCATAAGCGTTAAATTGATACAAAATCCATTGCTTGAAGTGGAAATGTAGATTCTGTGTTTATTTACTCTGCTAAATTACTTTTTCTCAAAATACCAAACTTCTTACATAAGTTAGTTAAAACAACAACAAAATCGTAAACATGGAACTTGCACCACATTGTTAAGAATTTAAGGGAGATTTTGAAAATATCAATCAAATAGCTGACTACATAGATGAAAATTTAAAACAAACATATTTCCATTGGCTGGTAACTAAATAGCTGTGTTCTGTCAGGAACAAAGATTTTTACGAAACCTAGTAGTCGGCGGGACGCAAACAACAAGCAGCAAAATTAGTATTGCCTGGTACTGAAGTCAGTCAGGTCAGCTGATCCCTATTCTGCACTTAGGCGATTGGCTTCGAAGTAGGGGGCTGTTGGTAAAACACAGAGGAATTTGTTGTGTTGCAAACTCTGGTGGATTTTAGCATTGACTATAGAAGTAGAGAGGGGTTTTATAGTCAGTGCTTTTAGTATAAGCCTACCCTAGTTTGACTCGTGGCCACGAGGCAGTAAGTGCTGTATTCATGAGGGATTGGTCGTGTTAGAGGACACATAGCGGCCAGGCGCCCAACAATGCGAGCCAAGTGGCAGAATATTTAAAACTTTTTTTAGTCAAAATAAAACCACAATTTCAATTAAAATACCACACCGACTCAACTGATATGCACAAAAGGTAGAGTGAGCTTGAAAATAAAATGAATAAAACATTTTTTATGTCAGTAAACACCTGTACCCAGATTCAGTACATACAATACCATTATTGTTTTCTTCAGCAGTAGTCAGGGAATAAAGATACAAGATACAACATACTTCATTCATGAACTTTTAGTACAGAATAGAATAGGCGTGAAAAATATACAGATTAGACAGAAAATTGTGTTTTCCATCAAACAAATTCTTCCATTGTACAAAATTTTCAGTTCAGGAGCCAGTCATTTAGCTGTTTTTAAGGTTTTTTTATTGCTGCTTCATCAGGTATGAGGTTGTAGAACAAACATACCTGGTGTAACTTGGGGCTGCTTTTCATACATCGTGAGGTGGAGTCAAGATAGGAAGAAGTCATGAGTGTTCCTAGTGAAATGAAATGAAATGAAAATTCTTTATTTTTCCCAATAGCATAAATTACATAACAGAAACAAAACATGCCTAGATGATAACAAAGTTAAAGCTATTCTACGTGACATTTAATGGTTTCAAATTCAATAGTTGATATAGCCTTATAACTAAGAGATAAAGCAGAGAAAAATTCACTAATCTTAATAAAAAAGAACAAATAACTTATTGGCATGCTTTGCTCGTGCATTAAAACATGGCAGTTGTGGAAAAGGCCTACATGGGCAGGAGCCTGTGCGTAGGCCTTTTGAGTTGCTGTCCGATCCTTGTTTTCAAGGCCAATTACTAAATTTTAAATTGCTATGGTGATAAAACAGATTGATGTAGATTAAAGAATTCATAAAAACAGGTTGAATGAAATTTTTTATACAAAGACGACAGCTCATTGACTACTGCTGCCATAATTTGGTTTGCTGCGCTGACCAAAGATGTTTGGTGGTGAGAGGGGGAGGGGAGGAATACAGTCAAAGTCCAGGTCGCTCATAAATGGTCAAGATAATTGACTCGGCGCCTTCTAAACCCAAAGCAGTTAAAAATTCTTTGATGGAACGTTTCAGTTTATGTTGTGATGTGATGTCTAAAAAGTTAAAATGTTGGAAACGTTGAGATATATTCCTATATAAAACATGAGCTATGTAAAACGAATTAGTTGTGGAAATTGTATTATGTATCTGTAACGTATTTATTGAGACTTGTTGTGCATATCTTGTGTTGTGGCTATGAGAAATCGGAGAAAAAATGTTTTGAAATTGTTTATGGATTATATTTAAAATGTCTTTGACAAAAAGTTGACGAACAGAAAAAATTCCGGTTTCTTGGAAAAGAGCAACTGACGAGAACCTTCTATCTTTCTTAAATGCCACTTTTAAAACTGCTTTTTGTGCAACATTTAATGGTTCCAAAGTTGACTTATATGCTCCACCCCATGCTACAATTCCAAAAGATAATAAAGACTGGATGTACGCAAAGTAAGCTAATTTAATCTCTCTTTCGTTCAAAATATCACTTAATTGTTTGAAAGCAAAAAGGTATTTTCTGATTTTACTTTTAAGAAAATTTATATGATGGCTCCACTTTATGCGAGAATCAAACACAACCCCTAGATACTTGTAAACTTCTACTTTATCTAAAAATGAGCAGTTGCAATTAGTGTTCGTAAAATTATGACATGTGTGAATCTGCATGTTTTTTAAAGTATAATCTGTATTTTGTCTTAATGAAATTGGCATGAATTTAGTTTTGGAAATATTGAGGGATAAAATGTTTTGGTCAAACCATTTTTTGAGAA
Source organism: Neoaliturus tenellus (assembly GCA_030545055.2). Taxonomy (NCBI): domain Eukaryota; kingdom Metazoa; phylum Arthropoda; class Insecta; order Hemiptera; family Cicadellidae; genus Neoaliturus; species Neoaliturus tenellus. The sequence continues at coordinate 129,095,041 of CM061534.1, forward strand.
ACATTAAGTCGTGCTGCGCTCTATCACGAACTTCTGCCCAAGTTTTTCCTTTGATGCAAACGAGCGTGTCGTCTGCAAATAAGAACAGTTTCCCATGAAGATTTAATTTAGACACATTGTTAACGTAAATAAGAAATAAAATAGGCCCTAAAGTACTGCCTTGAATTACCCCATAGTTGATAGGAAGAGATTCACTGTGAGTTCCACATACACACACTTTTTGCATTCTATCTGACAAGTAACTTTTAAACCAGTTGAGGGCAATACCTCGGACTCCTATACACTCTAATTTGGTAATTATTACACTCTAGTATTAAAAATAAGTTCAGATTGTCAAATAAATACTGTTTAGGGTCCTACTCAATGAAATCACAAACAAGGAACTCAAATAAAATAGTATCGTATTGTTATAGATTGTTTCTTGAGAAAATTCGGACACATCCACAGTTGAACACCGTCTCATCAACAGACAAGGTGGTGAATCAGCAGAAGCTGAGGGAGGTGTTGCCTAAAGCGGAACAACTCAAACATCAGCTGCTCAAGAAATACGAGGAGGAATATGAGCGCTACCTGAGGGACCAGGTGGGCCAATTATTACAATTATGAGTTTCTGAATACATTAACCAATACTGCCTTGCTTTGGCAAGCTTGTTTTGTAAGTCTAGTGATGAAACTAACCATTTTTGAGCCCAAGTTTAAAGTGTCAAAAATCAGAACCAAAACGTTGGAAATTAGGTTAGTATAATTTTAAAATGTAGTTGATTAAAACACACATTTTTATCTTATTTTAATAAATTGTAAAATCCACTCACTGAACATTAATTTTAATCTAAAAAAGTGCTCTTCGCTAAAGGAGCAAATGAACCCTTTTGTGTGACAATTCATTTTATAAACTAGTAATTAGCCCTATGTAATAGCCATAGGTATTTGCAAGTTCAATTTTTCAATAAAGTTCCTTCAAATTTTCGTAACTTGGATGTAGGTCTTTTAAAAAGGGCTTGTCAAATTGGCTCTTAAGAATTGCTTTTTACTCTGTTAATGAATATTTCAATTAGACTGATTTCTCTTGTCTCTAGATTTAAGATCTTTAGATTTTATTTTATGCAGTCTTCCTTTTATTTTTTTGTTTGAACTCTGACGTTGTCTATCTCTGTATTGATTAATGGCATTAAAAATTACTATAAGTCTCGCCACATAAGTTGATGAATGGCAAAAGAACAGCTAGGATGGGCGTGCTGGGGGGGAGAGGGGGTACTTTTCCAAAAACACCGAGCTTACGTTACATGCAAATTTTAATAGAACAGCTGATTATCCAATTATTTTATCTGAATAGTAGTGCAAATTCATTCGTCAAGTTATGTGGCGATAGTTATATTAAAGTTAGCCTACTAAGCATCATCAAAACCTCCTCTATATATTCTCTAAAAATCATGACATCAAATTGCAAAGACACAAATATGATGATAAATCAGGGTTTTCAGGTAATACTACTACTTTCCATGCAGCCAAAAGCTATTTTCCAAATTGGTTTTTTTTTTTGGGGGATTGACTTCAAACCCTTTTCTCATGACTTGAATTTCCCAGGTAATATTCTTATACTTAATGTTTCTCTTTTAAATTTACTAAGACTTGTTCCTTATAAAGTCCTCTTATTTCTCAGTTGTTATGTCTTCTTTATTTAACTAAATCATCTAATGCGAAAAAAATAATTTGATCTTTCTTCGGCTGTCCAAAGTTTATTTTCAAGGTGATCAAGGGTGCTCCTAATTGTGAAGCAGAGTTGGATATCAAAGTGTTTTATGTCTACTGTAATAATAAACGTGCTAACGTTTTAGATGATATTGTCATTTAAACTTCTATCCAGTAACATAAAAAGTACAAGCTCTAACCATATACAGTAACGTGAATAGACTTCTCATAGCATAGGCGTGTTTGAAACCTTTTGACGGTGGTGCGATTTTCTGCTGCGTACATAAAGTACAAGTGACATATAGATAAATAAATCAGTATTACTCAACCAAAGATGGAATGTTTTATCACTGAGGGTTATGTTTATGTTGTGGTAAAGAGTTTTTGCCGCACTGTAAATCCGGCTGAATAACAACAACATCGATTGCAGCGAATCTGGCATAGCACCATCAACAAATCGATAAATGTACACGAACTTGCCAAATTTTGGTACCAAACAATAAGCATTGGATGAGAAGTATATTCACGTTAGTGTACATAGTCAATGGTATGAGTCTATATCATAACGTAGATTGGTTGCCTAGTTTGACAAATATCGTACTGTAGATATTGAAAACTCAATAAGTGTTTTTAATGTTATATCATCTAGAATTATAATAGCCCATCGATCTATTTTGGGATTTAGATTGCTTTCAAGTACTGCTCTCATTAAATTTTAAAGATAATAGAAATTAAACTTCTTGAAATGAATTAATTAGTCTACACCTTGGCTGAACTGAATGAACTGTTACGTCAGAGAACCAGAAAAGACCCGCCTCGCACAGTATTATTACAACAAGTACATTTTATAACACAAAACCTCACCTCTGAGCGTGGTATTATTGTGAAACAAACAACACAAAGACTAAAACTTTTGGTAATTCCAAAAACACATGATCTTTATTTTAACACTCCGTCGGTCGCGCCCCTTACTGTGACACCAATGGTCGCGTGGGGTAGTGTCGTACCCCACGTGTGTTTTTTCTTTTAAAAATAATATTACGTTACTTTTTCTTTAATTTATGTTGTTATATGTTATTTAATACATCTTTGCATATTTCTGCTTGCTAAAAACACAGTTTGGGTCTAGTTTATGGAGAAAAATTGTTATAAACATGTGAATAGGGTTTTGATGAAAAAAAAAAACGCGGAAATGCACAAAAATAATTTTAATTTTAGAGAATAAGTATAATTAATCACATACACATGTATATTATTTAATAATACAGTATATTAATATATATATATATATATATATATATATATATATATATATATATATATATATTATATAGTATAATATATATTTTATATATTAGGTTTTTTAAAAAGGCTTCTTTGAGCCGTTATATATATATATATATATATATATATATATATATATATATAATTTAATAATACGTCATCCCTAGCAATGTTTATTTCTAGATGATCCTCTTCTACTTCTTCCGGATCTTCAACTCCCAACACACCTCCATTGTCACTATTGGTTTCCTCCAACCACCTTCGCAACTGAGCAGTAGCACCTTCACTCGTGTTTGTCATAGAACCGAACTAACACGGACGAAAAATATGCAAACTATTGTTCAAAGTGTAGCACAGTTAGTCGCGTGGGGTATGCCGCTACCCCATGCCATGCAGTAGTGTTTTAAAAACAGTGTGAGCAGCCGCACAGTTGAGTCAGACATCTGAAATGACACTGACGTCTTGATGAAGAGTTGAGGGGAAGGTATTGACCTGCTCAAGGTCAGGAGTGTTGCCAACTGTCAATGATCAGCAAAACAAAATCACTGGGGTATGGGACTACCCCGCGCGACCATCGGAGTGTTAATTTAATAAATATATACTTTTCACTAATTTATAATAAAATTTGATGAAACTTGTTGAGAATAAGTATATTTTTTATTTTAGGGTATTAGATATCCCGCAGATAAGTCATGTTTTTTAATATTAAGGTAAACCACTTATACAATTAAATCTGTAGCTGTCTGTGTTAAGTAATATAATCATGATTATTTCTTTTTCAATTTAAGTGCAAAACATTTAGTTCGCTAAATAACACAAAGTTTTGACTGTAGGCATAAGGTATAAATGTATAGCCTATTTTAAAATTGCTATAAAGTTGTCTGTTAAAACATGCTATGATTGCCAGCCATTTTTGTTTTGGAATATTTTTGTTGGCAGAATATATTATACCCCGTTCAAAATAAATGTGCGGTTGAAACACAGATTTCAATTCCCCCATTTTTTCCCCTTTCCTCCCGCTGCCAAGAATCCAACCAATCACAACTATTGAGAATTACCACAGCAGTTTAAAATCGCATGTCACTTTATACCAATGTTTTGATTTTTCATAAACAAATACAGTAAACTCTCGTTCATCGGACTCGGCCACATCGGAACTCCGCTTCATCGGAACTGAAAATCTGGATATCATTAATTTTTTTTCTAACGAAATAAATAATTTTTCCGTTTTAGCGCCTTCAATTTCCATTCGTACTATCCGCACAACAGTGAAGTATCACATTTTGCATCAAACGTCATCAGGCGTTTTCCATAATCTGTACCCATCGATGTGATTTACGAGGCCGTAGAGACTCCTGGACGACCCACCGTAGGAATTCCACGAAGACCAGCGGCGCCGAATTTGATCTCAAATTCAGACACGCAATGACTCCAAGCAAAAGAGAGCGCAAACCGTGAAGTCAAGACTAATCCCCCGGCAGTCAATGAATATTTTTCAGATGCTGCAGCAACGTCTGGGGACGAAGGAGCCCCGGAGCACCGTGACAGTGACAGTGACAGGCCGTAGAGTATTCGCACATAAATAGAAAGAGGAAGGCGGCAGGAAGTGAACATCCGTTTCGACCGCTTCCCAAACTTGAACTGTCATTCAGTCTGTCTTGCGTCGCGACTGTACCTGTGTTACGTGGAAGTCAGTTGACTGCTAGAATATGGGTAGAATATGAATATGGAATATGAGAATACAAATTTTGGATCTTTATTTGCTGTGTTGTTTTTATTCCTATAGGTTCATTGTTACCATGTGTTCAAAGTTTGAGTGCCTTATTTTCATAAAATCTCTTGTGTTATCTTAAAAACAAAAGTGAATACAATCACGATAGGTCACACCGTACGGGCGGAAATGATGACTCACGACTGACTCCGCTTCATCGGAATTTTTTGACATCCGAACCGGCCGTCCGCCACATTAGTTCCGATGAACGAGAGTGTACTGTATTCTAATATTCTAATGACGTTTGAGATGTAACAAGAAGCACTTCCAACGGCAATTAGGGGAAGTAACACGATCATCAGCGCTATTTTCTACAGTTGACTCCCTCTTAATAGGTCACCTTTTAACCGGTCTCCGCTTTAATTGGCCTACCCTGATACAAAATAACATCTTTTTAACCAGCAATTTTTTTATCTTAACATCGCTTCAACTGGCCGTGTTTCGCCGGAAACGTAGTTTTCTTATCTGATGTATCATTCTATCAACTTTATTTCATATAGACATTCTCAAACCAATTAAACTGTAACGTCGTGGACGGAAGTGACTGCCACCGGAAGTCAATGCATTTGGACCTACTATCCAGTAGACCACAATAAAGAAACGAATTATTATTCGTGTAGGTTTGTTGTGGATTTCATGGGTGGTGGATGTTAGCTGTAAATCATATACAGTAATGTATTTAAGGTTGTTTTTCAAGTAATAATTATATTTAGGCCATATAAAATTGTGGGTTGGCGTTCTTAAATGAACATCGGTTTAACCGGCCAATTCATTATCCGGCCGCGGCCTGGTCCCGAGGTGGACGGTTAAGAGGGAGTCTATTGTACTCTTAATTTTATGGGCGAAATTAAAATAACATCTGATTGTAAAGAAAATCGGGGAATTCAGGAAGGTATTGTAGGAATTTTTCCATTCTGTCTTTCAACCCCACATTTATTTTGAACGAGGTATAGATAAAGCACCATATATTTTAATTGGGAGTTTATGTCATATTAGAATATATTAGGCTCTTGTTTTACTGACAATCTCCAATTATAATTCTATAAGACTAAATTTCCCTAATAATTAAATAAACAATTCCATAGATTGTGAATCATTTATGTCATCAGTTGGCAATACCTGATTGTAAAATATAAGTTATAGGTTTGATAAAAGGCCTAGGTTTCCTGAGAACACGAAGCGTAAGACCTTTAGTGATAAGATAACTGCAATCTCCCACCAGGTTTCATGAGTTGTTATCTCTCACAGTCAAGAGTTGTTTGGCAATTATTAATTTTACCGAGTGGTTTGGGGCAGATGACATAGCTGGTGAATGGTATTTGTGGTTGGAACGGCCTTGAGTTTTGATGTAAATTGTTCCCAAATTACTCTTAAATTAGAACTGTTTTGTTGAAACAGTTAAATCTAAATTTACTAATAAAGAAAATGACCGGAACTCCACAGCTGATGTGTTATAGAGTCAATACTGCATTTGGTCAACAAGTTTATTCTTCTGCTGGAGTAAAACCTATTCGTGTAAGTTTTTAAAACTTGTTTTTTTTTGGAATTTATAAAAAAAAAACCTGGGACTATCTTCAGATGTGAGGGAGAAAGGAAAAAGGGACTTCTTTGCGGCAAAGTAAAAATTTCAGTACAGGCAGTTTTATTGATTGAGGTAAAAAATACAGATTTTCGGTTTTAGACTCTGGGGACTTGCACCAAATTGTTAGGGATTAAAATGAGGAATTGAAAAATATGAATAACTCAAAATCGAAAATTGCCGCGAAAGGTCCCTTTTTCCTTTCTGCCTCACAGATTAAATAAAAAAATTATTGTATGTTTGTTGTTTTTAATGCATCTACTGTAACATCTGTTTAGCAGTCAATTTTAACATGATCTGTATAAACTGCTTAAGATTAGTCTAGGAAGATCCTTCAATAGTTCAGCTGTAATCAGGGGAAAATAACCTATTGATCCAAACTATTGTTTTTATTTGGACGGTACAAGTTTAGTACAGTTAATGCTCCAAAAGTTTAACTAAACTTGGATACTAAAATTGTCTTAGGTGACTAAACGTTTATTGATTTTAGCCTCTGGATTGTGTGATATATTAATAGTAAAATTAAACATCTTACTTTAGCAATCCTTAATTAATTGTACTTGTGAGTTGGATTTCAAACATGTACATTGATGTACAGTCACTTGGCCTTAACTTAGTGACTGAAGATGAACCTTCGGATTTAAAATCAATGTCATGAGAATAATTAATCAAAGTATGATATTAAATATTACCTTAATGGAACCCATAAGGCTTTTTACTAAGATAAGTTATGTATGTGCATAATCCTATTTTGCATCTTGTACTATATAAGTTTACAACTTCTACAACCTAAAGTTATTGGATTTGCAGAAGAGGCGGGAAGAGGAGAGGCGTATTCAGGCGGCGGAGAATGACAGGAAGAAGCGGTCACCGATGTCAGGGGGGCAAGACATACTGGTGCCTCCTCAACCCTCGCTGGTCCTGGAGCCAGTGCCTCCGTTACCAGACCAACTTCACTACAACCTGGATCTGCAACCCCCGTCCTCCCGCCCCCACCCCACCGACCTCAACTTGCGACCCAGGTAACTCACATGTCACTCGCAACACTGTTTATGGTGAATATTCTCTGAAGGTATTGCTTTGTAACTACATGACTTGGTAATACCCAAGGTCTTCATTTAAGATGATAAGACCTCGGGAATAGAGTTTTGAAAGGTTCACTAGAAGTTTCTCACATTTATGACCGTTAAATCTTTTAAGTTACATATTTTGTATTTATCACCTTTAACAAAACATCGGTCACATTGAACGATGCGTAATATTGTCCTGTAATAGTGGCTAAACTGCTTGACCTTTAGGACTGCCGCTCCTATTACCTTCCTCCCCCACAATACTCTGCCCCTCAAGGTCATATGCACTTAGTTTGCCCGACGGCGTTGTACGGACCAGGCGTTTTTTTTTTTCAACACGGGCGGTCAGATTTACTGCTTTTTTTTCTGCTTACCGGGTTTTAGTGAAATTTATTGAGTATTGCTGTTTTTGTAAATAACTAAGCACCTAATGATTCAAAATGGCTAGAGGTGGTTAGCTTAAAAAAAACTACCATGTTGTTTTTTAAACGTTTTTTGACATCTTCCTTAGTAATTAGTGCTATGTGTTTCTGTAACTGTACTGTAATGAATGTATTTTGACAAAACTTTATAGGTAAGATAACTCTTCTTTTAATGAGATTGAGATCATGGAGGTTTGCATAAAATATCAATGGCTTTTTTGCCCATTGCTACAAATTTACTAAGCCATTTGTATTTTTTTATGTAGCCTATGCAATAAGAATGAAAATTGGATAATTCGCTAGCTGCTCAGAATATTATTATTTATGGCTGTGTAGGCCATACCTACTGCAAATTTCCTTTTTAAAAGAAGAGCTAGTAACTTAAAGCCTTTGAAATCAATTTGTTCCATTTGAAAAAAAAAATGGTCACACTTGATAAAAATTAATTGAGACTCCTCACTGCTGAACCGTGTACTAACTTATTATTTGATGCTCCCAGTCTGAATGTCCACCCCAAGAGAAGACATCCTTAGGAGCCTTTACAAATTAAATATTTCTATTACGAGGTATATTTTTAAACTAAGTACACTTGAGTCCCGCTAGTCCGAACACGGGTAATCCGAACGTCCGCCTAATCCGAACAAGCTCCGGACGCATTTTGCAAAACATTTTCATTAATGTAAAAATATAATTTACGTAATAAAAATAGAATTTTTGATGGAAAAGATAAGAATTGTGGTAAAGAAATGAAAACGAAATATTCCATTGAGGAATATACTTTACAAATATTTAGTTTATTGTGTTTTGACTAAATTTACACAACGTAAACAAAAGAATGTAAACAACAAAAAAATACAGTATACCCTGTAAAAAGTATTGCACACGTAGTAGATTAATGCAGTAACACATAAAAAGTAACATTAATTTATTTGTTATTGACCATAAAGTCCAACATCGTCTTTTGTTGAAGTTTAGTCAGTCAGTTTTTTTGCCGCGTAGTTCCGCCATTTTCTTATAAACATCACATCTGCGGGCGTGACAGTACAGTCTCTACTGGCAGTGGATACAGTCCGTGGCGCTAGGCGCGAGCAGCGTTGCCAATTCGAGGGTAATTACCCTTTTAGAAGGTATTTTGGACTTTCGAGGGTAATGATTTTTTAGGATTGAAGGATAATTTTACTAAAACTGTCAAGTTTGACTAAAATGTGTGAATTTTTGGGAATGGGTCAAAATAAAAAGTAGATTTAATACAAGAGTGATTGATTTTACTTGAACAACAAATACCAATTGAACAGCTGATACACTTTTATTAATCAATCTTGTACACTAACAACTTAGATTGTTGGTAAAATTATTGATTTTCCGATATTTTGGTGTTTTTGAGGGTATTTGAGGGTAATTTTGTCAAGGATCTAGGGTAAGTTGATGAAAGGTGATTGGCAACCCTGGGCGCGAGCGAACACGACGAACAGTATCTTCACGCCATGCATACAGGCAGCACACGCTGCTTGGCCGCTCTGTGATCACATCCTAAAATTACGTGCATTGGGCCATTGTGCCGTCTGCTATGGGCTGTGCAATTGTTGGTTTTGAATAAATAAGGGTAAAAGCACTGTTTAAATTGGTTTTTGTGTATTATTCGCTAATATTACAACACGTAAACCCGTTTAAATTGCTTCATTCTCCCTTATTGAATTATTTCGGATAATCCGAACAATTAGCTGATCCGAACAGCGTTCGGTCCCAATTAGTTCGGATTAGCCGGACTCAAGTGTACCATTTTGATGTACAAACAGCACAAGTATGATAATAATAGAAATTAGTTTTTACCTAAAAACCTTTATTTTTATCTGTAACCAATATATCTGTAACCATTCACAATTGTGAGTGACTTATTGTGTTGTTGTGCATCAAGCTTTTATATACATTGCCTTTACGGGCTGCCGGTATATTTAAAAAAACCTTACAAGTCTTCCATTTTTTCCATCCAGCATTGTCATTCATTTTCTGGCCAGCATAATGACGCTAACCTTAGGTTTTCCAGGAACATAAATCCTTTGGTTTTATATTTGTAATTAAACATATACCAAAAATTACCAAAACTCATGTCTCCACCAGTGGCATTTTAATTGAGTCAAGTGATGGACATGATCTTAGGTTCAATTGGTGTCTTGTGATCAGGCATTTTCAGAAAGCAACAAAAGTTATGAATGCTTGCTGCATCCTCACAAGTCTATCTTGTGCACTCTTAGTGGTAGGGAGGTTATTATGATTGTGTATCGAGGATAGTTTTTGAAAGAGCAACAGAGACCAACAAGGAACTTCAATATCCTTTGCTCTCCGTGTCCCAAAGGTGTGGAGGTCCTCACATCTAGCGAAGACCGTCAGGTTTCCCTTTAGAGGACCAAAGTGTTCAATATGTAGTGGCTAAACACTGTGAGGATCCCAAACTCTGAAGATAGGTCAGCAGTAGTCCAAATGCCTGGCAGATGGTTTTATCCTTAGAAATTTACTTGTTTGAGCAGCACATCCTCTTCCACAGGGGAGTGTCCCCACAAGAACAGCGCACATTATATGGCTTTATAGGTTATTGTAATGTAATATTGTATTGTAATGGCTGACATGTGAACTGTGTGCATAGTGCTTCTGTAAACTTTTAAGTGATTTTTCAGGTATTATTAAGGTTTTGTGACGAAAAACTTGTCTTAAGAAATTAGTAAAGCAGATATTTATAATTGAAATAGTAAACTTTACTTTTTATTCACAGTGGAACTGTTAAATAACATATGAAATATACTTACAGTTTTCTCTAGTCAAACCACATGTTTTCAAACTACTGCTAATTTTAAAAATATATCACTAATTAGGTGAACAAAGTCAACATTCTAATATTAATTAAACTTCCTGAAGATTGACACAAGTTAATTTGTGTAAATAGACCAAAATATTAAAAAATAATATTAAATAATAACACTGGAAACTGGTAAACAGGAAGTTATAGCCTTCCCAAACAGGAAACAGTAGTTTTCTACAGTAGACCGTTGGACACAACTCTACCACTCTAACCCCCCCCCCCCCCCCAACCCGCCCCTTCTGCAAGTAGATGACTCATATCAGCTGTGCCTGACCTATGTCTCTTGTGCTTACTTGGTGAATAAACTACCATATTGTTGACAAGTGAACTATTGTTTTAACTGCATTAAATTTTATATATGATTTTTGCTATTTAGTAAATGCATAAAAAACTCAAAGAATAATATTATTGATAAATAATAACAACAAGAAGACAGAAAAAAAAGAAAATAATAATAAATTGAGAAACACAGTATATAACTATTTTATTTCATCTGGTACCATTATACAAATTTCAAATGCATATTGCTTTTTTATAGCAAGGAACTAAATATTATCCATTTAAATGTTATTACTAATAAGTTAATAAAAAAAAATGGATAATAAAAAAGAAAACAACGTTTTTAAACTTGGTGAAAAAGTGTTTGTAACTCTAAGGGGCTATCCAGCTTGGCCTGGAGTGGTGGAAAAAATAGAAGAAAAAAATAAGAAAATTGTCTACAGTGTTTTTTTCTTTGGATCATATGATGGTGGCACTTGTACAATTTCATCTATATACAAGTACTCTGAAAATGTTAGCAAATATAGAAATCCAAAATCAAGAAGTGTCATTTTAAAGAAAGCACTTGATGAGGCTACAAAATATGACTTTCCAGGAGGAAGTAAAAAACTAACCCCAAAATCCATAACCAAAAAATTTGAAAATTCACCCTTGGTAAATAGTACACCCAAGATGAAAACCGACAACTCTTTACAAATCTCTACAGTGCTACATAAGAAAAATACAAACAAACCCCTGACACCTAATTCACTAACAAAAACTCCCATTTCATCACAAAATGAACCTACTAAATCACAGGATACTGATAAGACTATTGTCTCAAACCATCAAATCATTGAACCATTGCATAACAACAGACAAAATGCTGAAACCTCTACATCAAATAGTCTCTCACTCTGTTTGTCTGTGCTGGAGTCTAAATGGCTTACAGATGACACAATAACACTGTATTATAATATGCTCATATCAAAAATACTAACAGAGGATGTACTTCTGATGAATCCTACATTGACACAAATAATAAAAAATTCAGAAGATCCAGAATTTTTTGCCATTCCACAGGAGATGAATACAAAATCGTATATAATTTTTCCAGTCAATGACGCTCCAGCAGAGGACAGAGTTGGAGGATCTCATTGGAGTCTTTTGTTGTTTGAGAGGAAACAGAATAAACTGTTTTACTTTGACTCAAATAAAACCTATAATTTTGTGCATGCCCAACAAATTGTTCATAAGTTATCAAAGCATTTAGGGCTAAGCGAACCCACGTACATACATAAAGTAAGTGTGCCCCAACAAACGAATGGTGTGGACTGTGGAATTTATACGCTAATCTTCACAGACATACTCATCAAAAATATTGCTGAAGATAGGCTCAATGAGCTTGACACCAACTCAAGTACCTTCTGGCCGAGTATTACAGAGTGTGATGTGTTAACAAAACGGGCCCAGTTGGCTTTGCTTTTCCATAACAACAATTACATGGAGCTCACCTCTGAGACAGTGGCTGCAATGATGCACCGCATACCCGCTCGAACCCCTACTCCAACATCCGTTATAGGATATGTCAACAGTACCAACCACCAACATACATACGTTAATTCTGCCAAAATTTCAAACAAAATTAACCATATGAAGAATGTCCCCTCAAAACTTAAAGCTGGTCACAAACAACTCCAGGATAAAAACAACCATTCAGTACTACTAACCAATAGATTTTCCCCTCTCAGCAATCATGAAGAAGAAGAAGAAGAGAATGGTAACAATGCCCATGGGATGAACAATAAAGAAGTTTCATCTCCTATTGTGCCCAAAAAGGTGAAACAAAAACACACTACACACCCTGTATCAAATAAGCATGATGTGTATGAGAAACCAAATGGAAGAGAAAAAATTAACTGGAAGATAACTCATGGTGATAGTTTACCAAGAAAGAATAAGGTCCATATTTACTCGGATAGTCATGGCAACAACCTTGGTAATCTACTTGAATCATTATTACCACGAAATGTAGAAACTTATGTGTATGCTAGTTCTGGCGGTACTGTTGACCATGTGTTAAAAAATGCTGGCAAAATGATAACAAATTTAACAAAAGAGGATGCAGTGGTTATAATTGCTGGTGCCAATAGTATATGTGATGAGACATTTAAAAATCAGTATCAAGGCAGAGACATCGTTGACAAGTTGTGTAATTTTGAACAAAACAACTCTCACACAAATATTGCTTTTGTGACCCAGCTCCACCGCCATGACTTATCATGGGAAAATCCTATCAACAAGGCAATCTATAATGTTAATTATTTTTTACACCAATCAAACTTAAGTATTATCAACATAAGTGATTTTAAGAGAAATTTCTTCAGTACTCATGGCCAACATCTGAATAAGTGGGGTAAGCGAGTCTTGTGTCGAAGAATTGCAGATTTTGCAGTGACATTGCATTTAAATATCAAGCAGTCTGTTTTGGAAGCCCAAACCACCCTAAAAGTGGTGGAAGCAGATATGGGTGACGTGATAGATCAGCACTGTGCAAACGTAGAAGTAGCGTTTGCACACTGCATTTCTAGAGACTTCGAAAATGACAAAAAACATATGAGCAGGGGGTTGCAGTTACCTTTAAGGAAAAGTTTGGTAAGCCTAGTCTCTCTGATTACTGTGACAGCAATTTGACATTTCAAAAATCAAAATGGGGAGCAACAGTCTATAGCATGGTAACCAAACCAAGATACTTCCTAAAAGCGACCAATTACCCGAAGTACATTGAGGATTATGATCGAGCATTTTTGCAGATGACAGACCATTTTAAAACTCAAAACCTCCGTATGCTCATCTGCTCCCCAATGGGTTGCGTGAGAGACCGCGTAGATGTGCCACATTTTGTAAATAAATTGTTAAAGTTCAAACAAAGCACTGGTGCCTCTGTCATCATTGTGACAAGAAATGACACGTCTGCTAAACGACTGTATAACGGCTTATCACATGCATCTTTTTTAAAATATTTGCAGCAGACAATTCTGAATCAATATTTTGAAAACAATTCTCCGAGGAGCAATTCTGTGATTGAAAATTTAACTACACAAACTGGAAACTCTGACAGCCATGTCCCATACACTACCTCTACACCACAACTGGGAGGAGCCTGCAGTCAAACTCCACCTGATCATCGACAGTCTTCGCAACATCATCTGCCAGAAGTGATAAGTGAGGGGGGTGAGAAAGTCAATGGGTGTGATGGTGTGCTCAGTGTGCAAGAAAGTAGAGTCAGTGATGGTAATCAAACAGAGTATAGTAGCTTAAATCATGTTATAGTTAATGATAGTATTAATGAAAGTCTAATGTTTGAATCTGGATTGAGCAATGGTATAAATGAGTCCAGGAGTTTTTTAGGGAACATGTCACTTTTTCCACCTTTAAAAATACTGTAAATATCTCACCGTTGCATCATGTCTCCAACAAAATTAACCTACACTGCAAAATGTCTAATAAAATAAATAAGCAACCCTGGATTTTACATTTAAACATTCAAGGCTATGTATATAACTTCAATGATTTGTTATTATTACTTGACAACTTTGACAGAAATATTAAAATCATATCTTTGAATGAGCACTGGCTTCATGACTTCAATATTTCTCTTTTAAATAAGCTAGAGGATTTCAAAATTGGGGATTTTTTTCTGCAGGAAGAACAAAACAAGGGGAGGTTCAGCTTTATTGCTCTCAAAAGAAATTGACTTTAAAGTTAGAAGCGATTTAAAAATTTTTAATGAAGAAAATTATTTTGAGGGCAGCTTTATTGAAGTTGGCCATTGGAAAACACTTTTTGTTTCTATTTATCGTATCCCAAATGTAGACATAGATAAAGCCTTTTTAGAAAAGTTTGACAGCATGTTGGATAAGATTTCATTGGAAATCAAATCAAAAAATGTTGTGATTGCTATGGATCATAACATAGATTTTCTTAAGGATGACAAAAGATCAAAACAGTTGCAATATATTTGTGAACAGCATGGTCTAATGTATCATTTTGTTGTTCCTACAAGAATTACTCTAAGATCTAAAACATGTATAGACAACATATTTTCCAACCTAAGATTTTTTAGTGATCAAACAATAAAAAAAGTAATTTGTGCAGGGAAGCCTGACCATGAAGCTTTATTGCTGTCTTTAGCAGATATTAATATAGCAAATGTAAAAAAAATCTAAGACTACTTTTAGACGTAGTTTTTGTCAAGAAAATTTAAAAATATTTAGAGAAAATTTACAGTTATCTCCATGGAAGTTAAATCCTTTTATGGATGCAAGCTTAAACTATGATAGTTTCCTAGAAAACTTCCTCTTAAATTTCAACAATGCTTTTCCTTTAAAACCAAGTAAAACTACTACCAAACAAACTTTGAATAAGAACTGGGTAACCTTAGGGATAAAAATATCCTCAGAGAGGAAACGCAAATTACATTCAGAATCTAAATGGAATAAATGCCCAAAATTTTTAGAATATTTTAAAAAGTATAAGACAATATTTAATAAAGTTATTGCACTCTCAAAAAAGAGATCAAATGAAATTTTTATTAAAAAATCAGAAAACAAAACTAAAGCTACTTGGGCTGTTGTGCATAAAGAATTAGGTCTTAACAGGAGAGAAAACGAAATTCCATATCAAATTGAAAATATATCAAGAACAAATAATGAAGGTGTACAGAAAACACTAGCAAACAGATTTAATGATTATTTTTTAGATGTAAAAAACAAGGTACGATCCAACCCAAATAAGGAAAAGGCAATAAGCTTCATGGCTCCTGGTAGAGATAATAACACTGTTTTTAAATTTAATATGATTAAACCTGTGGATGTTAGAAAAATATTATTTTCTTTAAAGAATACCAAGGCCTCAGGGTGGGATGAAATACCTTTATTTGCAATCAAACATGTCATTGATTTAGTGCTGGAACCATTGTGTCAACTTATTAACCAGTCATTGGAGCAAGGAATTTTCCCTAAAAATCTTAAATATTCTGAAATAAAACCACTACATAAGAAGAATGATATCAACAATATAGAAAACTATTGTCCTATTGCTTTGCTACCTTCTTTTTCTAAAATATTTGAAAAAGCAATGGAGATTCAATTAAGAACTTTTTTGGAAGAAAATAATATTTTAAATAAGGTTCAATTTGGTTTCCGTAAAGGACTTAATAGTCAAACATCAATGGCTAAAGTAATTAACTGTGTTGCACAGGCTCTGGATGGATCTCAGAGGGCAGTGGGTGTTCTCTGTGATCTATCCAGGGCTTTTGACTGTGTTGACCATAATATCCTGATTGATAAATTGAATAAAATTGGCATTGTGGGAAAAGAACATAGATGGCTCTCATCATATTTAACAAATAGATTTCAAAGGACAAAATTAACTAAAAATAATCAAACTGCATATTCAATTTGGAAAAAAATACAATGTGGAGTTCCGCAGGGGTCAATCCTGGGCCCTTGCTTGTTCATTGTATACGTCAATGACCTTTCACTAATCTCAAATATGGATATCTTTCAGTTTGCAGATGATACAATGCTACTTTGTACGGGGCCGAGTCCTGACACCCTGTAGTGCACACTGGACAGGGAGATACAGGCATTGGGTGACTGGTTCCAGGCAAACGGATTGGTCTAGAATGAGGATAAAACTCAGATAGTAAAATTTAGCTCAAATAATAAGAATAATCAAATCAAATCAAATCAAATCAAATTCATTTATTGTCACAAATATACGTTTTGTTTACATAGCAAGGCTACAAAAACAAGTGACATTGTCAAACTAACTAAAACTATAATTACTTATAATGAAAGAAAAAAAACCAAAATACTGTACATTGGTTAGTCAATATTTCATTTGCTTAGGACTTATCGACAAAGAATCAAAACTGTAGAAAAATAATCAAACAAACTAGATTTACTTCTTATTAAAAAACTCGTCCAAGCTATAAAAACATTCATTTAATAAATATTCCTTAAGTGAAATTTTAAAACCACTTGTACAAATTTTCAATTTAATATTGCGTGGAAGAAAATTAAACAGCTTCATACCCACATAAGAAGGAGATTTTTCAAACATGCTCAGACGGTGAATTTTGAATGTGAAATTTGATTTGTGCCTGGTGTCATACTCATGCTCATGCTGAGAAAGACTGAGAAAATCAAAATTTTTTTCAATGAAAAGCAAGCACTTATAAATATAAAGGGATGGCAATGTCATCAGCCTCAGCTGTTTGAAAAGAGGTCTGCATGAGACTCTAACCCTGGAAAAAGTTAAGATTCTGACAATTTTTTTCTGAATTTTGAAAATGACTCCTACATCTGCAGACCCCCACATTTCTATTCCATATTGCATGACCGAATAAAAATATGCATAATATACCATTAATCTTGTTTCTAGATCAACATTATTCCTCAAAACCAACATTTGAAAACAAGCTGAATTGAGCCTTTTCCCAACAATGTGGAGATATGGTTTCCAATTCAAGTGTTGATCCACCTCAATCCCCAAAAATTTAGTTGATGTATTTGAAGAAATACAGTGGTTTTCCATATTAACATCAAATTTTGAAGGATCTCTGCATCTGCTTGTTTGAAATTTTACTAAATTAGTTTTATCAAAATTTAATTTTAAACCATTTGCCTGGAACCATGCTTTGAGACTATCTAAGGTTTTTTTTGATAAAAATTCAAGATCTTCTAAATTTTGAGCTTTCAAAACTGCAGTTGTATCATCAGCATATAAAATAAGATCAACAGGCAAATTTTTATCTAAATCATTTACATATATCAAGAAAAGAATTGGCCCTAAAATTGACCCCTGGGGAACCCCAACTGAAATATTTTGCCATGTGGATTTAAACTGTTTTGAGTCTTTAGTAAGAATTACTCTCTGTTTGCGATTACTTAAATATGAAGTCAACCAGGCTAAAGCATTATTGGAAAAGTTATATGTTTTTAGCTTCTCTAGTAAGATTTCATGTACGACACAGTCAAAAGCCTTGGATAGATCACAGAAAACTCCACATGTCTTCTGTGATCCATCCAAGGCAAGGAGAATTTTGTCAACCAGATCAGAAATAGCAAAGGTGGTATTTTTTCCAACCCTAAACCCATATTGACTGCAAGAAAAAATATGGTTTCTCTCAAAGAATTCCAAAACTTGCATGCAGACCACCCTTTCAAAGATTTTGGAGAATACTGGCAATACCGAAACTGGTCGGTAGTTGTCAGCATTTTTGACGTCACCCTTTTTAAATATTGGGATAATTTCTGCGTATTTTAATTGGAATGGAAAATAACCTTCTTTTAGGGATTGATTAACTAACTGACATAAAGGACTAGCAGTAATATCTATAGTTTTCTTCAGTAAATTTACAGGTATTTGATCCCAACCAACAGATTTTTTGTTTTTCAAAGTTTTAACAATATGTTTTATGCAATTTATGGAAACTCCCTCAAAATTAAAATGTTTCAAAGTTGGGCAGACATTGTTTTGCATGTAACCTAGGGCATCATTCAAACAAGGTGAAATATTCAATTCTGATGACACAGTCAAGAATTTAAAATTGAACAAATTTACAATGTTAGAACCTGACTTATACAAAGAGTTATCAAATACTAAGTCTGGAAAGTTATTATCTTTTCCAGTTGCACCAATCTCCTTATTTACAATATTCCAGGCAGCCTTAGATTTGTTTTCAGCAGATTGAATTTTTTTTACAGTTTGCTTTTAATTTTGCTGCTTTACAAACTGACTTAAATATTTTTTTTATATTTTTTTACATAATCTAGGAAGATAGGGTCATCAGATTGTTTAGCTAATTTATGCAAAATTCTCTTGTTCCTGCTAGAAATTTTAATGCCTTCAGTTATCCATTGATTTCTCATTTTATGTGAACGTCCCTTACTTTGCCGGTTTTTTAATGGATAATAATAGTGACCTTATTACAATATCTAATTTTCAAATATCTCTGAAAAAAAATGTAAATTTTCTGGGCATAACAATCAACCAAAACTTAAACTGGGAACCACAAGTAGATAATTTAGTTAAACGTTTGAATAGCTGTATCTTTTCACTTCGTGTAATAAGGCAAGTTGTTGATTTGAAAACTCAATTGATAACTTATCATGGATATTTTTTATCAATAATGACATATGGAATTTTGGTCTGGGGTAACTCCTGTCATTCAAAAAGAATATTTAAATTACAAAAGAAAGCACTAAGAATTATTGCCAAAGTGTCCCCTAGAACTTCTTGTAAAGATATTTTTCAAAAATTTTCAATCCTAACGTTTTATGACCGTTATATATTGGAAATTACATGTTGGGTGAAAAACAATCTATCCTCACTCAGTGATCAGCCTGTCTATAATTATTACACAAGACATAGAGACAATACTAAACCAGTAAGGCACAGATTAGAAAAATGTCATTTGTCTCCTCAGTATTCAGGTCCAAAAATACACAACAAATTACCATTACATTTGAAAAATATTGAAAATTCTTTTAAATTCAGGACCACCCTGAAAGCCTGGTTGAAGACAAAAAATTTTTATTCAATTGCTGAATACTTAGACAGAGATATGAGTTCTGATTAAAGAAGTGAACTATTTTATAATTCATTATAAGTTGTTTGGTTTATTTTAAGATATTTCTTATACTTGTATTGTTTTCTGTATTGTACTGACTGTATGTCCTATCATTTGTGTGATGTAATAACATGTAATAAATAAATAAATAAATATAGAGGGTGTAAATATAGAGAAAATTGTTAAAAAAACAATTGGCTGAGGGATTTTCGGCTTAAGTATTTTTAGCAGATACCCGTGGTGATAATTTAACATTTACCTGTGAGAAATAGTGGTTAGAGCTTTCAGAAACCCAAAAGCTTCACTTCTACTTCCCTCGCTCCCACAAATTTAATTGTGCAAACCATGGACTGTGTTTTTGCTTAAGTCTATTTGTCAAACCTTGGCTAAATGAAGAAGAATGTCAACTTAGTCCCTCAGTTTTTCCAGATCCTCTTGCCCAGTTAGTAACCATTGTAGGAATATCCCGTACCAATTTCAACGGCTTTAATTATCTCATCTTATAAGGTACACTCTTGAATGAAGTAGTGGTGGAGCGTCCTATTCTAAAGAAATATTAGGTAGACTATTCTACTAAAAGTAATCCACAAGGTGCCTCTTAATTACAGTTCAAAAACCATGAAAAATTTTGGTCCGATCGATATTGGGCAAAAAATCTCTAGAAGAGAAGGGTTGCTTTTCTTGTAGATTGCGACGGTTCGAGCTTATCATATGAATATAACCATTAGCTAAGCACGAGTTTACTAATTTAGTCAATGGAATTACTATAATAACAGATATTAAAACATTAAAACCAAACAAATACAATGAATGTCTGGCTTGTATACTTTCTATTAAAGATTACTGACCACTTTTCTAGGGGTTAGTAGCGTGCATCCACTCTAATAGGCATTGCTTTAAAAAAATTTCAATGTGACCGCCTTTAATATGGAAACCCTTGGAAGGGTGTCTGCTTCTAAACCCGTGACAGTATCTTCATGCTGGCCAGAAAAACATGGCAAATGGTAGCAAATAAATGGATACCTTATATGTCAAAACTTTTGACAAATAACAATAACGGTGTCATGTAAAAGCACTTATTACAACATGATATTAATGTTTTATACAGTACACGCTCGTACATTTTAGTGCCTTCAATCTCAAATTCGTTATACCCGCACGACAGTAATGTATCACATTTTGCATCACTTGTCTTCAGACGTTTTTCATAATCTGTACCCCTTGATGTGATTGACGGGGCCATATAAGTATTCGCATGGCAATATGAAGAGGGGTGGCTGGAAGTAAACATCTGCTTCGTAAATTGTCTGTCTGTCTGACTCAGGAGTAGTGCACATTTGTTTCATGGAATGTCAATTGACTGTTGAAATATGAGTAAAAGGCAGAAAAAGGTTTGTGTGTCGGCAAAAAAGATTGCCATTGAGTGGTGACAGTATGGAGATATTTATTTCCTGTGTTGTGTTTTTATTTTTGGCATTGCTTACCATGTTTATTTCTCCATGTTCAAAGTTTCAGAATCTTAGTACCTTATTTTCAGAAAATTTATTGTGTTATCTTACCAACAATCAAATGCGAATAACCGGAATTCATCGTCTTAACGGCAAAAACAAAGACTTACTAATTTTTGAAAATCAACATTTTTTACATTTCAACTATCTGTCCGCCACATTAATTCCGATGAACGAGATGCACCGTACCTAGATACACAAATTAAAATACAGGCTTTCATGTTAAAAAAAAAACTTAATCAAAAAGTTTACAAGTTTGATGAAAATGGTACTTATTAATTTTAAAACATGCCTCGTAGTAACAAAGTATAATGTGTAATATGTCTGTAAATCACGGTGGAACATGATTGCAGTGTGCCTGGAGTGGACAGGTCCACCAAGCCCCACTCCCTGCTGAGCCCCACTGTCAGCAACAGGCTTGGGCTGCGAACGGTCGTTGTTCCGCAGATCTTGCATGCAAAGTTCATCCTGCTTGCGCAGAAGAACACAGAGAAGAATATCGAGACTTGTGGCATCCTGGCAGGCCGGCTGGTAAGATTTAAACAAAAAACTTTTGAAACCAGTAAGTATTTTAGGTACTATAAATGTTCTAAAATGTCTAGAATAATCAAACTGTGAAATTAAGGTTGTTGATTGTTGCATGTCTGCATAAGAGTCATATTTGATACAAAAAGTTAACTTTGATGTTTGATTGTTATTTTGCCATAAACATCTGAAATAACACATCAAATTTTATTAGCATATTCAGTTTTACATGGAGTACTGTAATTCGTAAGTGCACTGTATGCTCCTTCCCCTCAGTTACTTGTGGGTTAGGAGGACCAGGTAAGCTGGTTAGGCGTTTTTCCCAGTGGTTTACCATGAAAGAGAGGTTTTTTTAGAATGTTAAATTAAATTCTTTATTTGTCATACAGAATTTGCATACTATTGGGAGATGACTTGTTAGCTAGTGAAGGGGAAGATCCACCACTATCAGCTGTTAAATGGCATCGAAATAAAAGAAGACATAAAAAATTAACCAATAGGAGAGCTAGAAATCACTGATGTGAGGGTAACCTCCCCTCAATCCCTTTTACATTTGCTGGCCAACAAGTCATCTCCCAACTAGTTGTGATTTTTCACAAGTAAACATATGACACATCCAGTTTTACAAACTTAATCTAACGTATCCTAAAACTTAATCAACATTAAAAAAAAAAAAAAAAAAACATGATTTGTAAAACAAAATTAGTACAACCTTAAAAATGGGAGAACCTTACCCAGCTTAGGATGTGACTAAAAAAATCACTTTAAAAAAGTCTCTTTAATCCAACCAAATCCTAAGTCCGCCAGACAAGGACTGCCCTTAACTATATGTCTGCCAACCTCTGTTGTGTATTTTTCCTTAAAATGCAAAAAAGTCACAGATTTTATGTATAAATTGAAAAAATAATGCAACTGTGAGCAAAAGTTTTGCTACTTTGGCAAATTTCCCCCAAAACTTTCTTAAGAGGGGGCTAAAGGGTCAGTCCTGGCGGACGTTGCTGAAACTACCAGAGCACAGTTCGTTCCTTTCCAGTCAACTGAGTTGTGACGCGGCTGGCGGAGGGATGTAGTTCGACAACTGCTGCCACTACCTCCCTTCACGTTTTCCCGTGTCGCTCTAGTGCGCCTCTGCCTATCTTCTCCTTCCGTGTACAGATAACACGGAATATCTTGGGCACAGATATTCTAGGATATAGTCCACAGATAAAAAGGATCTAGTCGAACTGTGAAGTCTGACATACTTCACTACTGGATTCAAATTTGTAAAAAAGTGGGACAACTTTTTACAGTCTACAACTTAGTCGTTGTAATCCAATTAATTGTTTTAGCTGAAAAATATTATCACAGATGTTAGTTATTACGTTTCAGTTACGTGAAGGCCTACTGCCCACCCTCTGAGGATCACTCAATGTGTTGTTGTCACGTGCTAAATGGTTTTTAAAGTCTTTAATTTTATTGAAACGACGAAACAATTTAGCCTACGACCACATTAAATTCCATTTATATACTCCTTTTATTTTATCACACGATTAAAATTAAAAACTTTAATTTTGAAATACTTCAGATAGTTAGTTGCTTGAAACACCAACACACTTAAAGTGTTTATTTTTAAGGTGGGTATGACTGATCGGCGAGTGTGATGCTTTATTTATAAAACAATCAAATACACATTTCGATTTCATAATTAACTGAACGTCTTTTCTATTGTTTAAGTGGTATTTATAACTGGAATTACCTCTTCTATGCTTTAATGTTACTGTAATGAATTCTGAATATAAATTACGTTCAAGTAATTTAGTCTTCAAAAGAAGTAACAATATAGTGAAGAAATATTATTTTATGTCCAAAAACCATCAAATTTAGTTTAAAACTGGTGACATAAAATTTATGAAAATAAAATAAAAATTATAAAAGTTAATAAACATTATGAACTTAAAAATGAGAAGAAAAATAACAGCGGTTCAATGTTGCGAGTGAACGAAGCAAACTAGCTCATCTGAAGGGGAAAAATCTTCAGGTTGGCATTGCAAAGAAAATTGGGCAACGCCTTTAAAATAAATCAAGGGAACACAAATCTTCAAGACTCTAGGGCTGACGGGTTTGTAATTTTCATACACGTTCCTCTTTGCTCATAGGTGATCACTAAGAAACGGTTTTGTAAAGTTCCTTTGGGACTCCGGCCCACAGAACTTTAAAGCTTCAATAAAATTCGTATGGAAGAATATTTATTTGCATTTTAAAGATATTTAATTGTGTATGAAATTAAATCACAACTGCCCACGAAGCCGTGACTCTTTAGCAGATAATCTTACCAAAACAGAGGAGTGATAGATAGAAACAAGTGGAAAAGGCAGGATCGGATTATTCAATGGAACACAGTAGAGGGGATGGGAATAACTGCAACAACAAGAATACTTGTTGGCGAGTTCGTATACGGTTATCGTGCAAAACATCTCGAATAGGATTTCGGCAGTCCATCACACTGTGCAGGTGCACTCATGGTGCACTACCTGAAACAGATTATGTTTCTGCATCTTGGTTATTCGATGAAATCGCGGTCATCGATGTGATGGACGACGCCAGTAAACCTCAGACCCAGTTACAAATTACTTTACAGGATACTTCATACTTTATCAAAACAAAGACTAAAGAAATTTCATTAAAAATATATGCACTACTAAAACACTTGACCCCGGCTAAATATCTTGGTCAAAATCATTATGAAGCCAGTGAAAATATCCTGGACCTTTGGAATGTCGGACCCATGTAAAAGATTCTTCTTGATTGAGTTATTAGAACAACATGTTCCTGAGTTTTCTGCCATATTTAACAAGAATACTACAGTACTTACAACTGCACTTAGAATTTGCATACAACTTATTATTAGTTTGAAATAAGCTATATAATAATATTGGATTCTTTCAAAATACTACCATAGAGACATCGGAATATTTTGTAATACGAAGAACATCTTTTTTTTAATGATTACAGTACACTCTTGTTCATCGGAACTAATGTTGCGGACGGCCGGTTCGGATGTCAAAAAATTCCGATGAAGCGGAGTCCGTTGTGAGTCATCATTTCCGCCCTTACGGTGACCTATCGTGATTGTATTCACTCTTGTTTTTAAGATAACACAAGAGATTTTATGAAAATAAGGCACTCAAACTTTGAACATGGTAACAATGAACCTATAGGAATAGAAACAGGAAATAAAGATCCAAAATCTTTATTCTCATATTCCATATTCATATTCCAGCAGTCAACTGAGTTCCACGTAACACAGCAGGTGCAGTCCCGACGCGAGACAGACTGAATGACAGTTTTTTAGAAGCGGTCGAAGCGGATGTATTGTTCACTTCCTGCCCCCTTCCTCTTTCTATTTTTGTGCGAATACTCCACGGCCTTGTAAATCACATCGATGGGTACAGATTATGGATAACGCCTGATAATTTTTGATGCAAAATGTGATACTTCACTGTTGTGCGGATAGAACGAATGGAAATTAAAGGCGCTAAAACGGAAAAACTATTTATTTCGTAAGAAAAAAAATTAATTATGTCCTGATTTTCAGTTCCGATGAAGTGGAGTTCCGATGTCGCCGAGTCCGATGAACGAGAGTGTACTGTATATTATATTTACATTTATATCGTGGTATAACTGGCGAAATTGATGTATTCTCCATTTCGTAAGAAATTCTCCTCTGTGATGTTTTTGCTTCCTTACACCATGAATTTAGTTGTTTGGAGAAATTCTCAGTAATATATTTTTCAATTCAAATACAAAAAAAATATAAATTTAACGGGTATATAAATTACCGTAATTAAAATTTATAAGGTTGAAGAGAAAAACAAAATTAAAACATTCGAAGGGTCGAAACCATGAGCAGAATGTAAAAGTGTAAACAATAAACAACATAATGAACATGTGACAGATGTAAATTCATTTTAAACTAAAATCAGCTGTTAGAAGTAGATCGTATTCATGTGCGCCCGTCAGTTTCAGCGGCTGCCGCTAGAGGCTGTCAGTATCGGGGGTCACTCGGACCAAAAATTCATCGTGCAGTGCTTCACCTTCTCCAAGAATTCAGCTTTATTTTAGGTCCGATAAAAGTGGGATTTGTTTTAAATGAAAGATAAAGACTTGGGCTATTTAGCTAACTTTTTGATTTTTTTCAAATTTTAATCAATATGAAACTATAATGGACTCGATAAACTTTGAACCATTATAACTTGATGTGGACTCAGAATATCAAAAAATCGAAAAGTTAGCCAAATAGCCCAATTCTTTATCTTTCATTTAAAACCAATCCCACTTTTATTGGACTTAAAATAAACTCGGAAACTTGGAGAAGGCGAAGCACTGCATGACGTTTTGAGAGTGGCCATTTTGCCCCCTCTTAATTAAAAGGCCTACTTTCCGCCGCGAAATCTTCTTCCTCACCATCATCTACCTAAACTTTGGGCCTCACACATGCTGAATTGCAGCAGTGCATCTTTATCCAAAGTGTTTTACACCAAATACTAGATATTGTTTCTCGCTCTCAGTACGCTTGTAAACGTATTCAGGTAGTTTCACCAACGTCCGCCAGGACTGACCCTTTAGCCCCCTCTTAAGTAGAAGCAAAAGTCACTGATTTTTGTATTTGTATGGCAGTGGACACCCTGTTTGTAAAATCAACAAAACCATGTATCTCGCTTATTTATTGATATAGCTTGGCAAAATTTGGATTGTACATTCACTCGGTAGAGTTTAACTGATTTACAACACCCATATAGCGGCAAACCTACATACTCACCCTCTTGGGGTTAATAATTGAAAAGTGCAGAATATTGATACAGTTTTATTTTTACCTTACCTAACCATTACACAGAAAAATACAAAGTATTAAATTCCTTTGAAAATTTGCTGAATACGCAGGTCTGCTGCAACAGGGTTATTTTACTCCTGCCTCACTTGACTGTTCAATTTTAAATCAGCTTTAGATGGTGATCGAACTGTTCAAGCAGGTGCTATTGATAAAATCACATTTATTATCTCAAATACAGTACACTCTCGTTTATCGGAACTAATGTGGCGGACGGCCGGTTCGGATGTCAAAAAATTCTGATGAAGCGGAGTCCGTCGTGAGTCATCATTTCCGCCCGTACGGTGACCTATCGTGATTGTATTCACTCTTGTTTTTAAGATAACACAAGAGATTTTATGAAAATAAGGCACTCAAACTTTGAACATGGTAACAATGAACCTATAGGAATAACAACAACTCAGGAAATAAAGATCCAAAATCGTTATTCTCATATTCCATATTCATATTCCACTCATATTCCAGCAGTCAACTGACTTCCACGGAACACAGGTGCAGTCGCGACACGAGACAGACTGAATGACAGTTTGGGAAGCGGTCGAAACGGATGTTCACTTCCTGCCCCCTTCCTCTTTCTATTTTTGTGCGAATACTCCACGGCCTCGTAAATTACATCGATGTGTACAGATTATGGAAAACGCCTGATGACGTTTGATGCAAAATGTGATACTTCACTGTTGTGCGGATAGAACGAATGTAAATTGAAGGCGCTAAAATGGAAAAATTATTTATTTCGTAAGAAAAAAAAAATTAATGATATCCAGATTTTCAGTTCCGATGAAGCGGAGTTCCGATGTCGCCGAGTCCGATGAACGAGAGTGTACTGTACCATTATTTTTTATAAACTTTGAAAGAATACCTTACAAATTAGGCTTTTTATTCTATTAAAGATTTTTTACTCTACCTAAAAAGTTATTTTTTTATTAAATTTTTTAGTAGATATATATATATATATATATATATATATATATATATATATATTTGAGCATTATACTGATGGTAATCTTGCCTATTATTTTATTTTGTGTTTGTAAGTTCATTTGCTATTATTCACTCATAAAAAGACACTTTTCTTTTTTAATATCAATGTAGATGAAAAATTACCGAAGAACTCTGTCAACCACAATGAAAACGTGAAAAAAATAATAATTGAAATAGCAACAGAATTGTGTCTAATGTGTCCTCAATTTTATGTCAATTTGAAAATTGAGCTTTGAACAAACATTGCAAATAGCGACAACGTTGTCTGAAAAGTAGCGGAGGGTACCAGAGGGTGAGATTGATGTGATGGTGTGCCTGATTACTGTACAGGGTTTACATTTACTGTACAGCGTGTCGACCAGTTACCAACGGTGTGACTGTTGCAGGACCACGATCACCTGGTCATCTCCCACCTGATTGTGCCCAAGCAGCACGGAGGCGCCGACTACTGCAACATGGACAGCGAGGAGGAGATCTGCGAGTACTCGGACCAACGGGAGCTGCTCACCCTCGGCTGGGTACATGTGAGTCAGTGTTTACTCTCTAGTTCAGTTTCTATATTCTAAATGCTTTCTGGCTCACAAATGTATAATATCATCTAGAAAACAAAATTCATTGCGAAACGTTTTCAACCGTATGTCAAAACCTCATCAATTATAAGCCTAGACTGCAAAAATTTTACAATAGCCACAAGTATTTGCAAATTAAAATGTTTAATAAGTTGCCCGTAGACTTCAGGAACCTGCCCCTGAAGTGTTTTAAAAGTAAATTAAATGGGTTTTTGACGGAAAATGTACTTTATGATTTGGAAGATTTTTTTAATTTTAGAGGTAACATCCGTTGAGTTAGTTTTATGTTATTTTATTTGTACATATTTAAAATTAAATTTAGATTAAATTGACAAAGTCTATTGCTCTGTGGAGATGCTTAAAGACCAATAAAGATCTATTGACACAGAAAATAATTGCTAGATATTAGGAAAAGTGATATCATGTGGCTTGGTCTCAGGTATAGGACTCAAAATAATGTAAGCAATAGCTCATTAGCAAAGCTAGAACCTCTTCAAAGAGGTTCTGTAGTCTTATAGTCAAAGATCCATTGAAAGGCAAACCACACATATTTTAGGAAAGCCTATAATTTTCTCTGTTACTCTCCTGTACCTCCCATACATGTAATGGGGATTATAAAAGTCCACTGGCCGTAGGCGTGGTGTTGGCCAAGGATGAAAGGAGTGAAAATATGACAACTGACACACATATTTTAGGAAAGCTGCCAGTTTGATATGTCAAAATATACTGTTAAACTTAATTTAAAATGGAAACGGCAGACGCCTACCACGGTTATGACGTCATAGCAGACGCTTTGAAGATAAGAAAAAACTTTTTTCTAACATATTTTAGGATAGCTGTGGTTTTGAAAAGCCCCCATTTCATGTAAGGGTAACAGAAAACACAGTACACAGTAACAGTAACAGTAGAGTAACAGAAAATTCTTTCCTAAAATATGTGTGGTCTGTCGTTCATAAGCTCTTAGACTATCACTAATTAGGTTAAGACCACATTTAATGTAATATTCATGTCCCTACGTATTGTTACAAATGACTAATGATATTTTATAATTAAATAAATCAAGGTTGAAATTTCACTTGATCCTCTCTTCTCTGACCCTCATGGGACTGTGCCTAGAACGGATGGTACTTGTCGGTTAAAGGCACCACCCATTTAAAATATTATTCAGTTAGCTTAGATATGACATTCTGGGTTCTGTTGTTTTTCATATAGCTTGTTTGACAACAATCCGCCTGATGTATGGGTAAGGTTTTTCATGGTCAAGCGCTCATTGCTAGTCTTGTTCCGTCGCTACTAGATGTATGATGTGTGTAATCAGTAAATTTTTGCTGTTTATTATATTTTTTTGTAGTTTTACTTTTAAAATGATTGAATGAATGTATCGGAACCATTATTGACTGATCTGTGCTAACCTGACCCGATCTAGCCAAATCACATTGGCCACCTCCACTCTCCTTGTTGACTTTGCCACCTTCTCAGACACTTTTGTAAAAATTGGTTCTAACTTAATACCAGTTATTTGTGCAAAAATGTTATCAAAGGTCAGTACTTTATGGGAATGTTTCACATTTCATTGTTTTTTACCATGCAACCTTAAAATAATTGGTGGAGCCTATAACTTTAAAGTACCGGACGAATAACTAATAGACTAATTAAAGCCGGCAAACACATAAACATGTAACATACATAAAAATAAATATTTTTTATGTCATTATTTACAGACGCATCCTACCCAGTCAGCATTCCTATCCAGCGTGGACCTCCACACGCACTTCAGCTATCAACTGATGATGCCTGAGGCTATAGCGATGGTCTGCGCTCCCAGATATCAAGAGTGAGTACAATCAGCCATTAGTGAAAAACTTCTCAACTCAAGTTTACAATTTCATGCAAAAACTCATTAATCTCACATTGCATATTTAAAAGAATAAACTGAGTTTAGGAGTAAGACAGCTTTTTTTTACTCCTAAAATTAAGTACAAAATTCCATTTTAATATAAAAAGTTGGAAGGCTTTCGAATTATTTCTATTTTTTATAAATATTAATATTTTAAAGCATGTTTGTAAAACTCAAAATGCAATTATGAACAAATTAATTGAAGTTAAACTAATAACTAGTATGGCAAAAAGTTTTTTATTGCCCAACAGATCAGATTATGAAACTCTTGTCAGATTATTAAATATCCAAACCCCATGTCATCTCAAATATAATTGACTACATCCAAGACCCATTGTTACACTCAACTCTTACTGTAAGTAACCATTTATTTTGCAATTTTTACAGGGTGAAGGTGTTTTGTTTAACGCCTTACCACGGCCTGGACTTTATCAAAAACTGCCGTCAACCAGGGTTCCATCCACATCCGAATGAACCACCCCTGTTCATGGTGAGTTTCACCTTTGTATACCTCTTAATATGGTATGCAATGTTCCAGAGTGAAATTTATTTACTTTCACAGGAAGCAGAAGATTTTCTTTCCTCTAGTTTCTTTGCCATAAGAGGCATAATACCAACCAGAACCTATGCTCTAATACCATGTTAATAATATTTTCCACCAGATGTATTTATGTTAACGTTAGGCACAATAATATTGAAACGTCATCCGGCGCTTCTGCAATAGGGAAAATTTTTTAAATCCTTCTTTTGAGTAAGATTTACCAGTAAACATTTTTTCAATTGAATAGCAATACTTTTTTTTATTTTTACTCATACAGTAAGCTATTATGTTTTGTCCGGTAGCTTTTTTTACACAGTATGATATGCAATAAGGATTCAAAGAATTAAACTGATGAGAAATAAGAATTTAAAAATAACGAGTAATAATTATTGTAAAAATGATAATTTATTGTTTATTAGAATGAGTTGCAACTTGAAAGAATTTTATTACCATACCAGTTATCCACCTTTATACAATCCTTATAAAACAAGAATTTATAATATTAAGCTTTTTTCTTTTTTAATAGAAATTGAAATTCTTTTTTATTTTTTGTAATGCACCATAAACATACGATTTTAACCTGTTAGTTGAGAGAAATAGATGGTGCAAAAGGCATTCTATAATATCAAGTATACAGGTGGAAAAAAGTCTGGAAACAATTTAATATATTCTAAAGTATTTAAGTTATAAAACTAAAACTTTACAAATTGATTTTGAGTGACAAAGTCTACTTCCTAAAGAACTTATTGTCCTTGGACCTCCAGAAGAAAATCTTAAATGTAAGCAGAGGTCAATATGTATATCAAATTAAAGATCTCGAAAAATAGAGAACAATGCCACAAACCTGACCTCGAAAGGATGACCGAGTCAAAAATGGCAGGCGAACAAACTTTGCATTTACATCATATTGCTGGAAAAAAATGCAATAACTCCCGATAAACTCGACCTTTTGAGAGGTCGTGTTTGTAGCAAATTATTCAGAAAGCCTTTTAAAATTATCTATCATAGGCCAATGCAGTTTCCCTAACAATTTCCACTAGGGATGACCCTCAAGGAAGTCCTATTAAAAACATCATATGATACATAATTTTAAAGGGCTATGCATTTGAAGCAATTTGAGTTAAACGTGACCTCAAAAGGTTCACGCTTTGCTTGGATTTTCTTTAAACACCTAATCATGATAAAACTTTTTAGCAGTGAAATTGGCAATGGACCAATAATCTAGGAGGTATAAATATAGTAGTCTATTTTGTGGAAAAAAAGAAAATTCATTGCACTGTTTTACTGCCGTACGAAATAACAATAGTCTTAACCTTAAACAGCACAGGATGAGTTCGTAACTTAAATAAATAAAATAGTTCAATACAACATGACAAAATGGTTACTAGCCCATTAACACTATACACTCCTGTATCCTGGGGCCCCCGTACCCCTATGCCTCCCATGTTCGTCGAGCCCTCCCATGTCTCACCCGTGTCCCCCATTCCCCCTGTACACGCCGTGCCCCTGTGCTCCCCATATAAGGGGATAACTTATCAGGATGTCAGCATGTTCGGCCCTTCTGTTTATAAGAAGTCAGAATTATTTCCTTTTTTGAGGTTGCGGCTCCACTTGTTCAGCCTTTTTCTAGGTGAGTCTAAAAATGTGGCATGGCTCAGAACCTGCATCGTGATCAACTGGTGCGGCTGTACACTTTGACTCAAGCTTACTGCAGAGGAAGTATCGAGCCTGCTACACACCTTGTGGTCATTTCCCATCCCTCCACATATTTTGTTGCAGAGAGCGGACAGTTTTTCCCGTGCATTGGCTGTGACTTAGGCTATGACCCTTAGGTGCCTTGTCATACTGGGGAGCTATAGTCCTCAAATGCATTTTACCTGAGGGAAGGAACGCATCTTAAAGATGTACCCACCACTTCACTAACTAGACAAAACAAAAAGTAGCCGGTGGATGTTATTGGTACAATAACATCAAGTTATGTTTTAATAGAAACATCATTAAAAACACCAAAGAATTTAAACAGCCCTTCCTTTTTCCCTGCAGTCCTGGCCCACGCTATTGTCTGTATTATAACGTATAGTTAATGATTATTTTAGTAAATCTGTTAATCCTTACTTCTTAATTCACTAATGTGTAGTTTGTTTTACATGTGGTTGTTGGCTGTTACAGGTAGCAGAACACTACAGGATGGACAACACTGCACCCTTAGAAGTGGTCGATCTCAGGAGATAGTACTACTGAACCGTGGTCTGCACATTCCTCGCACCAAAGCTTGCTTTATCACACGTGACTGAGCGATTGTTTATGTTGCTATGTTTGTAAAAAATATTAGTATTTATTTTGTAAAATTGATATTGTTATATAAATGCTTTAAGAACAAATATCAAAGTTTTATTTGGATACCACAATTGACATGGATCACTATGTTGCTCTTAACCTGTATATCAATATTGATTTGAATTTTTTTTAATTGATAATCAGTATTTAGTTTTCTATATATAGTTCAGTCAAAAGTCCTAGGAGGTTTTCTAACTTTTTTAACCCTCATGGATATTCTGCCAGAATGCAAAGTGTTTAACAATACCTCATAAGGCAAAATTGGCCAGATCAATTTGAATATTTTAATCCTCAATGTAATATTTATTGGTCATTCAATAATTACACTGTAATTACAATGGACTTCGTCATTAAAACTAATAAGTTAAATATAGTCAGTGCCTCTTAGCATAAGTCACATTCTCCGATTGTGTCAAATAAGTTATTTTTAGGTGTAATAAAATAAAATAATCTAGGTTGATAGGTTAAAAAAATGAGTATAAATAAAAATATCACAGATTAAGTCAACAACTATTTTGTGCTTCTCATTCTAAAAATAAATACAGGGTGATTCACAACAAAGTGCAGAAATTTTGGGAGCTGATTCTACACATGAAAATAAACAAAAAAGGCCATATAAACATATGTCTAAAAATCCTTTGTTTAGCCGCTAGCCCCCATTTTGTTTTTTACATGTAATAATTTTTATTTTCCGTAACGGATTGATGGATTTACTTCATATTTGGCATGGATCAAAAATGTATTAAAGACTAAAAAGTTGACAAATTAAATTATCTAAACAGTGATACCAAGTTTGTAAATATCTGATAACAAATAACGGAGTTATTGGGATTTTTCTGAAAAAAAACATAGATTTTGTATTATAATTAATGCAAATTTGGATTATTTTAGTAGAAAAATCTCAATAACTCCACTTTTTGTTGTCAGATCTTTCCAACCGTGGTATCATTGTTTAGATAATTTAAATTGTCAACTTTTTTGCCCCTAATAAAATTTTGACGAAATTTTCCGTTTTTGAGAAAATCGAGTTTAAAATTTTAATATGGCCACTATTTTGAAAATACACATCGGAAAATGATAATTTTTCTGAAAATTACCATTATTGTGAAATAAAATGGCGTAAATCCAATGATTCGTTACGGAGTTAAAAATTATTATGTTTAAAAATAAAGTGGCGGCTAGCGGCTAAATGAAGGATTTTAGGACATATGTTTATATGACCTTTTTTGTTTATTTTATTGCGGTATTGCTGATTAAAATCAGCTCCCAAAATTTTTTCTCTTCGTCGTGAATCACCCTGTAGGTAAATAAACCAATCAAATAAAAGGTAACAACAATAGATGGAAATATTTATCGGTTCAAAAAGTTTATCAGTTAAAGACGTCTTAGTTTTTATTTGAAGTATTTTTTAGAATTTTATTGAAATTATATAAAGGGAATATTTTTCTATTTTACTGAATACTTTGCTGATTAGTTATCTGTGTAATACAGCCTTGTAAAGTGAAATCAACAATTCTGACAATACAGTATTTTTTATGTGTAAATATATAAATATTTTGTGATCTTTTAATACTGAATTGATCAAATTATGATTTAATTTACTAGAAAGGGAGGAGGCTTAATCATAGAAACTGTATGATTATAAATATTTTAATGGTAAGTAAAAATATTTATCCTATAGTTAAAGACTATGTACAAGGCGATTACAATAAATATCACAAGTTAAGTAAGTTCTAAGCCTAGGTGGAGTTGGGCGATGCTACGTGATTTGGATCTGCGCTCTGTCAAACGTGTGCATGTCGGCGACCTCATCAAAGTCGTCTTCATTGATCAAAACATCCCGGCCAAACCTCCTCCTGTAACAGAATAAAACAAAACATCAGTATCCACTGTGTACTTCCTTAATTTGCTACCAGTTGGATAGAAGAATCCGATTCAGTTTTAAATTTTTATTCCTTTTCTTTTGGAGTATGATTTTTTGTTTTAGGAAGCCATCCCATTAAATATACCATGAACCAATAAAAAATCAATAAATTTCAAATGAGAAAAATTGTTTATTGTGCATTGAACATTTTATTTGCATTTTTTCTATCAAATTCATTCATTTGGTTAGCACAATTTAGAATGTATATTGTATTTTAAACATTAATTTGCTTTTGAACTATTAAATACTTTCAGTTCAATTACACCTGCCATGAAGGTTTATACATCTTGAATATGGAAACAATTTTAAACCGACCAAATGAAGTGGTCATACTGATAAGAAGTGTCATAAAATCTAAGGGAAAAAAATTATTTCAGACTTTTATCATAAACCTGAGTGGATGGCAAATATTGGTGATACACTTAATTATTCAATAGACTAGACACTGGATAGACATGGTACTGTATCAGATAACGTGAATGGACCTGACAACGATAGGATACCCAAGCTGGCTCAAGTGGCAAGACCTCTGATGATACACTCGAATTTAGTGTAGTAGATAATCGCCAGATCAGTGCTACCATCCTCTCACACCCGTCATGAAAACAATTTTGTTTTTATTTATGTTGAAGTGAAGTTTTGGCAGATTTGGCTGGATACGTAAGTGGCTGGCAAATTTGGCATCTTAACTGAAAACGTAAAACAACAATCGGTAATCAAAGATTGCATTTCAGGAGCCTGTCCAAATAGCTTCAATCTAATGCATTTAATAACTGTTCTGTTATATTGTACCTGAAAATCAAAAAGAATAAGCTCACAGGAGGGTGAAACAACTCGAAAGTAATGAGTTGATTATCATACAAACTGATCTGTTTTGAATACCGTACCATATAAATATTTCTAAAATTTACTTTCATGCATGGTAAAGTGTAGTATGAAGAGTGTCTGGAACCAATTTTGCATCAGCATAATTGAATAACTTGAGATTTGATCTTTATTTGCAAGTACCGGTACTAAATAATATTTCTGTCAATACTTATTTAAATGGCATCAATTTTAAATACAAATATAATCAAGGCTATCTTGTGTCTTAATGTTTGAACTTTTCAAACTTGTTTATAATTACAGTTAAATAATTTAAATTGGTTGGTACTCTTTTTTAGGATCTTCTTGTTAAATTGTAAGTTATAGATCAGAGTACCAGGTTAACCGAGCCTTGCTCGTTGGTTTTAATTCACTTTTGTTATAGTGTCATGGTAATCAAGCTATTACATCTACACCACACTCTTCACAGATAATAGCTTTTTAAAAAACAGCTTATAATTAATGTTACTTTATTTAAAAGTAAACAAAAATATTTGTTACCAAAATAGCAACCCATAAGACCAATGTTAAAAATTACAATTTTTAAATTTAGACCAAATTAGATTTTCCCTGGGATTGAGGCTGTTTCTATACTTATTTTTGGGCCAAAACACTCTTAAATGCAAATTTTAAGAAAAATCTACCCGCTAAATTTCGAGATTGTGGAACACACATCCCTTCAGACATTGCTTGTTTTATAGTATAGGATTTATTAAAATTTTCAACACATAATAAACCAATAAAGTTTTGGTTCATTCATAGAAAAAATCACCTTTTAGAATATTTTTGAGATTCAGTGGAGCCAAAAATATGATACAACAACTAGAATATAATATTTAGTTACAGTAATGTAAAACCAGTAATGTATGAATAATTTGGATTTGCATAAAACAGTGAGGTTGTGTACTCACATTGCGATTCTCTTCCAGATGAGCAGTCCCACGGCTCCCAAGCAGAGCAGCGCCACCGCTGTGAGGATGACTGACACTACTGTCTTGACTGGCTCGATGATCCCGTGTTGTTTGGGCTGGGTGTTGGCCAGCACTGATGACGATACTGCCATCATCTTAGACGTGCTCTCCAGCACTGATTCTCCCACCTTTGTCTTTGTCTCGTTCATCAATTTCGGTCCCTTTTTGTCCAGATTTGGGCTGACGGAAACTTCACTTTTTGGATCTTTCTGAGGCACGACAGGTTTCTTTTCATCTTTTTCACTCGCCTTCTTCACAGGCTTCAGCTCATCTACGTCTTGCCCGCCATTGTATTTGCTGTGTAACATGTCCTCTTGTTCCGCAGTCGGTTCAACTACTTTGGCTTTCTCATTACTTTCCTGGGGAATATCTGTTTTGGTGGCATTTTCTGGTCCTGACTTGTTTACTTTATCTGGTATTTTCTCATTTGTTAAATTCAGTTTGGAGTCCTCTTTGTCATGACTAGTGTCCTTGTTAGCTACATCTGGACCACTGACGATAGTGGGATGCACAGATTGTTTGTCCTGCATTGATGGGAACACTTTAGGAGGTAGTTTGCCCTTGGTGGGATCGGTCCCAACCACTATGGGTGTGGAAACATCTGATTTATCCGGAAACTCCATCTTTGGTTTGTCTTCAACCAATATTGGTGGAGAAACAGATTTTGTTGTTGACAGCTCTAATGGAGAACTTGAATGTAATGCATCTACTTTGAGTTGGGGGACTGAAACAGAAAAATATAAATAAAATTAGAATAAATAATTGGTTGTAAAAAAATGTAATTTTCTACCTCTTGTACTTTTTTATGGTTCATATTTTCAGTGGTTCAGAACGAATAATATTTGAGCCTATCTTCTTTGATAAGTTTTAATTATAGTTAGACTATTGATAGCTATAGTAAAAACAATTTATGAATGTTATTTTCTTAATTCTTTTTCTTATAAAGTTTGTTATTTTCTACATTTTTAAGACTACCCTTTAATTTAAATTTTATTGCTTTAACATGTTTATTTTTACCATCAACAAAAGACCAAAGGATATTTATTGCTATGGTTCAGGAAACAAATATAATGTGACAAGTTAGGTTGTATGTTACCAGCAGGTTTATAGAACCAACAGACTTCTCTTAAATGTGTTTAGTTATTTTTAAGACATAATACAATTTTTGTTTTCATGGGAATCATATTCAGTATGGTAAGATATTGCTATCTTTGGACACCACAAAATTTTAAATCGTACTCTATAATAAAAGGAGTGTGAAGCAATGTATTTTATTGGTATAGTTGGTTGTTGGCATACACTTCTTAGCACGTTTATTGTAATGATAATCTAACAAAAGTGATACACACCAATGAGCAAGGCTTGGTAAACCCGCTACTGATAATATGATTTAGATTTGTTTGACACCTATTACGGTATAACTGATCTTTTCTATTTCTAGTACTAGAGAGGACTATTCTGAAAAACTTAAACTTCATAATAACTAGTGGTGAGGCGATGAAAGACAATTTGGCCCACGGCTTTCTTAGGTTGTACTGGTTTAAAACTTAATTTATTTTATTTTATCTGTATTTACGCCAGTAGGATTTGTTAATGTTTAGATGGGGAAGGGCCCAAACCTTAGTCTTTTTACTATCTAACATTGACTAGTTGTTAGAAAGCATAATTAATTAAATAGCCCAATGACAAGTGGCAACTGGGTCTGGAATCGAACCCTTAAAAAGCCACTAATTTTTCTCAGGATCAAACCAGCAACCTTTGCATTCAAAGGCGAGCTCTATAACCACTCAGCTACCCATTCAGTAATGGAATTTAATATCATGACATGGTGACATAACATAATATGTTAAATTAAAACCCTATGCATAGTGCAAGAGGCTTCTCAGCTTTTAGTTGCTTCTGCCAGGAGCAGAAATAGCCCACTCTTGGCAACCTTTGTTCCGGTTTACAGTAAAATCATTGGTGTATTTAAAACTGTTATACATTACATTGTTTATTTATATATTTTATTGGGTTAAACAATCAAAAATTTGTAATTATGGAATATTGAAGAACCTCACTTAATTTTTTGAATAGGCCTAATTATGTCTTTTTCAACAACCTTATAAATTTAAGGAAGGGCAAAAAAGAGGAGTGCTTTTCAACCAATAGTTTTAAAAATTATGCTAGGCCCAATAATTATAACTCTTCTATTATGAAATTTATGTGTAGCAGAGTGTCTACTGTGTCTAGTTATTTACCGTATTGTATTTTTATATCTAAAAAAATTATACAGTAAACAGTAATTAATTGGGTGGGTCGATGGCATAGTGGTTAGCGCACTGGACTTCGGGATCATGTAGTCCAGGCTCTGAACAGGTTGAGCATGCACAAAAGTCTAACAAAATTTGACTTTTGATTATTGTTGGGAACATTTAGTAGATGTAAAAAACCGATGTTGCCACATTTCCAGAGTGGGCACAACACGGGGGACACCCCCTAGAGGAAGTCGTAGAGGGAACTGTATTGGCCTATGTCATGTTGTATATCATTTTAAAGGTCTTTGAATGTAGATTCAAATGCCACAAACCCGATCTCTAAAGGTAGAATATAACGCGAGTTATTGCGTTTTGAAATTTCGTTAAAATCCTTTCATGCAAAATTTGACTACCTGCCATTTCTGGCTCAGACGTTCATTTGAGGTCGAGTTGGTGACATTGTTTTCAAATATATTTAAATTCTATCAATCTCCTCTTTATAAATATCCTGAAAATTAAGTTAAATGTTTTATTTTAAGTCTTCATTTGCCGTCTTCAATTGCTGTCCGAAATATTATGATTACATTATGATTTTCAGTCCGATTTGGGACAACCCATGAAAACTTTTATGAAATATTTAACGTGAGCTTTAGGATCATGTTTAACAGAAAGCAATGCCGCAAAGCTGACCTTAAATGAACGCTCGAGTCAGAAATGGCGGGCAGTCAAACTTTGCATAAAAAGCATTTTGCCGATATTTCAAAACGCAATAACTCGCGTTATATTAGACCTTTAGAGATCGGGTTTGTGGCATTTCAATCTACATTCAAAGACCTTTAAAATGATATACAACATGACATAGGCCAATATGTTTCCCTCTATGACTTCCTCTAGGGGGCGTCCCCCGTGTTGTGCCCACTCTGGAAATGTGGCAACATCGGTTTTTTACATCTACTAAATGTTCCCAACAATAATCAAAAGTCAAATTTTGTTAGACTTTTGTGCATGCTCAACCTGTTCAGAGCCTGGACTAATGTGGCAGCGATGTCGTGGGTTGAAATTTGCGTTCTGTCAGTGAATTTTATCTGTACCATTCACCTTGTATTGTAGCGGCTCATTCCTTGACTTTGTCTAATACAATCCACACACTGATCTACATAGTCTATTTGGAGGGGGCAAAGTAAGGAAAAAAGAAATCAGCCAACCTATTAAAAAAATGTGTTAATCAGTAAATTTTGCCTTCCTATATGATTTTGAGAATTGGAATGGCTCTTAACATTTCCTCATAATTTTTATTGATCTAGAAATTAACAGTGGCCAATTACCATACGTCATAATAACTACTCTTCCAACACCCTCTTTAAATATGTAAAATATGTGTAGGCCTAAAGTTTGCTTTCCTACAAAAATTTAATTACTTCAGAAGTCTCTATCTTATAGGCTATTCAGAAGTAGTTATAAGTATCTATAGACCTATGATTATTTTTTTATATATATTCTCTTTCCCAGTGGTGTAATGGCACATTTTTCAGTGTGGGAACGTTTGATATATTTATCGAATACCCTGTAAAAAAAGATATGACTTCCTGGATTTCCCGGGTTTTCGAAAACCAGTGTGGGAACGCTGTTCCCACGCGTTTCCGCACCACTACATAGTAGAAATTCTTTGGTGTTGACCATAATCCATGTTGTTTAAAATTTTATACGTAATCTTTTATTTCTGTACATCCAGAACCAATATCTTTAAAGGACAAAATCACAACTGCCTGGACTACGGCAAAAAATACGCCAATAACAGTAAGATACTGAAATTATTTTAAATGCGCGTGCCATATGCTCGTCGGTGTTGTGCCCGGCCCGGACAAGGTTAAGCGGGCGCCCACGACCACGCCGGCCTGGTCTGTGACCACGCGCACATTCTTGGCAACCTCGACCGCGCGGTTCAACCGCCGGCCGCCACCAACATCGGTCACCGACACACCGGTCACCGATAGCCGGTAAGTGCTCGAAACGGCTACGGTAAACAGCGGGCCACTTTACACAGCAGTCAGACTGTACTCAAATCACCGCTGCATACAATTGTATACTATTGCCAACTTACAAAACTCAGCCGTGCTTTACAACACGGTACAACACGCTGATTTTTGCAAATTTTTACAAATTCAGCCAGTTTACAACACTTATTGTTGGTCTAAAAGGTATTTTTACTCACGAACAGTCTTGACGAAGCTTAGCAACCACTTTACAAGTTCACTAACAGTTGTCTACTACCGAGCTTTCTGCAACGTCTGCTTTGGGCTTGAGAAAAATCACAGCAAGTGCTGACGATGGTATCACGTGAAATTGTTTCTAACGTTCAGCGTGATATTGGCATAACAACAGCCGTGCCGAGAAAATACAGTATCAATATTGCGAAAGAAAAACGTTGTATTATTGGCTGTAATAGTGACGAACATTTCGACATATTGATTTAAACAACACAATTTGTACAATTTAAACATTAAGCGTAATTCCCGAACACGACGCATTGAGGATATGAAAATTGTTGAATAATGAAAAACTAGAGATCGATTGGTCGAAATGCAACCAAAATCTCAGTTGATCTGGACCCGATTAGTTCAAAAAGTAGGCCTATTTGATAGGCCTAATTAAAGCATTTTTTCTTCCTGTTTTGCCATCATTCGTTATTTCAAAAGCTGTCTAATGATTCAATTGATTACCCTTCTTCCATAACACTAAAATTGAAACTTTGAAACCTTGAGTGCCGTTGTCATTGTCAATCACAATGGAATTTTGCCCGCATCTACAGAACACCTCATTTCTAACTGCGTGTACAGCTTAAATATATTAACTTCTATTGTAATCTGGTTCTTCATTGAGGGAAGACCATTTTAACAAGAATGAAAATATTGTTAAGACAAGATTCGACTTTTCATAAAAGTGAGATTGTAAGATGATGGTGTTGCCTATTTTATTTGACAAGTGATACACAAACTTGCATGATTTGAGATTATAAAATTTCAAGGTCTAACCATATAAAGTTATCTCCGTTTACAATTGCCGTTTCAAAAAGAACGAAAAATTTCTACATTTGGGCAAGAATTTGTAAATTGATTTTGGTGTGGATTTGTTCAATAATTGTTACAGTTATATGTTATCAGTGATAACAGCATTGCCGCTCCGTCGCGCGATGATTCAGACAACTTATCTTACACACGCTGGACTAATCAATGTGCTAACTGTTTGT
Organism: Neoaliturus tenellus; assembly: GCA_030545055.2. Taxonomy (NCBI): domain Eukaryota; kingdom Metazoa; phylum Arthropoda; class Insecta; order Hemiptera; family Cicadellidae; genus Neoaliturus; species Neoaliturus tenellus. The sequence continues at coordinate 129,137,077 of CM061534.1, forward strand.
TATTCGCTAGGTTTTTTAACAAATAATTAAAATTCAACTATTTGTTATGGCGCAAAGGCGAAACACAAATTTTTTTGTAGTTGTCGATATTTTAGTTTGAGCGTTAAATAAATGAGGAATATTTTGTTGTGTAGAGGAAACAGATTTTATTATAAGACATGAAATTCACATTTTGTGATTCAACTCTAGATACTTTCATTCACCGTTTTTTTTTTTGTTTTTTTTTACTGCAAATAGATATAGTGGTTGCCTGTATCAACAGGTTAAGAAGTTTTGCACATACGGTACCGCATACAAAAATAACAATAGGAATTTTATTTTGCGTTGTAAAATTCATCGCTAATGATAAGGCTCCGCCTTGACTTGACCTCAGAGCAATCCGATATCATTTACGGTCACTTGAGTCAACAAACAAATCAGACGCTCTATCGACTTGTCATCGCTGGTGTAATGCACTGATCCAGGCACATTCACTGCCATTCGATTCGCAACTAGAAACCAACCAGAGAGAAATTTACCAATGCAATTTAACTTGAATGTTGAATATTGGCTGGAGGATTATCTTCACTAAAACCATTGTAGTCTACCTCCGAACAATATTTTGTTACTTGCAATGTGTGCATAGTACGAATTTACCAATAAAAGTGTCTCAACACTACTCAACGATTAGTTTTTAAACTATGGTTTTGAGACAATATCCAAGGAAATACTGTCCTTCAATTTAATGATCGTTAATAACTGATTCACGAACCTAAAGAAAATTCGCTCGTTTGTCAAAAAACGTTTTTTTTAAGTTGCTGAAAGCCAAATGAATTGTTTACTGGTAAAAATCATACATCCACTCACTTTTATTATGGGCAATAATCACTTCTTGGGCTAATGTATAAGTTTTTCTGTGTAACTAACCTTCTATTTAGGTAACCGATTTGGACCTTCTCTTTAGAAAAAGGAGAAGCCACTACTGTATCACACACTTACGAATCAATATAGCTAACGTCTCGTTTATCTCTGTTTATTATCTCTGTACCTCCGCCCGGTGGCGCGGCGACTGAGTCAGTATGGTAGCGATAACGGTAGTTAATCTCATTGTTGTCTCGCTCGTCACTTGATTATGAAGGCCGCGATCTGTCATATAGAAGATTGATATCCTTTCTGGAGAAAACATGTTCAACGGGAGGGGAGAATACAATTTCTACATTGACGGAAATTTGACTTTCCTTGACCAAATAAATCCTTTAAGGTCAACTATTAATACTCTAATGTGTAGAGTTCTATGAGTAAAACTAATCCTTAATCCATTTTTATTTATGTCAAAATAAAGTGAATATTTTTAGTTATTATTAATCACAGTTGTGAAAATCACTTACCAACATTACTAAATAATTGTAATTTGGTAGGTAACTATTTAAACTGTAATTCACTGCGCTTTTATCAGTTTGTCGTAGAAATAAAATTTCCATGACAATGTTTATTTGTGTAAAACACCACCTAGCTTAGCTATAAATTTAGTTGCAAACTGCAATTTATTAATTTGCAGGCCACTCTTCTAAATGGGACAGTGTCTATAAATAAATCCTTTGTTAGACTGAGACTTGTCCTCTGATTCTTTGACCTCGAAACGTTACGGCAGATCCTGAGACCCTCTATCGTTTCGCCTCTCTAGCTTCACTGACCTACATTGTACGTTAACTGCAGGATAAAAATATGGGGTTTCGAAACGATTATTTTAAGTGGTGTGATTTTACTTTTAACACGACGTTGTGTTTAACTAATTGATCCACGGAGGAGGTCGTTTATGATTGTCAAAACCAATAGTAGATACACGCATCTAGGAGTCCTGACAACTCGACTTTCAAATACGAGGTCTGAAGATCCAGATTCTAATGTGTAGTGGAGAATATTTATGGTGTGTGTGACTTAGACCAAGAATAACTTCACTGAAAATAATGGAACGACAGGGAGTTTATTAGACTTAATAGTTTATTAAACTTAACTTAAATAAACTAAAATATCACATACGTTTCAACGTTTGTGTCTGTGGTCACAAACGTTTAAATTCCGGACCGAAAAAGACTTGTTCCTTTTCAAGGCGAGCTCGTTCGCTTCGGTCAATCGCAGAGCCTCAGCGGTACTGCAATCGTGCGTATCAATTTGTTGAACCACGTGTTAATAATGTAACACACTGGTTTATTTCTTACTTTATAAGTAGAATTTGGTTAAATTATGTCACAATGTGATACTGTTAAATTATATTTGTATAGGTATAAAAATATCCATAAGGATAAAATGGGCACTTTGAAGGGCTGTGTAGGACGGAAACCAGATATTCCCCACTCTTGGGACCAGCTACAATCGAGTCCTCGTAGCTACAACCCCATTAAAAAAATCCTTGGTTGAAAAATTGGCCGTACAAACAGTTCTTATTATAGAGTACGGTAAAAGACTTGTTTAATGTTTACTTTATATCAATATCAATCATACTTCAGAGACATTGATAGCCGAGAGACTTCCTACAGAGTTACGTTCAAAGTTTATACAAAGATCAACTCTTATAAAGAAAAAATTAAATAAATGTGTTTGTTGACTTATTTTTTTAATTAATATTTTTATGAAAAAGTTGTCAAAGATGTTTACATTTTTTAATGAGTGTGATCTGTATTGGCCAGGTACATGAAAGCATAATTCATAATGTGTCCAAATTTGTAAAACCAATTTCACTTCTAATATTCCATTTTAAGTTTAAAACTCTCTATCCATCTCTTTGTTTATGTCCCGTATCAACACATATCAGGCAGTAGGATGCAGCGATTAAATAATCGATAGGGCTAAGTAGTCCAAGCACAGCCTACGTGTCGCGGTGCAGGTATAGATGCTTGCTACTGTTGCACGTTGCACGCTCTGGGAGAACCGCGTTGGTCCTGAGATGCAGGGATTTTTCATTTCCACTCCGAGCCGTTGGCAGGCCTGGTGAATAAACAGCTGTTTGCCATTCAGGAGAACCAAGACCACCTCGTTTGTCATCCCGAATTAGGATTTTAAAATTTAATTTTACGTTTTGTCATTGACTATGTACACTACCGTGAATAGACCTCTCATCCAATGTATTTAGTTTGAGGCACAAATTTGGGTGTACATAGTCAATGGTTTTGAACAGTTAAGTAGCCTAGATTTTTTTATTGATTTTTGTAAACTTTGTAAAATACTTTAAAAGCATTTGAGAAAAACCTATCATAACGTTTCATCTACTCTATTCAGTTGATCAACCAGCTTATATCAATCGTAAGAGGAAAAATTATAAAGTCTTGATTGTAAAATAAATTTTGCCTAACTTCTTTCAGTACATTTTTTGTTTAAATAATAATAAACGCCTTTATAATAGACCGATTCTCAGTATAGGCCGATTTTCAGAAACACCCTATTGATAGTTAGGCCCATATTGCAAGGATAAAATAAAACACGTCCCCCAACACTGCTTTTAAAATAGCCTACAGCCTACAGTGTTTACATTTATACTACGTTTACATACATATCTATAAAATATGTTATGGTGCAGTGGCGATAAATTTCTATTAGTCACATGGTCATCATCAGGCTTAATCCGGAACTCTCTGGTAACATATTTTACTTACATATCTCATCATATTTCATCGAAAGGCGTTGGAAGACGTTTTTCTTTCATCCCAGGATAAGAAAAGTTATTATACAATTAAAGCAATTCAACCTCTGGCCTAGGTTTGAGTAGGCCTACCAAAGGATTGTACTTTCGACTTCGCTGGAATCCATTTAATTGCCCGGACTGGATATCAAGGACGGCCTGCCGCTATGATAATTAACAGCTGATTTCGAGGAAACCGTTAAAAGAACAGCTGATGCAACAATTTTTGTAGGACGTCAGCAAAACTTTCACACTCGGCACGAAAGGCTGGCCTTATATAACCGCACTTGAATTTCTCAGCGCTTGGATGCCGTTGAAGAGGTCTCGACAAGTGTGCAACGCAAATAAGAACTTTATTTTTAGCAATAATATTTGTGAAAACTTGTACAATTCCATGATTGTAGATCTATCGAAAACATTTAGGTTCACACACTAGGTGGACATCATCCAATCAGTTAAAGAGCCTACGGTTTTACAAACTTGTTTGCCTTCCTTTTACTTTCTCCCTCTATACCATAGTATATGGAGAAAGTATTGTTTTCGTCAAAATTTTCGAATTTGAGTTGTTGGTGGATTTATCCATTTTGGTTCCCCCTGAGCCCAAAAAAGTGGTTTTCGGAGTGATGTCTGTCTGTGTGTGTGTGTGTGTGTGTGTGTGTGTGTGTGTGTGTGTGTGTGTCAGGATGTAAACAGAGCTAGAGAATGCCCTAATGGTCCGATTTTAATTAAATTTGGTACATAGGTCCAAATCCACGATAATTCCAGGCGTTTTTTTTATTTTTTTGAATTTTTGATTTTTAAGGGTATTTTACCCCCAAAAACCCTCAAAAATCATCAAAAATCAAAATTTCTCAAAAACGGCTCTAACGATTTTGATTAAAATTTTGTGGTTTATTAAGCTTAAAATGGTGAATAAAATGACACCACCCGCATCTTCGGGAAAACTCGCGTTCAAAAGTTATAGAGTAAAAAGTGTTTCAAAAATCAATTTTTTGGATTTTCAAAATAGCTGTTGTCTTGAAATAAATTTTACTTATCACCATTAAATCAAGCTCAAAAAACTAAATAATCCAGTATTTTAAATTATTGCTCTACGTCAAGTGGTTGCGGAGAAAATTCAATTTTTCATTTAGCGGTAAACGCAGTACGTTGTTAAAAGTCACATACGCGCGTAGGGTCAAACGAGCGCTGCTCAGCCGGTAGCTATCCGACTGAGTCATCAAGACATTAATGTTTGAAGCTTTTAACATCTTTTTTACATTGTTGGGAGAAAGTATGTGTCAGTTAACTGATACCGTTTATTTTGCCACCATAGTAAAATTACAACTTCAGTATTTAAACTAAAGTAGCTTTAATTAGAAACTATTTTATTTCACAAAAATGTATGTTTTATTCAAGATCCAGGAATTCAGAGCTATCAATATTGATGAAGTTATATATCCAACAAGAAATTAGAAATTTTTTGTTAAAATCTTATATCCAAATCTTTTAGCGAATTTCCCATAGGGAATAAGCTATTACCGTAGGTCTCATGGTAAGACCTAAGCCCGGGACCATGTTACTTTTTCGCTTTAAGGTGCCCAGAGAAATTTATATATATATATATATATATATATATATATATATATATATATATATATATATATATGTATATGTATATATATATATGTATATATATGTATGTGTCCCTAGACACGATAACTCTCGTAAAAATGGTCCGATCGACACCAAATTTGGTAGAGATGTGTAATCCTATACGTTTATTCGGATGAGTTCGAAAACCAGACATATCGAAATACCGGAAGGGGTAGTTTTGGGGGGTTTTGTACCCCAAAAATGGGTTTTATGCATTTTTCATATGTAAATTTTAAAAATTTTAAATTTTTATTTTGACCATTGGATTAAGCTCAAAAAAAACACACAATTTAGTATTTTGAAGCTTTGCTCTATCTCCATTGGTTACCGAGATATTACAAAGTCTAAAGACAGTACATTGTCTTTTGGGGCTCCAATGTTAATCTTATGGAGAATAAGGATGTGTTAATATTTCACTTATTAACCAATATTTTTGGATGAAACTTAGTATTTAGCTTCATTTGGTTGAGATTCATCCATTAAAGGTAAAAAATCTTGGTTTTTGTACTTATCATGGCAGCAAACCTGCATACTCATTTCCCATGTTAATCATAATATTATGGAGAGTAGGCAAACTCTTTTATTTATGGACAGATATTGATGAAACTTACTATATGGCTTTATATGGTCGAAATAAATTTTTTCTATGCTAAAAACCTACTTTTAGTGTCCCCCATGGCAGCATACCTGTATACTCTTTCCCTATATTTATCTTAAGGAGAATAGACATTTATTTCCCTATTTATGAACACGTGATGAAATTTTGTTTACAAGTTTAGCTGGTTAAAATTAATATTACTAATTTGGAAATTCGCTGAGTACGCAGGTCTGCTGCGACGGGGGGTATTTTATCATTTTACTTGTTTAAACATCGCAATTTCATTGTAACTGGATTTCATAGTAAATCATTTTTTTTTTTTTTTTTTTTTTTTTTTTTGAGGGAGAGGCGGAAAAATGCATTACGCACACAGGTGGCCAGCCTGTAGTGTGGGGCTCCCCTAAAAAACGGGTTTACCCACTAAAAAACCTCCTCTACTCTTTTAGGAATCTAACCTGGAATTGTTTATCACATTACGTCAGGCTAGGCCTAAATTTGGCTTACGCCCGTCGGGCTCGCTCCTTATCCAGCCGCTCTATCAAGGGATCTGGGCCACTTCGCGGTCCAGATCGGTTTTCTTTTCCAGGAGGATGCCCCGGACGAACTGTGACAAACAATCCCAGTTGCCCTCATCCTCCAAAATCTTTTGGCAGACCGAGTCCACCGAAAATGCACCAAATATTTGTGTGGCCTCCAGGCGGGGCCCTTCCCAACGGGGACATCGGAAGAATGTGTGTTCCGCATCGTCGGGAACACCCGGGCAATAAATGCAGTCCGGTGAACCGGTCTTTCCCATCCGGTTCAGGTACGACCGAAAATAGCCGTGACCTGTCAAAAATTGGGTCAGGTAGTAGTCCACCTCCCCATGCCGCCGTTCCACCCATGGTTGGACCTGCCTGATAAGTCGCGCAGTCCATCGTCCTCGGGTGTCGTGCTCCCAGCTGTGTTGCCACTGCTGGAAGGTTCGGGAGCGCTCTTCTGTTCTTGCCGTGTCCTTGCCGATCTCGCCTTGTCTCTGATAAATCGCTTTCCTCTCCCCTGCCAAGAGCTTGACAGGGATGACTCCGGCGACCACCAGGACGGCAGGCTCGGCCACTGTCCGGTAGGCGGAACACACCCTGAGCGCGGCTTGACGCTGAACCCGGGCGAGTCGCAGCCTGTAGCACTCCTTATCTAGAGCGCCTGCCCACACCTCTGCCCCGTAAAGGAGCACGGACTGGACCGCGGACATCAACAGACGTCTTCTGCTGGATCGGGGACCCCCGACATTGGCCATCAGCCTACTAAGGTGAGTAACTACCTTAGCGGCCTTGTCCGCCGTACGGAAGATCTGATCCCTCCAGCTTAACTTGGTGTCCACCATAACCCCAAGGTATTTGGCGGCACGAGTTGATGTGACCACCTCCCTTCCCACTCTAAACGGGACGACGGTGTCGATCCTCTTCTTCGTGAGAATCACGATCTCCGTCTTACTAAGAGCAAGCGAGAGACCGTGATCGGACATCCAGTTGTTGACAACCCGCATAACTCGGTTCAACTTTAGTTGGGCCAGCTCAACGTTGCGTGCAGCAATGAGAGCTGCGACGTCATCGGCGTACCCAACCAAAGTGGTTTCCTCAGGCATCTCGGACCTCAGGAGGCTGTCATAGGCAACGTTCCAGAGATCCGGGCCGAGTATTGAACCTTGTGCGGCACCAGAAGTGACTTCCATCGTCCGCGTTCCGTCCCTTGTGTCATAGATCAGGCTTCGAGAGCGTAGATAATCCTCGATGAGCCGCAACAGATATGCAGGAATACGAAAGGTGTTGCGAAGCGCATCCAACATATCGACCCACCTCGCCGAGTTGAAGGCATTCTTGACATCAAGCGTAACAAGAAGCACTACTCGGCGGGAGAAATGGTTGTGGCTCTCGGCTCTCTCCACAGCTCTCTGAACTTCGGTGACAGCGTCGATCGTTGACCGTCCCTTTCTGAAGCCGTACTGACGGGGGCATAAGTCCCCGGCAGCTTCCACGGCAGAAGTCAGGCGGGAACGGATCAGCTTCTCGAACAGCTTCCCAGCCGTGTCCAACATGCAGAGAGGCCTGTGGGACGACGGCAGTTCGGGATCACCTTTGCCCTTGCTGATCAGTACAAGCCTGGCTGTTTTCCAGGGAGCCGGAAACACCCCTTCTACCAAACAGGCATTGTACATTCTCAACAACAAGTCAGCGTTAATTGAAAATACTTTCTTTAAAGCCTCACTGGGAATCCCGTCCGGGCCAGGAGCCTTGTTGCTCTTCAGGGAGAGAACGGAGGTTTCCAGCTCCTCGAAAGTGAAGAGTGGAACGTCCTCTACCCGTCCGAAGTCAACCAGCGGTCGCTGTGGATGTTCAGGAAACAACGCAGCGACGATCCTCCCCATGGTGGCGCCCTCCATGATGGAAGGTGGAGAGCGGGCGCCGAGTTTCTGTGTTACAAGTTTGTAACCCAGGCCCCACGGGTCGGAGTCAACGTCGTCACGAAGTCTCCTCCAGCTATTCGCCTTGCTCCTGTTTATCGCCTGGCGGAGAGATTTTCTCGCAGCTTTATAGGCCTCCGACTTACGAACTCTGTCTGCGGGAATTCTCGCTCTTGTGGCGGCTCGTCTAGTTCTTAAACATGTTCTTCTGAGTTCCGCAATCTCTTCAGTCCACCAGTAAACGGGTTGTTTGTCGCGTCGGGGTTTCCTTCGCGGCATAGACTGGTCGCAGGCCGAGACGATCAGTTCCATCGTGGATGTTACTAGTGCCTCGGCCCCAGCCTCACCAGGATTCCCCTGTGCTCCCCGAGAGATGACTTCGGTGAACTTGACCACGTCCAGTTTGTTGGTGTTCCACCGGCGTGGCCCTTCCCGAAATGCGGAAACTCGACGATTTGCCTGATCATGCAGGTCAAAAACGATGTATTGGTGGTCGCTACCCGTGTAGTCCTCCACAACCCTCCAGCCTGAGATCCTCGGAAGGAGCGACTCAGACGCAAAGGTGACGTCGGGGATCGTGCCTCTCTGCCCGGGGCGCCGAAAAGTAGGTGTGTCGCCCTGGTTGAGGACGACAAGACCGGCCCTGGCGATGAAATCCAGGATGTATTTCCCCCGGGAGCTGGTAGAGGGCATTCCCCACTCGACGGCCCTGGCGTTGAAATCGCCACCAACGACGACATGCCCGGTGGTGCCAAGAACGCACTCCTCTAGGCTATCTATCTTGTCGCGGAAGTCCTGGACGGCCTCGTTGGGTGTGAGGTAGCAACTGAAGATAGTCACGTCCCTACACCGAACCCAGACGAATCCTCGGCCGCGCCCGTGACTCCGCACCAAAACATCTCGTGTATTACGTGCCCAAAATGCAGCAGTACCGAGGCTGTCCGAGATCCAAATGTTTGGGTCTCTGTCCCGATACTGTTCACTGATAAGGAGCGCGTCAGCACCAAGTTCTCGGGCGAGCTGATCTAGAAGGTTATCAGCTCCCCAGGATCTATGAAGGTTGGCCTCAGGCCAACCTTCATAGTAAATCATTAGGTAATAAATAAATAGTTTAACAAATGTATGGGTAAAGTTTAGATTTTTGAACGTTATATGCTACAATGAAATATTAAGGTAAAGGAAATTACAAATGGGTTTTTTCATAACGTAATACGCGTATATTGAAATTCTCACTCTATGGAAAATATGGATAATTTAAAAACTACAAATTTAGTGCACATTTTAGCGAATTTCCCTATAGGGAATACGCTATTACGGTAGTAGCCATGGTAAGACCTAACCCCGGGACCACTTTACTTTTTCATTTTGAGGTCCCCAGAAGCCAAAAACACCGTTCGTTCGTTTTCATATATATGTATATATATATATATATATATATATATATATATATATATATATATATATATATATATATATGTGTCCGTGGTACCGATAACTTTTGAAGCGGACCTCCGATTTTAATCAAATTTGGTATGAAGGTGTAAGACCAGGTCTATTTTCATGAGTTCGCGAACCAGCATTGTCGGGTTATGGGAACGGGGTTTTATGGGGTTTCAAAGGGGTCAAAAATACGTTTTTGGCATTTTTTGACCTAAATTTTCAAAATTCATCAATTTTAACTAAAACCATTTGAAAGAGCTTAAAAAACAAACAATTTGGTATTTTGAATCTTTTAAATAGCTTAACTAGTGATCGAGGAAATTCAAATCAAGTTTCCCATGTTATTCTTATGGGTAAATCTTTAAAAAGTTATATATCGCTTATTTATCAACATATCTTCATAAAAATTTTTATGAACCTTCACTAGGTGGTGAGTAATTAAGATTTGATCAAAAACCCCCATGGCAGCAAACCTACATACTAAATCCCATGGTATTCTCATGGAAAATAATTGTATAATGGGAGCAAGAGAGATGGAGATATAAGGTATCTGTTCCTAATCAGCTGATCAGCTGTCTTCTGCATATTTGTCAAATTTGAAATGTTTATGTTTTGTCATTTGTAAACAAATATTTCCTTTTGCATGGAAGCTTTGGATTATGCACTTTTATTACTGTTAAAAAGTCATTTATTGCAATATAAATATTAAGTTTTAATATATGAATTATTAAATAAAAATAATTTACTCAGAAATATAATGCCATTAAATATATTATATTTCCTTGTAAAGATTATTAATTATATAAGATAGCCACAAAGTTCTTTGATGTTAAAACAATAATTCTTTCGTTGGAAATTCGCTGAGTACGCAGGTCTGCTGCGACGGGGTATTTCGTTTTGGGGAATAACCATTCTTAATTTTTCGGGTGCTATAGCCTGTCTCTAGTTGCAGTTTTAAAATTGTCTTGTAGCGCTGACTCGTTGATGGCTCGGTTTTATTTTTATATTTTTGTGTTTATATAATTTGGGTTGCGCTAGTGCAATATTTCTTTGTATTTCAGGACCCCTGGTTAATTTGTTTTCGTGACGTTGGTAGAGCGGAGGTGGAGACTGACTGGTGTAGACACCACGTGACAAGGTGGCAATAACCTCACGCTGACAGCTGTTGATTGTTGAGACCGCTATTTTGCAGACGAGCCGAGCGACGCGGAGTCAGCTGTGAAGCCACAATCTGCAAGCTTGTGGTTGATAACATCATAACATCCGTTGTGACATAATGGGGGTCACCTCCTTGTTACGGTACTAGCAAATTCAGTTACCGGTATCCAATACATTTTAAGTTGAGTTCACAGCATAAGAGTACTGTCGCCGCAGTTGTAGTTTTAGTTTTGTAATTAATTTTCTGTAATGGCCCTTAAAAGTTTTGAAACTTTTACTCCGACTTTAAAAATTATACTAAACAAATTTCCATACGAATTCTTTAAAACTACTCATCTACCCGACTGATGTATAAACAGGTATACACAACACAGTGTAAGAACCAGATCCAGAAAAGTGGCACAAGACACTACGTTGTACACCAACACCTCCTAGAGTGTTAAGAGAAGGCCAGAGAGAGGACTAAAATTCATTACGTCATTCAAGTAGGCTGATGTGTTAAATCATTAGTTCCAACTCATGCTTAAGAGGGTGCTGGTAGTCCTCAGAATTTCATATTTAAACTTTCCAAAACATATCACTAGACATTGTTGTAAATCTAGACATAGGCAATGTATACAGGATTTGGGGCTGTTGCTTTGACATATGAGGACAATCTCCCTGATGTGATTAAAAATCGTAAGTTATACTTGACTATCACCTCTCCCTTTTCATAATGCAAACGGCGGTTCTAATAATCAAAACTATCCCATTGTCCGATTTGAATTTGTCAACAAAATACATTGAAACCCCTCAAGTTGCAATAAAAAAGGTTTTTCTATATGTGTAATGTGTAAAAACCTCATATATCATAACAAAAAGTAATATGTAATTTCGAAGGCAAATTTAAGTTGCATTCCATTAAAAACAATTAATCTTAACAAAACTATTTTGTTTGAACATGTCACAATTAATTTTGTCGCATGCTTCAATTGAATTTCCCGTTAGACGAGGGGAGAGCGTGACAAATAAGTACCGATGAAGGAAGATTACTGCAATATTACATAGGCGTCATTTGGGGGGGGGGGGGGCACAGGGGGGGCAGTTGCCCCCCCAATAATTTCGGTGATTTTTTTTATTGAAATTAAAATGTTAGGTTATGTAATATGGTAAAATATTTGTATACAACAATTAATTATAAACTTCTAATCACACTTTAACAAAATGTCTACTTTGTAACTTATTACTTACACAAAGCTCTTAAATTGACTCATTCTGCAATCGTCATCTGTAGCAGGAAGTCCCATCTCACGTCTGTTGAGTTGTTAAGGCTTCGGTCTACCTGCACGAACGACGTTACCGAATGCCGCCTCTCGGCCGTAGCGCTAGGCGAATTCCGCTAGTTTGATGCCTGCAGAGGTTTACCGGAATCGTGTTTTAAAATTAACAAATTATAATAGAGAATGACTCTTTTTGTAAAAGTAGAAAGACGGATCTGGTCTTCTCTGGTTTTAGAATTTTTTATAAAATTTATAATTTCAGTTATAACTGTCTGAAATCGTCTGTTTTTTCTAGGGGCAAGTTTTATAGATGCAGAGGTTTACGGGGATCGTGTTTTAAAACTAACCAATTAAGATAGAGATTGGCTCTTAACTTTTCCTAAAAGTAAAAAGACGGATCTCGTCGGCTATGTTTTTAGAATTTTTAAATACAATTTCTAATTTTAGCTATAACTGTCTAAAATCATCTGTTTTCCTCGATTTTTAACTTAAGTTTTCCATTAGTTTTGATAACACTACCAAAGTGAGATTACCAAAGTGTAAGAAAGGAAATTTAGCACCGTTATTCTTCTTTAATATGACACATTAGTTGTAGCTCTAGGCTGCATTTAGCAAAAGATAACAGGGTTCTAAAAACCCTTGCATTTGCATCGAGAAAAACAGATGATTTTAGACAGTTAGGCGTATAGCTGAAATTAAAAATTTTATATAAAAATTCTAAAAACAAAGCCGAAGAGACCCATTTCCTTAATTTTAGAAAAGTTAAGATCCAATCTCTATCTTAATTGGTTAATTTTAAAACACGATCCCCGTAAACCTCTGCATCTATAAAACTTGTTGCCACTAAAAACAGATGATTTTAGACAGTTATAACTGAAAATAGAAATTGTAATTAAAAATTCTAAACCAGAGAAGACGAGATCCGTCTCTCTACTTTTAGAAAAAGTTAAGAGTCAATCTCTATCTTAATTAGTTAACTTTAAAACACGATTCCCGTAAATCTCTGCACTGTCTGCAGCCATCAAACTCGCCTAGCGCTACGGCCACGAGGCGGCATATTTGGTAACGTCGTTCGGGCTCAGGTAGACCGGAGCCTTGCCTTGGTTAAACATAACCTCTTTCGTGTGAAAAGGTATATAGTACCTTCGCTGATATCCGATGTTTACACTTTACTGTTGTTTACTTGAAAATCAATCAATTTCTTACTGATGGGTAATCAAATGGAAAATTACAAACTTTACGAACTTGTAGGTCCCCTCTTTTTAAATGGATACCTAATTTACCAATTTACCTTAGAAACAACTTCACGCCGAGCTCTATCCAAAGGCATTAAAATCATAAAAATCTATTGCAAATTGTGGGAGGTGTTTCTTGTACTAAAACCCGTATCACGTATTAAATGTGTAGAGATGTTTTTGTAAATCATTATTTATCTTTTTTTAATCACTTAGTATTTTTTTACCTCTCTTGTTCTCAATATCAATTTAATTTTTTTAGGTAATGTAATAGGCAATATACCGTAGCTGTACTGATCCTAACCAACAGTAGTTAAATGTTAAGTGATTTTTTTGTCCCTTATATGGCAGACTGCAAAGGTGCTTTGTCAAAAACTGATTTTTGATAAAGATAAAACAATATGTTTTAACATACAAACCTATGGAGTTTTAGTCTATGTATCCGTCTGTAAAACTTTAGAGTTGTTGTAAATAATATACAATAAAAATAACTAAATAGTTATAAAATGATGTTTTTTTATTTTAACGATTTAGCATCCATTAACCAATTAAATCCGTTAAATTTCTTAAGGTGTTTTACATCACAGTAACCACTGGCAGTTCCAGAAGAATAATTACTTTCTACAAACAGAAACATGTTACATGTTACATATTCAAATTTTACATGCATTAGGGTATTGTTTTCATGGGTTTGTAAAATTATATTATAAGTTCACATTTTATGGACAGCTTAGTGTCTTAAGTAAATTTAATTAGCTTTATTGACAGTTTTTAGCGAAATTTAAGATGTCTGGCGTATTTGTGGGAAGGGGAGAGGGGGTATGACCTTATGAAAATCTTGCCCCCCAATCAGAATGCTGATGAAATGACGCCTATGGCAATATATGCTTTTTGTAACAATGTGCTTCTCAAATTTTTGACAGACTTATGCGCGCGCATTTGATGATAACTAAGGAGAAGCAATCGTTAATACGAGTGTTTTACAGTCCAAAGGAGATTGACGACGGGGATTCCCCTAAATCTACGGCCTCAAGTGGGTCTATCTAACGAGGAAATTTTTTACTTGAAAAATAGTCTATTTATGGTTAGAGGCAACTGGATTTAAAGGGAAAATTAAATCAGCCACGTAAACGACCGTTTGTTTGTAAACAAAAACTTATCATAGGTAGCCTAGAAGACGACGTCTATTCTGAAAACAATATAAATTTCCGGACTAAATTAGTTATATTTTTAGGTCCGCTCTATCTAACGATGATCCTAAAATAGCCAGACAAACAAGTTTTCCTCTACCCTCAACCTAATGTTGGTCATAAAGATTGAATAGGTCTACGTCTAATTTCATAAGTAAGTTTTATAGAAAATGACACCTAATAACTATTTTAATTGCAGATAATTGTTTAAACTCTTTTCTGATGATGTTTATGTGGAATGAGGTTTTGAAAATTAGTCATCAGAGTTAAGGTTGTCCTGCATCAATAATCAAATTGCATAAATAAACTCACATACTTGCTAGTCGTACTGTACCTAAGTTATTAGGCCTTCGAGTATAATATTTAATGAACAGTCTAAATTAAATTTAACGGAATACATTGACAACAATAACAAACGTTACTTGACACACATATAATGCAATGCAAACCCTGAGCGTGTCGGCTATAACTCTGCTTGCCTGTGTTCGTAAATGGCATACGAGGCTTAGTAGATAAGCCATGTCTGTATAGGCGTGCCGTATAAACTGTGGCGTCAACAATGGGCCTATTTTCTATTTTTCAATATTAAATAAAAAAGACATATTTAAATCCCATCATAATTCAACAACATTTATTTAAAGCTCAGTAATAACATAAACAAAAAATCAGCTGTTAGTAAAATCAATTATTTAAATTAAATATGTGTTAAAACATTACAACTCTTCCCTGAAAAATAATATAGAAACACCATTGTATTGTATTCCAAACATAATAAAATCATTTATTTTTTATTACCAACTTTCTGATTTGATTTACGTGGCGTCGCCAGATCATCTTGTCAACCTCCACCAAATACATAAAATTTCCCAACTTTTTCTGAATTACTCCTTTCTTCCATACTTTCTTACCGTTAGGTAAATAGTTCCTCACTATCACAGCATCACCTTCCCCAAATTCTCTTTCTTTCCTTTTCTCCTCGTTTGATCTCTCCTGATTGCTTGTGTGTTTCCTTTCTTCACTGTCAAATGATGGATTCACAATGGGCTTCATTAAATCCAGGGATGATCGTAATTTTCGCCCAAACATAAGTTCTTCAGGACTTTTTTTCGTAACAGTAGTTGGGGTTCGACGATGCGAAGCTATGAATCTTAGCAGTTTGTTCTTTAGAGTACCCCCTTCTTCCACTACCTTCTTAAGATTTCTTTTGACTTCTTGTACGTATCGCTCTGCCTGGCCGTTGCTTTGCGGATGGTATGGAGCGATCGTTCGGTGGGAGATCCCATTAAACATCAGGAATTGTTTAAATTCTTCAGATTTAAAAACAGAAGCATTGTCACTAACTAATGTATTGGGGAGACCAAATCTTGCAAATACTTCTTCAAGAAACTCAATAGTTTTCTTAGAAGAGACTTTTAACATTGGACAAACCTCCAACCACTTTGAATAAGAGTCTACAATCTCTTGATAATTTTTTTAATACATTATTTTATCTTATTTTATTTTATATTAAATTATGCACTACCACATTGGTACAGAGAACAAACACTTTATTTTATTTTATTTGTTTTTACTAATTAATTACTTTATAAACAATAACAAAACCTAATGACATGTTAATAACATATGATCTAAGTTATAATTCAACAGCTGGTAATATAAAACCAATAAGTAATTAATACTTTGTAGATTATATCTCAACACCTCCCCTTAATCGTAACAAAGTATTAATTGAAACACACTAACAATTGTCACAAGAACATTTCTTCATTAACATGTCTCTGAACTTCTGAAACTTTATATTCATTAGTGGCTTTGTGAACACATCTGTGATCTGCTCTTCAGTCCTGCAGTATTCCATCTTGAATAAACCTTCATCATACTGTTCACTTATAAAATGATAACACACATCAACGTGTTTCCTCCGTTTTCCTGTCATTTGTCCAGATTTTATGATCTTCATCGCACTTTGACTATCTATATGGAGAGTCAGTTTCATTTCATCTTCTATATCTACCTCTGATAAGCAAACATGGTCTTCAAATCTTTCTGGTTTCCATATAGAACCTCTATCTCTGAGTTTATTTTCCTCATTTCCTTCTTCATTTATTTCTGATTCTTGAGATTGTATGCCTGCATCTATTCCTTTCCTGACTTCTTGGCGATTTTCACAGTTTTTATTTCCTTCATTGTTTTTATGGATGTCTGTTTGTTCTTCGACCTTTTCCACACATAAACACAAGTTTTCTTCTTCCAAGTTCAACTCTTCATTTGATGTGTCTTTCTCAATGTCTACAATGTACAAACCATTTTTATTTTTCTTTCCTTTAAGCACAAGCTTTCCGTCTTGAAGTATTTTTACACTGTTTTTATCAAATACAACTACTCCTCCATTTGCAGTTATACAACTGACAGACAGTATGTTTTGAGTCAGTTCAGGCACATGTGACACATTTTTCAGTATACATTTCTCACCTTCAACAGTGCCAATAAGATTGGATTTTAACATAGTGCCTTCCTTAGCAACCTTATAACTTTGTTCACAGTTCTTTAAGTCCTGCATTATTTCTATATCTTTAACAAGATGAGATGTACATGCACTGTCAACTGCAAACTCTTTGCTATTCTTTAGTTCACTTGATATTTTTGGCAGTTTTTTAATCTCTGGTGTAGTGAGCCATGCTACCTTATCTTTTGTACTTTTGTTTTTATTCCTAAAATAGCAATTTTTCTCTTCATGATTAGTTTTCTTACAAATTGAGCATCTCTTTTGTGTTTCCTTATTTTTATAAAAACATTTGTTTTCATCATGACCTGGTTTATTACATACGTTGCATTTCTTTAGCTTTGGGCAATCCTTTTTGACGTGTCCTTTTTGTTTACATTGGTAGCAAGTAATATCTCTTGATTTGTTTTTAGCGCTTATAAAAGCTACATTTGTTTCTTCCTTAAGTTTCTTAAATTTTCCTTCTTCTTGGATTAATCTTGATATAAGATTATCTAACGTTTTCTCTGTCTGCGTAGTTGAATCCCATGCGCTGGTAAAAGCCATGTATTCTTCAGGTAGAATTGATATTATCTTAGTAAGAACCATCACTTCATCTATCTTCTGGTCTAATTTTTCTAGCTTGTAAACAAGATTGCGGATATGACTTATGTTTTCCATCATGTTCAATGTCTTATCATACTTATAATTGTAATAATCTTGAAGTAGATGCACTTTTTGTTGATTGGAGTCTTTCTGATAGATTTTCTTTAACTTTTCAAACATTTCTTTTGCATTTTTACAGTCTAATATGTGCGTCTTCACAGTTTTATCAATTGTTCTTAACATATAATACTTTGCTTTTGCATCTTTTGTCTTCCACTTTTTTACCTTTTCTGTGCTGTCTTTTTCTATATCTACAACTTCTGTTCCTTCTACAATATCTGATAGTTCTTTTGAAGCAAATAGGATGTTAATTTCCATTTCCCACATTGGCCATGTTTCTGGTGTTCTCAGTACTGCAATGCTTGACAGATCTTCTTGTTCACCCATATTATTTCTTTTTTTTATCACTTAATGTTCTTATTTATGTCTTTGTACTTGTTGTTTTATTTAATGAACACTGGGCCCATAACCTCTTGATAATTTTTTTAATACATTATTTTATCTTATTTTATTTTATATTCAATTATGCACTACCACATTGGTACAGAGAACAAACACTTTATTTTATTTTATTTGTTTTTACTAATTAATTACCTTATAAACAATAACAAAACCTAATGACATGTTAATAACATATGATCTAAGTTATAATTCAACAGCTGGTAATATAAAACCAATAAGTAATTAATACTTTGTAGATTATATCTCAACACAATCAACAACACATGTTGATTGGATATTGGACCAAGGAAATCTATGTGCAGTCTAGTCCAGGGAGATTTCTCTGGTTCCCATGGGTGCCAGGTTTGTGCAGTGTCTTTTTGATTTCTTTGGCATGGAATGCAAGTCTTCACTAAGTCTTCTATTACAAGATCGATTCGAGGCCACCAAACGAAACTTCTTGCTAAGGCCTTCATTCTAACAATTCCAATATGTGATGAATGCAAGTAATCAAGAACTCTTCTTCTAAGACGTGAGGGTATAACTACACGCTCTCCTCTTAGAATACATCCATCTACCAAACTTAATTCTTCATTGCACCGTTTGTAGTCTTCATGTGATTGAGGTGCCCCCTTTAACAAACAATCATACACCTTTTGCAAAACTGAGTCATTTTTAGTTTCTGTTTTGATCTCTTCTAATTGCACTGGCAACACTTCACTCATTTGCTTAAGTTGGTTTATACATGCCTTATGAATATCTGCCATGAAATTTTCATCTTGCTTTCCTGATATGGGAGTCTGAGAGAGAGCATCCGATGTGATATTATCTTTTGAACTTACATGTTGAATCTCATAATCAAAACCTTGTAGGAATATTGCGTACCTTAGAAGTCGTTGTGCTGTCATTTGGGGCAATTCTTTGGAGGGATTAAAAATTGATGAAAGCGGTTTATTATCTGTTCTCAGGACAAATCGTTTTGAAAACAAGTATTGAAAAAAACTTATTGACCCCCAGAATATCGCTGTAGCTTCCTTATCCAATTGTGAATATGATTTTTCAGCTGATGAAAGAGATCGTGAAGCGAAGCATACTGGTCTTTCAGAACCATCTGGAAGAGAGTGTGACAAAGTTGCACCAAGACCTACCGGACTGGCATCCACAGACAAAATAATTGGCAAATTTGGATCATAAGGCATTAATATCTTGTCTGATGAAATCTCGTTCTTTGTCTGGATCCATGCTTTTTCACATTCCGTAGTCCAAATAAACGCCTTCCCACTTTTAGTTAGATCGTACAATGGATGTAGTAAACTTGACATTCCGTTTACAATTCGACCATAATAGTTTACTAACCCTAACCAACTTCTTAGTTCATCTTTGTTGTTAGGTCTAGGCGCATTAACTATTGCCTCGACCTTATCCTTAGATTTGTGAATGCCTTGGTCTGATATTTCATGGCCTAAGTACATAATTTTACCTTTGAAAAACTGACATTTCTTAGTGTTTACCCGCAAATTATTGACGGACAACCGTTTAAAAACTTCACGCAAAATTTCCTTGTGTTCAGCTAACGTCCTACTAACAACACTAATACCATCATACTACTAATATCAATATCATCATAAAATACTGTTACACCCGGAATACCCTCAAGAGTTTGGGATATGAACCTTTGCCATTCCGCTGGAGCATTTTTTGTTCCAAACATAAGTCGGTGGACTGCATAAACACCCTTGGGAGTGCTGATTGCTTGAACCTTAGCGCTTTCTTCATCCATAACGATATTTAAGTAGGCTTGAGAAATGTCAATGGTTGAGAAAAATTTACATCCACTCATAGTAGAAAAAATTTCATCCAAAGTTGGGATGGGGAAATGGTCAGGTTCTAGGACTTTGTTTACGGATACCTTGTAATCTGCGCATAGCCTAATGTCACCGTTAGGTTTAACTACTGGTACTACAGGCGTACCCCATGGACTAAATGTTAACTTTGATATGATACCCTCCTTTTCCAACCTATCAATTTCATTATTTACTTTCTCCCTGATAGAAAAAGGAATGGGTCGTGGGGGTAGAAATACAGGTTTGGCATTTGGTTTTAAATGTAAATGAGCTTCGTAATGTGGAACTTTACCTACTCCGGGCATAAATACATTAGGGAACTCTCCCTCCATTTCACGGATAAACGTATCTTTTTCCGTATCAACAGATGTTGATACCTGGTTCAAAACTGGAAGATCAACCCTGATCAACCTCAACCATTCCCTACCAAATATACTGTCTACTTGGCCGCGTATTACATACAAATTCCCAACCGATATCTGATTTTTGTAACATATCTCAACTGTTGCAAAACCCACTGGCCGAATTATTTCCCCTGTATAAGTTCTTAAAGGTAACTTTGTTTTGTTAAGAGATTTTCCAGGAAACAACTTCTTAAATAGTTGTAAAGATATTGTACTCACAGCTGCTCCGGTGTCTAATTCAAATGAAACCCTTACATCGTCAATAATACACTCCAACATTATTTTACCAGGTCTATCAACCATTTCAGATTTAAACGCAGTGTCAGACAATTTAGACAAAACATTTGGGGCCTTACCTCCAACCGCCAACATGGACATGAAAGGATGATTGTCACCCTCAACTTCTTCGTCGTTTTGTGTTGCCTCCTCCGTTTGGCGAACATTCTGTTTCTTCATTCTGCATACTCTGCTAGTGTGTCCTTTTTTGTGACAGTTCCAACAAGATATGTCTGATGACAGCTCACATTTGCTTATATGATGGTATCCCCCGCATCTAAAACAAACTAGCTTACTGCTGTTTCCACTTTGCCTGGTGACGCCTTTCTGTCCCCGCACCTGAAATTGGTCCTCACTTGACGAAGGAAAATTTGATTTTTGAATTGTTAAAGTTTCGTCCTTGATTTGTTCATAAGAACGAGCCAAATCAAGACACTGTTTGAAAGTTTTGTTTTCATGTAACTCAATCAATTTTGACAAAAGTTTACCATCATTAAGCCCTGAAATAAATTGTTGTCTTATATGGACATCAGACGTAGAAGCGTTACATTTTTGACACTTGAATTCACATTTAGTGGCCAAGGTTTTCAGCTCATTAGCAAAACAGACTACTGATTCCCCTTTCTTTTGAACCCTTTTTGAAAATTTGTGCTGTTCTGCAATGATACTACCTCTAGGTTCTAGGATTGTCTCCAAAGTAGTGCAGAGCTCATCATAAGTTTGATCCAATGGATTAGTAGGACTTAAATTAGTTCTAAGATCATGAAAAATCTTAGGTTCTAATAGATTGAGCAAATATTGTTTCCTCTTTATCTCACATTTAAACCCATTAAGATCAAAAAAATTGTTTAACCTAGCTAAATATGTACCCCAAGTCTCTTGTTCTTCATTGTATTTCTCAAACTTTGTACATAACACAGGCTGACTTACTTCTGAATCATGCTCTTCTACTTCTGAATCATCCTCTTCTACGTACGTCTCTTGCCTTCGCTTACCCTTTCTCCTATTCGTCGCCATTTTTCTATTTTCCAATATTAAATAAAAAAGACATATTTAAATCCCATCATAATTCAACAACATTTATTTAAAGCTCAATAATAACATAAACAAAAAAATCAGCTGTTAGTAAAATCAATTATTTAAATTAAATATGTGTTAAAACATTACAGTTTTTTTTACTGCACATGATGTTCAATTTCTTCCAAATTCAATCAATTAAGCACTTAGTTTCAAAAGTATGCTGGACTACTGATCTATAAAAAAAAATAGTAAAGCACACTACACTCTTTGAATAATAAGTTCATCAGTTGAAATCGTAATAAACAACTACGAATTTAATGTAATTTCCAGAGTCATACAAATTACACACATGCACACATGTGAGGAAAGTTACGGTAGTAATAAAACCCATTGTACTGTATCTTCTAAACACCCCCGCGCAGAAGACCTGCGTAGTTAGCGTGTTTTAGCGAATTTCCCTATAGGGAATACGCTATTACGGTAGTAGCCATGGTAACACCTAAGCCCGGGACCATGTTACTTTTTCATTTTGAGGTCCCCAGAAGCCAAAAACACCGTTCGTTCATTTTCATATATATATCTTATCGATGTGTCCGTGGTACTGATAACTTTTGACAGGGACCTCCGATTTTGATGAAATTTGGTATGAAGGTGTAAGACTAGGTCTATTTTCATGAGTTCGCGAACCAGCATGATCGGTTTATGGGAACGGGGTTTTATGGGGTTTCAAAAGGCTCAAAAATGGGTTTTTACATTTATAGAGTGTAATTTTCAAAATTTAACAATTTTAACTGAAACCATTTAAAAGAGCTTATAAAAACAAACAATTTAGTATTTTGAATTTTTAACTTAGCTTAACAGGTTACGGAGAAAAGCCAAAAATAAGTTTTCCATGTTAATCTTATGGGAAATCAACAAAACCCTGTATCTCGCTTATTTATTGGAATAACTTTATAAAATTTGGTATGTACATTCACTCGGTAGTGTTCAACTGATATTTGCTTACAACATCCACATGGCGGCAAACCTACATACTCACCCCCGTGGAGTTTATGGGGAAAATCAAAAAGTGCCGAATATTGATTTAGTTTGACATTTACCTAACGTAACTATTACATTTCCTAACAAAACTAACATTTTCTAACGACATCCCAAGGCAGCAAACCTACATACCGCTATGGTGTTTATGGGGAAAATACAATATCTCAAAATCGTTTGGAAATTCGCTGAGTACGCAGGTCTGCTGCGAAGGGGGTATTTGTTATTCGTGGTTGTCCAGTACTTCGGTGGAAGTAGCCTATTTAATACTTGAGACTTCTTATTACTACACGGATTCCAGAAACCCCCTGGGGCATGGAGGTGAAGCCCCCATCGAGCCGTTGGCGAATTTTGAGGCCATAGGCCTATACATTCGCATGAGACGTCTTTGCTCATGTTGGCTACTAGCTGTTGTATTATTTCACACGGTGTTAAAAATCACTGCCATATCTCTTAGAAGCCCAGGGATGATGGCAAGCAAGAAGTACCAGATGCACTGGTGTTAGTGTATACGTAGCTAGGCCACAACATGGCGGGCAGCGTCCTTGATGTTGACCTTTTCGCTTTCGCGAGATCTGGACTACGGTACTCTACCTCTGCCTCTGCCCACACCTTCCCTTCCCGTCCTGCCATATGGAGCGCCCGGCCTGCCTTGCTGCGATAACACCATTGAGGAGCTAATGTAGCAGTGCTCAGTAGCAAGATAACTTAATCTCCACAATCCTCTCAGTACCAGGGTCAAACAATGCTAGCTCCATTATATCTCGATTTGCTATTTCCGGAAATCCGATTGTTTCATTATCTTCTAGTGACCTTGAGTCGCATTACTGCATTTGCTTGCATTAAGCGCTGTGAAATCTGATAAAATGAATGCGTAACATACTCCATTTAGAATACAGACAGTACTGTACGGAGAATTTGGCAATGGAAATGGTCAAACGGATAGTTTTAACATTTCTGTTTTTCTTCTGCTTCCCTTATACATTATTTGAATGTCATTCAATAAAATTAACGTGTTTTTTTTATAAATAGTATTTATAAACATTTTTTTAGTAACTAAACCATTGCGTACTGTATTGTTCTTTTGGCTTCGGAGACAAAAACTAGTATTTAATGAAACAGTAACAGTATACCTACAGCAGTTTAATTATTGCTAAAGCAAACACTTTAAATTATGTAAGAAAATTATAAAAAGTTTAGTTATTTTAGTAGGTGTTAGGTAAGATGGCCTGCGTCATTGAACGACCAGTCTTGCATTGCTAACAGAGTGCAAATATGTGATCAAAATTAATGTATTTTATAGTAGTATCCGATTAAAAATTCCTATTTTGATAAGGATAGACGTAGGCTAAGACTATTTTACTGTAAGAATAAGAAACTTCAATGTTATATGGACCAAAGCTAAGACAATTAAAATGGTTTGTGGGTTAGAACGCGTGAATTGTGAGTTTGAGTACGATTTTACATCACAGGTTCTGTGATCTTGTTTTACATTACAGCCGCGTGATGTTAAGTTTTGTCAGCAAAACTCAAGTTCCGCGCCAGACGCGCTGCAGACCAGACTGGTCCTTTTCAAGGTCGGGTTGACCGCTTAATTATTCTTAGATGGGAAGTAAACACATTCATTTGACATTCCTCTGCTGGTAGAAAAAATATTCACAGGATTTTCTTATATGGTTACTTTATTTCACAGTATTTTCATGTCATAAGCACTATAGAATTATCACTTCCTCTAAAAATTGCCAAATTACAAATTTTCGTCATATATGTATTTTGGAATGACAATAGGATCGTAAGCGATAGAAATAGATTACTATGGAGATTGCGAGATGCAGTAAAGAAATCTGCAGAAGAATTACGCATGCTCCCTTGCTTTGTAATTAATTGAACTCTTCCATTTGCTGAGTTTGATCGAACGGCCGTGAACTAATTAAATATGCAGGAAAGGTCCACTGTACTCACGTTTCCGCAATTTCTTAGGAAACTTTCTTTCAACTGTCAAGGGTAATTTCATCTTTCACATAAACAATAAACAAAAACCTGCTCTTCAACCGAAGTTCGCACACTCTTGGCGTTTTCCCATCATCAGTTTTGTTAACAGGCATGGGAAAGTTTTCCATAACTGTCTCTTCTATGAAATTGAGGTTAAGGATCCTAAATCTTTTCGTATTACAATACAATTACAATTGAGTTTCTGTGTTGTTGTTACTAATATAAATTTATTTACTTATTACGCCCAGCATATCATCACAATGCAGGACAAAAATTATTCAGAGTATCGGTTGACGTTGAATAATTTAACTCTTAACACACATATGGTAAAAGTTTTTTCCCCTGAATAATTTATACTATAGTATGCTTGTTGCTCAAAATCGAGCAGTTTAATTTAGACTCTGCTAAAAATATTACTTAGTCCTGATTCCATTACTTTCGTCGAATCTAATATTGTGATTATCATAACTCAATAATAATAAAAATAAGACTCAATAAGACTTTATTTGCCATTAAATACATTTTGTACAATAGGCTCGTCATACAATAATTGGATACTAATACTAAAATAAATACAAACCCAAGCCATGCATGTTCAAAATGCAAGTCCATGCAATGCAAAAACAATTAAAAAAATCATTTCCATGCACAAGCAAGCAAGCAAACAACACAAAATCTAAAAAACTTGGTAACGGTACACAAAATCACACTTTTTAACAGTTGTACGTTAACATCTGTCTATACTTATTTAATACGCTAAGGTTTTTTTTGTGGAGAGAACTCCTACAATTTTCAAAAGATTTTAAAACTTGTTATGTCGTTGGATAGGACTTGGTCTGTAGTTTTTTCCACAAAAAACTTGATGAAAATTGGACTTAAAATAAGTACTCTATACACAAATTAAATTTGAAATGTTCTCTTTTTAAATTTAAACTTTGGATAGTATCTTTATTTAAGTCCAATTTTCACAAATGTTTTGGCGGAAACAACTACAGGCCTTGACCTATCCAGCAACGACACCAAAAACTTGAAAATCTCTTGAAAATTGTAAGAAGAGTTATCTTATCAAATAGCCTTAGCGTATTAAATAAGTATAGATTTCTATAGGCCTACCTTTAAATTCATTAGGATATCTAAATATTAATAGGCAAGCAGGTTTCTCTTCCTCCTTTTTTTTCTCAACTTGTGTGCATATAGTATAGGAGAAATCCGCGATTATCGTTAGAAAGGCCTGCTCCTGTACACTTTTTTTTAATGTGAGCAGAACCCCATTATAATTCATATCGGCCCCCAGGGCTACGCCTAGGCTTTAAAAGTTTCGATGTTAATCTTATGAAAAAGAGTAATAAGATTGAATCATTAAACAACTGTTGCAATATCAAAATGCGATCAAATCAGAAAGAACAGAGGTTTCATACTATTTTTATACTAATTGGGTTCAAATCAACTGAAATTCTGATTGATTTTCAACTATGCGACGGTCTCTGGTACTTATAAATAAATAGTTTTGATGCGAGGAACTCTTGAAATTATACCTTCTCTGTCTCCCCCAAAACAAGTATTATTTTCAGTTAACATGCTACCCAAAATCTTTACATAAGAAAGTTTAAATGCGTTCTACAAAATTTAATAAAATTATAATATACAGTGCAACATTGTATGTAAGAGAAGAGTACAAAACATATACATAGTGATCGATGAGATCTTCAGACTCAATAGCGGCAAGAGGGTATCTTCAAGTGCATGGCCCTTTCACGTATCACCTATTGTGTAAATAGACCTACTTTTAACTCCAAATAATTTCACAATTTCCTAAAAAAATAATAATAATAATAATATAAAAATACCCCTTTTGCAGCACACCCGCGTACTCGGTGAATTTCCAACGATATTTGGTATATTTTCTATTCCTCCATAAAAAACATGGGGGTGAGGGTGTTAGTTTTGCCGCCATATGGGTTTTTTCAGGTCCAATTGAATGCACATATCAAATTTGATCCAGTAATAGTATTCTTTTTACTTCCCCATAAACCCCATAAAGGTGAGTACGTAGGTTTGCCGCGATATGGGCCTTATAACAAATTTAAGTTACACCCTTCCTAATGAGAATTTATACCAACGTTTATCACAATTTGTCAATAAATAAGCGAGATAGAAGATTTTTGTTGATTTCCCATAAGATTATCATGTAAAGATATTTTTAGATTTTCGCCATAACAATAACTAAGGTTAAACTAAGGTAAAAATTCAAAATAATAAAATTTTGTGAGCTCTTTCAAATGATTCCCAGATAGCACAAAAACGTTATTTTCACGTGAAAATAACGTTTCTTTTTTTACATTTTCACGTAAATTTCACGTGAAAAAAGGAGAAAATCACGTTATTTTCACGTAAAAATAACGTAAAAATTGCACTGAATTTCACGTGAAAAAAACGTGAAAAAAAGACGTGAAAATGACGTTTTTGTTTCACTTAATTTTTACCTTTTTAACTTATGTTTTACTGAACATTTAACAATTTTTTTCAACAAAATTTGTAAATGAATGCTTTTTTTCTAACCAATACATTTAAAAATTGTAAATAAAGTCGATCAAAAATTTCTCACCCTCATCTGAATTTGAACCCACAACCTTTCTGTCAATGTCCTAGCGCCTTAACCCTCTCAGCCACTTTTGCTGTACCATAAGCTGATTTAAATTACTATTTATACATTTAATACTCAACCTTCCTTGTACTTAAGCAAGTCAAAATTAAAACTCTGGCCCAATTTGAAATAACTCTGTGTTTGTTAATAATAATAATTTTTTAAATATTTTATAACTATATTTACTATTGCGTATTAAATATTTAAAGTGTTATTAAAATTTATATAACCAACGCATGAAATTACATCCTGTTGGAATAATGTAAAGGCTAAAAAATATAATTATAAATTGTTGATACCACAAATTGAAATTTAAATTGTTATTTCGAAAGCTATAATTAGACAATATTTCTGCATAAGTAAATCTGATACTTTGACAGTCAAATAAAATTATCAATAACTAAAAAGTAAAATAAAATTTGAAAATAAATTTTTTAATTTAATTTTTTTAAATACGGTGTATACATTTTTACATAGATTTTAAATGCAAAAATACTTACTCTCTCGTTTACCCGTTTTTTAGATTTAAATTTTGCCACATAATTTGTACATGAAAAATATTCTATTATTCGCCTTTTTCTCATTTGACATTTTTTACATAATTTTCACGTTAAAATGATATTAAATTTTCATCAGTTTTTGACATTTTACATTTTTAACGTAATTTTGACGTGAAAAAATATTCTTCTTTTCACCTTTTTTTCACGTTCACATTTTTTACGTAATTTTGACGTGAAAAAAATATTCTTTGTTTCGCCTTTTTTCACATTCACATTTTTCACGTAATTTTGATCTTGCCACAACCATCCTACACTCATCTCTCATTCATATTTAGGTTAAAATACCTACTGTGTGAAGTCCCTGTCTTAAAAAAGTGATTTAGTGAATATAAAACATAAAGTAAAAAAAATGTAAAAAAATTTTGGTGAAAATCACGTTTTAAATTTCACGTTTTTTTACTTTCACATTTTTACGTTATTTTCACGTGAAAAAAACGTATTATTTTTCACTTTTACATTTTCACCTTTTTTCACGTGAAAATAACGTGATTTTCACATTGTGTGCTGACTGGGTTTATATTAAAATTATTGGATTAAAAAAAATAAGGTAAAAATACCAAAACCCCTTTTTGGCCCTTTTAAAACCCCATAAGCCCCGTTCCCACGGTCCGATCATTCTGGTTCACGAACTCATTCAAGTAGATACTACGCTACTCTCCCATGTACTGAAATTCATCAAAATCGGAGGTTCCGTACAAAAGTTATCGTGTTAACGGACAAATAGATTTATATATATATATATATATATATATATATATATATATATATATATATATATATATAGGCCTATATACATATACATATAAATGAATTTGAACAAACGGTGTTTTTGGCTTCTAGGGACCTCAAAACGAACAAGTATCATAGTCCCACGCATACGTCTTACCGTGACTGCTGCCGTAATAGTGTATTTTTGCTATAGGGAAATTCGCTAAAAGTTCACCCATTTAGTGTACATTTAGAATTAATTTAGACCTATGCATTACTGTATGTTTCAAACTTTATGTAACTTGTGCAATTTGCAGGTTTGATGGTCGAAAGGACTAATAAAGCACTGATGCAATTTTTAGCGAGATAAGATTCATGAATGAATCATAAGGTTTTAATTTCTGTCTCATAAATATAAAGAGGGCCTGGTTTGGCTTTTAATATTCATGCCACATTATTCAAATACTGGTCGACCATCAAATTGCTTCCGCGTCACACCTAATTGTGCCACCAGACTTTAGGGGTCGATTTATTCTGTTAAGAATCATAGCGAGATTTAGGAAATTTTAGCCTTAGTACTAACAGTCAATATTTGTGTTTAAAGGCTGCTGAACTTATTTATTATTAACTTTTTTTATTGAAAAAAGTAAAAACTAATACAATATATTAATATTATTGGCTATTGTACAGGGCTATTGTTGCCGACACATTAATGGATTATACCTCTCATGCTATCACATAATTTGTGTTTTAAGCATCAGTTTTTCATTCGTGGGTGAAAGTGATGTGTCCATTGAATCACGATATTGCAAGATATTTTCGGTACACAAACTTATTTAAAAAATCTTATTAGGCCTACTTTCGTCTTCGTCTATCTGCTGCAAAATTTATGTTATAAGTTTTGTAAACTAGTTTTGGTTACTCCACACACGAAAGTACCCTTTCTAAACGTAAAATGAGATAGGAAATAGGTTATTCCCGCTACTGAACGGAAAAATTACATAACGTTATCTTTTTGTGCATTTGTGGGGCACGGAAAGTAACCGTTGTGGGATTTTGCGTTGCAGACCGATCAGCTGTTGCACAACGCTGATTTTTTTGCCTATTAAGTACGGAAACTCAGCGTTATGAGTTCGGTTTTTTTCTTGATACTAAGTTAAATACTAAGTTGAATAAACAAAATATTGATGTTGTTTACAAGATTTTTGTTATCGTAATGAAAAATAATGTTCAATACTCTTCAAAAAGTGCATTTGCGGGGCTCGATAACCTTTTCCATGTTCGGCTTCGCCTCGCGCGTAAATGCAATCTCTCCCCGCAATAAGTCACTTTCGAGACTAGTAATGAAAACTACTATTTTTATCATTCTGCACGAAATCACCGTGTTTTTGTTCTCTAAATAGTACAAGAAACGTTTCTTTTTTGTCCTAGGACTAAAAAATCAGCTGGACCATTTTTCAGGCCCTATGACTGAAAAGTCAGCTGTTTGCTAAGTATATTAAGCCCAATCATTTTGAGATGCAAAACTTTGAAATTCAAACATTATAAAAGAGCATTGTTTGTAAATAACAGAAATATATGCTTAAACACTGCATATTACTTACTTTGTAAATATAACCTCAAAAATACAACTTTATACCTAATATTATTAACGATTAAAAGTTCCGCATTATGATAAAAACCATTGTGCATAACCCGTAACAAAAGTGGGTCTTTTGTCCAAAAAGACCCACTTTTGCTCCAAGTGATGAAAACTAAAAGGTTACAAATACTTTTGTCCACAGTTTACACTCAGTGAAACCTTTACGGATTTGAGAATTATTTTACTACACAAATAAGCAGTCCAGAATTGAATTGTTTAAAAATATTATTTAACCAGAAACAGCATTCCATTATTTTTAATTCCTGCAAGGAACATTTCCTATTTGTATTATTTACAAATCTGTATATTTCAGCTGATAAAATAAACTTTTTTTCCAATTTTAGACGAAAAGTTTTTCTTTTATTCTTTTCATTACCGCCATATTCGTTAACCGTAATTAATTTTTTTTAAATACGTCTGGTAGTCTAGTCAGCTGAATTAGTTCGGTTGCACAAGGTACTCTCTAAAGGGAAAAAACGTAACCAGACAAGACATAAACACTCGTGAGTCTTCGGAGAATTTGGAAGTACCCATACTCCACCTCCAACGTCTGGGATCCCATGATTCCACGAATCAAGCGCAATATGAGTCCCGGAACTGGGTCGACCGCGGGGCCGGCGAAGTGTGGGGAACTCCAGGTGGGAGTCAGTGACTGTGGCGGTCCGGTGGCAACGGTCCCGACTGTCCTGGCAGGCCCCGCCACTGCCCCTTCACTTTCTCGACAGCCCCGCGGCCCCTTGGCGGACGTGCTAGGGAACACGCCACGCAACCGGAACACGGCACGGGCACGCGCGTGGAATATCACGATTGCGTCAACAGAATCATTCATTAACTGGGGTTCTCTTCAAAACTACGACAGAATTTCCTAAATAGATACAGTACATTAAACCTACATTTTAGGGGAAGAGTCAAGTATTTCTAGTTATGTTTTGGCCCTGAATAAACAACTGATACTAATAATTTATGAGGAAAAGCTAATAATTTTTAGAGACATTTTGTTTTGTTTTTTAAGAGTCATGTGATAACTAACTGTGTCATAGATAAACTGAATCTGCAAAGACGCAACAAATTTTTCCACGACACTAAATTTTTTAAGAAAGTCACAAGCTAATGATATTTTTTAACTGGACGAGTCACCAAACAGATTAATGGTACTAGTTTAAAGTAATTTTTCCTGGAGAATGCAAATTAGTTGGAATTATTTCACAAGAACACCACGAACAGTAGAAACATTTTATGTGAAAAGCAGAAATGCGTGGAAATAGAGGAACTGAATATGAATCCTCATAAATCTGATAAGGAAGGATAAAGCGATCCCATTCAACAACGCCTAAGTAAAACCACCCTATTGATTAAAGCAAATTTTGCCTATTACTTAGATCTAATGATTAGGCTACCAACTAAACTAAATCCCAATTTTAGAAATGTGTTAATACGCATCATCATTGGGATAAATGCTGTCTGATAACAAAATATGAATGACATAATCATTACAAACTCTAACAGGTTTGGACCCTAAGCATTTGCAGAGCTTCTTAAGAAGCTTACCTTAAGTAGGTTTACTTGCTCAAAACTACTAAATACGTCAATCAGAATAAGCCAAACTTCAAACTTGACAGAGCAAGCATTGCGTTTACAAAAACTAAAAGTATATTCAAAACTATAAATTGTTCGACATATTTTATTTTTATTTTGTGTGTATCTACGCCAGTGGCATTTTTTAACGTTTTTACGGGGAACGGTTCAAACCCCAGTCTTGTTGCTATCTAACATCGACCAGTTGTTAGAAAGCATCATTAATTAATAGCCCAATGACAAATGGCAACTGGGTCCGGAATCGAAAACTAAAAAAGCTACCAACTTTTCTCAGGATCGAACCGGCAACCTTTGGATTCAAAGGCGAGCACTATAACCACTCAGCTACCCAGCCAATATGTCTACCATTTTATACCATATGCCATATACATATGCCTACCAGAAGCTATATCTTAATACTGTAGTAAAAATTTAAGAAAATTCCTAAGAGAAGAGGTTTTAAGCTTTCATTTGGTCTCTTGCAAGAACTAGAACGATAAAAGCATAATTTTATTCAAAGAATTGTAAATATAAAACAATCACGTGTAATATATCGTAAAATTGGTCTCAGTATTTCCAAATAAAATCTTTATTATCGTCATAAAAAAGTTCAGCAGGTCGGGGGAACTACAAAAAATATTAATAATAAAACAGCAGAACCACACCTGTTCTCGGCAGATATCCACGACAAGAGAACAACTCTCTGCTGTTTTGGTGGGCTGATTGCTATGAGGTAGAAACCATGACCATCGACCATCGTTATACTGTAGTAGGCCTATCTATAACCAATGGTAGAAACCAAACCCGGTTAAATAATAGACAACCTAACTTGCAATCTATAGGAATAGTCTCAACATGTAGGGGTTTTAACACTTTAAAGTCCACAAAAATTCATAAAAAATCTGATTAGTGTTATTAGGCCTCAGTATATATTTTGTAAGCAACATTATATCGTTTACTAGCTAAATTGTAAATTAAAATTTCTTGAAATTCTAATCCAGTAAATAATAATATGGACGTTATCTTTCAGCCAATTTCGATATGTGTTCATTTGATTTACAGCATCCCGACTCTATTATACTTTATAAGTAAATTGAGATGGAAGTCAACTAATAAACGTAAACAGATAATAAAATTTGAATCAATTTACTTTAAAATGAGCTATCCATTTTATTATTATTTTTTTTTTGCAGTATGATGAAAAACGTTGTAAATCACTAGGACGGAAAATGGCGTTTTTCTGTGCTTAATCGCTATTTCCGAGTTCGGCTTTCGCCTCGCTCGTAAAACGCGATTGCGCACAGAAAAAATCCACTTTTAGTCATAGTGATGGAAACTACTAATGAGGTTAGCGCTCGAAAAAAAACAGATGTTTTTCGGTGCACTTTCAAAAGGCTACAGAAAGAGCCAACTTTAAGGACTACAAACAGGTCAGAAAACGGTTTTTCTGCGTGCAGTATGATGAAAAATGTTTTAAATCTTTTCGAGGAAAAAGAGGTTTTTGTGTATGATATTTATGTCCTATCCAGTCATCGCAATTTGATTAAAAATCGCAATATTGTAAGAAAAAAATAGGAATTTTGATTTCTGGAGGCAAGAACTTTGCGTGAGACTGGTCGATTAGTCAATAATGATAATACCCCCTTTCAAATAATTTAGATCAACTGCTTTGCTTTGCTTACCAAATTAACTGTGATCAGAGATGTGGGGTAGCCCAAGCCCATGTTGGGTAGCCTACAGCCTACGGTGAAAAACTGAAACCAGCGAAGTACGATAGCATTTCGCAGAAGAGACAATCAGTTTCAATAACAAGCAGACACGAAGTGGTGCAATCAATCGGTTGCAATTGCTCAATGAATTGTAGCGAAACGAGTTCCGTGGTCGCAGACACTCACTCGTCACTCGTCAGCTGTCATTCATTGTCAAGGCCGTGACGTGACACGTCACGTCAGGTAGGCCTGACGTCATCACTACCGGGACCTTCGCTCACTTCGCTCTCGTTGCGGACGCTGCGGTGACGGTGTCGCCGGGAACAAAGGTCTGCGAAATTTCATACAGAGCAGGGTAGGTCGTGACGTCATAGTGCTTCGAAGTGCTTTTGATAGTAGATTTTATTTGTGCGCCTCTTATAGTCCAGTGTCATAGACTCTGCTTTGGAGCTTGAGCAATTTTCTAGGTAGTCGGAGTCGCAGAGGTAGACGAATGTTTCCCAAACTAAATCACATTCACAAGAGCGGCTATTTCACAAGAGCGGCGATACACATAGCAGGCACGGCCACTTCAGACGTCATGGCAAATAAACAAGACCATTATTTTAATTTATGTTCCATTTTAATGTAATGTTGCACAGTCAGTAACATCAGCATTTCAATACAATACAATGTTATCCAGAGTGATTCATTTTACAACAAAGATTTTCCAAGATACGGTACAAAAACATAAGGATTGACTTTATATTCAAATTCAAAAACGTTTATAGGCCTATGAGTGCAAAAATGATCCTACTTGGCAATATCAAAACTGTAAATCAATTGTTTTTTTTTTTTTATTAATTAGTGAGGTATTATTTGATTATTCATAGGTTTTATGCTCTATTATTCCTATGATAAAGCTAGTGAAAACAAATTGGAAGGCATTCCCTATCAGTACGAAAATACTAAATAGACCCTAAAAACAAGTAAATAAGACACTACAGCATTTTAATTCCACATCAGAGCTACTGCGAATCGAATAAAATAATAACTAGTTAGAGTGACAACAAAGAATGACGTGACAATGGTCATAAAATAGTCACCAAGTCAGAGTCCGGATAAAAATTAAGGTAGATCTGCTGAAAAAGTACTACGGAATATGCTACAGTATACAGTAGCAAGTTCAACAGTAGCCTACAGACTGTTGCATCACCCGTGCCGTCGTCGCGGTAAAACTAATACAAACTTCTGAAACTCGATTTTTTAAGCACGATGGAATATTTAAATATTTCCTAGTTAACCAACAAAGCAATTGTTTTGCTTTGGTTTAACCGGCATTTAGCGGATTCTGCTCTCTTAATTTTGTCTTTATCTTTCATTCGCACCTTTCTCGTCTGCGGCTCGTGCGTAAATAATTCTTGGGAGTAGGCCTACAACAAACTGCCAGTTTGCTGACTGTTAGTTGTATAAGAGTCAAGTGTACTAACAGTAGTGGGGTTTGCCCACTCCTGGTCCAGGTCAAGGTCAGCGGTTGTAACTGTTGTAGGGGTAGTAGCGGCTGGGGTTTTTTTGACAGTGATGGGTGGGTTTTGGAAGTGGGTCAAGGTCATCCGGAGGGGGTTTTTAAAAATATATTTATTTAATAAAAACTCATCAGTAATTGGAGAATTGCTTTGTCATTATTTGCAGCGGTAATAGTTATTTTATTACTCTGTATGGGTGAATCCCGCTGTGTGTCCATAATTGCAAAAAAGGAGAGGTTCTAGGTGGTTACAGTGTGAGTTGATAGAGCAGAACAAGACATGTGTTTGAGGAAGAATGATTATATAAATTTGGTAATATAGTGAATAAGAATAATTGGATAGGATCGTCAATAGGTGTAACAAGATTGAAATTTTGATATTTCAGCATTTCAGTTAAGACAGAGTGTAAAATAGAATCAGTAGAACAAGTATTACAAAGGTTGGATTTTACAAAGTACAACGGGTGAAAACTGAAGTATTTTTTAAGCTTACTCAATGTAGTATGCGGTTTTGAAATTGTGGAGTTAGATTGTTTCTGTAAAATGTGTTTCGTACGCAAAAGTTTTAAATGTAAAGTGTGTGAATCCATAATAATATTCAAAGGGGAGATGTGTACTCTCCAAAATTCAGCGAGTATATGAGTGGTGCCCGCGAGTGTGTCTGAATATATAGAGACTAATTAGCATAATAAGCGCAAACATATGTTAGAGTAAAAAGAGTAAGTTAAAAAATGTTTGATAGTCTTAGAGACTTACGGATAGATGTTTACTGTTGCCCTATCGCCATTATAATGGCGCACGCGCGAGGTAACAATGCCGCTTATAAAGGGTTGTGTGAACCCCCCTTAACCCCCTCCCCTAAGAGAATGAGATAAAAGGGAAGAACTTCGGAGATTTCAGTTCTTTGTCGGGGCGGCAGCGTCGCGAAAGGTTCTAGTAGGAGGAAAGAAATAGTTAATAAATTTTTGTAAAATTACCGCTAGTGGTAGAAGTTAGTTAATTATTTTATAAGGGTTTAAGAACTGTGTCGTAGACGATTAATCGCAATTACATCTAGCATTTGTACAGGTAAAACTTGCAGTGTAATAATTATATATTAATATATGGGTGTTAACTGTTTATAGTCTAAGTAGTTTAGTCTAGCAGCAGAAGTTAGTTAATTATTCTGTAGGGGTTAACTTGTATAATAAGTATAAACTAAAATAAAAATAGTAACGCGAGATTATTTGATATATTATATATAAAATAAAAGTGCATTTTTATATGTTAAGAAATAAATTACATAAAAAAAAATAGCAAGCTTAACAGGTGTAAGTTAAAACAAAGCATATGTTACATTACTAGGTGGTAGAGACTTACAGATTAGTTGTTTCAGCTGCGGTACCTGGGGAGTGAATGGCAGACGCGCGACCGCGTTGCGGCTTATATAAGCACAGATAGCGATTATGTTGAACTTGACCCCCCCCCCCCCCCAAGAAAAAAGTGTTGACCCCCCCCCCCCGTCACTTTCACTTATCAAAATGAATTAGGTTGATAGTGGTTACATTTATATAACACCAATTTAGCTTTAATATTGCCAATAGTTTAATAACTATAGTTAAGTGGCAAAAGAGGACAGATAATTTTTTGCCATTACTCAAATA
This sequence comes from Neoaliturus tenellus, assembly GCA_030545055.2. Taxonomy (NCBI): domain Eukaryota; kingdom Metazoa; phylum Arthropoda; class Insecta; order Hemiptera; family Cicadellidae; genus Neoaliturus; species Neoaliturus tenellus. The sequence goes on from CM061534.1 coordinate 129,173,835, forward strand.
ATAACAGGCAACAATTATGGTGTTACGCGATGGGGAAAGCCTCAGTGAAGCTCAACGGCGGATTAAACCAGGTGTTGCCTAACGTTAATTGCAAGGTACAACGCTCCACCTGCATTAGCGGCGACCTACATGTGACGAATAGATCATTGGAAATTTCCACTGACGTTGGACGTTCTATCCCCCTTAAACCCCTACGGCTCTCCCCACCACTTTGTGAGCCGAGAACCTTTTTGGCGACTATCGCTGAGTTAGTTCGGAACAAATCGTCGGACGCGATGGTTGTTCCGAACTCAGAGGGTACCTCAAATATATAAGCGGCCGATATATATTTGAGTTATTCTTGCTGTTAGGGTTTTAATATTAATACTTGTGTGTGTGTGTGTGTGTGTGTGTGTGTGTGCAAAATGTTATTTTTAGTTTTAAGTTGTGTTAGTTTTAATTTGCGCATTGCGATGTTAGCATTAAGGTGTTATGGTATTGTTGATGTTTGGAAAATGTGTTTTTGATGTTGAGTTTTGGTATAATTATTGTATGTGTGTGTGTACTAATAACCTTTCACAGCTAGCTGTTAGGAGGGTAGATTAAATTTAAATTTAAATTATAGAAGTTCTGTTGAACTTCATTAAATATGGGTGGGACATGCGTGTTGTGCCATAGGCAGCGCATATTTTTATTTTTTTTTAAAATTTTTAATTTTTTATTAGGAAATAATTATATTTGGGTGGGTTTAGATTAAGGGTGGGAGGTTAGAGTTGCGTCTTGCATTAACTGTTCCAGACTCCCTATTGTAAAATTGGAATGGTCAGGTCCAGTGCCCAGGCCCGAGGCCGGCCGCCCGTATCACAGCCCACCAAACTGGATCGCCACGTGCGTGCGGGCCAAAAATTGGGATCCCTTGCAAGACGTAACTATAGCGGGTTGGGATTTGGGGAAGTGTTAGGCAAACAGAGTGGTGGGGATGGCTCCGGCCGTCCCCATCACTTTGGTAAATTATAATTTTTTGGTGACCTTGACCTCAATTAGGTTAATTAACCCCCCCCCCCCAAAATTTGGCAAGCCCCCCCCCGGACAATAATTCGGATTAGAAAATGGCTAATAATTCAAGAATGGTTTGCCGTAATAGGGCAAGTCATACATCAATGAAAAGCTCTAATTAAGAGCAATATTGTGGTCAAGACAGAATTGTATTATTTTCTTTTACTAAAATTGTACCATAAAAAACACCCCCACCCCACTCAATAACATGGTGATATAAGAGTGGTGTGGTTTGTGTTGAGAACATTCTTCACCTATAATAGCTAGAGTGAACATGTCTCCCCAAGATGCTTCAATATTTTATAACAAATGTACAAAAGTTGAAGGAGTATTGGAGGTGGATGAAGAAAATGATGAAGAAATTGAAGAAATTGAAGTGCCTTTGTTAAGTGAAAATGTTGTAACAAGAATATTTGTGGATCCAAATTCACCAATGGATATTATAGGAAGGTTTTTAATTGAAGTTGTGACATGGATAGAAAATGGAAGATTAGTAAACATAGGATCTCCAATTTTGGTAGATGATAGACACACCTTTGGTGTATATTGGAGAAACATAGATCTGTTATGGCTGTGGGCGGAGGCATATGTGGAGTATTTGCAATTGGAAGAAAATATAGGCTTTAATCATTACTTTTAAGCTTTAGTGTTAAACTACTAATTCTAACATTTCACTAAAAAAAAAAAAAACCTTACAAATGTGGTGGGGGAAGCATTATATAAAGGGAATAGAAGGGAGAAGCATTTCATTTCCGTGCTAAATTTCAAAGAGTAAACATCAACACGATGCATCAATGTGAAATTTGCTCAGAAACTTTTCATGATAATATTCTACTAGAAATACATAAAGAATTATTTCATAATAATAATGAAGATGTAACAGAAACAGAATATGAAGATTTAAAACTATATGAAGAAGAAGAACCAAAAGAAGAACAACAAGAAGAAGAACCATTAGCAGGACCATCTAATGAAATACCGTGTTTAAAAGTATTTGCTTTAGAAGGTAGAGTAGTAATGCACCACAAAATTCAAAATGAAAATTTGGCATTGGATCAGTTTTTTAAAGAAGTAAGAACAATTGTAAGTAAAACACTCACAGAAGAATTAGGAAGACTAAACTTTATTAAATTTGGCATATTATTAAATGCTATGTTTACTAATGTAGAAGGAGAAATGTCACCAAGAGGATTCATGACAAAAAACCAGACCATCATGGCAAGTTCAGATATTAATTCAATAGTTGAAGATTGTTTGGAAGAAATATTAACAAAAATTCAAGAACATGAAGGAAGAGGATCTGGTTGGAGTTTGGTTAGTATTGAGGGTATGGATATTAGAGTTCATAAACACGGCTATGGATTAAGGGGTAGCAGTTATATTCCACTCCCAAAGAAAATTTCAGACACCAAATCATGTATAAATGTTCAAAATGAAGATATGGAATGTTTTAGATATGCAATGACGGCAAAATTTGTACCACCTAACCATGCAGTTAGACCCAGTGAAGAATATGAAACACACAGATATAGATATAATTTCCAAGGATTGACTTACCCAGTGGCTTTGAAGGACATCCCAAAGTTCGAAAAACAAAACCCTGGAACATCTGTTAATGTTTTTGGTTTAGACGGTTCGAATAAAGTGTACCCATTGCGTGTGGTGAAGAATGAACTCCCAGATCATACAGACTTATTACTACTTACAACAGGTGATGTTTCCCACTATGTATGGATTAAAAAATTTGAAACTCTTGTAAGTAATCAACTATGTAAAACTAGACATAAGAAGATAGTTTGCAAAAGATGCTTTAATTTTCATGAAGAAAGAAGAGAAGGAAATGAATGGTTACAAGAGCATAAAAAACTATGTAACAACAATTATGAAGCAAAAATTATCTTACCATGTTCAAGTAAAGCAGAGTTAAAATTTGAGAAAATCTCCCATCAATATCGGATTCCCATTGTTGTCTATGCTGATTTTGAATCGACACTAGTGCCTATTGAAAATAATGATGGTGATGTAGCAAGGAAAAGTGTTAAGTATCAGATACATGATCCAAACAGTTTTTGTTTAATGGTTAAATCTACTCTTTCTGAAGAACATCTAAATAGATTTAATTTAACTTCAAAACCTATTGTCTATCGTGGTGTTAATGCTTCTAAAATATTCCTTGATCAGTTGTATATAATAGCGGAAAGTGTTGAAAGATTGTACAGTGATATTATACCGATGATACCTTTGGATGAAGAAGAAGAGATTCAACATGAAAATGCAACTCATTGTTATCTATGTAGAAATGAATTTACTGTGGAAAATCACAAGGTTCATGATCATGACCATCTGACAGGGTATTATAGAGGTGCTGCATGTAACAGCTGTAATATCAATTACAAGATCCCTACAAATATACCTGTAATATTACATAACCTTAGTGCTTATGATGCGCATTTTATCATTCCGGAATTAGGAAGAGATAATGGAGAAATTGATGTCATAGCTGAAACCACGGAGAAGTTTATAAGTTTTACTAAAAAAGTTGGAAATATAAAGCTTCGGTTTTTAGATTCTTACCGTTTTATGCCATCTAGTTTAATGAAGCTTTCTGAAAACCTGAGAACAGAAGATTTAATAGAAACTAAGAAGATTGTAAGTAATGACAAGGTTAATTTAGTTCTTCGCAAAGGTGTTTTCCCGTATGATTATATAGATAGCTTAGAAAGATTTAATGAAACATCCCTTCCACCAAAAGAAGAATTTAAAAGTAAACTATATGACACAGATATATCCCATGAAGATTATGAACATGCGTGTAGAGTATGGAATGAATTAGGATTTAAAACACTTGGAGAATATTCGGACTTTTATGTAAAACTAGATGTAACTTTACTTTGTGATATAATGGAAGAGTTTAGAAATACATGTTTTAAGGCATATGGATTAGACCCTCTGCATTCTTGTACATCACCTGGACTAGCTTGGCAAGCAATGTTAAAGGAAACAAAATGTAAACTCCAACTTCTTACAGATATAGACATGGTGCTGATGTTGGAATCAGGTGTTCGAGGGGGACTAACTCAAAGCGTAACACGACATGTAAAAGCAAATAACAAACATTTGCCCAATTTTGATGCATCAAAACCAAGTACATATTTAGGTTATTTTGATGCAAATAACCTTTATGGATGGGCCATGTCGAATCCTCTCCCATATGGCAACTTCAAATGGGTAGACCCTGATTCTATTGGAAACATCATGAATATAGCGAAACATGGAGACACTGGTTATATTTTGGATGTAGACATTGAGTACCCTGAACATTTGCATGACCACCATTATGATTTACCTCTACTGGCTAAGACGGAAATATCACCAACCGGCAGATGGCCTAAATTAATGATGACTTTAACCAACAAATCAAGATATGTTGCTCATTATTGGGTAATACAACAAGCCCTAGAATTAGGATTGAGAATAACAAAAATTAATAGAGCTTTACAATTTTCTCAATCCTGTTGGTTAAAGTCATACATTGACAACAACACAAAAAGAAGAACTGCAGCTACATCTAATTTTCAAAAGGACTTTTTTAAATTGATGAATAATGCGATATTTGGCAAGACACTGGAAAACAAAAGAAAGCATAAGAATGTGAAACTAGTTAGTGATCCGGTGAAACTACAAAAGCTGGTACAAAAACCTAACTTCGGATCATCCATAATAATCAACGAAAATCTTGTAGCTGTTTCCATGAACAAAATTTCAATTACAATGGATCGTCCTTTATATGTGGGGATGTCTATTCTAGATATTTCAAAGACCCACATGTATGACTTCCATTACAACAAGATGGTTAAATTTTATGGAAGAGAAAACATCGGCATTGTATACATGGATACGGACGCTTTTATTTATTGGATAAGAACTGAAGATATGTATGAAGACCTACGCTGTTTTATCTACAATAACGACTTTGACTTTTCTGATTATCCACAAGACCATCCCAACTACGACAATGGTAAAAATAAAAAGGTATTGGGAAAGTTCAAAGACGAAACAAATAGCGTGCCAATGGAAGAGGTTGTTGCTTTAATGTCTAAATTGTATTCATTTAAATTGTACAAAAATGAAAAAAGAGAACATGAAATCGTGAAGAAGGCCAAAGGTATAAAAACCTCATACCTGAAGAAGAATGTACAGTTTGAAGAATACAAGAGATGCTTATTTGAAAATGTTGAGACAACAGCAACATTTAACACCATAAGAAGCTTCAACCATCGTCTCTTCAGTGTAAAGCAAACCAAATGGGCTTTGAGTTGTAAGGATGATAAGAGGTACATCCTGGAAGATAATATAAAAACTTTACCATTTGGACATTACTCCTTATACCCTATCGACCAATAAACCTATTCTTCGTCCTTTACCTTCTTCCTTTCCGTAAAGAAGAGGGGACATGACAAGCTCAATGTCATGTTCCCTCTTTTTTACACCAATGTAATATGGCCTTGACCTATAATCTAACCATATAAAAGAGGATAAACCATTTTAGAGATCAGTATTTTTACAAGCGGTGTGGAAGACACAACTGAAGATGGAAGATTTAAGGAACAAGATTGTAAATGAACTTCATAAGCCGGCAAGAAGAAAATTTCCTAGAAGAAATACAATTATAAAAGGAATGAATGATCTTTTCCAAGCCGATCTTATTGAAATGATACCACATAGTAAATTAAATAAAGGATTCAAATACATTTTAGCGATTATAGACTGTTTTACTAAAGTGGCTGATGCTTTACCGCTAAAGGACAAGACTGGTAAAAGTGTTACAAAAGCTATGGAAATGGCTATACTAAGAAATAATTTCAACATCAAACATCTACAAACTGATGATGGAAAAGAATATTTTAACAAAGACTTTGCAGCTTTAATGAAGAAGTATAAAATAAATCATTATTCTACAAATTCTGAAGTTAAAGCTTCAATAATAGAAAGATTTAACAGAACGTTAAAAGGAGCAATGTATAAAACATTTTCCAAACGAGGATCATATATTTGGTATGATATATTACCACAACTTATAAAAGAATATAACAATAAGTATCATCGAACCATTGGTATGAAGCCTAATGAAGTAAATAGTGCCAATGCTAAAATGGTATTAAAACGTATTAAAAATAATACTACTCCTAAACGTGAAAAAATGCAGCCCAAAACATTTAAAGTTGATGATAAAGTTCGTATAAGTAAGTACAAAGGAGTATTTAGCAAAAGGTATCTGCCAAACTGGACTAATGAAGTATTTACAATCTATAAAGTGCAACCAACAATACCTGAAACCTACATTTTAAAGGACAACAAGGGTGAATTGCTTGAAGGTGGATTCTACGGACATGAATTGCTAAAATCATCAGTTGGCGATGTATATCTTGTTGAAAAAATTTTACAAAGAAAAAAGGATAAGGTGAAAGTACGTTGGTTGGGATTTGATAAAAGTGAAGACTCTTGGATCCCTACAAAAGACTTAGTGTAGCAATTTATGAAGTCATTACATGTTTAACCTTTACACAAGATGGAGATTGTGCAGCAAAAGGATCGATTTTTTATTGATAATATTGATGAGTTAACAGTTGACAACGACAAGTTAAATCATGGAAAACATGGTGAATTACTGCCAAACACAATAAGATGTTTAATAACTGGACCATCAAATTGTGGAAAGACAAATGTGGTTTTTAATTTAATAACAAATCCTAAGGGATTACGTTTCAACAACATTTATATCTTTTCCAAATCTTTGCAACAACCCAAATACCAATTATTGGATAAGGTACTCGCAAGTGTGCCTGAAGTTAATTTTTACAAGTTTAATGCTAGTGAAACTATAATGGAGCCAAACGAGGCTAAACCATTTTCTATATTTATATTTGATGATGTATCTTGTGAAAATCACGACACTATTAGAAGTTATTTTGCCATGGGAAGACATTACAATATTGATAGCATTTATATTGGTCAAACTTACAGTAAAATTCCAAAACAACTAATAAGAGATAATGCAAATCTACTAATTATCTTTAAGCAAGATGAAACAAATTTAAAGCACATATATTATGATCATGTGAATGCAGACATGTCATTTGATAAATTTAAAGAAATGTGTAGCAAAGCATGGGCTGAAAAATATGGATTTCTTGTTATTATGAAAGAAGAAGCTATAAAAAATGGAAGATATCGTATAGGATTGGATAAATTTGTATTAATTCATTGAACGATTGATGATACGTTTAGTAATAGATTGGACCTCGCTGCGTAAACATGGTGAACCAAGAAAAACTATTAAAAGAAATAAAATCACTGAGTGACTCGATTAGACTTAAAAATCGAGCATTAAGAATGGGTTTGAATGAAAGAGAAGAATTTCTGGAGACTACATTTAAGCCTATTACAGAACCTTTAAAACAGATAACAGAAACAATTGGTAAACCTCATTTTGAAGGAGATGTTTTACTACCTGTTTCTAAATTTGAAGTAAAGACTTTAAAAAAAGGAAGAAGATGATGATTCTTACACAAGTGATAGTGAAGTTTCTCAAAAAGGAGAAGAAACAAGACAAGAAGAACCAGAAATAAATGTTCAAAAAGAAGAAGAAGAAGAACAACATATACCTGAAGCAGAACAATCAATTCCAAATCTAACAAAATTAAGTAGTGATATATTGCAACAAGGACCTCTTGGAAGAAAGTATATCATGAAGATGTTACATGAAATAAAAGCTAACCCAAAACTACACAAGTCACATGTATATGGAGCGAGAATTGATGGAAATGAATTAAAAATAGGAGATTCAAAAGTATATTTGACTGAAGATGATGACATTGTTATTGGTGAGCATAAATATAAAGGAACAAAAGGATTATTTGAACTGATTTTTAAAAATATACCTATAAAATATACACTACAAGATTTAAATACTTTTAAAGAAATTTTGCAAAATACTAATGCTCATAAGAAGAATTACTCTAAAGATTCAATGATAAATAGAACACGCGCAACTAAATATTCAGTTGTAATAAAAAGATTGTTTCCCCTGAGAAAACTACCAACATTACGAACTGCGCCTGCTTTGAAGAAACCGCTAAAGAGGAAATCTTTATCACTTATGGACTTATCACTTATGGATGAATATGGTAAAAAGAAAAAAGGAGAATCTTCAACGTCTGGTAAAGGTTTAATGAAAAACCTATATAATACAAATGTGATTTACTATAATGATATAAACAAATTGGTCGATAGAATGAGACTATTACATGAAGCCATGGAAGCTGGTCATACAGGTTTAAATAATGAATGGGTGGCTTTAGTTGACGAACTTCGAAATCGTGGAATAGTTGTATAAATCATTATGGATATATAAGAGAGCTGTGAGTATACAGTGGATCAGTTCAATCATGAGTGTCGACAAGTTCGGACGGTACTCCGGGCTAGGAGTACAAGGAGGAGAAAACAGAAAAAGAAGTGGATTGCCGCAAACACCTGAAGGTGACTATGATATGAGTAACAAACGTTTAAAATTTATTAAAGACCCAGAAGAAGATACTGATGGAGCGAATTTAAAGACAGTAAAAGAAGCAACTTCAACATCATTGAAATTAGACAAAAATACTTACGATGTCAAATCACATAGAATAATTAATGTTGGTAAACCAACTGACAGTTCTGATGCAATTAATAAAGAGTATTTATCATCTGAACTTTTAAATACTTTAAAATTGCAGTGGGGTAATAATTTAAAAGATGGACAAACATATGATGCTGGAAATCATAGGATAACCAATGTGGCAAATCCAAAAAATGATAAAGATTCAGTTAATAAAGAATATTTACATTCTATAATACCGGAAAAGACTCAACGAGGATTTTCTTTTTATAAGTTTATTATAAATGACATTGGATACCCAAAGGAAGACGGCGATGCTGTAAACCTGAAATACATCAAGGACAACTGTATTTTACAAGATGGTGATGAAATCGATTGTTATGGGAAAGTGTTGTCAAATGTAAAGTTCGGTTCTCAACCAAAAGACGCTGTTACTATGGAACAACTATCTAAAGAATTAAAAAGGGGAACATCGAATTTTGTAAAACATGAAGATGCCGTGCTAAAGCGAGGAGATACATTTATACATGGAAATGAAAAGTTTGATTTAATGCAAGGAAAAAATGATGAATGGGATGCAGGACATAAAACAATAACAAATGGAAGATTTGGTATAAAAGATTCGGATGTACCTTTGATGGTACAAACATTAATTGCGAGTGGTGGTAGATTAGATACATACAATGGTCGTAATAGAAGAATAAAAAATATTTATCCTGGTTATGAAGATGATGATTGTGTTACATTGAGACAAACAATAACTTGGGATAAACACTTTGGGACCAAATATGATGCAAAAATGAAGAAAATAATTAATATTTTACCAGGAGAAGATTTAAATGATGCTGCTACTATTGGACAAGTCATAACAACATCGAAAAGTGATTCGACCGCTTACACGTGTAATGATAAACGTATTATGCAGTTACATGATCCTCAACATCCGAAAGATGCTGTAACTTTAGATTGTTTAATAAGAATAGTGGGCAATTTACTTATCGATACCCACAATCATATAGCTAGTACAACGAGTCATGTGATGATTCAACCCGATGAACGAGAAGCTTGGATTAAAAATAGAATCATAAATCAGTATATAATTAATTTGAATAATTAAATATTTAAATATAAAACATTGTGCACGAGTTATCCATTTATGTAAAGCAGCTCGTGGAGTAAACACGCTGGTTATATAAGACGACATAATGAAGACCGCACCGCTCAGTCGTCGTCAAGACAGCGTTAAGAAAGGACGTGGTATAACATCAGCTGCGTTTTCCCTGCTCAGACGGATTCCTGTTGGTGCTGTTCTAAATCGAGCAATAGACGCTTTACCATACGAATTTCATCTGCCCGGAGGCTATCAATATTGTGGACCCGGAACTAAGTTGGCAAAACGTTTAGCAAGAGGAGATCCTGGAATTAATAAATTAGATCAAGCTTGCAAAGAACACGATATAGCGTATTCCAAGTTTGCAGATTCAACAAATAGATCAATAGCGGATAGAGCGCTAGCGGAAAAAGCTTGGCAAAGGGTTAAATCAAGTGACGCCAGTATTGCGGAAAAAGCAGCAGCTTGGGCAGTGACAACAGCCATGAAGACGAAAGCTAAGTTTGGTGGTGGCAGACGACGCGGGAAAAAACCTAGTAAAAAAGAAGCTGCAAAAAGAGGCGGGAACATCAAAAGAAGACATCGCACTAACCCTAAAAGGAAAGTCAAGAAAACATCCATATGGTCAATGGTAAAAAACGGATCGGGTCTTTACTTAAGACCGTACCGTGTGTATTAAATAAGAAAAATAAATTGATAATTCCAAATGAAGCATTAACAAACTATCAATTGTCAAAATATGTGAAATGTTTAAGAATACCATTCTTCAGAGGAGTTTTTATGAAAGATACATTACCAAATAGAGTGTGGAAAAATGAAACTGGAATAGTAAATTTAGACTCTAATTATGGACCAGGTACTCATTGGGTATGTTATAAAAAACTTGGAGAAAATGTTTACTACTTTGATAGTTTTGGAAATTTACCGCCACCAAAAGAACTTCAACATTATTTTCGGGACTCCAAGAATATATTCTACAACTACAAAAGAGAGCAACCTAGCAATACGGAAATATGCGGACATTTATGTTTAGAGTTCCTAGCGAAGAGCGTCAGTCAGCTTTAAGATGTCATCGTATACAGTATCGCTGAGTGGAAATTCGTCAACATTGAAAAGTACACTTTTCCCAGCGTTACGTTTATCTACGGATAAACTATGGGAAGCAGCATTATTGGATTTGACTACATACAATTCAATTCCCAATGTTACAGAAGGAAAAAATAATTTACTACATTATTATGAGAGTAAAGATGAAAAAGGAAATTATTCACAATTAAAAATAATTCCATTATCTACAGGAGCATATGAAATAGACGATATAAACCAAGTATTACAAAAGAAACTTGGAGAAGAAAATATTTCTATAAAAGGTAATAATAATACATTAAAAGCAGAAATAACTTCAAAGTATTATATAGATTTTAGCTTAGACCACTCAATCGGCAATTTGCTCGGATTTTCAAAGAAGAAAGGAATTTTAGCTCCTGGAAATGATTATACTGGCGATACAACAGTAACAATATTAAAGGTGAACAGTATTGATGTAACGTGTAATATTATACACGGATCATATAGAGATGGAGTAAATCAACATATATTACACACATTTTACCCGACAGTAGCTCCTGGTTTTAAAATAGTTGAGAAGCCACAAAACCTGATATACCTACCGTTAAACACCAGTTTCATTTCAGACATCGTACTGAACATATTGGATCAAGACGGTATTAGTGTTGATTTTAGAGGAGAAACAATAACTATACGGTTACATATCAGAGCGGCAACATAAAGTCAACATGGGATTATCATTTAAACCACAACGGAAGAGTCGGGAGCTCAGTAGCTCCTCAACATTCGACGAGTTAACACCGGACAACATACGCTTCCTACAAAAGATCGGACTAAAACTTGCCAACCATGGATATACTGGATATAGCGCAAGGACCGACATTCGACGAAACCCTATGGGAGAAGGAATATCACACTCACAACCCTTACACTTCATCAAAATTAAATAATAATGATGAAATAAGAATTCCCATTCAACAACAAGATATCTACACATTACCATGTGAAAGTTATTTATATATCGAAGGAAGAGTAACAACATTGGATGGAAAGTCTGGTTCAACTGTTCCTTTTATAAATAACCCTATGGCATATCTGTTTGATGAAATTAGATATGAGATATCTGGAGTAACAATTGATTCAACAAAAAAAGTTGGTATATCAACAACTTTAAAAGGATTGACTTCAATAACACCCAATGAAAAAAATTCTTTAATCTCGGCTGGATGGGTGACTCCTGATAAAGACACTATTACTCCTAATTCAAAAGGTTACTTTGATTTTAATGTACCTTTACGATTGCTTTTGGGATTCGCAGAAGATTACAAGAGAATAATAATAAATGTAAAGCAAGAACTGGTACTGCTCAGATCTTCAACAAATAAGGATGTAATACAAGCGCCAAGTGGAACTAAAGATGCCGATTTGGAATGGCAACTTCAATTGGATAAAGTTGTATGGAGAGTACCTCATGTCAGATTGGCAGATGAACATCGAGTAATATTATTGAAAAAATTAAAATCTGACCGTGATATTGTAATACCATTTAGGAGTTGGGAATTTCATGAATACCCCATATTGCCTCAAACAGAAAGACAAACATGGACTGTTAAAACCTCTACTTATTTAGAACGGGCAAGGTACATAATAGTCGGTTTTCAGACTAAACGAAAAGATGTTATAACCGCGCACGCTGGTCAATTTGACCATTGCAAGATAAAGAATTGCAAAGTTTTTTTAAACTCTCAGTTCTTTCCATATGACAGTTTAAATGTTTCATTTGACAAGAAACGTTATTCCATTCTATATGACATGTATGCAAGATTTCAATCATCATATTATGGTAAGACGAATACACCACTTTTATCACCAGAACAATTTTATTCAAAAGCTCCAATTGTTGTAATCGATTGTTCAAAACAAAATGAATCTGTAAAATCTTCAAGTGTAGATATAAAAGTTGAAATGGAATTTGAAGATAAAATACCAGATGGAACTTCAGCATACTGTTTAATTCTACATGACAAAATAGTTACTTACACACCGCTAACAGGAATCGTGAAGAATGTACTTTAAGAAGGATTAATACAACATCTGCACAATTTGTAAGGTTTTTACAAAAAATCAACAATATCTAGGTCATCTGCGAGTATAAAAGCGAGAAAAAAGAGCTGGAAATTCATTTCATCTTTGATTGTCGTATGGGTAACATCGTCCGCAAGATGAGTTCTACTACATCAACTGCTAATGAAGAAACTACACCTTTTATGGCTGACAATAGTTTGGATATAGAAAGACAAGTTGAACAGGAAATGGATGAGTTCCTCAAGTTTAAACATAAAAAGACAGAAGAAGAGGAAGTTGAAAAAGAAACAAAGAAAAGAAAAATTGAAGATAACATTTCCACCAACATCTTAACGGAAGTATTTCTTCGAATATTTTATCCTATTTCTTCTTGTATGACAAAGACTGTATCTGCTGGAGTGATGAAATCATTGGATTACTCTCCTACTGTTATTTTAAATCATGGATCTAAAATGGTAACCTTCACTGAAACTTCTTGGGAATCTTTTATGAAACATATACATCTTTTGGAATGTTATCTGAGTAACAATACATTTGGAAGAAAAACAAAACTAGGTTTGTTGGAATCAAATATTGAAATCGATATTGTTAAACAACGTGGTCAACAACTAGTTCGATTTAGAGATTTAACTAAATATAATATAAAAATACATTTGACTAAAGAAGAGTTTTACACTTTAACTTGTGCTACTGGTCCTATAACAAGATATTTAAAACAGCTAATATTCTCAAGTGCAATTATCAAAGACTATTTAATTGATGCATTGGATAAACAACCATATGTTCCAATCCTATATGGTCCAGTAGATACTTCAATCTTCAATAGGATACCACATGAAGTAGATATGTGGAGACAGTTACACCACTATCAAACCAACTTTAATTTAGATGAAGAAAAGCAAGAAACCAAGGAAAACGAATCAAGTTTCAACAATCAACAATCGGCAACAAATTGAACAAATAAAGAATATTGTAAGTAAAAAGAAGAATATTGGGGGTATAAAAGGTTGTCAATCTGGATTAACATACCAGTTGCCTACTGAACGTCATCATGGATAAACAAGTTTCATTCTCTAAGAAGATAGAATTAATGGAAGTAAAGCAAGGTATCATAGAGTTTCAAGCATTCCGTGGTAATGATGGAAATTTTATAATTAAAGAGTTAGTGGTACTAGATATGATAACATCTGTTGTTTATCACTTTTTATTTATGCCTCCTTTACCATTCAACAGATTAACAACCAAAGCTAAAGTAACAAACAAATGGTTGATGAAACATTTTCATAATCTAAGATGGGATGAAGGTTTTATAACCTACAATATGATGCCACACATTATGAATCATTTCTGCAAAAAGTTCAAAACTATTTTTACAAGAGGATTGGAAAAAGCAAATTGGATACAAACATATACAAACCATGAAGTAATAAATGTGCAAATGGAGAAAGATTTTTATTGCTACTTTGATAACATCTGTATTTCATCTAAAAACTTTAAACATCAACAGTCTCAATGTGCTTTAAAAAACGCATATCGTTTAAATGTCTATCTCCAGCAAAGTGGTGGGGGAAACGAAGGGTATAAAAGCGAGAGCGGCACTATGACAATGCATCAGTATTACTCGAACCTCCGGGGAGTCAACACCTCTGACACGCAAACACAAGAAGAAGAAGACGAACAATAGCAAGAAGAAGATAATGGCGTCACAAAATTTTCTACAATCGCTTGTTGATCAATTTAACAAACATTCTAAATCTACTATACTACCGACAAAAAAATGTTCAGAATTGAAGGAAGAGAAACATTATATTATTCACACTATTAAGAAAATGGAAACATCAATTGGAGACGCTATCAATTGTACATTAAGTGAAGCACCCTACACACCTGGTGATGAACCAAAATTTCAAGTATTTCTTCCCAAACGCTTTGTTCAACTGCTGCAGAATGAAGATTTACGACTGATTCACCCCGGCACACTCTACTTAGCATCTCACGGTCCTAGCGGAAGCAACTCTACTGAACTTACACTTCATGTTATGCCTACTAGCAACTAATCTGTAGTTTATATATATACTGTTGTACATGTGTGTAACTGATTATAAATAAATAAAAAATAAAAAAAAAATAAGAAAAAGGCAACATATCGATAGTGTTTTTGCACTATCGATATGTTGCTTTTTTAAAAACACGTTTGGGTGACCTTGACCTAGTTTCGAGGGTATATAAAGGCCGTAATTTTCTTGAGGATCTCATCAGTCTCCGACTACCTTTCGTGCTGTACGCATCTCTGTTGGCTCTCCAGTTATTACAAATAACAACATGTCTCTTAAGGTGAAGTGTGCATCATATGATACCACCACCATCACAACTTTTGAAGAACTCGACGATTTTACTAATGAATTGCGAGTATTACTTGCCGGTGGTTATCGTTTAAATATTGATGTTTACGCTAACAACATGAGGATGTTTCCTAAACAAAAATTCTGCAATGAAGAAGTATTTGTTTCCACACAACCTTCAACTACAACACCATCTACTCAAAGTAATGTTAAGTTTCAGAAATATTACTGATGTTGAATAATATTGAGTGGTCGCTGTGGCATCTATAAAAGGAACGCGTAACCTAAACAGAATCATCATTTGCTTCCCAACTGACGCAGCGAAAACAACTACCACTACCATGTTGTACAGAATGATGATTGAATTTAATGGAAAAATCTACGGAAAAGATTATCAAAGTGTAGAACAAATGACATCCGATCTTCAAGTATTGACTAAAGAAGGATTCCAACCAAAATTAATTCTAAAATTTCCAGAAGTACATCCACTATCCACTGAAGATCTCATTGCTATGGCTAAAGAAGAAAAAGAAAAATACAAACAAGATATAAAGAAAGAAAAAGAGGATGAAAACTCACTATCTTAAATAAATACATCTTACACTTGTAAGATGTTCTTTTTTAAAACTCCATTTGGATGACCTTGAGATTACCCCCACCACTTTTTCTAATCTATAAAACATGCTATCCTACACTATACACCTTCATTTCTTGGCTAAACTTAGAAGCGTCAACATGGAAAACAAGAAAGACGAGTACAAACCACGCTATTGTTGTGAACAAAAATGTACCGATATAGGAAGATGGATGGTAGACGGATTAGCTTGTAGAAAATGTGAATTCTTCGGATCCTGTTACTGCAAATGCAAGACAAAACAACTACCACCACCAGAATTGCGAACCTTTAAAATTTATAAATCAAGATACTTCCACACTTGCTGTCCCCAGAGATGTATCAAATTTCATCCAGAAAAAATTGTTAATTGCCGAGAGTGTAATGCATGTTATAAAGACGACTTTTGTACATGCATCATAAATGCATGCAAATACAGATCAGATTGGTCTTCTCATCCTATTGAAGCTTCAGATCTATAGCTGTAGTCACTGACTGCAGCTCTTTTTTAAAATTTCATTCGGTTGACCTTGAAATTGTCCCCACCAACATATATTCTACAGATCCTTCAATACATTTCTCATTCCGATTTCATTACTCTGACTGGCAACAACATGGGTGACAGGTTTATTTCTTTTGAACATTTAATTACCGAAAGAGATGAGATGGAAACTCTATTTCACAACTTACTCACACTTATGGATAAGTATCCTTTAAGATGGATCAAAATCAAAGTAAAATATGTGGATCCTACCAGAATATTTTCATCATCGTCATCTTCCAACAGTGCAGGGGAAGAAGAAGAAACAACTCATGGTATTAAAATTATTGAATTGGACAACGAGGAACAAGAAATGCAAACTCTGGTTAAAAGTAAACTTAATATTTGATTTAAAACAATTATTAGTGTTTCTAATTTATATTACAGCTAATGCTTATTTCTACACACCACCCATGACCTACCCAAATGGGGTTTTGCGGCAAAATGCTCTGGCCGCCGGTTCGCATATGGGTATATCAACCTTCCCCCACCACTCTACCTTCCCCACTCCTCTACTTCCCCCTCCACCACCTTTGCCCACATATAAGTAACCCTCTGACCATTGCTCACCATTTGTTTGCTAACTTCCGAACAATGAGCTCCTCTCCTTTAACAACAAGTAAATGTACTTTTCTTATTCAATCACAAGAAGAATTACAAACTATTTTTCAAATTTTAAGTGATCTAATAATCACTCCAAATAACACCATTACTATCACTGTGGAAGTTTCCTACAATTCTTCTGATTACGAAAACATGGAAAGCGAAGACGTCGAAGTTTTACAGCTGCCAGATAATAGTCTTCCATCTTCCAAAGCTGCAACACCCGACACAGCTAATAATGATGTTTAGTCGACTACAATTATTTTCTTTACCCCCCACCATTTTTACAGTAATATATAACCTGTCCCTATCTCTGTTTCTCATTTCATCGCCAACTTTCTCACCATCAACACCGCTCCCATTTTTTACCTGCACACATTTAATACACGAAGATGATGGATGATTTTTCATTTACGTCACAATTGGAAGAGGATAAACTCAAACTCGAAATCAACAGACTACAATTAGAAATAAAGAATCAACAAGAAATGATTCAGCTTTTACGACTATTCAAATGCGTACTGTGGATAGTATGTTTTTATCTTCTCATCGCTATCACCTTTGGCGTCTACCACTCCATCACCAGTAAACAACACTTCAACACCTCCTCAAATAAAACCACTACTTTTCTTTGATTAAATAAATTTTTACCCACCTTCAATCTAACCCCTCGGGGCTCACCTTTTTTAAAAACCCCTCCGGATGACCTTGACCCACTTCCAAAACCCACCCATCACTGTCAAAAAAACCCCAGCCGCTACTACCCCTACAACAGTTACAACCGCTGACCTTGACCTGGACCAGGAGTGGGCAAACCCCACTACTACTAACATCATGGTGGTACTAACATTACCAGATGGACCATTCGCTATAGAAGACATTTTAGATTAGAACAATTTATTGTTCTATATTCTGTATTGTTTAATTTAGGATATATTAATAAATTTCTTTGTCTTGTCATTTATTTCTACTACATTCTATTTGGACCTAACTGTTAATTGGATTAGGCACCTATGTATTTTCTAAGTGTAGCCACATTTTATACGTAGAACAATAAGATATATAATTACTCATTAGGCCTACAAATTTAGTTATTAAATTGGTGTTTTACGCTTAGTTTAATATGAAAATTCATGGGACAAAAGTTTTATTATCAAATAAATATGGTTGGGCGGCTTATAATTATTAAATTCTATAAGTTTATTCAATGTATGGGAAGATTCAATTCCACAATCGATCGAAGAGTAATTAAACCTTAGTAAAACGGTTCTAGACGTCTAGCTAAAAGTAGTGAAAACCGCAGGCCTACTACATAAAAGAGAACATTAATTTAAAACCCATCCAAACAATCAAGTGCAAGCTATACTAATTAAAAAAAAAATTCAAATTATAATTAATTTAATTAAAATATTAATTAATGGTAAGAAGAAAATTAATCTTACCTATAGAATATCCAGTACAAATAAACGAACACAAAGTCAAAACACAAAAAATAAAACCCATTTTAGGTACACATTCAATGCCCAACATTGTTCAGTTTTCAAAATAAACAACACAAATTATCACTGACACAGTAAAATACAATTTCGCGAGTTGAGGAAAAACAACGCGTCCGAATGGATGAATACTCACAAGAGTGACCTAGGTTTCGCGGTTTCGCGATTTAAACTGAGCCAAGCTCCCAAGCTGAGAGCTGAGTCGAGTCCGAAAACTGAAAACAGAACACTCACGTGCGAAGAGGTGTAGGAGGGGGAAGCAGTGGTGCCAGTTGCCAGTATTTGGGAGCAAATTTACCTAATAATTCCCATTACCTATTGGTTATTTACTATTTAAAACTGTTAGTGAAAACGTTTTATGTTACTACGATTATAGTTGAACCTCATATTTTAGTTAAATTCATTGCATTTCCCAAGCAAAAAGCAAAGTTTGAAATAATTTCTTCGGTTCCACCAGTTTTGTGAATACAAACGCCTGCAGACAAGAAATGCAATTCCAATACACTCGGGGACTGAAATAAGAAATCACGAACAACAGGAACTAAAACTACTTCCGTTAAGTAGGCTTAGTAGAGTTTAGCCTACTGCCTATGTTTACACCTCTAATAACCAAATTACTATTGAATTTCAAAATTAAAATTTCAAAAACACTTCCACGAATGGATAAAAGTTAGTTTTCATGTTGATTACCTTTATTGTATGTAGAGGAAATAGTATATTTCGTCACAAGGGCCGAAAGTGGCGTTTTGCCGGCCCCGAGATCGTGTTTCAAGTTCGAGACGAAGTCGAGAACTTGAAACGATCGAGGGTTGGCAAAACGCTTTCGGCCCGAGTTATGAACGATATTTTTCATCACACTACACAATTCAGTAAATCCTAAACAAGTGAAAATTACTTTTTCGTTCATAACAAACAAAACATAACTTCAACTTCAACTAACCTATAGCGAGATGTACTGCTTGAGTTTCTGGTTGCTAGGCAACCACTTCACATCAGGTAAGGCCACCAAAACTAATATTGTAACGGTAAGTGACTACAGCTGATTCCAAGGGAAAAGCACTATTTTCCATCTACGTCATACATAGGCTATTTGCAGTTGCTATCAGCTGAACTACTAACCACGTCACTGATTTGTTATTTGTTGTTGTTGTTAATAAATACCTACTAATATCTAGATTTCTCTGCTACCGTTTCCATTACCGCCCTAGGCCGGCAAAACAGGTGTTTCGTTGGTAGAAGTGAGGGTCGAAAACAGGTGATATCGATGTAGTGTGATGAAAAAACTATTACTTTATATACTAAAAACAAAAAAAGTTCGTTAAGTATATTTAAGTAAGTTAAAAAAATACTGTGTCATAGAAGCATGTTGCATATAGAATATATTGATAATTCTATTTCAATAATCATTAAATATGTATTGAAATTAAATCGAATTTATAATGTTATAGAAGAAAATTGGTCTGATAATTTTCAAAAGAAATGCAGTCGAGTAATTTAATTTAATCTAAAAAAAGATGTGATAACATTTTTAAAAGAAAGAAAAAACTGTGTTACAAATAATAGGCCAAATAAAAAAACACACTCTCTCAACAAGAATGGACTAGTTAGTAAACTGGTTAAATTTCAAGCTTGCCATTGATTGAGCAATAGGTTAACCTCAATCCGCAGATCTAGTATCAGTCGAGTGGGCTGCGCGCTGCGCATTCTACCGGACAACATTGGACAATAATCCCAACTGCTTCGGTACAGTACAGTCGCACACACCCACTGTGGATACACTATCACTCGTAAGTCACTTCTCACTATAACTGCAATTAATTATTTCATCTCTTATCATGTCTATTTGAAAATGATCTCCCCGTTTATGTAGGCTGAGAAAATTTAAGTCTAGTCATATTTACAGCTAGACCGATTGAGGTTTATTTTTGTAGACAAAACTGCTAGACTAATTTACCATAAGTTATTACCAGATTAGGCCTACCAATATAGTTTCTTTTTTTTTAGAAATAATTAAACCCTCGATCGTTTCAAGTTCTCGACTTCGTCTCGAACTTGAAACACGATCTCGGGGCCGGCAAAACGCCACTTTCGGCCCTTGTGACGAAATATACTATAGAGATGGAAAATCAGTTATGTCCTTGACTATGCTAAAGGTATACTGTATGGAAGTTTTCTAAATAGGCGCGTCTAAGTTTTCCAAATACTGTACTACAACCACAAACCACGTCAATCGCGGTGTTTCGAGTGGTTTCTTTCTTGGTCAAACTTTTGTTCACAAATATCGAAACTTCATTCACTGGGTGTACAGGCTTACTGTATTTTAGATTGGTAGTGTCTAGTTGAGATAAATCGGCCAAATATTATACTGAACAAATTAATATTCTAATTTCACTTTGAAAATCGTAAAATTTTCCTAACAAAGACTGAATATGATGAAATCTCATACAAGGAATGGAATAAGTTACTGTAATATGAAAGAGGTTAGTTTGGCAATCCTGGTCTAACTGACAGCATTGCAATAATTAACATAGTCACGCTCAGATAACCTATAGAATAATTTTATTAAAATCAACTCTTACTTCATTGTTTAATCTGCAAAAATATATTGTTAAGTTTTTATATTGAGAGTAATACTGTACCATTTTCTCTCGTTCAAAGATGTGGATTAAAATTTATGACCTAACGTTTAGGGTTTTCAAAGATAACTGCTGTAATTTATTTCACTAGGCCTATATAAGATAAAATTTGGAAACACATCTGTATGATTTTGATGCTTGCTTACTTTGCCATAATTTTAAAAGTTGTATTTTAAACTAAACGTGGTAAAAGATGGTTTTATACATTATATGATTAATTTGTAAATTTATTTGTTGTCTAATGTTTATTAAAATCAATTTACCCGCACCCTCTCATCACTTGTCAATTTTTTTAGCAATGAGAGCGCCAGACGTAACGGCCTCAGTTTAGAAAAAATAAAAATAAAACAAACGGAATCAGACCAATTACTACGGATCCACAATCCCACAAGTTTAATAGTGTCAGTATCTAATGACAATGATAACTGACACAAACTTTCTCCCAGTAACAAATGACAAAAATAATTTTGGCCATTTCAACAGCACACCAAGTCTTGAAAGCTTTAGTGTGGGTTGAGGGCAAGTTCGACTCCATAGCAGGCTGTTGCGGTCGACTACTTTTTTCAATTACCCATAAACATAAAAGATAAAACTTAATTTTCTCCTCAAACATTTGGCTTAGAATGATAACGTCCAGTGTTTCTCAACCGGTGGTATGCGTATACCACTGGAGGTATGCAGGAGCATTTCAGGTGGTACGCAAGAGACAAAGGAAGAAATAAAAACAATTAAAATACGAAAAATAAAAAAAATTGTCTCTGATCGAGGTAACGAGGATTGTTTTGGTCAGCTCGGTTCTGCCCTAAACTTGAATTGTTTCCAGTTCAAAATTTGCCTTACAATACAATATCCTAGGCTCTCTCCGACTGTCTATAAGGGTGGGTGTTGTGTTACCAACAAATTTGAAAAGCATCAGGTGGTACGCAGGCACAAAAAGGTTGGGAAACACTGGAGTAATTTTTGTTTAAAAATTTTGAGCTTGTTTGAGGTTGTAAGGAAAATTTATTACAAGTTAACAGTTTTTGTGAAAATACAAAAAAAGTCAAACACTTTACGTCATAACTTTTGAACTTTCTACATAAATTTCTTTTTGATTTTGCTTTATGTATAATTAATTACTGTCACAAACAAAAATTATTTACAGTGTGTTGACAGTGGCCCATTTAGGAATGGAAGAGGATATACTTCAAGAAATTAGAGATGAAAGGCTTAAAGACATATTTGCCTTTCTAGATCAGCATATACCAATGTCACTAAAGGTAAGTATGTAATGTAAGTACATTACATTGCAATCTTATCAGGGGTGTCACTATAGGCGGGGGGGGGGCGTTCCCCTAAATCTGTATAATACAGTTTATAAAAGTTGGGAATTTTAAGCCTAGAGTTGGGATTTTTGAGAGATTTTTAGGCAGTTATTGATTTATTTCGAGTTTCTGGATGATTTCCCTACTAAAAAATATGAACAATAATACCAATAAAAAGATTTAAAATGGTAATAGGCTTTAACGTTTATATTGCAATCTTCTTCAAATTCCCAACCCATATGGTTATTATGAACTTTTACTTTCCCAACTCAACCACCTCAATTCCCATTAAGCCTACTGTATTCTCAAATTTCCAATTTCCAATTGACTATAAGTTACTGTCGTTGATTAGGAAGTTTCATGATTTTTCCAAACTATTTGGAAAATTCGAATTTTTTGTGTTGGAATCCTAACTTGAACGAAAATCTCAACTTGACAAAAAATCTTTAAATTACATTACGTTACCACAACTTGACCTACAATACCCAACTACCCCCTGAGTTACAATCAGGGGCGGCTTTTAGAGGGTAGGCAGCTGCCTACCCAAAAATTTAAAATAATTGGTATTTATTTTTTAAGATTTTAATTGCAGTATCCGTTTTTATAGCCAGATCTTTAACAGAAAAGTAATGTTCGACCATAACCTTCAACAATATTAAAATTAGTTAATTAAATGTCCAGAACTGTTATCCTGACTATAAGTCTATACGCAAAACTTGCGAGGAGACAAGCGCACTAAATATCATTTGACAAAGCTGCAAAGATTTGGCAACGGAGCGCGGCACCAACCGGCAAGACGGAGATGAGAGGCAGAAGAAGTCTAATACCTGACTTTTGTCTTTTTCGAGTTCGACTCCGTCCGTCGGTCAACAACAGATGGAACAGGCCTCACCTCACTTTGTTAAGTGTGCCGTGTTGTGATGGTTATGTTACAATATGGAAAGATATATTGTAAAGTTGAAGAGAGGAAGTACTGGGATTACACCTAGCGATTAGGACAATAAAAGCCCTAGGTTAGAGGAGCCACATACAAGTGGAAACGTTTCTAAGACTAATTCGAACTCTGACTCGTCACTTTTCACCTAAAGTTGTTCATGTCCCAAACAAATATCTACCATAATCACAGATATCCACAGTAACTGTAATGCCATCACGCAGCCAAGAATAAACTTTCCTAAACAGTTGGTTAGGGAAATTCTAGATCGTTTAAAAATCACGTTATGATACGGTGTTTTTATCGGTCCTATTGAAAAGAGAGAGCTTAGCTCCTGAGTAATCCTGGCATTTTGTCGTTTTATTTCTCAAATAATAAATTAGATTTTGTTAAACAGTTAAGATATTTATGAGATGGTTCCCTTTAATTGGTTCCCTTCCTTTAAAATTGGTTCCCTTAATACAATAATGAGAAAATGAGCCATGGTTTTCAAAAGACTTAGGACTAAGATTAATTTGAATAAACGCAAATTTTCTTCAAGAAATTGTTCTTTTACTGATCCTCATGAGTCCTTAGTCGACATCGAGCAATTTATTTTGATACAATTAGTTCTAAATCAATGAAATGAGAAAAATCCAATATTGTGAATATCAGTGATCACCAAAAACTACATCTGTAGGCCTATGTTAACAGATGTTTAAAATGCTCAAACCATTCTCAATGTTATTCTAATGGGAAAATTTCCAATTTAATTTGTGGATATAGCGCCCTTATTTGAAGTCCGATTCTCATCAATTTTTGGCGGAAACAACTACAGACCAAGCCCTATCCAACGACACCAAAAACTTGAAAATCGGTTGAGAATTGTAGGAGGTGTTCTCTACACAAAAAACCCCTTAGCGTATTAAATGAGTATAGATAGATTTTTTAAATTTCATAGGTACTCCATACCCCCTCAGCCTCCCTCCATACCCCCCCGGAAAGTTGCCTACCCAATATATAAAACCTAGAGCCGCCCCTGGTTACAATTCCCATAAACCCAAAATTCAAACATCAACCAAATTATTATGGAAAACGTGCAATTTAATAACTCAATCCAAAAGGCTTATATTACAATTGAGTAAATAAAAATTTTGCAACTCAAACACAACATCTCCAAGAACTGTAACTTCTACACCTGTCACCTAAATACAATTATGACAACAGTATATAAAAATACAAATGAACCATTTACTCACATTAAAAAATAGAGCTTCAATAGACAGAAAGTATTAAGAGTCATCTTCACCCCTGGGCCAGTAGTCCATTGTTGCACAGTCGGCAATGTTAACTATACGGCTTTTAATGCAAAACATGGTATTCGATTCCTCTGTTTCGGACGCCGTTTTTCTTTAAACTTGGTAAGTGTTTAGTTGAATAGTTATATTAGGTCCCTCATACCTCGAAAGTTTGAAAATTTTACTAAATTTTGAAATAATATTTCAAAGGAAAATTGAGTTACTTTGCAACGTCACAAAGAGTAATATTTATTAAATTTTCAAAATTTCGAGGTATGAGGGACCTAATATAACTATTCAACTAAACACTTACCAAGTTTAAAGAAAATCGGTTGAAAAACGGCGTTTGAAACAGGGGAATAAAATACCATGTTTTGCATTAAAAGCCGTATAGTTAACATTGCCGACTGTGCAACAATGGGCTAGTGGCACAGGGGTGAAGATGACTCTCGATTTATAATTTTACAACTTATAAGCTTGTGAAATAAATTAAACTTGTGTCTAGTGGGATTCAGTTTTGTCAGTTAACAATTTCTATTAAATTTTGATTATAATAGTTTTATTTCATGACCTTAAATCTTTTTAATACAGTATCTAATAAAATAATAATTTGTTTTATTCTTCCTGAAACATTACAATAACGTTGTTAAACTAACATATTGAAATATTTATAACTATTATGGAAGATCTGGTTCTAGATTGCTTTATAATATCAGATAATTGGTACTAAAGCTGCCTGAAGCAATCTTTTGTATGTGGGTTTGTGACGCGTTTCACAGATTATGGCATCATCAGACTTAACAAACACACATAAACTAACAGTACCATTACATAGACACAAATATCACCTTGCGGATCGTTAATTTTACTAAAAGCGGACATTGAAAAACACGCACAAATTCTGGGAGCTCCCATTACGGCCACACGGTAGAGTTTCGTGCACGCCAGTAACACGCCAGTCCGTGCACAAACCTCTACCGTGTGGGAGCTCCCAGAATTTGTGCGTGTTATTCAATGTCCGCTTTTAGTAAAATTAACGATCCGCAAGGTGATATTTGTGTCTATGTAATGTACTGTTGGTTTATGTGTGTTTGTAAAGTCTGATGATGCCATAATCGGCGAAACACGTCACAAACCCAAGTATAAAAGATTTCTTCAGGCAGTAAGTACCAATTATCTGATTTATAACTATATTATATATGTTTAACAACGTGCCTAAGGTTTTACCAAAATAAAAGCCTAACATTACAATCTTGTGTTTTATGTGATTTTATAATGGGTTTACTTCAAATTGAGCCCCAAGAGTCAGGAAACCTGCAAAAATTAGTTGAGAAAAGCTCAAACTGAGTTGGTGAATGTTTGGCTTTCCCAGCCCCCCTAAAAATTTTGTCTAGCAACGAATCTCATAACCCCGAATATCATAAGATATTTTAAAGACATCCCTATAAATTATTCAGTTACTTCATAATTAATGAGTGTGGTTATCTTTTGTAATTTAAAGCATGTTCTTTAGGTGCTGAACCTGATGAAGAGTTTTGATAAGGGAGATCCAACCAATGAAACTGACTTGAAGGTGTACTGTCCTCACGGCGAAATTGGTTCTGGAGTTGTTATTGTAACTCTCAATTACCTTAATAAGGTATTAACCATAAATTATTGACTAAATTATAGTAGGTGCCCCAAAAATGCGAGCTTGAATTTAAGTGTTGCCAGTTTTTGCCAACTCATCCGGTTACCAGCTGAAAACAAAACAAAATAAAACTGACAACATCGCTAGGCAAGAATAATGTAAATCAGCTTCCAGCTGTTTAAATGTTCAAACTTACAATTTCTTGGCACATATTTATAGTATAAGTTGTAACTATCATTTGTTAGTTTATTCCTCTTACACTCAGGGCAGGTGCGGGCTCGCGTCTTTCTTTTGCCAAGGATTGATTCCTTGAGACCCTTATACACATGTGAGGCCCAACAACCTCACGCTTGTCTCAAAACATTTTTCCAGCCAGCAGCTAGATGCAGGCCCAACGGCCCACGTTAATGATTGTTTCAATTTAGTTTAGTTCTTTTAAATGGTTTAAGTTAAAAAAATTAAGTTAAAAAAAACATTTTTCATTCCAGTTCAATAACTGGATTAAAAAAAAAATTAAGTTAAAAAAAAACATTTTTTACCCTTCTGAAACTCCATAAAACCCTTTTCCTACTATCCAATCATTCTGGTTTGTCAACTCATTCGAAAGTAAGTGCTGCCTTACACCCCTGTACCAAATTTCATCAAAATCAGAGGTTCATTATAAAAGTTATCATGATCATGCCACAGAGACAATATATACATATTATATACAGTTAACTCTCGCTAATTTGAAATCCTCGGTATCTCAAATTATTTTCATTCCCTTTTAAAACATGCGTAACTCAATTAAAAACTATACATAGCCTTTTCCTTGAAGTCATTTAATACGGGAAGTCAAATTTTCCCTATAACTCGAAATTTGTGGCGTAAGTTGAAACTTCAGCACACAGTTCGATGAATTAGTTACATTATTATTGCCAACGAGTGTGTGACATGTCTAGTACAGCTATTAGAGTGCCTGTATAGCACCTGTAAAGAGGATAAAAAAGTCCATCCCCCTTTTTGAATTTTGTTTGTTTGTTAAGGTGAACAAATAGGGTAACGGGATGAACGTAACTTAACACAAAGTAATTTTTGAAGTTATCAAACATTTTGAGTCATTTTGGGGGGACGGCCCACCACTCCACCAGGACTTACAAGAAAATCTTAAATGTAAGCATAAGTTGATATGTACAGTACATGAAATTTAAGGTCTCACTTGGCAGAGAACAATGCTGCAAACTAAACTTAAAATGGACCCAGATGGAAAGTGTTGGCATTCAAAGTTTGCATTAAATCAAATGAGTAAAACTTTAAAATGCAATAACTTTCTTAATACTCAGCCTTTTGTGGCTTATTACTCTAAATACAAAGACGTTTAAGATGATTTATGAATTTACAAAGGCCAAAGTGTATTGACTTCATTGAGAAGACATCCCTTAGAGGGGGTTTGAATCGAAACTTATTTAGCCTATGTCACATCATACATAGTTTTAAACGTCCTAGTATTTGGAGTAATAAGCCACAAAACCAACGTCAAAAGGTTGAGTATTAAGAAAGTTATTGCATTTTTAAATTTTACCCTTTTTAATCGAAACTTTGATTGCATACAATTTCCAACTGGGTCATCCATTTTAAGTCTCTAGTTTGCAGCATTGTACTCTGCCAAGTGAGACCTTTAATTTGATGTACATATCAACCTGTGCTTTCTTTTAAAATTTTCTTCTGACTCCTGGTGCGCCACCCCCCTAACATGACTCAAAATGTTTGATAGCATCAAAAGGTACTTTGTGTTCAGTTACTTTCATCCCCCAAATTATGTTTGTTTACCTTAAAAAAATACCCCCCGTCGCAGCAGACCTGCGTACTCAGCGAATTTCCAAATTAGTAATATTAATTTTAATCAGATAAACCTGTAAAAAAAGTATCTTAACATGCCCATAAATAGGGAAATAAATGTCTATTCTCCTTATGATAAATAGGGAAAGAGTATGCAGGTATGCTGCCATGGGGAACACTAAAAGTAGGTTTTTAGCTTAAAAACATAATTATCTCGACCATATGAAGCCATATACTAAGTTTCATTAATATCTGTCCATTGCTAAAGGAGTTTGCCTATTCTCCATGTGATTAACATGGGAAAGGAGTATGCAGGTTTTCTGCTATGATAAGCACAAAAACCAAGATTTTTTTACAATAAATGGATTAATCTCAACCAAATGAAGCTGAATACCAAGTTTCAACCAAAAATATTGGTTAATAATTGAAATATTAGCACATCCTTATTCTCCATAAGATTAACATAGGAGCCCCAAAATACAATGTACTGTCTTTAGACTTTGTAATATCTCGGTAACCATTGGAGATAGAGCAAAGCTTCAAAATACTAAATTGTGTGTTTTTTTTAAGCTGAATCCAATGGTCAAAATAAAAATTTAAAATTTTCAAAAATTACATATGAAAAATTCAAAAAACCCATTTTTGGGGTACAAAACCCCCAAAAACTACCCCTTCCGGTAGGTCGATATGTCTGGTTTACGAACTCATCCGAATAAACGTAGGTTTACACATCTCTACCAAATTTGGTGTCGATCGGACCTTTTTTACGAGAGTTATCGTGTCTAGGGACACATACATACATATATACAGGGTGTCTTCAAAGTCCATCACCAAACTTCATAATATGACTAATTGGGTCAAAATAAGAAAAAAAAATCCTATGAAGGTATGTCTAAAATGCATATTTACCCAGATATCCGCCATTTTGTTTTTTTCCACTTAATAATTTTTTTTCGGTGACGGATTAATCTAGGAACTTCATATTTGGCATGGATCTTTATAATACTAATTTCCATTTCCACAATAAAAATTATTTTTTTCCTATGCATATTTTCAAAATGGCTGCCATTTTAAATTTTTGAACTCAAATATCTCAAAAACGGTAAATTTTATAAAAATATTACAAGAAACACAAAAGTTGACAACTTAAATTATCTAAACAACGAAACCAAGTTTGTAAGGATCCGCCACTAAATAACGGAGTTATTGAGATTTTTCTCTTAAAATAACCTAAATTGGCATTAATCATATTGCAAAATCAGTGTTTTTCTGCAGAAAAAACACAATAACTCCGTTATTTATTGTTGGATCCTTACAAAATTTGTATCACTGTTTAGATAATTTAATTTATCAACTTTTTTGTGTCTTGTAACATTTTTATACATTTTACCGTTTTTGAGATATTTGAGTTTAAAATTTTTAAATGGCCGCCATTTTGAAAATATGCATTGGAAAAAAATAATTTTTATTGTGGAAATGAACATTAGTATTTTAAAGATCCATGCCAAATATGAAGTTCCTTCTGATCGTCTCGGCCTGCGACCAGTCTATGCCGCGAAGGAAACCCCGACGCGACAAACAACCCGTTTACTGGTGGACTGAAGAGATTGCGGAACTCAGAAGAACATGTTTAAGAACTAGACGAGCCGCCACAAGAGCGAGAATTCCCGCAGACAGAGTTCGTAAGTCGGAGGCCTATAAAGCTGCGAGAAAATCTCTCCGCCAGGCGATAAACAGGAGCAAGGCGAATAGCTGGAGGAGACTTCGTGACGACGTTGACTCTGACCCGTGGGGCCTGGGTTACAAACTTGTAACACAGAAACTCGGCGCCCGCTCTCCACCTTCCATCATGGAGGGCGCCACCATGGGGAGGATCGTCGCTGCGTTGTTTCCTGAACATCCACAGCGACCGCCGGTTGACTTCGGACGGGTAGAGGACGTTCCACTCTTCACCTTCAAGGAGCTGGAAACCTCCGTACTCTCCCTGAAGAGCAACAAGGCTCCTGGCCCGGACGGGATTCCCAGTGAGGCTTTAAAGAAAGTATTTTCAATCAACGCTGACTTGTTGTTGAGAATGTACAATGCCTGTTTGGTAGAAGGGGTGTTTCCGGCTCCCTGGAAAACAGCCAGGCTTGTACTGATCAGCAAGGGCAAAGGTGATCCCGAACTGCCGTCGTCCCACAGGCCTCTCTGCATGTTGGACACGGCTGGGAAGCTGTTCGAGAAGCTGATCCGTTCCCGCCTGACTTCTGCCGTGGAAGCTGCCGGGGACTTATGCCCCCGTCAGTACGGCTTCAGAAAGGGACGGTCAACGATCGACGCTGTCACCGAAGTTCAGAGAGCTGTGGAGAGAGCCGAGAGCCACAACCATTTCTCCCGCCGAGTAGTGCTTCTTGTTACGCTTGATGTCAAGAATGCCTTCAACTCGGCGAGGTGGATCGATATGTTGGATGCGCTTCGTAACACCTTTCGTATTCCTGCATATCTGTTGCGGCTCATCGAGGATTATCTACGCTCTCGAAGCCTGATCTATGACACGAGGGACGGAACGCGGACGATGGAAGTCACTTCTGGTGCCGCACAAGGCTCAATACTCGGCCCGGATCTCTGGAACGTTGCCTATGACAGCCTCCTGAGGTCCGAGATGCCTGAGGAAACCACTTTGGTTGGGTACGCCGATGACGTCGCAGCTCTCATTGCTGCACGCAACGTTGAGCTGGCCCAACTAAAGTTGAACCGAGTTATGCGGGTTGTCAACAACTGGATGTCCGATCACGGTCTCTCGCTTGCTCTTAGTAAGACGGAGATCGTGATTCTCACGAAGAAGAGGATCGACACCGTCGTCCCGTTTCGAGTGGGAAGGGAGGTGGTCACATCAACTCGTGCCGCCAAATACCTTGGGGTTATGGTGGACACCAAGTTAAGCTGGAGGGATCAGATCTTCCGTACGGCGGACAAGGCCGCTAAGGTAGTTACTCACCTTAGTAGGCTGATGGCCAATGTCGGGGGTCCCCGATCCAGCAGAAGACGTCTGTTGATGTCCGCGGTCCAGTCCGTGCTCCTTTACGGGGCAGAGGTGTGGGCAGGCGCTCTAGATAAGGAGTGCTACAGGTTGCGACTCGCCCGGGTTCAGCGTCAAGCTGCGCTCCGGGTGTGTTCCGCCTACCGGACAGTGTCCGAGCCTGCCGTCCTGGTGGTCGCCGGAGTCATCCCTGTCAAGCTCTTGGCAGGGGAGAGGAAAGCGATTCATCAGAGACGTGGCGAGATCGGCAAGGACACGGCAAGAACAGAAGAGCGCTCCCGAACCTTCCAGCAATGGCAACACAGCTGGGAGCACGACACCCGAGGACGATGGACTGCGCGACTTATCAAGCAGGTCCAACCATGGGTGGAACGGCGGCATGGGGAGGTGGACTACTACCTGACCCAATTTTTGACAGGTCACGGCTATTTTCGATCGTACCTGAACCGGATGGGAAAGACCGGTGCACCGGACTGCATTTATTGCCCGGGTGTTCCCGACGATGCGGAACACACATTCTTCCGCTGTCCCCGTTGGGAAGGGCCCCGCCTGGAGGCCACACAAATATTTGGTGCATTTTCGGTGGACTCGGTCTGCCAAAAGATTTTGGAGGATGAGGGCAACTGGGATTGTTTGTCACAGTTCGTCCGGGGCATCCTCCTGGAAAAGAAAACCGATCTGGACCGCGAAGTGGCCCAGATCCCTTGATAGAGCGGCTGGATAAGGAGCGAGCCCGACGGGCGTAAGCCAAATTTAGGCCTAGCCTGACGTAATGTGATAAACAATTCCAGGTTAGATTCCTAAAGAGTAGAGGAGGTTTTTTAGTGGGTAAACCCGTTTTTTAGGGGAGCCCCACACTACAGGCTGGCCACCTGTGTGCGTAATGCATTTTTCCGCCTCTCCCTCAAAAAAAAAAAAAAAATAAATAAATAAAAAATATGAAGTTCCTTGATCAATCAGTCACCTAAATAAAAATTATTAAGTGGAAAAAGAAAATGGCGGATATCTGGGTAAATATGCATTTTAGGACATACCTTTATAGGAACTTTTTTGCTTATTTTGACCCAATTAGTCATATTAGGAAGTTTGGTGATGGACTTTAAAGACACCCTGTATATACATATATACATATATATATACATATATATATATAAATTTTAATGACTATTATTTTTGGTCTCTGGGCACCTAAAAACGAAAAAGTAACATGGTCCCGGGCTTAGGTCTTACCATGAGACCTACGGTAATAGCTTATTCCCTATGGAAAATTCGCTAAAAAAAAAAAAAAAAAAAAAAAAAAAAAAAAAAAAAAAAAAATTAAAGGGGGGGGTGCGGACTTTTGTTACACTCTGTATAACTCAAACTCGAACTACTCGTAATCCGAAGAAAAATCATATTATCCGTGAATTTTGAGTTAGTGAGAGTCGACTGCTTGAATGACAATAGTTATTTGTGCTTCTAAGGACTAAAGTACAACTTTTTCTCCCTGAAGGGAAACTGTGTTCGCCCGAAGGTGAAGCCGAGGGCGACAATTTCCCTGAGGTAGAAAATGTACTTTATTTCCTAAGTGCACACAACATTTTTCCTCCACCTACACAAATAACAAATAACTATAGGCCTAATAGCAATTTTACGTTCATATGATCCCTTGCTCCGACAAGCTGGATTAGTCACATTATCTTAAAAAAACATACACATTCACAAGGTAGGATATATCAATTTGAAAGAACACAACAGAAAGAACAAAACACAATTCAGGCTTAAATTAGGCGCCGCGAAATAGCGAGCTTGGAAATTTAAACGGCTGGTAGCTGATTTACATTAGTGTTACCTAACGATGTTGTCGGTTTGTTTTTGTTTCCATGTTTTCCTACATTTGCAGTAATAACATATGCCAACAACTGGATGAGTCGGCAAAATTCGGCAACACTGTTTAAAATTCATCAGGCTCGCATTTTCGTGACGCCTACTATAGTCAAAATTCTCACTTAAAAAAATGCACAAAACACATTTTAACCTAGTCTCACTTCTGATAATATTCCTTGACAGTTAAACCATCAAAGTGTTGTAAAACTGTGTTCGGGAAATTTTATGTCTCATTTTCTGCCTCTCATTTAATGTTTGGCGGAGTAAAAACTAATATAGTTCCTTACTATCACTCCATAAATCAGTAGTCATCCACACCAGCACAATCCATTTTACAACAGGAGTAAAAACTAATAATTCCTTACTATCACTTCATAAATCATTATAGTCATCCACTTCTTAATCTCTCTTTTAATGTTATTCTTATGTAACTAACTTTAACCCCGTGGTACAAAAAAAGTTAAGTTTTCTCTAGGTAAAAAAAAATTAGTACTCATGTCACATGGGATAAAAATTATTACGGCTTTACATATTAGGTGGAGGAAAGCAATGTTTTTGGCTTCTGCACCTCAAAACAAAAAAATAACGTTGTCCCCGGCTTAGGTCTTACCGTGACTACTAATGTAATAACTACTACTGTAATAACATTTTCTATATAAAGAAATCCTCAAAATTATTTTTAAGCACCTGAGATATTTTACCATTATTTCAGAGTGAGTACAGGTTCATCGAAATATACTGCGGCGAAGATAAAGTTTCTGTACTACAACAAGCCCTTATGGAGACAAAAAAATTAAACTGGACCAACCTAATATTTGAAGGAATTATTTTCCAGCTTTGGCCAACCATAAATGCAGTATTAGAAAGCAAAAATGTTTCTTACTGTGCATCAAAGTACACATGTATGTTCCTTCCCTCTGAATTGTACACATCGTTCGATCAAGAGTAAGTATTGTATACTAGGTAAGTTTTGTAGTTATTTTACACCATGTGTGTTATTTTTAAGTGTGTTAGTTATTGTCACACCATGTAAATAATTAATGGAAAATCTCTATTTATTAAGGCGAAGTTAGAGCTCTTTCACACCAGTGCGGTCTGGCACCGTCCCGTGCCGGACAAAAATGTTTTGACTGATATTCAATAGGTGCGTTCACACTAGTGCAAAATAAGTGTTGACCAAGGTGCAACTCTCAAAGGCTCAACCGATCCCATCAACTTCCACTCACGCCTGCCACCACTTAATTACACATGGGCCCTCCCACCAATGTTGCCATAAATCGGCTAACCCTTTAAGAGTTGCACCACCAGGTCAGGTTTGGTCATGAGAAGGAATTGAACCCGCTCCGTCGTAGACATCCTGGCCAGGGAGCTTACGACTTATTAGCAATCTGTGATAAGTTGATTGACACTATGGCTTGATTTTTATGCAAAATAACTAAGAAAATTACTACTGAGCAAGGTTTGATCTCTCAGTACTCTGAAAAATGTGGCGCATTTCATTATACAGGTTACCCTAGTATTATTTTTTAAAGAGAAAGAATACATTAAAACAACTTTCAAATTAGCGATTCTCAAAATCATGAGTAGGCCCTACCTTAACCGGCTCCGGATCAACGTGTACACTGGCCGAACATACGTAGCGAACACAAACATGTCTACCGAACAATCACTGACTATGATTTACATAAAAAAAGAAATAAAGAATAGAACCGTATCCCATAAAGTTAACCGTTGCTATGAATCACATGGGAAAAACATAATATTGTGGAACATCAGGTTTATCGTCAGCTTTTCTTCATGTTCCTGCATTTTGATTTGTCTTGCACCTGCGTAAACATTATTTTTATAAATAGTGCACGTATTGCTTGACATCGAGCAATTTATTTTGATACAATACAAAAGTTACAGTTAGTTCTAAATCAATGACATGCGACCAAGCCAATATTGTGAATATCAAGTGATCAACATAAACTAAAGCTGTAAGTTAACATGTTCACTGCGGCTAGGAATAATAAAACCTACCCGAAACACTAAAATATATTATCATGAAAATACATACCTTATACTGTCCAAAGATGATTTCAAGGCTTGAAATTAAGTTTCCGCCGCATTTTGAACGTCTGCCGCCATTTCAAAATAGTACCGCCCGGTTGGTAGTCAGCACCTGGCGCTCCCCTTCGACTGCCCACTACATCGCTATTCCACTTTCACTTCATTTTAGTGCGTTGAAACTAATATATATGTTATTTATTACATAAATAATAGTGTGTTGTATAAAAATATAGGTGTTTTCAGTTACTGCCCGATCAAAAAAGACTCGGCTACCGACCGGTCGGTAGCCCGCAGTGAACGTGTTAAACAGATGTTTAAAATGCTCAAACCAATCTCAATGCTATTCTAATGGGAAAATTTCAAATTTAATATAGGGAGAGCGCTCTTATTTTAAGTCTGATCCTCATCAATTTTTGGTGGAAACAACTACAGACCAAGCCCTAACCAACGACACCAAAAACTTCAAAATCGGTTGGGAGTTTTACGAGGAGTTGTCTACACAAAAAGACCCTAAGCGTATTAAATAAGTATAGATTAACATTTTATTTTGTTTCGAAATAGGCTTACATAATATTTAAAAGTTTACTAAATGATTATGAAGTTGCCCGCCTTAACCGGCCTTTCAGGTTATCCGACCTAGGCCCGATTCCGTGAGGGTCATTCAAGAGAGAGATTTTATATGCATTCTGTGTCGACCATGTTTTTTTTAAGAGGTTGGCGGACCTCTTTTTGCCTTACTTTACCCCGTTCACATAGACTATTGATCTGTGGGTGGATCGTATTAGACAAAGTAAGGGGGTAAGCCGCTACAGTACAAGGTGAAAGGTACTGATAAAAGTCAATGGCAAAATGCGGATTCGAACCCACGACATCGCTGCCATGGTCTCGAAGTCCTCACTACACCACAGGCTCACCCACAGTGTAGATGAGTGTTTATATGTTGATCAAGTGACTAATAAAATTTAATCTAATTTTAGAGTGAAAGTGCCTGATGGACTGAGTATTCGCCCATTGACTAGTACAGATGCCACCCTGATAGACGAAACCTGGGCCTACCACGGTCCAACCACTTTTGACTTCGTTCACCATTCCATCGTTGTCTTCGGAGGCCTGGGATTGGTTAGAAAACAAGACAACCAGCTGGTCAGCTGGGCCGTGGGGGTGTGGAACACTATTGGCATGGTTTACACTATGCCCGATCATCTCCATAGGGGATATGCTGCAGTAGTAATCAAATCACTGGCAAGCAAATTTATAAGCAAAAATATTCAACCTGTGTGCTTAAGCAAACTTGATAATACCCCATCTATAAAACTTTTCAAAAAGCTTGGATTTGTTGATGTTGGTCTTTTCTATATTGTAGATCCACAATGAAGGGTGGGGTTCAGGATTTGTGCTTTCAGGAAAGTGCTATTGACCTTAGCACTTGACCCGACAGGGTTAAACCAAACAAAAGTTCTGATGATTGGGAATTTTTCTGTTGCAACTGAATAAT
Source organism: Neoaliturus tenellus (assembly GCA_030545055.2). Taxonomy (NCBI): domain Eukaryota; kingdom Metazoa; phylum Arthropoda; class Insecta; order Hemiptera; family Cicadellidae; genus Neoaliturus; species Neoaliturus tenellus. Next base: position 129,210,420 of record CM061534.1, read on the forward strand.
TCTAGTTCTACTAGTAATAAATGGCAACTTATAAATTTAAAATATAATTATATAACAATTTATTGAAATGCTTTAAACCTTTTAACAGGATTAAAGCAATATAAATTGTAGAATTTTAAGGTAAATTGTAAAAACTTTTGGATGCATCAATTTTCAAGGAAGTTTTCAACCATTTTTGAATACAGGGTGAACAACTTAACTGTGCCACCATTGGCATATCCTAAACTATGTGATTTAGAGAAAACTTTAAAGGGGGGACATCACCTACTTTTTCAAGGCAATAAAAAATATGAATTCCATTTTCTTCTAAATGGCCGCCATTTTCCAATATGGCGGCCAACTTGAAAATTTCTTATGGAACACCCTACATTTAATTGCGTTTTTGGAATATTCATGTAATTTTAAGACAATTTTATACTTTGACATTTTTCTCTAAACCTAACGGTAAGCGAGCTATAGGTAATTAAAGTTCATTTTTAGTTCCATAAGAATAACATAGGGCAAACTTATCTGCCCATATCAGCGACCAAGGAATACTATAGACTGGCAATGTGGCTCGCAGATTGAAGCCGGTCTGCGCCTATGGTGGAGGGGAGACAGGCACGTGAGTGCGCGTGCGTCGCACAATACCGCGCGTCGAGCGGCTATGAACGGTCACTGTCATTGCAGCGACTACTCTTGCGCTGTGAGTAATTTTGATTAACGATGCCTTATTGTGTCGCATACGGGTGCAATAATAATTTAAGAAAAAACTGTAGGTGTTTCTTTTCACAGGCACGTAGTTGATTAGCTGCACATGTGTTAAATAGCTACTAACTAATCAATTTATTTTAGGCCTACGGTAAATTTGTTTTTTAGTTTGCTCAGTCAATAACTTACACCCACTTTTGAAACTGCATTATACTTTAACATTTTATCACTGTCTACTTAATGTTTACTACACACTCTATTTATGTTAACTATAAACTATTACAAAATATGAAATACTGTATTGCTGTAACTTGTTTGGTAAAATACACTGTTTCTGCTTTTTCGAAGATTTTATATTGTGGTAAAAAGAGTTATCCATCACTATGACTTAGAGTTTCGTCAAATAATTAGGAATTAAGAAATTTAAACTATTTATAAAATGTTTTAAGATGGAAAGCCATTAGCTTAGCTACGAAGTGGTAGGCCTACGCCCGTTCCAACTGAATGATAAGATTTTGCTCTTTTATTGGGCGTGTACGTGGACGTCCCCGTTAAATATGATTTCCTTCCATGATAAACTATAAAACTATAGATTGTCACTAAATTACTGAATACTAACTACCGACACAATTTAGACATACAGCATACGGACAACTAACTGTTGACACAACCAGTACATATATAAACAACAATAGGCCTACAAGACGCTTATCTAAGACACGTGTGCGAGACAGTGTCAGAATTGTCAACTTTTTGGTGCATGGCAAAGTCATTTGATATTACCAGATCATTTGTTGTTATGATAAGTGTGGCTACTTTTTAAGAGAAGGGGGCAAAATTAAACCTTTACTGTCAGTTTATTTTTATTTATCAGTTTATTTTTTTATTTTTAGTTCAGGACTTTTTTATATCACAAAGTTGCTGAATATTAACTATTTTTGTGGAAATAATTTGTATGTAAAAATATTGATAGGCAGGTTTTAACAGCCATGTTATACAGTCAATAAGGGAGGCTACTTTTTCTGTTTTAAAAACAAACAGTTTTTATTTCTAATAAATATCTTAGTAAAATTTACAGTATCAAATATCAATTAAAACTTCAATTAAAAATACAACGTATATATCAATGTATTTTTTGTAATATCTAGTGCCTTATTATGTTTGTATAAGCTAATTTTTGTTTTGTTTTAAATAACTATGTATTTTTAAAATCATACATATTTAAACTTTGTTAATACATTTTGTCGTTTTCACGGAATGTTTTTCTTGTTTATTAATGCCTTTCCTTAGTCATTATTCAATAATAAAGTGTTGCAGTAATTATTTTGGATACAATCACCTTTAAAAAATAATAATTCACAAAATAATAACAAAGTAATAAACTATCAAAGTTGTATACATGCGACAAGTGCTCCGAACTGCGGCGCGGCGGCACGGGTCGCGGCAGCCGGCCCGTCGGCAATTAAACTATTAACTTTGAATTAGAATAAAACCAAAACGAAGCGTTACACAAAAAAAATGAATTTCAAACAAAACTGCTTTGCTATAATTTTGTATTTTTTTCTTCGTATTATTATTTTAATTTTGACATAAAAACATTACCATAGGCACCGTTATATAGTAATGTTCATCATACTAAAATATCAAAATTTTATCTTGACTATAACTATATTTTTTTACAGTGTTACTGAAACGTGGCGAATTAAAATCTGCGCCCGTCGCGAGCAGTAGACCCGCTAGTTGCACCTATGTGGAACTATAGAAAGTGGCTTGAACACCTATCAATGTTAAAGGATAGGGATTGCCAGTCTATAGTATTCCTTGGTCGCTGGCCCATATCTCCGAAACCATTCAGTAAAATAAAAAATACGCAAGAATAAAAATGGCTTAAACTGATGTTTTAATGTCATTTATTTCATAGTAACATAAATTTTTTAACAAATTTTATTTTTTGGCCGCCATATTGGAGTTATATATACAGGGTGTCCAAAAAAAAACCTTTACAGACTTTGGGATGTGATTCCTGATACAAAAGTAAAGAAAAATGTTCCTATGAAGGTATGTCCGAAAATGCATATTTACCCAGATATCCGCCATTTTGTTTTTTCCACTTAATAATTTTTATTTCGGTGACAGATTGATCTAGGTACTTCATATTTGGCATGGATCTTTATAATACTAATGTCCATTTCCACAATAAAAATTATTTTTTTCCGATGCATATTTTCAAAATGGCGGCCATTTTAAATTTTTAAACTCAAATATCTCAAAAACGGTAAAATTTATAAAAATATTACAAGACACAAAAAAGTTGACAAATTAAATTATCTAAACAACAAAACCAAGTTTGTAAGGATCCGCTAACAAATAAAGGAGTTATTAAGATTTTTCTCTTAAAATAACCTAAATTGGCATTAATCATAGTGGAAAATCAGTGTTTTTCTGCAGAAAAACCACAATAACTCCGTTATTTGTTGGTATCAAAAAAAACGTTTTTTTTGGACACCCTGTATATATACAGGGTGTCCAAAAAAAACCTTTACAGACTTTGGGATGTGATTCCTGATACAAAAGTAAAGAAAAAAGTTCCTATGAAGGTATGTCCGAAAATGCATATTTACCCAGATATCCGCCATTTTGTTTTTTCCACTTAATAATTTTTATTTCGGTGACGGATTGATCTAGGTACTTCATATTTGGCATGGATCTTTATAATACTAATGTCCATTTCCACAATAAAAATTATTTTTTTCCGATGCATATTTTCAAAATGGCGGCCATTTTAAATTTTTAAACTCAAATATCTCAAAAACGGTAAAATTTATAAAAATATTACAAGACACAAAAAAGTTGACAAATTAAATTATCTAAACAACAAAACCAAGTTTGTAAGGATCCGCTAACAAATAACGGAGTTATTAAGATTTTTCTCTTAAAATAACCTAAATTGTCATTAATCATAGTGGAAAATCAGTGTTTTTCTGCAGAAAAACCACAATAACTCCGTTATTTGTTGCCGGTTCCTTACAAACTTGGTATCACTGTTTAGATAATTTAATTTGTCAACTTTTTTGTGTCTTGTAATATTTTTATAAATTTTACCTTTTTTGAGATATTTGAGTTTAAAAATTTAAAATGGCCGCCATTTTGAAAATATGCATCGGAAAAAAATAATTTTTATTGTGGAAATGGACATTAGTTTTATAAAGATCCATTCCAAATATGAAGTTCTTAGATCAATCCGTCACCGAAATAAAAATTATTAAGTGGAAAAAACAAAATTGCGGATATCTGGGTAAATATGCATTTTCGGACATACCTTCATAGGAACATTTTTCTTTACTTTTGTATCAGGAATCACATCCCAAAGTCTGTAAACGTTTTTTTTGGACACCCTGTATATATATATATATATATATATATATACAGGGTGATTCAGACCACCCGTCCACTATTTATAGCAGGAGAACGGTTTGAGATAAAATCATGAAATAAAGTTTTTTCCCACTAAATCGCATATGGGCTTTCCAATAAAAATATTTTCATCAATGCCAGTATACAGGGTGTTCCAAAACTGGAGGTCACGGGTTCGAATCTCAAAATTTTCTTAAATAAACATGCAGATTTTTTTACATAATTTTAAACGTATTAGTCAAAGGAGCATTTTCGTGAAAACAGAATGAATTTATCTTTTTCCGTTTCAAAATGGCGGCCATTTTTGTAAGAAAAATCAACATTTACGGAATACCCTGTAATTCTTTTATTATTTGTCATAAATGACTCCTGATTCAATATCCTTATTTGAAATGAGCTAAGCTTTAAAATGATATGTCTCAAGACCACATTTATTAAAAAACTAAAAATTCAAAAATTTTATCATTTTTAAAATTTTAACTTAAACAAAACTCAAAAATTCTAAATGTAAACATATGTCATATTGTATATCATCTTAAAGCTCTCATTGAACTGAGCAACTTTGTAATTTACACTATTACCGTATCTCTTGAGGTTTTGTAGTAATAACGTGAAAATGCATTTTTTCCATATAACCTGCATGTTAATTCAATGTTATGGCAACAATCAAAGGAGGACTTCCATACTATAAAGCCCTGAACAATTAACATGCAAATCATATGGGAAAATGACATTTTTATGTTATTACTACAAAACCACAAGAGATACGGTAATAGTGTAAATTACAAAATTGCTCAGTTCAATGAGAGCTTTAAGATGATATACAATATGACATATGTTTACATTTAGAGTTTTTGAGTTTTGTCTAAGTTAAAATTTTCAAAATGATAAAATTTTTGAATTTTTAGTTTTTTAATAAATGTGGTCTTGTGACATATCATTTTAAAGCTTAGCTCATTTCAAATAATAATATTGAATCAGGAGTCATTTATGACAAATAATAAAAGAATTACAGGGTATTCCATAAATGTTGATTTTTCTTACAAAAATGGCCGCCATTTTGAAACGGAAAAAGATAAATTCATTCTGTTTTCACCAAAATGCTCCTTTCACTAATACATTTAAAATTATGTAAAAAAATCTGCATGTTTATTTAAGAAAATTTTGAGATTCGAACCCGTGACCTCCAGTTTTGGAACACCCTGTATACTGGCATTGATGAAAATATTTTTATTGGAAAGCCCATATGCGATTTAGTGGAAAAAAACTTTATTTCATGATTTTATCTCAAACCGTTCTCCTGCTATAAATAGTGGACGGGTGGTCTGAATCACCCTGTATATATATTGGAGACTTACATATAAATAAGTTGATTTATGCGTAAATGATAATTTTTATGAGTGAAATGTTCTTGAAACGTCATTTTAAGACTTTTATATTCTTGAGTATTTTATATTTTACTGATTGGTTTTGGAGATATGGGCAGGTAAAGTTTGTCCATGTTATTCTTATGGAACTAAAAATGAACTTTAGTTACCTATAGCTCCCTAACCCTTAGGTTTAGAGAAAAAGGTCAAAGAATAAAAATGTCTTAAAATTACATGAACATTCCAAAAACACCATTAAATGTAGGGTGTCCCATAAGAAATTTTAAAGTTGGCCGCCATATTGGAAAATGGCGACCATTTAGAAGAAAATGGAATTCATATTTTTTATTGCCTTAAAAAAATAGGTGATGTTCCCCATTTAAAGTTTTCCCTAAATCTCATAGTTTAGGATATGCCAATGTTGGCACAGTTAAGTTGTTCACCCTGTATACCTTAGTAAATTAGATTTTTCTCAACTGACTTTTTAGCTTCATTTGGCAAAAGCAATAAAAATGCATAGACTTTTTTTAACATTTTATTAAACAACTCTTTATAAACATGTATCACAGTATTTAAGTATTCTTGAAATATCCGTAAGTTAAACATGTAATAAATCTATAGCCTGCTTAGGTAACATAAAGCCCATAAGGCAACAAACTGAAGGTTTCCTTTAAGCTTATTGAATTATCCAAAAAATATAAGCTACTTATAAAATTATTATGAAAATGTTATTTGTAGCTTTCATGTGAAGGCACTTTCTTAAGATGCACAAAACTGAAGGTTACAGTAGAGTTCCGCTAACCCTAACTAAGTGAGCCTTTACTCCCATTACTCGACCAGGACGTATGATAGTCCTAGAACGTAATGAAAATTAGATTGTGGGAAGCTTTCACTGATGATAGAACCACGTTAAGGCGAATAATAGCAATAAAACATTGAAATGAAATTTGTTGACAACGACCAAACCAAAAAAAGCGCTTTCAATAGCTACAATACTGCGCCATATAACCTTAAATTCCACGTAGTATTGACAATTGTGATTTCCCTTGTTTTTAAGAAAGGAAAAAATTGGTATTTTTCAGACAAAATATGTTTGGATTAGGCAAATGTTGGGAATAGCAGGGCTCTACTGTACTAAAAAAGATAAAAACCAAAAAAAACCATTATTAATGCTTAATCAGATAGTTTTTCTTTGAAAAAAACCCAAAATTTCAGTAGAAATTCATGGTCCTAAACTAGTTTGTCACTTACACAATATTATTAAGCCAATATATCCACTGGCTAAGTCTGCAAGAGCATAAAATAGTGAAAAACAGTTAACAAATACAGAGAAAATGCATAGCCTACGTCACTAAAATGGCCTTACAAAACCAAAGTTTATTACATGAGCATGTTTACCTACAAGCACAGTTGAGTAAAAATATAATATTGTTAACACTGTATAAAAATAAACAAACAACAGTAAAATATTTTTTTTTACAATTTAAATGTCGGATTTACAGTATTTCATAAGAAGTATTTATCCCTCTTACATTCTTTGTTTGAGACAAATTTAATAGACCAAAAAGGAACTGAAACATATTTTTTACAATGTTATATGTTGTCTTCAATAGCTAACTTCCTTAAGCCAGTTTCTTTCCTTTATAACTTAAAAATATTTATTTAAATGGATATTTATTTCTTAGAATTGCTGTTATGTGGACGGTTGATCCGAACAGTGGTTTTTCTCAGCTAGGGACAAGAGATACACCACTAGATCAGATAAACTAGACACATAAACTAGCCTCACACACACATGCTACATTGGTATTGCCGACAATAATAAACGTGCCTTAATGAAATTACTTTGGTTGATAATTAGTGTAGCAAAACTAATCCAAAATATGGCTGGAAAATGAAAAAAATTTTGATCAGCCACATTTTTGTTGAAATGTGTTCAATGTCATCCTTTGACCTCCCTAAGAAAAGTACCCTGAAATCCCCAGTGGGCAAAATGCCTAAAAATGATGGTATAACATTTGGACAACATGTGGAGTAAAAAATAAATCTTTCATCAACCAATAGGTTTATGTATATCAAATTAAAGCTCTTTAGTAGTAAAATTTAATGCTGCAAAAACCCCATCTCAAAAGGTTGCCAGAGTTGAAAATGGCAGACTGTCAAACTTTGATTAAAAATCAGATTTCAACCTAAACGCTTAAAAATGTAATAATATTCAAAATACTCGACCTTTTGAGGTGCACTTTGCAGCAAACGTTTGCTTTTACAACCTTTGAAAATGCGGATGGATTGACACATGCCTATCATATTACCCTTGAACCACCCTCTACATAGACAGCCCAGAGAGGAAGTTCTGAAAAGATTTTCTTAGTTCATAGCCATGTTATATATAATTTCAAAGGTCTTATTAAGAAGTGTACATAGCCGAAAACCAGACCTCACAAGGTCAAATATGTCGGAAGTTATTGCATTTCAAAGTTTTGATTATATTATTTTATTCTAAATTTAGAACATCTGCAATTTTTCTCCCGACCGTTAAATTGAGCTTGGATTTACCGTATTATTCTACAGTTGAAGACCTTTAATTTGAGATATATATATAAACCTTCCGGAATATATTTAAATTTAGTATGTTTAGTATACAATTTTATCGTAACTCCTTATGGGCCAACCCCTCATTTTTGGGCATGATCCCCATATGGGATTTCAGGGGAATTTTTGGAGGAAGGTCAGGGAATGCCATAGAACACATTTGAAAATAAATGGGCTGTCCTTAAGTTATTTCATTTTTCACGGCTAATTCTATTGCACAAAATTTGCAAGACAATAAATAAAGATTAGTAAAAGTATAATAGCCTATCTATTAATTTAATGGTTACTAATTGCAAAAAAGAAAGAAAATTGATATCATTCAAGCAAAAAATGTATGAAGTCAGTGTGAATCGACAATAAAAAATTTCTCAAATGTGCTTGTAACTTGAACATCCTCACTTTTTGAAGGTTCAAGGTCGCAACTGTGACTGTTCCACCTTTACCTTCACTTCAAAATCAGCAAGAAAATATATCTTGGTGTTGGTATACTTTGTCAAGATATGACACTTGAATGTTTGTCAAGAACACACGATAGATTTTTACATACTATGTAAAAACATAAACTATAAACAAGACTAATTACAGAGAAGAAAAATAAGAAGTCATTCTTGAAGCAGAGTTTAAACTCTAAGAACTAGACGCCTTGGAAATTGCAAAAATGATAGTCGAAATCAAGCCAGGCACTTTGCGCATTGATAGAGCAACACCCTTTGAACTCGTATAAAATATAAATTAATTGAAAGTGACAAGATTTTTCTTCTCTGTGGGATAGTGTAATTTATGAAACCTTAATGATTAAACTATAACTACTTTAACTTTTAAAAATATCTGTAAACTAAAACTTGTTGAAAAAATGTATAAATTATATATTTTACTGTATTAAAGTCCAATTAACATGTTCAAAATTTACAGAGAGATATACACTACGAGGTCTATTTCTCTCGGTGAACTCAAAAAAATCAATTATATGACAGGAATACTCTCCCATTCTGTACGTCTGATCATAGATTTAATACGTAGATCGAGAATCTACTGTAGTTAGGAATCATTACTAAGACAAAATTCTGTTCATCCATCCGAAAAAGGAACGGTAACATGCTACTAATACTACTTTTAACAATATTGATGAAATACCAACATTCATCATGACATAGCCTATTGCTATTTTTCCTTACATTAGTTTAGCACATGTGTAATAAATACCCCCCGTCGCAGCAGACCTGCGTACTCAGCGAATTTCCAAATTAGTAATATTAATTTTGACCAGCTAAACTTGTAAACAAAATTTCATCACGTGCTCATAAATAGGGAAATAAATGTCTATTCTCCTTAAGATAAATATACGGAAAGATTATGCAGGTATGCTGCCATGGGGGACACTAAAAGAAGGTTTTTAGCATATAAAAAATTTATTTCGACCATATAAAGCCATATAGTAAGTTTCATCAATATCTGTCCATAAATAAAAGAGTTTGCCTATTCTCCATATGATTAACATGGGAAAAGAGTATGCAGGTTTGCTGCCATGATAAGTACAAAAACCAAGATGTTTTACCTTAAATGGATGAATCTCAAACAAATGAAGCTAAATACCAAGTTTCATCCAAAAATATTAGTTAATAAGTGAAATATTAACACATCCTTATTCTCCATAAGATTAACATTGGAGCCCCAAAAGACAATGTACTGTCTTTAGACTTTGTAATATCTCGGTAACCAATGGAGATAGAGCAAAGCTTCAAAATACTAAATTGTGTGTTTTTTTGAGCTAAATCCAATGGTAAAAATAAAAATTTAAAATTTTCAAAATTTACATATGAAAAATGCAAAAAACCCATTTTTGGGGTACAAAACCCCCCAAAACTACCCCTTCCGGTAGGTCGATATGTCTGGTTTTCGAACTCATCCGAATAAACGTAGGATTACACATCTCTACCAAATTTGGTGTCGATCGGACCATTTTTACAAGAGTTATCGTGTCTAGGGACACACATATATATATATATATATACATATATACATATATATATATATATATAAATTTTAATGACTATTATTTTTGGTCTCTGGGCACCTCAAAACGAAAAAGTAACATGGTCCCGGGCTTAGGTCTTACCATGAGACCTACGGTAATAGCTTATTCCCTATGGGAAATTCGCTAAAAAGGTGTAAAAGATGAATCTGGCAATTTAAATAATCTAAAAAAGTACTCATAATATTTAACAAATAAGTTGAAGAGAAGACCCTTCAAGTCTTTGGTTTTACATTGAAATGGCACCATTAGTTTGTATTATGAAAAAATAAATTCTTATTAAATGCAACATTACTTATTTATTATCTAACTAATAATTACAGTATAAAAATGAAAGACAAAAATTCAAGTAGTAAACATAATTTGACTGTTTAGTATTTACAAAATAGTTATTACATGATTTTAAATTTATAAGTTGTAATAAAACATTACAATATTTTCATTGTTTTGTAATTAATCACTCAATCCAAACATTTTACAGCACATTTTCATTAACATCTAGAAAAGGAGAAATGTAAGTGTAGAAGAAAAATTTGAACATTCGAACAAAAAATATTTTTATAGATGATTGCAGTAACTCTAAATTCCGTTTCACAAACTTGTTTCACAGTTTCTGTCTCACTCGTAATTTACTGTTACTTTATTAATTGTGTAAAAGTGAATAAACAAAGATAACCTATATAGTTTAAAGCTAGGTTTACACGGGTCAAGTTACTTGAGTCAAGTAGGCAACTTGACCATGACTTGACCCGTGTAAACGTCCTTTCAAGTAAAATTTTTGTTATTCAAGTAACAGCTGTTTGTTGTTGTAACCAAAAGTGGTCGTTTACACGGTTCAAGTTACTTGAATCAAGTCAGAAAAAATGGACAGTCAAGTCGACTTGACTCGTGTAAACGTTCATTCAAGCGAAGATTTTGTTATTCAAGTAACAGCTGATTTCAAGTAGACAGAAATTGAACATGTTTGATTTCACTTGAATCCTTCATTCAAGTAAAAATGTATTATTATTACACGTGCAGCTATCTGCAGTAAATTTGTCCAACTACTAAAATCCGTAGTTTGCCAAAGAATATTTTATTAGCCTACAGCTGATTTCTTAGACTTTGTTATGATTTTGAAGAGTTAAACTATTATAATCATGATAAATGTAATGGTTTTTGGTTTGTCTTACTTTGTTAATTGGTATATTATACACTGTATTAAATTACATTTTTTATAAAATGAAACATAGTTCTTGCTTTTTTATTGCATTTCATTTAACTGTGAAATTTTAGATGAATTTGAGACGGATAAATTTCTGTCAAACAAACTTCAACTTATACACACAAGTCTCTAAGTCTGCTTTGTGAAGATCAAAGCCACGACGGAACTGTACACAATTCTGTTTTGTATGGTAGTATAGGTTAATATAATAAAGGTGGTGGTTGTTGCAATATCTTGACAAAGAGTTCAAAATTGGGTGTTTCTAGTAGATAAGGAATTTGTCACCAAGTGGAATTATATCTCTTAAACAGTGATATACATAACTAATTTTAACAATGCCATATTTTTTAAACACCGGTAGTCTAAATTATTCACACAGTCAATTTTAGTCCGCATAGGTTATTCTGGTGAGTAAATTAATAAAAATATTAAGGCCACCCCATGCATGTAACTATCGGTCAGACGGATTCATCTGGACAGTAACGACCTGGAATCAGTCCTTCGACTGATAGTTGCATGTATGGGTCGCCGAACGACGAAGGAGAAGGCCGCGTGAGCCCGCGTTCTTTGTAATTGTAGCTCATTTATAGCCTATATGCATTATGAGTTTGATCATGGTTTTATACATAACCAACTTTATTTTGATGGGTAAATTGTGATGAGTAAATGGGTAAATTATTTTGATGGGTAAAACTTTTTGTGATAAATTTGGACAAAATTTTCGCAAAAGACTCGCAATAAATTTGGGATTTTGTTGACCAGTGTAGTTGAATACCCCATACTACAGGTAGACTTAAGTGGATTATCACTTAGAAAGACATATGAGCCTACTCCTAGGGAAATGCAAGATGTATCATTCATAATACTAAATGTTGTTCATAATAGTGACGGTAGACTTAGAACATAAATAACCTTTCGTTTTGAATCAAAAATACGTCAAAAACATAGTTAACATTCCCAAAAATTTTTATATGTGTTTCATGAAATAATCCTTCAGTACACAAAACGTCTGTCTTGAGGAACATTCGTTTTACATTGTGGCAACCAAATTTTGTTAGTAAACTCGTGTTTACTTTTTATACTGTGACTTAGGGGTCAATGCATGGTAAGCATTTAATATTTATGTGCTTAAGGCCCAAATATAACATTTATGTAAAAAATTAATATCTGGTCTAATTATTCCTAACTAACATTTAACCACGCAAATAATAATAAAAGCAAAGTAAATAATTATTCATAATATTATATGCATAATTTATACTGTACCCAATTTACAGCTTAAAAGTCTTTGCATTTGCATTTAAAATTGGTTAGATCGATTTTTCACAGAGGTTGTTTATATTCAGCTGATCACACTGGCAAATCATAACACAAATTATTAGCCTACTTGATTCAAGTCCACATTAAAAATCAAACAGCCAATTTTACTTGAATGTTTACATAACATTCAAGTCAACTTGAATCAAGTAACTTGACCAGTGTAAACCCGGCTTTCGAAACATATCTGATTAATTTTAAAATTATTATAAATATTTTGCCAGCTAATAAATGGCAATGTGTTAAAAAAACTACATCACAAACTGAAACCAATCATAAGTTTAATATTATAAGTCTTAGATTTTTTAACTATCAAGGTGACCATTATACAAGTTATTTAACTGTAAAACAAAATAGAGTTACACGTTTTTTAGAAAATTTACGAGAAAACCTTACCTCAAAATAAAGATAAAATATAACGTAGGACACTTAAGTGTGTAAAAAACTTAAGTTTATGAAATAAACTTACAAATTGTCAAAACACATTACTTTAAGCTGTGTGTCCCAGTTGAATGACTGAGTCTTCATTTCTACAGCATACCAATGTTTGACATAATCATGTCATCGATCAGCTGGGCTGCTCTAGTGCAATCAGGGTTCTTTAACTTCGTCAGTTCGTCCCTTACATCTTCTGTTGTCACATTTGGTAAATCTTTCTGGAAAAACAAATAGCAGTTTTTAACAAACTGATCTTAGTTAAAAAATAACCAAAATAACCCCTTGCGAATGACAACTTAACCAGAAGAGTCTGATGCTTTTTCTAGAATAATTTATATATAGAAAACTTTCTCTAATCCAGCATGGCTGGAACTTGACACAAATGTCTGATTACAGGATGAATGCCGGAAAAATGTGAATACATTCAACAATATAACCATTGGACTCTGTCTGATACCTAGTTTTCTGTCTGTCCATACTTAATTTTTAAATTTAAATAATTTGATTGTTGTAAGTAAATGAAACTCAAAATAGCAAGAATTTGACACTCTATGATCTTAAAACTATGTGAAGCAGTTTTTTTTTATAAAACCAATCCGCCCTCTCCTCGCAAAGCTAAACCAATTTTAACGTTGAAGGTGTCAAAAACATACTTGCTGTTTGTAGTTTTGCAATAAGGCTTTACATTTTGATATTTTTATCTTGAAAGGCATGGACTTAAAAGTTAATTTGTTATCTATTAGATTAACATGGGGAATAATTTTTATTGAATGCAAAATAAACAGTTGTTGAAAGTAAAACAGACAAATACATGTTAAAATCGGAATAGAAACAATTGAATTACCGGTATAGAAATGTTAACCCTATTGTATACAGTAGACTCTGAGTTATACGGCTCCGACCTACCCGGCCTGAGGGCTATCCACCTTAGTCATCGAGAATAAAAATAAAAAATTTAAACTTTTAAAAATAAATTTTTATAGCTTAAGTTTCAGTTTATTTCCTTCAAAAGTTTAGGCCTGAATACTATACCCGCAGTACATTACTGTTGCATTATTTATCAATCCATTTGCTCCGGATACAAAATTTCTGCATTAATGTACTATACTAAACAATGCCAGCTGACAGTTGAACCAGCAGGTAGCCGACTGATCACTGACGGCAAGCACACTATCTCACCCAGTTGGCGGCGCAACACACTAAGCCCTTTGTGTATTGGTGACGCACACAACGGTGGAATTGTCAGTTACGCCAGTTCTCTATAACCTAATAGACAGTATTGTATTGCGGTCATTTCCACAATACTACATAGATTATAGTACTGTTGGCTATTGAATTACGAATTTTACTGTCTTATATTTATAAGTTTGAATAAATTGTAATATGTTTTTAACAAGATTTGATTTTTATCATCCCGAGTTTTTGTCGTAATTCATATACCATATACACTGCATTGTAATTTACCCATTACCATTTACCCATATAATTATAAAGGAAACTTTGTTTGCCTGCCATTTCCATCTCTGTCATCCATTTGAAGTCTAATTTGCAGCATTGTGTTCTGCTAAGTGAGATCTTTAATTTGATACCAAACTTGACCTATGCTGCTATTTATAGTTTGTTCTTTTAAAGCTGATCCTTCTAGGGAGAGATGGTGGAGGGGGTTTGTTTATCCTTGCTGAACAATAAAAAAATCATAAACCAAAACATAAAATATTCTAGGGATGGTCGGGTCCCAAAATTTCGCGACGTATTCGGGAACTACCGAACAATAGATGTTAATTACTCCGGCGACCGGCGACTCGCAAACGAGGTAAACGCGACACAAAAACAAGGCACATTCCGTGAACGCCCGCACCGGAGACGATCCTATTGTTCAGCTTATCTACGTCCGGCAATAATTAATTCAAGAGGGGTGATTTTTGCTCCTAGTACCAATTGCTACTTTTTGAACCAATTGCCGTAGAAAGCTAAGAGATGGCTCATTTGATTCGCCTAATCCTCATAAATTAATTAAAACATCAACTAAGGTTGTGTGACTTTTAATTCAAGTTTAAATTAGTAAAGCATTTTTAAGTAAATCATTCATTTAGTACAATTACTGTTTTATAATATTATTATAATTTAATATAATTTTTTTATTTAAAACTTGAAACCCCATTAAAAATATATTTTTAAATTAAACATAACAAATACATTTATTAGTCAACTAATTTAATCAATTAAGTTTATAAAAACAGATAGTAGTTGAAGAATTAACAATTCAGAATAAAAATACTTTTCAGCCTAACTTGTTTTTGGTCTGAGACCTAAGGGTAATGATTTTTTACCAGGCCCGACCCGAAGCGTGAGTGTTAACAGTTGGCCTGTTGACTCCTAGATCTGTTGTTGTACATAAAAAATATTCTAAAACAAACATTTTACTATTTTTTATTATTTTTAGTAAAATCTCCTTTTGATGAACGTTTTCCCATATATACACCCCAACACTGTCCTTTGTTAATTGTCACTCAATCCTAATTCTTTTACCGTCATGTGTTGGTTAATTTAATTCCATAATTCTCACTACTTTTGAAATATCACTTCAATGTAAAATATTTTTTCATATTTCCTGTTATATTAACCTCATTAAAAAATGAGTACTTGGTACCGGTACCGAGAACCGAGAACCGATCCTTTAAAAGAACCGGTACCGGTACCGACTTTGAAATTTTGGTACCGACCCATCACTAAATTTTACATCACAAAACATTGTGTATCAGTTTTACAATAATATCGGTAGCACTTGTTTTTTAATCAGTTTAATTTAGAACTGTTACTTTTTAACAAGGCATAGGTTTGGCTTAAAAATATAACAGCTGACTAGGAATTACTGAAAAACATTAACTTATTTAACGTTATTAAAGGAAATCTGAAACTCTAGCTTGTTTATCACGAGTTTCATTTTTTTGTTTACAATTTAAATTTGTTGTTTACAGTTTAAATCTCTTCCCCACCCAATATTCTTGAGAATTATCAGGTTTAAAAAAACTACCTACTGTATAAGAATTTTGTCTGACTCTCAAGGGCCATCCCCCTTAAGGGATAAAAAAGTGATAATAGCTTAAAAGAGTAGACATTTATGGCTATTATACATATACCAAGTCTCATTACTTTATCTATAATGGTGAAAAACATATTTCACCATTCCAGGACTTTTCAACCAAACTGTATATTTTTATTTTACATATGTATAAAAAATCAAACATACATAGAGAACAATAGATAAATCTACATGTTCTAGCTGGGTTATATTAGTTATGCAATTTTTTTTATCATTACGCTTTAAATTTTAAGTTGCGGTACATGGAAGTGCCACTTTTTAAGATAATCACCCAAAAACACTGTTTATTCAAATTCATATAATACAGACATTAGTTGATAACCAAATGAACAACGACCGAATAAAAAGTGACTAATTTTGTATACTTACAGCAATAGCCTTCAAGAGAAAGAGAGTAGGGCTCCATTTGTTTTTCAAGACAAAAAATGTTTCGTCATCAAATTTGAATGGTCTTAGTAGCCTCCTCCAATATTTTGTTTCGTCCAAAATTGGACAAATTTCGGTGATGGTTTTTTTGTCCAGCAGTTTTAGCTCTGCATCTAAAACCAAAGTTTTTTTTTTTTTTTTAAACACAAAGTAATGTTCAATAACATATTAATATGAAAGTGTTTAGGAAATGAATTTCATAAAGTGATGATGTATTGAAAAATTCTTGTTGTAGTTTTGATTCAGAGACTTACAACATCATTATAAAAAATAAAGAGGTGTCGATATCAAAATTTATGATTCTTGATACCAACGCTGAGACCTAGAAAATCAACTCATTATTCTCTATACGAATACTTTTTATACCACACGCTATTGAACTGTTTAGTAATTTTAAGATACAAAAAGTTGGCAAATTTTGGGGTATAAGAAGGTTTGGGACAAAAACTTAACAATACTGTAATTAAATGTTTACAATTTCGACTTTATGACAATTACAAACAATCAACTACAGTTCATAAATTTGTAAACTAGGAAGTTATAACTCATAACTACATAAACTGTGTTGACTGTCCAAGCTAAATGATGCATTAGATACTTCACTCACAACAAAACACAGTTGTGACACTCACACGTGGGCCTGGAGCCTTGACTACTTAACACTACTCTTTTACTGTTGATAGCAATGTCTGGCGGAGGACAACAGCTTCACCAATAAGTGTGTAAATTTACTGTTTTACTCAAAAACAACTAACATTTTTACCATAGAAGATATTATTTTAGAGTAAAAAAGATGTGTATGCAATATCCAATGTCTAATCATTCATAAATTCATAAAAATAAGTCCTAGCTATTTTAGAGCGCTAAACTGTAGAAATGGCATCGATAATGGCATACATAGAAATCAAATCGGTGTGACTAAGTAAGTGTATAAAGTGGAAGTTTCAACTTCATACTTCAAAAAGCTTGTTTAAAGGTAGAACTGATTGCTGATTACCAGCAAACAGAACAGTTGAAAATGAATGAACACAAGATATATGTTTAACATAGAATTTGCTAGTTTGTACTTTTTTAACCTGGTAAAATTTTGTCAAATGCTGATTGCAGTAGAAAAGAAGTTCTTAACACGTTGAGTGCGGCTTATGATTAATATTGCTCACGCCAGTGGCTGAAATATAATAATTAATTATTCACCAAGTAAACTATATGAATGCATCCAAAATGCAAAAATAAGATAGCCAGGCCTCCATTTTGGTCATTATTTGTGACGTCACTTCCGGTACATCAATTGATGTAGTCCGCCGGTGGCGCCGGTCGCGTGAGTCACCGCAAGGCATTTTTGAGTGGCTAAAATAAAATAACTGATTATACACCGAGTAAATGAGAGGAATGCATAAAAATATTATCTGAGGATCGCCAGGACTCCAATTTTGTCATTATTGATGACATTACTTCCGGTACATCTATTGATGTAGTCCGCCGGTGGCGCCGGTCGCGTAAGTCGCCGCGAGGATAAAGTAGCCCGTTTACTACCACAACTGTTTCTAACGATCCACAAACTTGTTTTTTTTTTACACAACAAGTACTAAAAATAATAGAATAGAAAAATAAATGAAAAATAAAAACAACTATACACACCAGACAAAAGTATGAAGTTACCACGGTACCGTCCTGAACAGAAACCCTAGAACGGAAAACTATACGCGCCAAAATGGACCTGTGTACTGGCACAACAGGCGGCAAAGGGATAAAACGATCCCGGACAATGGCTGAGCTCATACTGAACTAATAAAGTGGGAGTGGCGCGACTACATCAATAGCTGTAGGCCGCCAGGAGGGCTGGCGCCGCACTACATCAATAGCTGTAGTCCGCACGCAACGTGTTAAAGGAATAATATAATATATTTAGTTTATTTCATGTTATGTTTTTTGTTTGTTTAGTTATAAATACATAACTTAAGACACCAACACAATCTGGTGCGTATCTTACCTTGACACCCTTAAAAATGACACCCATGGCTTTAATAAGGATGTAGATGTGAGTGTTTAAAATACTGCTTACATTGGGCGTGGTGGCATAATGTAATTGAAACATTTTTATTCAATTTAAAACACTCATAAATACACTTTATTAGCTAGTTTGGCACATATTTGATAGGTGGACAGGTGTGTTGTGAGTCGGCGCTGAAAACTAATGTAGGTATGAACCATGCTTCGTGTATAATAGCCTATGTGAGTAAATGCCAGTTATAAACCTGTATAAAAAGTTTTTGGGCATTTGAAAATACAGCACTGTGTAAATAATAATTACTATGTTCTTACTAATAACATTTTTTATAAAGTAGAAGTACGATTAGTGAGGTAGTAATTTAATATTATGGCCATACCTGAATTCCACTCCAAGGCATATGCCGACTGAGTTTCATCCTGCAAAATTTCAATAGATTTTTAAATGGTCAGTAATAAATAATAATAATCGTATGGCTTTTAGTGTAGGTCCCTAGATACCATTGGCTGTTGGGCTATGAATTAACAGTCCTGTCTAAGGAGAATGTCGGCCTTAGTCAGTAACAAGACTACAAGATCGCGCCACAATCATCCTACACTCATCCCTCATTCATACTTGGCTTTAAACTACCTATTGAGTTAGGTCGCCATTTCAATAAAGGTATTAAAGGTATTAAAGGAGGGAGATCATCAATCAACTGATAGTTCACCTCGCTTAAGAGGTATGCACAACAGGAGTGGCCAAACAATCTCTTTGTCCTCGGGATGGGATGGCCAGTTAAAACACAATTATCAACAAACTACCAACTAGAAATACATGATCAAAAATGAGATGTCAGAAATCTTATTAAAATAAAGTATGTTAAAACTGGCACAGAAAAAATACCGTCATCGGCCTTGACTCCGTCACTTTGTTACTATTTTTAGGTTGTAAACACTAACTGGTGTTGAAATCAACAATGAAAATGTTTATATCTTGAAAAGTAATTATTATTATATCCCTAAGCCCATTACTTGTGTATATGTATAAAACAAATAAAACAATACTTATAAGTAACTGAGTCAAGATTGCAAAACGTTGTTGAGTCAGTCACAAACTTAAAAATCATTATGTCAAATCTAACCTTTTCAGTCCGATCTCGGACGCATATTTTGACAATAGAGCTTGCTAAGGGTGGAAGGTGATTGCACAGTAGTTAGAAAATTACCATGGGTGATTGGTTGTGAAAAGTCAGATGTCACAAGGAGGAGTAATAAAATGACACAGCCTACAAAGAGTAAGATATTTTACTAAACAAAGAGGAAGCTATAATACAACTTCTTAAGCTACATTTACATGAGGAAGAAAAATACGCAAGTTTTCTATCCGACAGCGAAAATTGCTCGTGTAAACAGGTGTGCAAGCAGTGTCGGAGCTTCTCGCACGAGCGGTAGCGCGAGCAGGAAGTGCAAGTGTCCGACACTCGAACTTGCACGGTTAAACGGGACACATAAACTCTTTCAATTCTCGCGCTCGCGCTGTCGCCCGATCAAGCAGTGGGAAATATTTACCGACACTTTTAGTGCGAGTTGAACTGTTTGCCAGTGTTTTTTGAGTTGCTCTAGTGCATTTTTCTATTCCGCGCTTAAACCATTTTTCGTTTTATTTTTTATTACTTGTTATAATTTTATTAATTCTGTATTAATTGCTTGTTAAATTTGCTTGTTTATTTATTTATTATTTTTTTAGAACACACAAAATATGTATCCATTTAGTTTTTGTCTGTATGAATATTGTTTGCTTGTGTCTTGTTTTTCTTTGTACTAATCTTTTTGTATGACTGTTTGTTAATTTGTTGTTTTAAAAATTGCTGTTTTGGGTATGTACCTGTAGCTATTAATTATGTAATGTATTTTCAATAAATAAATAATTAATCAATAAATTATTATTAATTAATTTACTTGGTTTTCCTTTGTTCTTTACTTGTTATTACTGTATTAAAACAAACTTACAATGAAGCTTTCATTTAAAAAATTGAAGGGTGGCTAGGCCTAATTAATTTTAAAATCTTATTAGTTTTCAAACAATAAGTATGTTTACGATTTTTTAGGCTCTAAGGTCATATTTAAACTTTCAAAGTATCCTTAAAATTAAATAATTATTGTACTCATATATTTTAATTAATCAGGTAATAAAATTACTAGCAAACTATAGCAAGAAAGTGAAATTACCCTCCCAATTTGTTTTTTCAGTATGATGTTTTCTTTACACTAAACACATCTGGTAATATTCTGATAAAATAGGCCTACATGCCTTAAACCAATAATCGAAATTAAAATACTTGCAATAAAAGAACATATTTGTAAGGATACACGTTCAGTTTAGCAATGCCATAGCTCTTTTTTATCTACTTCCATAATATTTTTTGACATGGGGCTATAATATTATTATATTAATAGTACATACTACACTGACTCGCAATAAAACTGTATAATTTTCCTCGTAACGCACCCGGTACGGGGCGGCGCCGCAGCGTCCCGCCTCGCTAGGTGATCGCAAGACAAATTATCCACGTCCCCGTTCTTTATGTACTATTAGCCTACGGTTTATTATTTCTCTTAACCTATATTATATATGTTCTCTAGAATAAAAGCGTATTTAATAAGCACAAAAGGATTTAACAATTACTGCTGTGATAAAATATTTCTCAAGTATCTAGTTTATTATACACATATATTTAACTTTCTCTCCAAAAATTTACCGCCCTGGGCTATGGCACTTTTAGGACATAATATGTAAATCCTGCTCTGCCCAACTATCTTCCAATGGTCAGCAATCACAACTGCAGTAGCATATTCTTTTAATTCGGAAGATGGCATCGCACTGACTCGCAAGATCATTTGCGAGAGTCAAAATTGCATAGAGAGCTCTCACGTGTAAATGGACATCAGCCAACTGTTGAAATCATCCGCGACAGCAGCCCGCGCTAGCGCTCGCAGACCAGCTCGTGGCCGACTCTCCGGAAAAAGTATTTAGACTGTGCAACAATTTTCGCGCAAGTACTGTCGCAATTTTTCTTCCTCGTGTAAACGTGGCTTTAAGACAGTATGAAATAGTTACAAAATGGTAATATACACCAAACCGACTATAGAGTGACCGAGTCAACCTTGGCATATGAATAATATTAATTTTTTTTAAGAGTACAATCACAAACCTATTAAAATATCTATAGCAACTAAGTTCGGAATTGAATGAAGTCGTCTGTTTTCAGTTTCATAATGTACTAGTGCACTTGTTGCTCGAAATCTTGCAATTTAGTTTCCATACTTTTCACTGTTTATACTATTTCAATGTAGTTATTTCCAGTGTTATAACCCGTATTTCCTCTATGGTTTAACATGACCTCGTTGGTATGAAAAAACGTTTACTTTCATCAATGTACTGTCTATCCAATAACACCAAAATCATTAAAATCGGTTGAAAACTATGGAAGGAGTTATTTATACAACAAACTATGTCGCTTATTTAATAATACTAGAGATCGCCCACTGGTCGAAATTCTTCCAAAATCTCAGTTCATCTTGAGCCATTTAGATTTAAAGGGTTTCATAACCGAAACATCTGTTCTTCCTGGTTTGCTAGCATAACAGCTGTTTAATGATTCAATTGATTTTCCAAGATTAACATTGAAACTTTGAAAGCCCGTAGGACGTAGCCCTGGAGGCCGATGAAAATTAAAATGTGATTCTGCTCATCTACAGCACAGTACCTTTCTAACGGTATGCGCAGATTTCTCCTACGATGCACACGAGCTGAGAAAAAAGGAGGAAACGAAACATGCTTGCCTATTAATATATAGATGTATAGATATCCGAAAAATAATGTATATCCGATGATTATAATATATGCCTTAGCCAGACATTGATATTTTATTGCTATCATTTCGCTATGTTGGCAAAACTGATAAAACATTTTAGACAAACCAACCAGAGTTGGGAAACATTTACGTTTAGTGTATTTAAAAACAATTCCAACAAGACTTTATGTGTAGGTTATAGCTTTTGATGTCTTCATTACAATAATTGATATCGATCATGAGGCAAGTCAACAGATCATGACCCGAGTCAAGGCTGTTCTACTGTTTTCACACATTTTACATGACTGACGCATTTGGACAGGAAAAACAAGTAAATGATAAACAATATTACCATAGACTTACCACCACTTCCTCAACTTCATCATCTTCAAAATCAGTCTCATCTTTGAGTTCGTCATTCTTCTTTGTCTCCGTCTTTTTCTTTGATACTAGAGACGGGTCTGCCTGTGTATGCAACAAGAAAAATGCAATTTATTTCCCTCATCACAAATATAAGTGTTCCTGGACCTCATGATGAGGTTCATTAGGTCATTGCAACTATAGTAAAATGCACGAAAATAGTCCGATGAGAGTTGATGCATTGTTGCCACATTTATTCACAAACACATTTTTATTTTTATACTGTATTACACATGGTAAGAATAACTACAAATGACAACATTGCATGGTGAGAGGGAGTGAGGGGGACATAGCCGTTAAAATTTCTATCGGACTATTTTCGTGCATCTTTCTATAGCAAAGAGTTTTTGGAACAAGATAAGGGTTATAAAAAGAAAACTGTAATAATTTGAATGAAAAAAAAAAATAAAATTGCTCAGTCCCTTATAGGAGCTATATCTCTGTAATGAAATATGGTATTAATTGCAGGGAAATTCTGTTTAAGATGATTCAAATTTTTTAAATATATTAATTGTTTGCAAAAAAAGAGAATCGTAAACTGTTCTCCAAGAGCCTACAAAGTTTAATATCATTTTCTATTTAAATTTTTCATAGTTAGTACAGTTGACTCTCGCCTACTTGAAATTCACGGAACTACATTTTTCTTCAAGTTAAATGAAAATAAAATGTTTTAATTAAACTATGTAAAGTTAGAGAATAGTTGGAGTTGAAAAACTTAATAATCTAGTAGAAGAAAAGGTTATATTTCCTATTCCTAAGTATAATTTGACTTAGGAATAGTTCGAGTTAAAGGTAATTTATTCATGTTAATGCCTATTGGATTGATTAGACTAATAAATAGTAGGTTAATTTACCTTATCGTCTTCAATCCTGTAGTAATTCTCAAACGATTACTGTAGTTTTGAGGTTTACTACCTCAATATCAAATCATCAATTATAAAAATATAATTTCAGTGCTGAACAACTCTTCTTGGTCATAAATCGACACACATATCACAAAACACACATTTAAAAAACATTTACACATCTGGTCGGCCAACACAACAATTATTTCCAGACTAGATACAGGTACCGTTGCTGTGCGCCTTAGGAAGGGTAGCCTTACACTTGCAGTTATTTGAAATTAGATGTTAAATGAAAAAAAAGCGTGGTCAAAATGACCACTATGCGACTACTGCAGGGTTAAATAAATGTCTCTGTTGGATAATGGCTATAGCTTGAACATGAGTCTTATCTCAGGGTAGGAGTGATCGTACAGGTTGGATGTATTCTTGTTTAAAATCAGAATATTATATTAAAATATGTACTCATTTATACAACAAAACCTTTCTAACGGTGTGCAGACATTCCTCCTACGATGCACACAAGCTGAGAGAAAAGAACAAAAAGTTTCATGCTTACCTATTAGAATATAGGTACTTACATTGTTGCTCATTAGAAGCTTTTCAATGTCACGTGAAATTTCATCACTTTCTCCAACTACATAAGCCAATGGAGTTTTATCCTCAAAATTCTTTATGTTTACATCAATTTGGTCCTCCTGGAACACAAGCAGGACAAGTACACATTTTTGTTCACACTGTGCGTTTAATAGTTGTCTATTAAAAAAGGATGTGTCATACCATAGATCAGCGGTTCTCAACCTTATTCACCTTGCGAACCCCTAAGTCAATGTATTTTCATGAATTGTACACCTTAGGGCCATAGATAATTTCTAACCGCATATTAAGTATCAGCCTACTAAACTTATAGCGTTTATTATAGAGCGGGGTAAATGAACCAATACTAAAGTACATAGTAAACAATGAAGGTTATTAGTAAGTTATAACTTTATATTTAACACATTTGTAATTAAATTTTGAAAATATCTAAAAAAAACACAAAAAAATTTAGAAGACTATAAATTAGATATAACAATTTTAGCCACTTATTCATGTTTTTCTCCAGACTGAATAAAAACAAACTATTTAGAAAACTGTTAGTTAATAAAAAGTTACACAGATTGTCACTATTTCATAGTTCTGTAAAAAATACTGTATTCCTACAACACCAAATGAATTTGCCGACATGCATCAAAGAAAAGCGCCGACACAGTGCCCCGGGCAGCTGGAAGCGGTGTAGTGTAAACACCAAGCACTATACCCCGTTCAAAATAAATGTGCGGTCGAAAGACAGAATTTCATTTCCCACCACAAGGAAAATTCCCTCAATACTTTCCTGAATTCCCCGATTTTCCCCACAATCAGATGTTATTTTAATTTGGCAGTAGAAAATAGCGCTGATGATCGTGTTACTTCCCCTACTTGCTGATGGAAGCGCTTCTTGTTACATCTCAAATGTCAAAATTAAAATGTTTGTTTACGAAAAAATCAAAACATTGGCATAATTTGACATGATATATTAAACAGCTGTGGTAATTCTCAGTGATTCTGATTGGTTGGATTCTTAGCAGCGAGAGGAACGGGAAAAATGGGGGAATTAAAATCTGCGTTTCGACCGCACATTTATTTTGAACGGGGTATAACCACGAGCACCACGCACAAGCACAAGGGTAAACTTAGCAACGACGCGACTTAATATTGATAGTACTTGACAGTAATAACGCACAAGGGACGAGTCCACTTGATGAGTTAAGGGGTGGCAGCTTAGAGGAGAGATATGAGCAGTATTTAGTATTACCAAATTTCCAAAGTTGTTGCCAATGAATTGATTGAGTAGTTAAGTCTCTGGACAGAGCAATTATGAAATAGGCTACTGTGGGTCTAACGTTGACATTGAGAACTTCTTCGTTTTTTTAATATTTCAAACTGTTAACGGTTGGAAACCTTTGACTGTTATGTTGAAATTCGTATAGTTATTTCAAAGTTATTTTATAAAAGTAGGCTAAAATTTTCGTGTCCACCATTATCAATTTATCTTTTGCGAACCCCCGTGGACTCCTCGGCGAAATAATTTAGCCCCTAAGGGTTCGCGTACCCCAGGTTGAGAACCGCTGCCATAAATGAATACACTGGATAAGTTTAATAAAAAAAAAAAAATCACTTTTGTTACTTACACACTTTACTAATTTAACTGTTTTGAATCACGTATTCAATATTAGAGGGCACGAAGATAGTGAAGTGTAACATTAGTATTATTTACCCACAATTCTTTGGCTGATTTCATTCTTCTGCCAATTTACAAAAATAAAATAAATAGCAAAGATCTTTGTTCTTATTAGGTTAGTGGAAAAAGCAACCACTTAGGCATTTAAAACAATTTTAATTTTATTTTTAAATTTTTAAAGAGGTAAAATGTTTTTAGAATAAATCAGAATCAGAATATCTTTATTTACAAAATCATAAAGAAATGTAATGGTGTCAAAGGTACAAAAGTTTGAGATCTTGAAGTTTCTTGCTTTACAAGTCAAAAAATTCTTGCTTAGTATATATTGGTCGGTCTATTAGCCAGTTGTGTAGTTGTCTGTGAAGATCTTTCCCTCTTAGGCGTTTCAAGTCTTCAGGCAGCGAGTTGTAGATATTTTGCCCTGCATAAGACGGCTTCTTGGTGTATTTAGTTGTATGATGTGGGGGAAGATGAAATAGTTTGCTCATCTCACCATTGGCATCGAGTAAACTGTTAGAAGGAAACTTCAGAGTAAAAACGACATAAAGCTTTGACAATCTGTTTTGTGTTTACACGTTCGTATTTAATCAAACCTTTATTGCCAGAGTGAAATGATTAATAACTTAATCGATGAATTTATTACCGATTTATCGACTTCTTCTTTAGGCCATAGCCTAACGTGTGAAATGACAAATATTAACCTGAAAAATAGTTTTAATGAGTATACCGTTGCGGAAAGTTGTGTCGGATTGCTGTGACCTGTGTCAGAAGTTGATTGGTAAAATACCGTAAATTTACCATTTTGGGATTTTTGGCCACCAGGTACAATAAACCTTACAATTGTATAAAATCCTATAAGATGTGTACCTAATTTCTAAACCAGGAAAGTGTAAAATAATTGTGCAACAGATATACTGACAGACCTAAAATACAATTAATTAGTATTTAAAGTTATTAATTTTTAGAATATAATAAATATTTGCTTTAAGAGTCATCTTCAACCCTGGGCCAGTAGCCCATTGTTGCGCAATCAGCAATGTTAACCATACGGCTTTTAATGCAAAACATGGTATTTGATTCCCCAGTTTCGGACGCCGTTTTCAACCGATTTTCTTTAAACTTGGTAAGTGTTTAGTTGAATAGTTATATTAGGCCCCTCATACTTTGAAATTTTGAAAATGTAACAAATATTACTCTCTGTGGCGTTGCAAAGTAACTAGATTTTCCTTAGTAATATTTGATAAATTTTCAAAATTTTGAGGTATGAGGGGCCTAATATAACTAACTCTTCAACTAAACACTTACCAAGTTTAAAGAAAATCGGTTGAAAAACGGCGTCCAAAACAGGGAAATAAAATACCATGTTTTGCATTAAAAGCCGTATGGTTAACATTGCCGACTGCGCAACAATGGGGGCTACTGGCCCAGGGGTGGAGATGACTCTTAAACAAAATATTTAATGGCCAAGCAATTAATGCTTGTCACAGTGTATAAATAAGAAACTTACAAAATTGACGAGAAGATTGACAATTTCCCTGAATCTTTTTTGAACAGCGAAGTGCAGAGCAGTGTTACCCTGCTTCCTATCTGTTTGGTTGATTATATTACCCACTCCTGCAATTTGATCTTCATGTTTTATGATCAAAGAAGATATGGCTTCAGTTTTTCTTTTCAGTACCAAAACGTGAAGTGCAGTTAACCCTGAAATGCATAATTAATTGCAGGATAAGTCGTGAAAGCATTAAAAAAATCTTACCTCTAAATGAAAAAGCCCTCACTCACTCATCACTTAGTTTTGGGTTCTCCAACATCCCTTCGTGCTAGAGTGCTGAAATTTGGCATGCCGATTCTTTAAATTCTAGGAAAAACTAATAGATTTAATGCCGATGTGTCCTCTGGTCTCTGCTCACTGGCATTGAAAATTTTCATGTTATTCTTATGGCCCCAATTTTAATGAGCCTGATCATTACTATAATGGCTTGAAGTGGCTTGAACCGACGTTATTTCTTAATTTAGATATTTCAACAAGTTATTATTCCAAGAAAATATAAAATATTTCATTACGTTATATTCAAGTTAATTATTTAACTAGGAGTATGTCTATTCTTCGTATAAGTGGATGAACAGACTACAAAAAGGCAACCCTAAATTTATTTTTCAAAAATAAAATAATACACATTCCAATAATAATGGATTAAAACACACAAATAATTTATACACCTACTAAAATTTACATTAGCCTCTTATTCATTTCATTAACCCTTGAAAGTGGTACAAGAAAATAAATAGCTTAAACTACTAAAATACTTACTGTACAAAGGGATAGCCTATTTGTAGGGATAATTTTTTTACATTTATTTAAAATGTATTTCAGAGTTGATAGTCCAGTCAATGAATGGTCATATATAGGGAGTAGACGGCATGGCAGGAGGTATGGATTTTTATTTGATAAATGTATTTGGGGTAATCATAGGATGTACACACTAAAAGTCCCCGGAATTTCGCGTGGAGCTTCAGCGGCAAGAGCAAGGTACAATTTTATATTTTTTGCCCAATATCTCAAAAACTAAAAATCATAGCAAAAATATGTAAATTTCAAAAAGAATCTTTAGAAAATTTCCGACAAATTTCTCATCAACGATTTTTTCCTATATATTTTAGTTTCAGAGACATAATTTCATAAATAGTCAAAATCATATTCATAAAATTTCTTGTAAACCATACACCGCAGCAGAAAAGTGTAAATAATTAATGAAAGGCAATAAAATTTTCTACGATATGTACTTTACTACGTGATTTTATCATTTATATTAATTTACAAATTTGCTTCCAAACATATAAGATATTTGTAATGAACGCACATATTTTAATGTTACATACACTCAGAACGTGCAACCAATGAATAATTCTTGGTCTTATTAATAATTGTTCATAAAATATTCTCTTTTACCAAAAATCGCAATGAAGAATCAATTACTAATGTTTTTAACTCATATTACGGATTGTATATCAGATATTATTGTAAGGTTTCCCCAACTGTTTGAAATAAAGATGATTTTGGTTTTGACTTAACAGAATATTGCAGTGTAGCGGGGATACTGAACGAAATGTAAGTACAGGGTGTAAATAGGAATACCTGAACATTGATTAAGTCGGTGTGTACTATAGAGATTCTATTTACAGCTTCGTAAATATTATAATCTGTTACCTGCTGATAAATAAATAAATGGGAAACAAGACAACACACCTTCATCATTGTAGATTGTTAGGTCTGGATTTTTCTCTAGGATGTGGCCGGCAGCATGGTATGTGTCATTCTGATCCCTGCTGGCCACAAGGTGCAGAGGGGTGTTGAGGTGAAGGTCTCTCGCGTTTACATCTGCGCCAGAGTCCACCAAAAGGGCTATAGTCTGAAGACTTCCCTTCTCAGCAGCCACATGTAGAGCAGTCTGCAAAACAATTCATCGCATTATCCTACCCAGTTGATCCAGGCAACACAATATAGAATCAAGCCATGTTAGTTTGCTAAATGATTGCATCTTCACCCTTTCCAGACAGTGTTAACAGATGGCAAAATAATTAGTCTTTAAAAAAAATTATAATTTATTTTTTTGAACACGTTTTAATTTTAAAATTATGTAAGTAGTTGAACTACACAGTCGTTTTGTTAAAACTAACTTTTTAAACATTATTTTAATTTAAAAAGTAATTTGTAAAAATCCTGTTATTGTCTGTAGCACAACACCTTAACCTTACCCGTTATATCTAGCTACTACGCTATGTTCAGATCAATTATTATCAGTCTCCTTTATTATCTAAACATTTAAAACGAAAACCCTCACTCACTGACTGACTCACTCATTCATCACTAATTCTCCAACTTCCCGACTAGCTAGAGTGCTGAAATATGGTATACTCATTCTTTAGGCTTAAAATAGGAAAGTCTGACTATTTTCATATTAATATTCACAAACGGCTAGGCCCTAGACGTCCTCTAAGTTACCATGTTATTCTTATGGAAGCAACATTTTTGTAGGCTATTCTAATATATGATTACCTAAAGGATCATTAATTTTATAAACAACTATTCTCATTTAAAAATTAAAAATATTGAGGGAAGATTAGTTATTTTTAAAAATACGATAATATAGACTTGCGCCGTGTGAGCGTAGCGAACGTGCTAAACCTGACGGGGAGTGAGCGTAGCAAACGAATTAAACCTGACGGTGAGTGAGCTCACCTGAAGGCAAAAAAATTCAAGTTGGCATTGCGAAGCATGCCGGGTGAGCTAGTCTTTTATATTTCCAAAGCTTTAACCACAGAAATATTTTGGTTCAAAAGATTGAGTAAATTAAGTAGTACCATAATTTAATAATGTATTGTTTATGTTTAGTGACATTTTCACTCATAAAAAAAAATCAACAACATAAGAACGTATGGGGTAATGCCGAGTCTAGTTATGTTGGTGTGCAAATACTGATATGACGGTGAGAAACACAACTAAGAGACTCAGACTAATAGTGTAGTAAACTAGAATTAAATCAAAGTGGTGAAAAACACATTTTAGCCGTAAAAACCAGGGCTGAAATTAGTACAGTAACATCAAGATACTTATAGCAACAATATAAAAGATACAATTATTGATTATTTCTTGGGGTTTTTAAGACTTAACTTTGTATAATCTACTTACTCCATAATTTATTTACCTGTCCATTGATGTTTTGTAAATCAATAACTGCTCGAGTAATTCCGGATGAGTTCAAAATATTTAAAAATCTTAACATCTCAGGAGGAAAATCAACTTGTGATGCCAACACATGAAGAACACTGAAACATAAGAAACTTTTTAGAAAATGTAAATAAGTTAACTAATTAGGGAATGCGCTGATTCCAAGTAGTACTGCGATATTGCAAAGCCATACTAGTTTACTCAGGCCTAACTGCTAAATGGCCATGACGTCATATTGGTACACGTATATGATGTAGTAAGTTTGGATATCGCTCTCTGATCTCCAGCTGGAAGCACCGCTACCCGCGTGGACGGTGCTGTAAAATTTAGTATGGCATTGGATATAGTCGATACTAATATTGCAGGTTTTCGGACTAGATAATGAATCCAAATTTTAAGAAGTTAAAAATTAATGTTTAACCAAAGTCTCCCTGTTGGGCTACTTACCATGTAAATTGTTCTGATTTATGTTTCTACCTTGCATTAACTGTAAGTTTTCTGTTTTAGAATTGCTACAGATTTTTTTAATGGTATAACTGCATCTAATTTAGAATAAACAAGTCACTCGGTATTAAATGTGGGATCACCTAAGTGAGAGTTAGTCAGTGATAGTCAGTTTGTGTAGCAATTGATAATCAAGGTGTTGACTAGTGGGTGATTATCGGCCTCTCAACTTTAAGTCACGCCACATAAGTTGACGAATTGCCAAAAACAGGTGGGTTGTGGGAGGGGAAGAGAGGGGGTACTTTTCCAAAAACATCGAGCTTCCGTTATATGCAATTTTTTATAGAACAGCTGTTTATCCAATCATTTTAACTGAATAGTAGTAAAAATTCATTTGTCAAGTTACGTGGCGAGGGTTATAGTGTGTGTGATTCGGTCTTTCGACCCATGACAGTGACAGTGACAGTGTACCAAGAGTGACAGTTCTAGTGTTACTGTTAGTATAAGTGAATCGTATAGCACTCTCTGTGAAACCCTCATAACAGTTAGGTATTTATTTAGTATTCTGCATCTGTAATTAATTAAATTTGTAATAAATTGTAGTTACTTGTTGAAATCCCCTATATTATTGTTAAGAAACCATAGGCCTGTAACATGCGGAACTTATTTACACTTCATAAAATTGTATTTGTGTTTGAAAAAGACTCCACAGATAGTAATAAATTAACAAAATTTTTGGTATTGTGTGTGTTTATGTCAAGCTCATCAATACTTTTCAAAGTGAGTTAGCAGTGTCCTATATTTTCTCTACAAAAAAGAATTTTAGGGATGGACGAGAATGAATTTTTAGTTTGGGATGGGATGGGAATTTTTATTTCCCGTTCATATTCGGGACAGGATCGGGACGGGATTGGTCTTCTCCTGGCTATCGGAAAATATTCGTTTAGCCTCTTATCTGAGCGTTGTATAAAGAAAAATTAATGTTTATTAATGAAGAAAATGTTATACTATACAGTCTTGAACACTGAATAGTACATACTGCTAAGTTAAAATTAACTTTTTTATATTTGAAGTACCTATTTAATTTTGAATTTTACAGTATACAAAGAGATCAAAGAAAACTATATTTTTCCTTGTAACTTAATAAATTTAAATAAAAATCTTTAGACAATATACACTATAATGTACTGCCACTGACCCTCCCATCGATCCATCCCAAACTCGTTCCCAGCAGATTGATAATTAATGAACTGTTATTTTAGAGTATTTATATATTTTTTTCTGTTCACATTCCGTCACGGCGTTCACACTCCGTTTGATTGATATATATATAAAACACAACTCCTTTTTTATATATTTAAATAAAATTCAATTCTGTATTCATTGATTAAGGTCAAATTAACTTGTTTTCAGCAACGCCAGCAGACCCATAGGTTTGATGGCGCCTTTGTCTGCTGAATTTCATGGGCTATTTCATTTATTTAACAGTTAAATTGGTTTTGTTTTGATTTTTAGTTTAGTCAATTTATTTTTGAATTATTTTTTGGATTAAGATTTTTTGTTGTATATTCTGAACTTTAAAATTAATGGAATAAAAATACATAAAAAAATTTGACATGTCAAATTTTAGACAAGTTAAGTGGAATGAAATATTAAATGTGTGGTTTAAAGAATGAAAATAAAAATTATGTAGTCCTAAATAAAACATAGATAAATACCCCCCGTCGCAGCAGACCTGCGTACTCAGCGAATTTCCAAATTAGTAATATTAATTTTGACCAGCTAAACTTGTAAACAAAATTTCATCACGTGTTCATAAATAGAGAAATAAATGTCTTTTCTCCTTAAGTTAAATATAGGGAAAGATTATGCAAGTATGCTGCCATGGGGGACACTAAAGAAGGTTTTTAGTTTTAGCATAGAAAAAATTTATTTCGACCATATAAAGCCATATAGTAAGTTTCATATATATCTGTCCATAAATAAAAAAGTTTGCCTATTCTCCATATGATTAACATGGGAAAAGAGTATGCAGGTTTGCTGCCATGATAAGTACAAAAACCAGGATTTTTTATCTTAAATGGATGAATCTCAACCAAATGAAGCTAAATACCAAGTTTCATCCAAAAATATTAGTTAATAAGTGAAATATTAACACATCCTTATTCTCCATAAGATTAACATTGGAGCCCCAAAATACAATGTACTGTCTTTAGACTTTGTAATATCTCGGTAACCAATGGAGATAGAGCAAAGCTTCAAAATACTAAATTGTGTGTTTTTTTGAGCTTAATCCAATGGTCAAAATAAAAATTTAAAATTTTTAAAATTTACATATGAAAAATGCAAAAAACCCATTTTTGGGGTACAAAACCCCCCAAAACTACCCCTTCCGGTAGGTCGATATGTCTGGTTTACGAACTCATCCGAATAAATGTAGGATTACACATCTCTACCAAATTGGTGTCGATCGGACTATTTTTACGAGAGTTATCGTGTCTAGGGACACACACATATATATATATATATATATATATATATATATATATATATATATATATATATATATATATATATATATATACATATATAAATATATACATGTACATATATATATATATATATATATATATATATATATATATATATATATATATATATATAAATTTTAATGACTATTATTTTTGGTCTCTGGGCACCTCAAAACGAAAAAGTAACATGGTCCCGGGCTTAGGTCTTACCATGAGACCTACGGTAATAGCTTATTCCCTATGGGAAATTCGCTAAAAACTAGTAAAGTTTTAAACATAACTAAAATATATTATATAAATAAGGGCTACCCAAATAAAAAAAAGAAAAGAAAAATAACTACCAATTGAAATTAATTCAACATTAACATTAAGGAATAAAAATTTTATTTAGTCAATAATATTTAAAACTCTAAGACTTTTTTTTTTATTCGTTGGTTTTACTGGGACAGGTTCTTGCTTACAGATTATTATCAAAATTTAAATTGTGAAAATATACCGTAAACTATTGAGCCTAAATTACTTTTATTGTTACAGTAGAACCTCGATAGTTCGACTCTTGATAGTTCGACACTCCTTATAGTTCGACATGGTCCATGACAACTTAACATGTTAATAACGACCGTTAGTGTCAATGTTGGAGACTGACAAATGTGAAAATGGAAACAAAGTGGCTAATGATTTGAATATTGGTTACGTTAAAGTTCAACTAAGTTATGGTTTCATTAAAATTTAGTGTTTCCTAAATTAAAATCATGATTTTTATGCTCCCATTGTTAAGATTTCCCAAATACTCCCTATAGTTAGACACTTCGATTGTTCGACACCCTCTTAGTCCACAAGGTGTCGAACTGTCGAGGTTCTACTGTATTTTTATGTATTCATTTACCTATTTTTTGCTACATTAAAAAAAAGAAGTGTATGTTAAGAAAAAAAATGGGAATATAAAGTTTATAACTTCAAAATCTGTATTTTTTATGTTCATTTTGAAAATATATTTACTAACATAATTTGAAGTTTATAACTTTAAAATTAAATAAATTAGATGATTTTAATATTATGAAACAGTGATTGTATTCTAATTTGATTTAAGTAATAATATTTTTCTACTTTGCTCTTGAACAAAATATCATACAACTTTGGTTGACTGGGACGGTGGCGACGTCCTGTAATCCAGCTACTTGGAGGTCAAATTGTGGATAGTTATAAGCGATGGCTTATGGATACGATGTTTCAGGTGGGGATTAACGTCCACACTAGTGAATACTAGTTCATCCATAAAGACCACCCTCATAATTAGATCAATTTGTATATATGAAGTCAAAATTGTGGTTCGGATCCCACGTTAAACTGTAGGTCCCTAGATACCATTGGCTGTTGGGCTATATTAACAGTCCTGTCTAAGGAGAACGTCAGCCTTAGTCAGTAACAAGACTCATCTCTAATTCATACTTGGCTTTAAACCACCTATTGAGTTAGGTCAAAATTTCAGTAAAGGTGTTAAAGGTGACAATTTATTTAAATTGTGAGAATTAGGCAAAACATATAAGCCATCATTTTGTTTTGTATGACGATTGGTTTAGAAGAAAGAAATTTGTAGTAGGAGCAAAAAATGCCCCTCTTGAATATATTACGGCAATAGATAAGCTGAAATATAGATTGTCTCCGGCGCTCCGAGCGTTTTGTGCCGTGTTTTGCCCATTAGGGAGATCGCGATTGCCCAGTGCCCTGAGGTAAACCAACATTCATTGTTTGGCGATTTCCCGTCCCGATAAATTCCCGAGTAAAAAAAAAACCCCACCCGATGATTAGGACCAGTCTATCCCTAAAGAATTTTTAATATGAAATCAGGGATGGGTCGGTTGACTAAGTTGATAGTCGGTTTTATTTGTTTTTTGATAAAAAACCGAAATCAAAGAATTTATATATGTTGGTTTTTGGTTGATATATTTGTTTACTAACAATGAAAAGAACAACCAAAATCACTTAAAAAGAATTGGAAGTCCACGGTTCTAGGAAGATAATAGTAAAATTTGAATTGGGGCATGATAAAGGACCCTTAGAGTAAGGAAACATGATAAAGATTTTTGGCATCAGGCCAGCGAGAGTTGCGTAATCTGATTTACTAATTATTAGCTTGTTAGTTCAATATTTCTTTTCTAAACTAATTGCCATAAAAAATAAAAATAGGTCCATAGATAATTTTTGGTCTTATTTTCACAGAGTGTATAAAACTTGATAAAAATTGTAAAATCTAACCAATTGTGGCCATTTTGTCTCATTTTCACAGATACACAGTAAAATCCAAACTTGCTGATGGGTATTCTGTTAAGCGGCTTGCCACAATATTCCTAATAAACAAGACAGTCATGTATGGTATAAATCCAACAAACTATTTTAGGGCTAAATTTGAAAAATAATTTTAATCTTGTGGTCAAATTTTAATTGAGGAACTTGTTTAATGCTAACTTTTTAAAAAAGCTGCTTGACATAAAAATGTAGTTACAAATTTAAACTAAGAGTAAAAATTTGGTACTGAGAAAACTTTTGTGTGTAGTACAAATTTTTTGAATTATTTGTACTGTGAATTAGTATTGATCTCTCCTTTGAGGTATAAAACAACATCTAGCAAAAAACCCTTTTTTGAGGTTAGAACAAAGAAATAATAACTAGGGATGGTCGGGTTCAAATTTCGGGAAAATTTTTGAGAGCTAAACTGACTAAGGCCGACATTCTCTTTAGACAGGACTGTTAATTCATAGCCCAACAGCCAATGGTATCTAGGGAGTTTAACGTTTAAATTGCCTGGTGGGGATTAACATCCACATTAGTGAATACTAGTTCATCCATAAAGACCATCCTCATAATTAGATCAATTCATAAATATGAGGTCAAAATTGTGGTTTGGATCCCACATTAAACTCCCTAGATACCATTGAACTATGAATTAACAAAATTGATCTGGACTTTGCGGTCCAGATCGGTTTTCTTTTCCAGGAGGATGCCCCGGACGAACTGTGATAAACAATCCCAGTTGCCCTCATCATCTAAAATTTTTGGTAGACCGAGTCCACCGAAAATGCACCAAAAATTTGTGTGGCCTCCAGGCGGGGCCCTTCCCAACGGGGGCAGCAGAAGAATGTGTGTTCCGCATCGTCGGGAATGCCCAGGCAATAAATGCAGTCCAGTGAACCGGTCTTTCCCATCCGGTTCAGGTACGACCGAAAATAGCTGTGACCTGTCAAGAATTGGGTCAGGTGGTAGTCCACCTCCCCATGCCGCCGTCCCACCCATGGTCCAAGACCTGGTCCAAGACCTGCTTGATAAGTCGCGCTGTCCATCGTCCTCGGGTGTCGTGCTCCCAGCTGTGTTGCCACTGCTGGAAGGTTCGGGAGCGCTCTTCTGTTCTTGCTGTGTCCTTGCCAATCTCGCCTTGTCTCTGATAAATCGCCTTCCTCTCACCTGCCAAGAGCTTGACAGGGATGACTCCGGCGACCACCAGGACGGCAGGTTCGGACACTGTCCGGTAGACAGAACAAACCCGGAGCGCCACTTGACGCTGAACCCGGGCAAGTTGCAACCTGTATAACTCTTTATCGCGAGCGTCTGCCCACACCTCTGCTCCATAAAGAAGCACAGACTGGACCGTGGACATCAACAGATGTCTTCTACTGGATCGGGGACCCCCGACATTGGCCATCAGCCTACTAAGGTACTAAGCACAAAAAAAAAAATTAAATGAATACGAATCCAAACGAAGTCTAAACGAATATTCCCCGATAGCTTCAAGATGAGTGATCCTATCCCGAACAAAAAAAAAAGGATTCCCGTCCATCCCTAATAATAGTTTACTGCAGCATGATTTCATAAGCTCAGCAGTCCTAAAATGTAAAAGTAAAAGTAGGCCTACAATTATAGCAAAACATAAACTTACCGATCTTCACTTTGTTCAACCGGTGTTGCAAATATTGTTATGAGGATCCTCTTCAAAAAACTTTCTTTCAATTTTCTATTCACCTTAAGTTTCAATAGGTTAAGTATGATTTTGTCAACATTTGTTACAATGTTATCTCTTGTCAGTTTAGCATCTCTTTTATTTTGGACTCGATTCTTCCCTCCTACAAAATACACAACTTGGTTAAAAAAAAATTAAATAAATAAAAGCTGAAGCTAATGACACTGAAATAATGATATCAAAGTGCTTTAAAGATCCACTTCGCAACTTTTTTAAAAAGATGACTTATATAAGTTTACTTTGCTGAAAGGCTAATTCATTGAGCGATACAGTAATTATTGAAATGTGTGCCAGTACACAGTATGTCTTCAAATGAACACATGATTTGAAACAACACCTGCTAATTGCTATAGAGTCAGCAACAACAAAAATCTATATTTATTTAATAGGCTAAGGGGTTTTTGTGTTGAGAACTCCTACAATTTTCAACCGATTTTCAAGTTTTTGGTGTCTTTGGATAGGGCTTGGTCTGTACTTGTTTTCACAAAAAACTGATGAGAATCGGACTGGAAGTAATGGCGCTATCCACCATTGAAATCTCTAAATTTCCCATTAAAATAACTTTGGGATTGAATAAAGCATTTTAACATCTGTTAATAATCAGCTGTAAATACATGTAGTTATTGGTGATTACAGTGATTCACATATTGGATTGGTTAGATGTCATTGATTTAGAGCTAAAGTAACATTTGTACTGTATTAAAATAAATTGCTCGATTTAAAGCAACACGTATACTAGTAATAGTAATTTATGTTTGCCTAATGGGGAACTCTTGGTAAAAAAGAAGAAAACCGAGCATGCCGTCTTAACCGGTAATAGTATAACTATTCCTAGTGATTCTGCTGGTACTTCATTCAAGGCAGACGATGCACCAATTGTTAAATTCTCAGTGTCAACATTGTCATCACCATATGTCTTGAAAGACTCAGACTAAATCCTAAAGCTTTTAGAAAAGTACACGGTGAGTGATCCATCAGATAATTGGTACTTACTGCCTGAAGCAATCTTTTGTATCTGAGTTTGTGACGCGTTTCGCCGATTACGGCATCATCAGACTTCACAAACACACATAAACTAACGGTACATTACATAGACACAAATATCACCTTGCGGATCGTTAATTTTACTAAAAGCGGACATTGAATAACACGCACAAATTCTGGGAGCTCCCATTACGGCCACACGATAGAGGTTCGTGCACGGACTGGCGTGTTATCAGCAGATGATTTACTTTTCCAGTGTTTCGCTCAAGGTCAATGAACAGCTGATATGTCCGTCGAACCGTGTTATGTAGGCTGTTTCATTGTCAAAAAAATATAAATTCTATTATAAATTGGGTTTGATCTTGGTCCGATTCTCTCATTTAAAATCATACTATTGTAGTTAATATGTTCCTTATAAATTTCTAATTCCTCGAGGCGTAATAATCGTTGTCCTTTTTTGGCGTGATGTAATATTGTCATATTATTCTCGATATCTGAATATGAATGGTTATAGGCTACTAAATGTTCAGCAAATTTTGAACCCCTTTCGGGATGTTTGATAGCTGAGATATGTTCTTTAAATCTTACTTTAAATGATCTGGATGTTTGGCCTATATAAAACTGATCACATTCATCACAATCTAATCTGTAAACACCAGAGTCGGAAAAACTGTCCTTTTTTGCGGGTTTAGGCTGTAATCTATTTCCCAATTTATTGTTTGCTTTAAATGCTATGTTTATATCATGTTTTTTGAAAGTTTTGGTGAGGGCATTGTCCATTTTGTTGTGATATTCAACGGATGAGAATCTATGTTTGGCTATTGGTTCTTCATTGGTTTTATTTAATTTAGATTTAATATTGGAATGAAGTTTGTTGATATCAGTTTGTTTGTAACCATTTTTGTTGGCGATAAATTTGATGATTTGTAGTTCTTTATTATAATTACATTTTTGCATTGGGATATTCTCAAGGCGGTACAACATAGATCTGAATGCATTAAGTTTTTGCTGACGAGGGTGATTGGAAGTTGTGTGTAAGACCATATCAGTGTGGGTGGGCTTCCTATATATGGAGAACTGATGTGTGTTATTTACATTTTTTTATCGTTAAATCTAAGTAGTTTAACGATTTTTTATTTTCTATCTCTGAAGTGAACTTTATTTTGGGATTGTAGGAATTGATGTGATTAAGAAATAAATCTATTTGTCTCTCCAAAACATCATCAACGTACCTGTGCCAGTATAAGACCTTTTTTGAATGAGTGTTATCGGCATTTAGGATCTTATTTTCAAGGTGATTTAAATAAATATAAGCTATGGTTCCAGAGAGGGGCGAGCCCATTGCCACGCCGTCTCCTTGACTGTAGAATTTACCGTTGTATTAAAAATAATTCTGTTTTAGAATGGTTTCTGTTATTAGTAAGATCTCATCAATCTTATCAATCAGTTCACTTCAGAGATGGAAAATAACAAATCGTTAAACTACCTAGATTTAATGATAAAAAATGTAAATAACACACATCAGTTATCCATACA
The DNA here is from genome assembly GCA_030545055.2 of Neoaliturus tenellus. Lineage (NCBI taxonomy): Eukaryota > Metazoa > Arthropoda > Insecta > Hemiptera > Cicadellidae > Neoaliturus > Neoaliturus tenellus. The sequence continues at coordinate 129,250,607 of CM061534.1, forward strand.
TAGGAAGCCCACCCACACTGATATGGGCTTACACACAACTTCCAATCACCCTCGTCAGCAAAAACTTGCTGCATTCAGATCTATGTTGTACCGTCTTGAAAATATCCCAATGCAAAAATGTAATTATAATAAAGAACTACAAATCATAAAATTTATCTAGAACAAAAATGGTTACAAACAAGCTGATATCAACAAACTTCATTCCAATATTAAATCAAAATTAAATAAAAAAAATAAGAACCAATAGACAAACGTAGATTCTCATCCGTTGAATATCACAACAAATGGACAATGCCCTCACCAAATCTTTCAAAAAACATGATATAAACATAGCATTTAAAGCAAACAATAAATTGGGAAATAGATTACTAAACCCGCAAAAAAGGACAGTTTTTCCGACTCTGGTGTTTACAGATTAGATTGTGATGAATGTGATCAGTTTTATATAGGCCAAACATCCAGATCATTTAAAGTAAGATTTAAAGAACATATCTCAGCTATCAAACATCCCGAAAGAGGTTCAAAATTTGCTGAACATTTAGTAGCCTATAACCATTCATATACAGATATCGAGAATAATATGACAATATTACATCACGCCAAAAAAGGACAACGATTATATACGCCTCGAGGAATTAGAAATTTATAAGGAACATATTAACAACAATAGTATGATTTTAAATGAGAGAATCGGACCAAGGTCAAACCCAATTTATAATAGAACTTCTATTTTTATTAGAGATGTGCGGATATCCGAAAAACCGGATAGGATTCGGATATCCGATCCGATCCGAATGTACAACAGGCGTCGGGTACGATCCGAAAAATATCTGGTTTTTTCGGATAGATAGTGTATATGAGCATAAAAACCTTTAAACCCCCCAAAAACTACATTTGGAATGATACTGATGATCGCGTTCGTTCTAGGTATGATACAATCACAATGTTGGATTAAAACACGACTCAATAAAAATTATCATCTCTTTCGAAAACTTGAAAATTGAAGACAGTCATCAACACTAGTATTGACACTCCCAGGTATTATAATGTCCCCAAGATATAGCGCACTCAAGGCAATGGTTGTCAAAACAAATCTGAAATATTAGCGACTCAAGCGGATGGAGTAAAACAACCCATTCTAACAGTAACAGTGGTCGTGATTGGCTGTAGAGTTAGGTTCCGATTCCAATCACAACTCGCTAGCATTCCACAGCCATCAATTTGGAATTAACTGGTATGGGGGAACACCAGAATTGACCGAGTGTCACGATTTTAGTCTGTGGTTATTTCATTCTGTTGTCCTGCGCAGTAGACGACAGTGTTTCCAAGTACAAGATAATGATGATACTTAGTTATGTACTCATTCTCCGACGTGACACCGATTTTTCTCCCAAAGATTTGCCGTTATTTTTCAAGATAATTAGTGATAGTTTTGGAAAATAATTAATTTTTCGTGCCTAAAATATTAAAATCAAATCATTCCCGACATCAATCACTAATTACATTGATGGACACGACATTTTTGTGTGGCGTGCAATAATTTACTATCGTGTGGTACGATGTTTTGAAGTCTGGGAATACTGTTACAGCCGACAGCGTACGAGATAAAATTTGAAATTGAAGTTACGAACTGTACCTTTTAATGTGATAAACTTAATTTTTTAGAATTGGATAGGCTAGTTGATAACTACTCAGTCATGGAGCCAAGAAAGAAAAAGAGTTTGATTTGGAAATATTTTGAGAAAAACCAAGAACAGGCGGAATGCCTATTGTGGAAGCTGGTTCTGAAGGTAAGGGTAGGGTAACTAAGACGTCAGAAAATGTTCTTTGTTGAAAAATAAAATAATGTTGTTTTATTATTACTGAAATTAAGACTTGTGACTTGCTTCCACTTCATAAATTCTTTGAGGTAGGAATGGTTTTATTTTTTAACTGAGCTCATTGTAATAGGCCTAAAACAAATTGGGATGTACGTTTAAAACCTAAATTGTTAAAACAGGGTGTCCGGCGATTGAGCTTGAGGAAATTCCGCATATTTCCCGTATATTTCCCGAGGTTTTGTCAATTTTTCCCGGGGCTTTTTTCCGGGGTCATTGTTTTGTTTATTGACCCGTCTACATCAGCGGTCGGGAGCGTCTCCGGTCGGCGGCCGCGAGCGTCTACATCGGCGGTCGGGAGCATCTTGGTCGTCGGTCGCAAGCGTCTAGATCGACGGTTGCGAGCTTCTCCGGTCGGCAGCCACGAGCGTCTTGATCAGATCGGCGGTCGGGAGAATCTTGGTTGGCGGTCGCGTGCGTCTACATCGGCGGTCGGGAGCATCTTGGTCGGTGGTCGCGAGCGTCTCCGGTCGGCGGTCGCGTGCGTCTACATCGGCAGTTGGGAGCATCTTGGTCGGCGATCGCGAGCTTCTCCGGTCGGCAGCCACGAGCGTCTAGATCAGATCGGCGGTCGGGAGCATGTTGGTCGGCGATCGCGAGCGTCTCCGGTCGGCGGCCACGAGCGTCTAAATCGGCGATCGGGAGCATGTTGGTCGGCGATCGCGAGCGTCTCCGGTCGGCGGCCACGAGCGTCTAAATCGGCGATCGGGAGGATCTTGTCCACGAAAAAATCGCGCTTGTCAAAATCCCGCATATTTGTGTCATAATAGAAAATTTCCCGCATAAATCCCGCATCATTCCCGGTCGCGTAAAATTCCCGTATAAATCCAGGTTTTCCCGATATTCCCGGTCGCCAGACACCCTGTAAAAGTATTACATGTTGTAAAAGCATTATTTAACCTAAGTAAGCTTAGCAATCTACTTTTAAACATCAAAAAAGACTGTAGCCTTCATGAAGGGGTAGGCCTAGGGTACTGTTTAGGGATGAGCATCGATGGCCGATGTTTTCGAAACATCGATGTTTTCCTTTCGATGTTTGATGTTTTTGCCATCGATGGTGAGTTACCGATGTTTATCGTACATCGATGTTTTACATCGATGTTTTTCGAATTTTACAATACACGATGTTTTTTTTTCTGTTTGATATTTCTAGTCGTAAAAAACTAAATTGTTGGTTTTATTTTTACCAAGTTTGTAAAAAACCTCACTCTCAAAATAAAAATTAATTTTTTTATTATAAACCACAAGAGTGGAGATTCTCTAAGGAAGCGACTTATTTCAAAAGTAGTATTTCTTCACTCAATTGACGATACCCTATGAAGCTGGGAGTGAGAGGAGGTAGCAATAATCCATTCATCGTAATTTGTAACTATTAAAAATGTAGAAATAAATACATTTTTGATAAAGTTCGATTTAAATTTGTTGTGTGTCATTGTGGTTTACCTATCCTTTTTACGAAACTACGGAATTTTAACTAAAAGATTGATGTTTTTATCCAATGGCCTTTTTTTACAAAAATTCGGGATTTTCATAAAATATCGATGTTTGGGTCCGATGTTCATCGATGTTTTCCACACATCGATGTTTTGGTTCGATGTTAACATCGATGGTCAACATCGATGTTTTTGCTCAACCCTAGTACTGTTAAACCGTAATGTCATCAGTGACTCAAAGATATCAAAACTTGCATTTAGTCTAGGCCTAATGAATGAAATAGACCTTTTTGGTCATACCCCTAAGTTATTGCTCAAAATATTACTATCAATGTAGTATTCAAACAAAAAATGAGCGTGAAAATGGCCTAATTCTGAGAGAGAAAAATTTAGTTAGGTTGTAAGCAAATTTGTAAATAAATAACGAAAAAGATTTTCTCTCCAAAAACAAATAGTTACAAATGTAGCCTATTGGTTGACCGACTTTAGAGCTAAACAATAGGCCTACCTTAAGTTAAAACTTGGTTTGATACCGATAGCCTTGTAATGAATTTATTTTGGATGAGACCTACTGCAGCTAGTACTATGACTAATATAGTACTATAGGCCTATGAAACTATATTATATAGGCTATAATAAATTATAATAGGCCTATAATACACAAAATAATATAAATATGAAATGGTATCATACTTAACATAATACAACTCAAGGACAACATCAAACATGCACACTAAAAACACAATAAAATTCTTTATACATAATCGTAAAGTATTTGTCCAAAATGTACATTATAATTCTAGTTTGAACAAATACTTAACAAAACAAAAAAATCAATATATGCCTACATTTCTATATTAAACAAAAATAAAATTAACATTTTTCATGTATTCCTAGGAATAAAGTGCTAAAATTTTACTGTTAATTAATTTGTATTTTAATTCTGAGTAATATAACAGTTTACTCTGTCCGTGCGAGTATCCGAATCCGAATAAAATCCGATCCGAACCCCTTACTATCCGATACGAATCCGATCCGAAATTAAACTATCCGATCCGAAGTCAAATTTCACTATCCGCAAACCTCTAATTTTTATGACAATGAAACAGCCTACATCAAACGGTTCGAGGGACATATCAGCTGTTCATTGACCTTGAGCCAAACACTGGAAAAGTAAATCATCTGCTGATAACACGCCAGTCCGTGCACGAACCTCTCTGTGTGGCCGTAATAAGAGCTACCAGAATTTGTGCGTGTTATTCAATGTCCGCTTTTAGTAAAATTAACGATCCGCAAGGTGATATTTGAGTCTATGTAATGTTCCGTTAGTTTATGTGTGTTTGTGAAGTCTGATGATGCCGTAATCGGTGAAACACGTCACAAACACAGATACAAAAGATTGCTTCAGGCAGTAAGTACCAACTATCTGATATTACAAAGCAATCTAGAACCAGATTTTCCATAATGAGTGATCTATATTATAAAATTCCGTCTTTTAAAATAATATTAATAAGAAAAAAACATAAAACTTATTCCCAACTAAACAAAATTAACTCCTTATTTTTTCTAACTATTTTCGTGATAGACGTAGAAACTGATTACACTTACAATGAATTTAATTTGGAAATATGGAAAAAATAGGCATATTCTTGAGTTAGTTAAATTTATAAATACAAGAGAACCTTGATATTAAAACTTGAAGGGGAATGAGGAAACTTCGTAATATCAAGGTCACCAATATACCCAAGTTCTTTATACCATACACCAAGGTTACTTTTGGCCGTCTTCGTTATACAAAGATTCACGACGACCACCCATTACCTTTTCCAATAGGAATGGCAAATGAGGAATACATACGTAGTTACTTTGATTACATAACTTACATTTTGCAGTTGCATAGTATATTAACAGTTCATTGTAACATTATGGTTTGTTTATAATACCTTCCATGGAGTTTTTGTCACGAACTGGTTGTCTATAATTAGTACCCTTCACACTACTTTGATGATATACATAAGATCATGGACATAAGATCATGGATCATAAACCATAGCTTTTGTAATAAATGGCACAACACTAACATAAAGGTTGTATCCCGGGAATGTGATTGGTATAACTACCGTTCACTACCAAGAGCCCAGAATGCCTTGTGGTTACTTGGCTAGCAGACGACAATTTTCATTTCGGTTAAGCACCGGTAACTTTTTTCTTACCAGCAACCCAAATATATGGTTATATTAAGTTACCGCCCACAAACCATTACAAAGTAACTGGTAGGTAGCGCTCATATTCCGGGAACTATTAACAACTAATAAGTTAACTGCAAACGCAGAAAAGGGGCCGTCCATAAATTACGTCATCTGAAAATAGGAAGGGGGGTCCAGATTGAAAATGACGGTGGGGTGAAGTGCAAGGAGGGGGGTCAGATTGGATATGAAGTTATTTTGAAAATGATGTTTTATATCAAATTTTGACAGTAAAACAATGATAAATTTGTACACAATTCAACTATTATAAAATAATTATTTAAGAAAATACATTAGACTATTTTTAGAGAAGGAGAGTGAGAGAGCAGTGATGACACATATCCGAAGAGGGGGGTATTGAATGTAGTAATTTTCAACAACTTTCGATCCTGTAAACTATGTGGTACTTCAGTGGTTTTTAAATTTAAATATCTGGTTTGAATAGTTCTTCCAACAAACCACCGCCAAAATGGGAATCAAAAGTTAATTGAGGAATCTTAATAAATCAATAAAGAACAGAACTTAAGTAGCTTTGACAAAAAAAAAATAAATTATTTTTACTTAAAACGGAGGTTTGTGGAAATAACGTCATTTTTCTGAGGAGGGGGGGGGGGTGTTCAGACAAATTATGATGGCAGGATGATTATTGGGGGGGGGGGGGGGGGTTTAAAAATGGCCAAAAAGCGATGATGTAATTTATGGACGGCCCCAAACAAGAATTGCACTGCGAACACAAAGGAGCATAACACGGGTCTAAATAACGCCTGTTTAGAAGAGGTTGGAACACGAATAAAATGGATGAGTAAGTTAATTCAATTTGTTGTTTTTCTTATAACTTTGATTCAACATGTAGAGGTCCTCGACATGTGTGCCTCGGCACAGTTAAAGTTTAAAATATTGAGGTTATCCAGGCTAATCCTTGGATAGACTGAGGTAGAAATGGCATTAGATTGATAGTAAGCAGGTTCAAAGGGAATGGAAAAACTTTGTTACATTGAGGAGTTTGATTTATTGGGGTTCGATATATCAAAGTTCCACTACAGAAAATTAGTAAATAATGAATTCATTTGAAGCAACCATAAACAATAATTAACACTTTCTTTATATAATATTGAATAAAACGGATTTTAAATAATCTTGAACTACACAAAAAAACCTCAAATAATCCACGGGAAATTGCATATTCTTGTGGAATGGTTTTAATTTTAATAAATTTTGGGTCTAACGTAGAAAGACCAAAAATATTCTTCTGTGGGGAGGCTGATAGGCTTTTAAATCTTCATTAAATTTAATCTTCATTAAATTAAGTATAAAATTACCATAATAATAGTGATAAAAATAATGCTTTTTTAGAATTTCAATGCAAATTTTACCGAGATCCATTGTGTTGGTAGCCAATTGATGTGTAGCAATGTTGCTTCTTGGAATGGGAGAACCTCTTTCGCCTTGTGCTTCTACATCCATGGGAGTAGTATAAGATCCCATTTGAGGATGCACATTTGAGCATCTTGGAACTTCATTATTCTCCATTTGGTGTTGAACGGCACCACCATCAGTAACCATATAATCCTTCTCTAGTAATTCCTGTCTCAATTGTTGTGCTACAGCAGGTGGAAAATTATTAGCCATTGCGTACCTCTCCATCACTGTAACAAATTTTTAAAACCATAATTTACATAAAATATGGTTTATAAACAGTTTCCAAATTGAGTAAATAACTTCTAGCTAAACAACAACCTAAGTAAGGTAAATGACCACTCAAAGTTAATTTGTTAATCACCTGGTTTTTCATAGATATTTTTGGCTTATTCATGGTGAAAAAGCTCATTTATTGGTGTCAACCATGTATGAAAAAAATACAAGTTATTCAGATACAAATGTTACATAATGATATGTATACACTTGTGTAAATGACTAATGATTACAGAGAATAAGTTTGTTGGCCTGCAACGCAGAGCTAGGTCTGTTATTGTGTTTCTAAAAAGAACAGCAGGAAGCTCGCAAATCTAGATATTTACTTCAGGCCGTGTAAAATTCTTCAGTAAAGCTGTTTAAAGAATAAAACACATGTTTCATTGCCATTTACTTTTTAATTCTCTTTTTTTCCTTTATTCATCCTGTAATCCAGAATATTTTGTTATCCGGCTTAAGTCAATCCCGGACATGACGGATTAGAGGAAGTTTACAGTTCTACTATATCACAGAAGGTTATATTTTACTAAATTTAGTTTACTTCCAGAGAACTAAAAAATGGCTGTCTAACTACAGTAGATACCATCGAAACCAGCCGCCTCCAGACTGGAAACCTGGCTGGATTTCTAAATGGCCCGATTAACCAGAGGGTTATCAAACCAATTGAAGAGAAATGTATATTAATGTATGTTACAAATGCAAACTGTTATGGTGTTGTTTATTTATAGCAGAAGAGTAGCGCTCTCACTTAATGAATTTATGCTTTGTTAAACACTTTCACAGTAGTAATGTTCAGACTTTGTACAAGTGAAAAAATGACGATTGAACAACAAACAAGCAATCACTAGCTACGAAACTGCGTTTTAAATGACGATACCAATACCGATTGAATGTTTTAGTCTACTACCGGTTGACAACAAAGGTCCTAACGTATAAATGGGACCACGATAGTGACGGGATCTGTCTCATGATTGTAATAAATTCGATAGAACACCAATGATTGGACAAAAACGAAACACTGCAAAAAACACCCAATCATATTTGCTATAAAGAACAATATTTCAGATTACATAGTCTGAAAATTAGTTGGCAGAAGTGGCAGTAGTAATGACATATTTTAGTAATTGGTAGGGGTGTGCGAATAGTGATTTTTATGGTCGAGCTGTGCCGTGCCGAGCTGGTAATAAAATATTCAAGTTTCAAGCCAAGCCAAGCCCAGGCAGCAAAAAAAAATTTTTTTTGATAAAATTGCCAGGTTTTATCTGCCCAAAAGATTATTTTTTTACCCATTAAAAATGGAAAAAGTACAACAGGAAATAAACAAGTTTTATTGAGGAATATGAGGATTTCCGGGTAAATTAGTAGGGTAATGCATTTCTGAGAAGTACCCCGTGCCCGTGGCTAAACAATATAAGGGAAGTTGACTTGGATATGAGTCACAGATAAAAATAATATAAATACTGGTCTCTATGCCAGGAAAAATCTTATTTTGTAATAATCATAAATGAAATTTTAATATTTTTAACATTGGTCGTATGGAGTTAACCTCTTCGAGCATGACGGCATCATACGTGTACGGCTATTTAAAGCCATATAAATACTTAAGAAATTATAAACTTGATGTAAGATCTGCATGGAGGCTTCACCTGAGGCCGGGTGCACTAGTTCAAGCAGTCGCCGCCAGTTAGCCAGTTAGTTCATTCTTTGTTTGTTACCCGCCATTTTTGTGTCAGGTGGCAGTGAAAATAAGTTCTGTCAAAAACTGGGTTTTCAAGTGTTCCTACAGATGACCGCATATTAGTTATGAAGGTAAGAAAAATATGTTGTTATTGTGCTACTTCTAGGCTTCAGTTTGATACATAAATTATGTTGATTACTTATATAGTTATGATTTACTGAGTGAAAATGTATCCGTACACAAGTGTGCCTTCCATGCAGATAGGGAAAATTAATTTGTGTTTACTTGTTACCAATTCTGCATGGAAGCCACATGTGTGTACACGTATAGCTGTACACACTTGTGGCTACCATGCAAATCTAGATCAAGGAAAATACTTCAAATTAAAAGTGACACATTTGTGGCTATCATGCAAATCTGAATCAAGAAAATACTTTTAAGTTAAAAGTGAATTAATTTTTAATATTGTTAAAGGTATCTATGTTTAATTAACGAGATATTTGATGAAAAAGATTTATTTGACACTTTGATAGAGATGATTAACTTAGGCCTGTAACTTTCGTTGGCAACTGTAAGATAAGAAAGTTTTTTTAGGAAAGATTCACTTCATAAGTTAGGCCTAGCAAAAAAAAAAAAAAAAAAAAAAAAAAAATTAAGACTTTGTTTACTTCCAAGAGTTATTTCATTATTAAGTGTAAGATAAGAAAGTTTTTGTAGGAAAGATTTACTTATTAAGTTAGGCCTAGCAAAATAATAAACATTTTTTTTTACTCCTAAGAGTTATTTCATTGTTAATTGTAAGAGAAGAACAATTTTTTAGAAGGAGTTTTTTTGTTAATTTAAGATTTTGTTTCATTAAAAATGTGTTTAATTCAATGGTTTTTGTTATTTGTTTACCTTGTTACACTAATTTATTTACTGATCTAACTTATGTGGCAACATATGTGGACAGTATGCATTAGTGGAAGTATTGCTGGTACCTACAAGTGGCAACATATGTGGCCTTCATGCAGATAGGGTATGACCATGACCATATACTAAGTGTACTACATCCACATTTGCATATAAGACACATTTGTGGCCAGCTATTCATGTTTATAAAAAAGCATGTATCATAATAAAAAAAAGTGTACACCCACTAAATTAAACCTCCTGAATAAAAAATGGTGTCAAAATTTTTTTTCAAGTGGTATTTATATAGCATGCATGAAGAGGTTAAAAATCAAAACAAACAAATAACGAAAACAGCCAAATGAACTGTCAAAGTGTAAACATGTGATTTGGGATTCCAAGCCAGTTAGTATTGAAGATCATACTTGATAATGAATATTGACACAAATAAAAGTTATGTAAAAGTATAAAACAACTATTCAGTTTGTAGAATTGCGATTAAATTTTAAAATAAAACCATTAATAACGTTTATGAAATTAAGCTGTTAGTCAAATAGAGGTAGTTAAATTCTTCGTGTTACAGATTCAACATTTGGTTCAACAAATATACACTGGAGAGCAGAACCTGCAGGCCTATAATGAGACAGTCTGAAAGGCAAGTGAGCGAAGCCCACGAGCTCGTCTTGGTCTTGAACAAACCTTTTGGCACTAGTTCTTTTAGAGCACTGTCTGTAACTGATATTACTATACATAATTAATTGTTTAAGGGTACACCGAGAAAATACTCGACCTCCAGGAACTTAATGTTTAAATAAATAACAGTTTTGTAAAAGTATAAAACAACCAATCAATTTGTAGAATTACATTTTAATTTAAAAACAAAAGATTAGTAAGAACAGCTGTTAACTTAATAATTAGAATCCACACCGACCGGAATGCAGCACCCTTAGGACTACATTGAAAAAAGTCAGAAAGGCGAGTGAGCAAAGCGAACAAGCTCATCATGAAAGCGAGTGAGCGGAGTGAACGAGCTCCTCTTGAACAAGAAATAAGTCTTTTCTACTGGGCATTTTAGCACACTGTCTGCAAGTGATATTACTATAAAAAATATTACTTTTTGAGTTTGAGCAAATGCTCGGCTCCAAGTGCTAACAAGTAAAGACACCAATATCCATGTTATATCTAAAGACCGGACTCTCCTTTCGGCTACCCTTTCACCTATGTTTTATCACAGAAAAAAGACACTTTCTAAGCATAAAACAAAAATAAAATTCAAAGTAACATGAGTTTAGTATTACCTTCAGGATTACTAATAAACTGTCTTATCTGCTCTAAAATCTTGTCTGAATTTCCAGATGGGAAGCTGGATAAGCTCACTGATGAGTTTGAGTTGCTGATGATGCTGGACATGCCCTCTTGCTCTACCAGGGCAGGAGGGTTCACTCTAATAGCTCCACCTGCCTCACAACTCTGCTCCTCCAACTCCAAAAGAGTGTCAAGGTCCTAAAAATAACCAATTAACTTTAACAATGTTCGCATTTGTAACAGAATCAATAAAATCATGGTAAAAAACAGTCCCAATCACTCAAGATTATAACTGAAGTGAACACACAATTTGCCATCATGTGGCTCGATAAGGAAAGCCTAAAACCCAGATCATGTGCATAATGCTCGACTCAAGCAATTCCATTGTGAAACAAAAAAAGTAGACAAAAGAACAAAGAAGAGGTCCATGTTGACCCATCAGAAAACTAATTAGCATGATTTGAACAATTTTTTGCATGATTAAACCGATTAATTCTTTATTTTCTAAATAATACCATACAGGATTATTTGACATTATTTGACATGTTGTCATGTTTTCCTTATTTGATCTGAACTGTTTAGTTTTACGTCTCAAATTATAATCATATTGTTCTTAACTGAGAACTGGAGTCTTTATTACTTGTCCAGTCGAATGGAACTCAACGGTTTACTCATTTCATTGACTTTTGGTCAACAAAAAGTAATGACTTTTTATGAAGTCTGACCCGATCTGAGTTTGGCACTAAAAATTCCCGGCCCGACCCGACCTCACAGGCCATTGTTACCGGACTCGACCTGAAAATTTCGGGTTCCCGCAGACTCCTAGTTTTGTGCCACACAATTAAGCAGTCACAAGTCTAGGCCTACTTTGCAAAGGAATGCCTCTAATATCTAAATAACTTGGGTGCACATTTAGTGTATAGCATTTAATGCATATAGAATTTCAAAATGACTGTTACTCACTAAATGAATGTAGGTATCTTTAAATAGCTCTTGAAACACTTCTGACAAATTTTCTTCATTATGATCCATGCCCGAGGAAGAATCTGAGCCAGTAACCATCGGTGAAGAGATGTCTGAGCCTACAGACGAGGGGCTAACCAATGGTTGAGGGGTGATCCTGGTAAGACTGGCAGGGTTCCATAGCGATGCAGATGTTGAAGACCGTGACACATCAGTGACACTTACTGGAATGGGAGGGCTCTCCAACCTGGGTCGTTTCCGAACCATCTCTGAAATTAAGTATAACAATCATGTTCAGACAAAGGCTATATTGATTTATGCATATGAGACAAAAAAATCAAGTTTCATCATCTGAGTAATATAAATAGTACAATAAGGATACCTAGTGTAAAAAGTTTTAATGTGCACGTAAACATTGATTATTGCCCATTGACTTTAACTGCCATAAACTAACACACATCCTTCTAAAACTCCCATTGAAGTTAATAATTTTACATTAAATTCATATTAGGCCTATATCTAATTTCAATTTTTACAATTTTAATGGAAGCAATTTCCTATAAACCTCATATTTAGATAATTATTTCTTTGAATAAATAATTTTGTTTAAATCTGAATTGATATTTTCCATTCATTTTACAGGTTAAAATTCGTTGCAAAACTTTTCTTGTTATATTTAAAAAAATAAAATTAAAAAAACCCAGGGGCCCTGCACATTTTGTAATATATTTCTTTCATTCTTCCCATTAGTGAGAATTTCATCTGCAGTACAATTCAAAGGAGTTATACAACTAAAATAATATAATATATTTATGTTGATTATGCAGTGAAAGACTATTTTTGTTTACAATCTGACTTAAAAATTCATCATCTGTTAAGTTACAATTAACATTCATAAATCTTAACCCTTTCCGGGCTACATTAAATCACCGGCTGAGACGTAATTATTTCAAGCAAATGTTCAAAACATAATGTTGTAATTTTTTTCATTAATTTGTTCCAAATAATATATACATTATAAAAAAATTGTTTTCACTGCTGAAATAATTTTTTGTACATGTTATAAAGAAAAGAAAATTTGAGAAGACGTATATATTATCCATCTTTGGCCCGCAAGAAAACTTGGGTGAACGTATAATCCATCCACCACCCAGAACGACAATCGAGAAATATGAAAACTGCTGATAATTTTGAGTATTTTTGCGGGCGGAGGACAGATGTATGTAATTATGTTGTTTTACTTACTACCTATATACAGGGTGATTCAGACCACTCGTGCACTACTTATAGCAGGAGAACGGTTTGAGTTAAAATCATGAAATGAAGTTTTTTACCCCTAAATCACACATGGGCTTTCCAATAAAAATATTTTCATCAATGACACTATACAGAATGTTCCAAAACTGGAGATCACGGGTTAGAATCTCAAAATTATCTTACGTAAGCATGCCGATTGTTTTACATATTTTTAAACGTATTAGTGAAAGGAGCAATTTGGTGAAAACAGAATAAATATATCTTTTTCCGTTTCAAAATGGCGGCCATTTTTGTATGAAAAAATCAATGTTTATGGAATATCCTGTAATTCTTTTATTATTTGTCATAAATGACTTCTGATTCAATATACTTATTTGAAATGAGCTAAGCTTTTCAATGATATGTCACAATACCACATTTATTAAAAAACTAAAATTTCCAAAATTTAATTATTTTGAAAATTTTAACTTAAACAAAACCCAAAAATTCTAAATGTAAACTTACGTCACATTGTATATCATCTTAAAGCTCTTGTTGAACTGGCAACTTTGTAATTTACACTATTATTGTATCTCTTGTGGTTTTATAGTAATAACGTAAAAATGCATTTTTTCATATAACTTGCATGTTAATTTAATGTTATGGCAACCATGAAAGAAGGAATTCCATACTATAAAGTCCTTAACAATTAACATGCAAATCATATGAAAAAATTACATTTTTACGTTATTACTATAAAACCACAAAAGATACGGTAATAGTGTAAATTACAAAGTTGCCAGTTCAACAACAGCTTTAAAATGATATACAATATGACATATGTTTACGTTTGAATTTTTGAGTTTTGTTCAAGTAAATTTGTTTTTAATTATTAAATTTTTTAAATTTTAGTTTTTTAATAAATGTGGTCTTGTGACATATCATTGCAAAGCTTAGCTCATTTATAATAAGTTTATTGAATCAGGAGTCATTTATAACAAACAATACAAGAATTACCGGATATTCCGTAAATGATGAATTTTCTTACAAAAATCGCTGCCATTTTGAAACGGAAAAAGACAAATTAATTCTGTTTTCACTAAAGTGATCCTTTCTCTAATATGTTTAAAGTTATGTAAAAAAATCTGCATGCATACATAAGAAAATTCAGTGACCTCCAGTTTTGTTTGGGACACCCTGTGTACTGGCATTGATGAAAATATTTTTATTTGAAAGCCCATATGCGATTTAGGGGTAAAAATCTTTATTTCATGATTTTAACTCACACTGTTCACTTGCTATAAATAGTGAACGGGTTGACTGAATCACCATGTATATCGTATGGCTATCATTCTACTGGGTCGTTATCAAATTAATGGCCAATTTGAGAAAGGTAAAAAAAATAAAATTCAAAATCAAGTTATTTATTAGTAGTTCAAAGTAAATGAACCACAGCATAAAACCTTACACATATCAGAGCGTAAAAATTACATTTAAGACTGATTTTCCTGATTTCATTTCAGGAATACACAAAGAATTTTCCCCTCGCTCACGTTTTTTTTTTCTTGATAAAAAAGTGATAAAAGAATGGTAGAGTCAAAAGTTATTAATGACAAATGACAAATCTTTATTGCCGTTTTCACATTACATAAATGTATGGCATCGTCACAATTTACAAACATGTCTAAAAAAACAATGAAGTTCTATCTATAAAAAACTAACTAAAAGATTTAAGTTTTTTTTTATAAATTCATCAATGTCATAAACACTTAAATCTAACAATAAAGCTTTTAGGGTTAATTTGAACTTTTTATGGTCTAAACACTTATAATTAAATGGTAACAGATTAAAAACCCTCTTACCCAATTCAAAAGTTGATTTAATGGTGGATTGGTAATTACACTGATTGATTCGAAGAAAATTACATTGTCTGGTAAAGTGAGAGTGAACAGAGCTATTAACAGGAATATCATCTAAATTTGCTTTAATATATGACAGTAGTTCTAACAAAAATAAAGCTGGAACAGTCAACACTCCAAGACTTTTAAACAAAGGCTTACAATGGGTCCTATTGTTCACATTACATATAATTCTCACAACTCTTTTTTGCAAAATAAGTAACTTTTTTATATTACTATCACAGTCCCAAACAAGGATTCCATATGATAAATGACTTTGAATGTGAGCAAAATATACAGATAATAACACTTTTACACTAACAATTAATTTCAGTCTCTACTTATCATAGAAATACCTTTAAAGGGAAGCTGAATGTTAAAGGTAAATGTAATTACTAACACCTACATAAGTTAAAATGAGTTTATATTGATTATTGTGTTCTTTAGACCGGAAAATGTGCCTTATTTTCATTTCAATCACTAAAAACTAACTTAAACTTTCCATCTTTTGATAGATTATTTATTATTTTTATTTAAAAATATAATTAAATGATAATAAAGAGTATAAACTTTCCATTAATATAAATTTTTAAACGCCGTGAGCGAGGGGAAATCGCCGTGGGAGCGTTTCATTACTTCCAGGTTTCATAACTTCCAGGTCGCTAAAATTTAATAAATATTAACAACATCACTACTACCAGGTCTCACTTCTCCCAGGTCTGATTATTTCAATACAACATTATAAGAAATCATAACTTCCAGGCATCAAAACTTCCAGGGATCACAACTACCAGGTCTTTTATATAAATAAAGCGAGCGCCTCACTTCTACCAGGTCTCACAACTACCAGGTGTACAGTCTGAGTCAAAACCAAAACCCGCATGATGCGCGTAGGTTGCCTCGCTCACGTTGCAGGCGCTTCCGCGGCAGTCGTCACCGCCGCGCACTTATAATCCATATTTCAAATTTAGCTTGAACTTTAAATCTCTAGATCAATAAAACAAATCAGTTAATTACATTAACTTCAATTGAAGTTCAATTACAGTTTAATTGCAATATTATATTATTGACTATCTACACATTATGAAGTTATTGACTGGGGTAATCACTTTGTCTTAGATTTCGTTAATAGTTGAAAGTATTACGATATTCATAAAAATGTTTATGAGTAGGTTTTGTGGTATAAGATTATTTGTTAGATTGTTTTATTTTTTTAGAAAATAAATGTTTTAAATTAAATTTAAATACGGAGCAGTAACAAGTTAGCTATTTAAAAATAGACGGGGTTTCTTTAGTTCTCCATAATTAGTTTTTTTACGGATTTTAACGTTTGAGGTGTCAAATTAAATTGATATAATTTATTTGCCTTTGATCCTTTACAAGAAATGGGCATTGTCATACAAAAAATACGTCAAAATTGAAATACTTAAATACCTTTATTAATAGTGCACAGAACTCAAACCGCTATATCTAAATTACTGTTCATAAATCCAGAAGAAGAAGAAAATGGATTTGGTTACAGCCTTATTATTGCCTTATTTTTAAAATTGGTAAGTGTAGTGACCAGGGCTGACTGACTGAGTTTATAGAAAAAATGTATACAATTTACATGGTGTGATGTTACAGTTTTAGTTAGTCGGAGCTGCGGAATGTCAAGTTTCAGACATTTTCTTGTTGTGAATTTATTGGCAATTAAATTAAAATAATGTTCATGTAGTAGTTGATAAGAAATTAAGAGTCTGCAGTACTCCAGCCATCTTGGATTTTTAGTACCATAAGAAAAATGTTGAGTTAAAAATATTACTGTTAGGTATCTACTTTATCTGGATAATCATGCTTTGGATTCACATGAATCAAAAATATGTTCACCATAATGGCATGGCAGTTCATATGACGTGGATAAATTTTCAATAAACCTACTACAAATTGTTTAACATTGTCTTAAAATGGTGTTAATATATATTTATATTTTATTAGTAATTTAAATCGATAATTTTTTTATTAATTTTATATTACTGTCCGTTCCTGCCCGTGACCTCGGAATGTCGCCGCAAAAAGTGATAGGCCTATCGTGTAAATTTATTCGTAAAATGTGTCCGTTGTCGGTGTCGTCTTTGTAAACTGTATGTGTTTTGTGTTGTTTTTTAATAACTGACGAAGCTTAATTGTGGATACATCTCCTGTACTAGTCTGAAGATGGCGATAAGCCGAAACATGTAACAACATGGATTAATTTGGAACTGTTGACGGAAGGTATTTATATTTTAACCTAATATGATATTGTTATGATCGCTCCAACTGCCACTAGCCTACAATTAGTGATGAATGACGTAGAAAAATATTGTCAGCTTTGGAATTTAAAAGTAAATTTAAATAAGTCTAAGATCATGGTTTTTAGAAACGGAGGGAACTAAGTAAAAATGACAAATGGTACTTTGGAGGTAAAATAGTTGAAGTGGTTACTAATTATAGATACTTTAGGTCTTAATTTAAACTCGAAATTAACTTGGGAGACTCACTCAAAAGAAAAATGCGCTTCGGCAAAATTGGCAATAAATTCGGTTTGGAGAAATTTCATGAACCAAAATAATGTACCCCTGAGCAGAAAATTTATATGTTAGGCCTACTTTGTAATAGTAAGAGCTATTCTATGTTATGGATGCCAGATTTGGGGTCAATGGGAGGGTGATTATGTAAATGGTGTTCTTATATTTTTCATAAAAAGAATTTTTGGTTTGACCAATAACATACCGAACTACTCTCTATATCTGGAAACTGGTCTTGACAAGGAATATATTTATACATTAAATGTGCATTTAGGATATATTTCAAGTGTTCTGTCCTTACCGCAGAACCGTTTACCGTACCTTTTAAGATTGCCCAGATAATAATCAGTAAAAATATTTATTGGTGCAGAGAATGGAAGGCTATAGCTAGAATTTACGGAATAAATTTGGTGATTGAAATGAGACACATTGATGAAACTCATAATCATATTTTGGCAGTGGCGGTGGTGGTGATGAGGGGGGGGGAAGGCAGGAAGTTGTCCAGGCGGCTCGAGCCGCGCGCCACCACACCACGTACGCTGCCCTGGATTATAACCTTGGAGATAAGCACTATCTCACTGATCAAGTCCCACAGATAGCTAGGTGATGGATTTTCAAAGCTCTCACAGAATCAATTCCTACTCTAGTAAAAAAATCATAAAATGATGCACTGTTGGCTAATTTGTTCTACATATTATGAAAAACAAAAAATAAATTGGAAAGGTGTTTTGGTTTCTGTATAAATAATGATAAAAGAAGCAAGCTAACTAGCGTTATAGGGTGTTATCAGTATTATCGACGCTAATACACGTATTATTAACGGTAATACATGCGTTTCACAAAAAGTATGTAAGGAAAAAATAAAAATAAAACTGTAGTTGAATAGAACTTGACTATTTTGCCAAGGTATTTTATTATTCACATGAATACTCGTTTTTACCTTTCTTTCTTACGAATATTGCTTTGTTTAGGACCATATTACATTACATTATATTAATTTAAATTGTTTCCAACAAATAAACCTTAAATATAAAGTTTGAAAACTATTTTATCCCATTAAAAACGCTATCACAAGACCAGTTATTTAGAAGTAATGCTGTAGGGAGGGGCGTGGAGGGGCGATCGGGACTTTTTTCCTCCCTACCGCGCCAGCCCAGATCTGCATTCAGACACGTTAGAGGTGTTGCCAACCTCACGCATTTGAAATGTCCCGTTACCGAACGTTACCACGAAAGTGTTTGGTATTACTCTACGTAGTGTACTAACTACATGGTGGGTCTTATGCCACAAATAGGTCCCCATTGAAGTTTTGCAAAATTCATTTTCTTTATATTACTAGAAGAAAAGCTGTTTGTCGTCATATCCTGCCCCCAACGTAGTTCCCAGACATAGGGTCTCCCTCCTATTTATTAGGATGTTTCATTTTGAGACAAATCCTATGCATTATAAGCTCATACACCAGATATATTCAAGCTCTTCCAGTTTATATTATTTAATGAATTACTGTATTACTAAAATTGTTGTTTTACTGTCTACCACTCCAAGCATAAAATATGTTATTGTTTAAAAATGTACACTAATTGTTTAAATCAATGTTTGATTCTGTTCTTCCTGTAGGGTTATTTACTGTGGTATTCTATATATTAAATACGCGGTTGTAACGCTACGTTTTCAGCAACTACTGATTTAAGTCTCAAATTAAATTTAATATTGCGTAGATTTGCAGAATCTCTTTTAAGTGTACTAGTATACGTGTTGCTCGAAATCGAGCAATTTACTTTAATACAATACAAATGTTACTTTTAGCTCAAAATCAACGACATCCGGCCAATCCACTATTGTGAATATCTTTAATCACCAAAACAACACGTATTTACAGCTGATTATAAACAGATGTTTCAAATGCTTTATTCAATCCCAATGTTATTTAAATGGGAAATTTTGAGATTTCAATGGTGGATAGCGCCTTTATTTTAAGTCCGATTTTCTTATAAATTTTTGGCGGAAACAACTACAGACCCCCTATCCAACGACACCAAAAACTTGAAAATTGGTTGAAAATTGCAGGAGGAGTTCTCAAGACAAAAAAACCTTAGCGTATTAAATCTATATATTAAAAGCCAAGCATGTTTCTTTTCCTCCTTTTACTTTCTCCCCCTATACCATAGTATATGGAGAAAGTATTGTTTTCATCAAAATTTTCGAATTTGAGTTGTTGGTGGATTTATCCATTATGGTTCCTCCTGAGTCCAAAAAAGTGGTTTTCGGAGTGATGTCTGTGTGTGTGTGTGTGTGTGTGTGTGTGTGTCAGGATGTAAACAGAGCTAGAGAATGCCCTAATGGTCCGATTTTAATGAAATTTGGTATATAGGTCCAAATCCGTGATAATTCCAGGCGTTTTTTTCATTTTTTTGAATTTTTTATTTTTAAGGGTATTTTACCCCCAAAAACCCTCAAAAATCGTCAAAAATCAAAATTTCTCAAAAACGGCTCTAACGATTTTGATTAAAATTTTGTGGTTTATTAAGCTTAAAATGGTGGATAAAATGACACCACCCGCATCTCCGAGAAAATGCGCGTTCAAAAGTTATGGAGTAAAAAGTGTTTAAAAATCAATTTTTTTGATTTTCAAAATAGCTGTTGTCTCAAAATAAATTTTACTTATCACCATTAAATCAAGCTCAAAAAACTAAATAATCCAGTACTTTAAATTATTGCTCTACGTAAAGTGGTTGAGGAGAAAATACAATTTTTCGTTTAGCGGTAAACGCAGTACGTTGTTAAAAGTCACAGATGCGCGTAGGGTCAAGCTCGCGCTGCTCAGCTGGTAGCTATCCGACAGAGTCATCTAGACATTAATGTTTAAAGCTTTTAACACATGTTTTTATATTGTTGGGAGAAAGTATGTGTCAGTTATCTGATACCGTTTATTTTCTCAGCTTATGTGCATCGTAGGAGAAATCCAAGCATGCCGATAGAAAGGGATCGTCCTGTACATGAGCAGAATCATATTATAAGTCACATCGGCCCTCAGGGCTACGCCCTACAGGCTTCCAAAGTTTCAATGTTAATCTTATGGGAGAAGGATAGTTATTGAATCATTAGACAGCTGTTTTAGTAACAAATGCTAGCAAATCGGGAAGAACATATGTTCAGTTATAAAAGATTTTCAAACTAATGGGCCCAACCAATCAGATGAACTTTTGGTCGAAATTCGACCAGCAGGCGGTCCCTAGTAAGTATAGATATAGTCCGTTTTTCTAAACCTGATTCTTCTCGAGAAAATTGGGGTGGGGGAGGGATTTAAACTGTAAACAAAAAATGTAAACTGTAAACAACACTTTTAAACTTGTGACAAACGTGTGTCGAGTATCAGATTTCCTCACATAACGTTTTAAAGTTTTAATATCTTTCAGTAACTCCTAGTAAGCTGTTATATTTTAAGCCAAACCTATTCCTTGCTAAAAAGTAACAGTTCTAAAGTAAACTGATTGAAAAACAACTGCTACCAATAATATTGTAAACTGATACACATTATGTTGTGATGTAAAATTACCAGCTGGTATGCAACAGTAAAATAAAACAAAAACAACAAAAAAACCAACAAAAAAACCAAAAGGCTTCAGCCAATAGGATAGTAGCAAGTATAAACA